>CP032247.1:16138928-16782856 GCA_005610355.1 Gossypioides kirkii | reverse complement strand
ATATTAGCCATAGCTGACTACTGCATCAGGTTACTGCTATGGCCTAAGGCAGGAAAAGGAGGACTAATCAACCACCCTTATGCTGATTTTTTCCCCCCTTATTCTATTTTTCTCCCCAAAAGTTTTTATCTCAAGTTATTCATTCATTAGGAGTTTTAACATCCTTTACAGAACTACACTGTATGAACTATGAACCAAAAGGGAAGCACATTCCCTTAAAAAAAATTGCTTAACAATTTTCCTCTCAGCATCTTCTGATTTTCTTTTATGTATGGGGTCAATCTAAATTAATAAATATGTGGAATTAATGATGTAACTCTTTTTTATGAATAGGTCGCAAATTTACCAGTTGCCTTAATTAATAATAATAACTATTAACCTAAAATGAATATTGGACCCAGTTTTTGCCTGCATAATGTATAATTCTTTTTACTATTTTTGGCTTTGGAAATATGCTACTTCTCCTTCATGAAACTTATGACAGTGCGCTGTCATCTTAATATTTTCTTAGCAAGTTGAATCTTAAAACCCTTAATTTATATCAGTTATTCTCCGGCCAAAAGTCCTTGTTACTAAAGAGAAAAAAACAACTTTGTATAATAAGATGAATATTTCATCTTTACAACTTTATCTGCATATATAATCACATGTTTCGAGTTATTCATGCTCTGGTTTTTGTCTTCTCATGAAACACATAAACATGTATAGATCATTCATGTCGTGACTTACAAAACTTGAAAGAATGAATGGATCAAAGCTTTAAGCCCAATAACTTTAGGATGATCCAAGGCTTTCTTTGGATCTGATTGTCTCAATATTACTGGTCGTCTCAATTCCCCCCCCCCCCCCCCCCGCCGGGGCGAATGGTGCACTACTTTTGTTGTTGAAGAGGACATTGTGTCTTTTCCTATGTTTCTTGGGAAGGTAACAGCGTTTAAAATCTGAACAAAGCACACAGATTGATCAACATCTAAAATCTAAAAGTAAAGTGATTTAAGTTGACTTTATTTCCTTCCAGGTTTGACGCCAATGCCTGTACAAGAGGTGTAGAGAAGGTTTGCTTCGTCTTTAATCTAATGGACTAATGGAGCAAAACCTGGTTTAAGATGTGGTTCAGATTATCATAAGATGATCCATCGGGAGTGTTGGTGGCCTCTTTGGCCATCTTCTTCCGCTCTAAAGCTTTCTTCTTCATAGCTTTGCCCTTTTCCCCTTCCAATAACTCTCTAACGTGCCCAGCAACTTCATCTCTCTCAAGTAACATCACTGTTAATTTCCATGGAGTGCAAGAGAACCAACAATTGGTTTGCTGGTTAGCCAAAAATGGCAAGCATATCATTGGAACACCAAATGATATACTTTCAGTGGTAGAGTTCCATCCGCTGTGTGTCAAGAATCCAAAAACCGAAGGGTGGCTCAAAAGTCAACACTTGTTCTTGCGGACACCAACTTGCCACCAAACCCGTCTTTGGTCACTGTCGAAAATTCTGATGGTAGAATTGCAGTGTCTCCGGATACTAAATCAGGCCAAGTAACCCACAAAAATGAGTGGTTACTATTACCCAACCCACAAGCGAATCCTGTGAGCTGCTCAGGTGCCATCACAGTGATGCCACCAAAATTCACGTAAGCGCCAGAGTTGGGCTGTTTTGAGTGGAGCCATTCAAGACACATGGGGTCTTCCTTCCATAGATTTGACCCAAGTTGTTTTCAATCGTTGTGGTGGACCTGATGGTTCAATAAAAGGTTCAGAGGACCAAGGGAGTAAACGAGAGGTAGCATTGAGGAGGGTACAAGTAGAACTTGATGTTCCAGGTCCTCAAATGTATTCAAAATGATAGCCGAGGCCTTTCGAGCTCTTTTGGTTTCTCTAAAAGCAAACTCTAGCATGAAGGAATCTGGGTCCAGTGTCCTCATATTGGTAGGCAAATCCTTCAACCAGATACCTTCCATAGCTGGTATCCAATCTATAACAGTATCCGCGTACCCGTTTGTGAAGTCACATTCATCTGCAAATCAAAGCAACAATAGCAACTTTAATAATACATGAGATTAAGCCAAGGAACAAGTTTGTTCTGGATTTATTACCTTTGAGGGGAACATAACCCTTTTCTATGAGTTGGCCAAAGTAGCAATAGCCCAAGAAGGCACAAGCGCTTGTAGTCCAAAAAATAACTTCAGGAACACCAAATTCTTGAACTGCATCGAGGGTGAAGCTCATGGCACCATCGGAAACAATGCAAGAAACAGTCGGAGGTTTTTGTTTTTTTTTGAAGTGACGCAAGCAGGTTTTGGAAGTGGAGTTGCAGAGAGATGGAACGTCTTGGGTGGCATCAACATCAGTTGGAGGGAGACAATCGGGAATGGTTTGAACCAAAATGATAGGAGAGGATTTAGAGCGCAGGGTCCTCTGGATTTACGCAAACGTTTGTGATTGAACTCTGTATTCACAAAGGGGATATGGAAACCACTGTGGTAAAAAGACTTGAGCTGGTTGTGTGTTACTGCTTGTGTATGTTGATGACATACTTGTCACAGGTGCTCAAGAGTCAGACATAGTTGCTGTAATTCAAGCTTTGCATCAGCAGTTTTCTCTAAGGATCTTGGTGAGCTTCATTACTTTCTTGGTCTTGAAGTCAATAAAAGAGCAAGTGGTATGCATGTATCACAACAAAAATATGCTCGTGAGCTGTTGGAACCAGCAAGCATGAGTAATGCTAAATCAGTTCCTACTCCAATGGTGAGTGTGCCTACATTGTCCTCACTGACTGGCACTAAACTGGCAGATGGAACTTTGTATAGACAGATTGTTGGAGGATTGCAGTATTTGTGCTTAACTCGACCTGACATTTCTTTTGCTGTCAACAAGGTTAGTCATTATATGCATTCTCCTCATGATGATCATTGGTGTGCAGTAAAGAGGATACTACTATATGTTAAAGGAACTATTGACTTTGGATTGAAGTTCCAACCATCTGCAGTCACTTTGATAGGGTTCTCTGTTGCAAACTGGGCAAGTTCATTGGAAGATAGGAAGACCACATCTGGCTACTGTATGTATCTGAGAGCTAACCTTGTTGGATGGTCTTTAAAAAAACAAAATATTGTATCTCGTTCAACAACAGAGCCAGAATATAGAAGTCTAGCTAATGTTACTTCCGAGCTTGCTTGGTTTCAGTCTTTGCTTGCAGAAATTGGAGTTGTTTCCACTAGAGTGCCAACAATTTGGTGTGATAATATCAGTGTTGTCTCACTTGCAGCAAATCATGTTCTTCATGCTCGAGCCAAACACATTGAGATCGATTTGCACTTTGTTCGTGACAGAATCTTGCGTGGTCAACTACAAATTAATTTTGTTTAAGGAAGTGACCTAGTTGCACACATTCTTACCAAGCCATTATCTGTTGGGAGTTTTCAACGTTTTCGAGATCAACTTAGTGTGGTTGCTCTTGCAGATTTTTCAAGAGAAAGTAGGGAGGATTTTAGATAAGTAACTAGTAGTTAGTTGGTTAGTTAAGTCTGTTAACAGTTAGCTGGTTGTTAGAGTCAGTTAGCAGTTAGCTGGTCAGTTGATAGCAGTGAACACATACTTGTATAAAAGGCAGTTATTAGCTTAAGTCATTAGTAATGGAAATAATGACAAGTTTCTTCATGTAAACTCTATATCATTTGCTGATATGAAGTAGCTTGGCAAGCTTCAGCATGGGGTTTATATGGCCTTGTGCAGGGAACGGAATACAAACTCCATGGGGCTTATTTCTCAACTCCCAACTCCCCATTATCGCGTCGAACTAAAAAATGAAAACAAGCTTAGCTTAAAATAATCAGATATATGGAGATGCTAGCCAGATTGGGATGTTGATGAAATGGAGAGATTGAGCTTTCTTTTCTGTAGTGCCATGGACAATACATAGTTGATTCAACTACGTATGGGAAACTATGTGGCGTTGTTAGGCGGCAATTATGCAGACCAATTTCATTTCGGACTCAAAACTCTTCGATGCAGCATACACACCCTCGCCTCTATCCAATTACGCTTTCATCTTGTTTCTTCAAATATTTGTATAAAAGATATCAAAATATCTTTTCTCAATTTATTTTTTTATTAGTATCTTAATAAGATAATTATTCTATTCTAAAAACATATTTAAAATGGTGTCAAATATTTTTTATTTTATTACACTCTAAAAGTAAATAATATTATCTTAAGCTCGTAATTTTTTTATCAATATATAAAATGATAATTTATTTTAATAAAAAAATTGATTTATCATTCTATTATTGAAAAATAAATAAAAATGACGTAAAATCAAAATTTTATATAATTTTTTTTCCATTTTAATAATGCGATGAGCAATGATTTCATAGTTTCTTTGACCCTATCTTTTTCCAGCAACAGCAAACTGTAGAAGATGGAAGGCAAAAGAAAGGGGGATTTTTTAATGAAAAAGGAAAAGATGTTTGAAGTAAATAAGTTTACTTAGTGACATGATCACCTAATCGGTACAAAGAAGACATAGAGACGTCTGTTCTACGCAGAATTGGGAAAGGCAGACGTGTAAGAACATCTAAAAGATGATTAGGATAGAATTAGTTATTCGGTTATATTTCCCCTTCGGTTATTTATTTCTTACTCTTCAATTTTCAATTCTACCAAAGAATTAAGGGAGAGAGAAATATCTTTTTTTTTTTCAAAATTTTCATTTTTCTTACCAAACACCTCAATGAAAATAAAAATTACTTTTTCATTTTTATATTTTTCTATTATTTTAATATTTTATCTTTTCAAATTTTTTTCACTCTACCAAACAAATCCTTAAAAAATTGTACAACCTTAGATAATTTGATTCCAAAGCATTAACGTTGTTAAAGAAAACAGTTGTTACATGGCTCATCCAAGCAAAAACACTTAAAATATATAAAAACTTTATAAATTTTTAAAAAAATACAAATACAAAAAAATCTAACATTTAAAGTTTTATAAAAAAAAATTATAATAAATCAAACTCTTCAATTTTGGTGCCCACCAATGAACACCCTCGGAATTTTTCAAGGGATTTAATTTCAAAGGTTAACAACCATATCAATAAAATTTTAACTAAGCAAACTCTTCAATTTTTCCAATTACCAATTCGCATGCTAATTTTTTTTCTATAAAAAGAAGATTTTATTAACGACAGTGATGACGATGAATAAAAACATGTTTTGATTGGGTAGATCCCATGGGAGGCGGTTGTTCTAGAATTTTTTGCCCACTAACTTGGTTCATTATGAAGCGTTCGAAGGGAAGTAGGAGCAGAATTTGTTGTAAGGGGCTCTAACTAGCTACTTGCTTACTCTCAATGCTTGCTTGCACGACTCTTGTTCTAAAGTGAGCCCTAGGTTAGAGCCTCGCCTTATTTGATCCATGTTGGGATGCCTACCTTGCTTGCGACTATTGAAAATGCTTTTGGCAGAACCAAGATGTGGATAGGGTATGTTTCAGCCAACCATCTCATATATTTGTCTGCATATTTGCTAGATTTTTCGTAAAAGCTGTAGAGCTTGTTAGTCTTTAGTTTCTCAAGGCATGTTTCATATGGTTATGTTCTACACCAACTATGAAGACTTGAGTCGTCTAAACATCGGTTAAATATCTAGTTTACATTGTCTCTGCATTGAAGCAATGAATATAATCTCTAAGAGCTTTGCCCCTTTTTTTCTAGTAGAAAGCAAATTTGCATGGCTTTCAAGAAGTGTTTCTACACCCCACCCCACACCACACCTGACCCAATCGTCAGATCTTAATGTGTGATATCACATTACATTGTCGAAGCAAATTAAGCTACTACAACACAAATTCATTCAATTTAATCATCAACATAATTCTTATGCATGCATTTATACACCAATAGCTTTATTTCATCAATTTGCGGGGTTATACAGGTTAATTTCAAAATTAAGATTTGAATCCAGATTCAAATGTCAAATTTCAAATATATGTCTCGAGATAAGGATTTCTATGTCTCAAGGCAGGTCATGAATTATTTTGGAATTTTTAGTTTTGAAGTTAGCATGTCTCGGGGCCAACCTCCCTTGTTTTATTTATTTATTTTTGCTTCGATATTTGAGTGTCTCAAGACAAGGGATTCCTATCTTGAGACCTGAAGCAAGGTAAATCCATCTAACTTCGAAGTTATTTTGTCTCGAGATCGAAGACTACTTGTCTCAAGACTATACATGAGTTATATCATTTGCTTCTCTATTTCTAATAGTTAATCCAACTCTAGTAACCAAGACTAATGTAAGTTATATCATTAATTGAATTTACAAATAACATAATAATCCTAATATGAGTTAGTCTATCTACTAATGTAAGTTGTCTCCTAGCATTACAACCCAACTATGTAATACAACTCAATTTTAGTTAAATCTTAGGTAATCAATGAGTCAATATTTTTTTTTTATATTTTGCTTTACATGCAAAATTTTTTAACAAGATTCATACAAAAATATTTTTATTTATTCAATCAGTTTAAAAAAATTACAAATAGACTATGACAAAATTACTACATAAGGACACAAATCCTAACAACCTAGTAACTCTTTGCAAATTTGCCCCACAATATAGTAAGTATTCATGACTACAGGACAGCCATCTACCAATACTCCGAGTTGATGTATAATATCCTCTAGTGTTATTATTGCACTCCCCACATAATAAATGGAATGTAATTTTCAACCAACGCATGCAAATGAAATTCATGAAATTCGACTAATTCCATAGATGACATAATACAAACATCTATTACATTAACATGTAGACTGTGGATCCTATTTCGTAGATTGCAATTTAATCTCTGTTCATATTTCTTTAAAATAAAACATAAAATTCAATGTAATATTAATAGCAATTTATTTTGTTTACCAGAATTTTGTGAAGAAATATGTAGCAAAGATGATTTATAAAATTTGTAACATTTCTTAAATTTGTAAAATTTAAAATTACTCAATCACATTAGCGTAATAATTTTAAACCAAAAATAATTTATAATGTACCATTGTAGATAACTTTCCTGATATATAACTTCAAAAAATAGCATTATAAATAAAATATTATTAAACTTAAAAGTATTGTAAATAAAAATATAAAACTTTCATAAATAATAAAAATTAATCAAGAAAATATTTGCTATAAAATTATTTCAATAACATCATAAATTAAAACTATAAATAACATTATAAATAATCTCGTGTGCTGGTCTGATAGCCAAAGGTGTTTACTGCCTCAAGTGTGGTTTGGATTGAGTTGTACCAATCACATTGTTATTAGGGCTTTACCCCCTTTATAATTAACCAAAAAAATTATAAATTAAAAAAATGCTTAACTTAATAAATTGTATTATATATATCTTACATAACATTACAAAATGAAAATAAAATAACCACAATCAAAATAATGCTGATAGCTCCATACTAGAGGTATTCATGGGCCGGACCAGATCATATTTGGGTCGGGCTTAACCAAAATTTTAGGCATGTTATTTTATCCAAGCCCAGCCCAAATAAAAATGTTAAAATCAGAGTCTGATCCGCCCGTATTAATTTTTTATATAATTTTTAAATATATATAATTCACTAAAAATACTAAAAATATTAAAATAAATATTTCCCAACAAATTGAAAATAAATTTTAAAAAATATATATACTTAAATAACACTAAAATTGTATTTTTGACACACAGGAGCCTTTGTTCTCGAGAGACAGATATCCGATAATGTTCTGATTGCATATGAAACCTTGCATTTGCTCAACTCTAGACGGTGGGGGAAGAATTGTAATTTTGCATTCAAATTGGATATGTCCAAAGCATACGACCGGGTTGAATGTGACTTTCTGGCGGGGGTAATGGTCCATCTGGGTTTACATACCGATTAGGTCACGTTGATCATGAGATATGTGGCTTCGATTTCTTATTCGATTGGGATTATTGGGGGTCTTAGCAATAGTTTCATTCCGTCGCAAGGACTTCGACAAGGGGATCCCCTTAGTCCATCTCTTTTCCTATTGTGTGCAGAAGGACTATCGACTATCCTTAGTCAAGCTCAAAAAGATGGGCATATTCGAGGGCTGAGAATTGGTTAGGGAGATTTGAATATTAATCATCTGCTTTTTGCAGACGATAGCATAATTTTCGAGGATGTTTCTAAAGAGGGGGTAAAGAAGATTGCCTTGGTCCTTAAGGAATATGAACAAGCTTCTGGTCAAGAGGTCAACTATGAGAAGTTCTTGTTGTTCTTGGGTGCATATGTTAGTGAAGATACAAAGAATGTGGTGGGTAACAATCTAAGGGCACTAATTTCCTCTAGCCTGGAGAAATATTTGGGGCTCCCCATGATTATGAGTAAAAATAGAAAGAGGGTTTTTTCTAACTTTATTGATAGATTTCGGGTCAAAATTAAAGGGCGAAACATGTTCTTTTTACGGGGGGGGTAAAGGAAATATTGATTATATCTGTTTTACGATCTATACCTGTTTATGCTATGCAGGTGTTTTGTTACCTAAAACCCTGTATAATGAGCTCGAGACAATCCTAAATCATTTTTTGCAGAGGAATTCGAAGACTCTTAAAGGCATCCATTAGAGTGCCTGGATCAAGTTGTGTAGCTCGAAAGCTCATGGCGGTTTGGGTTTTCGCGATATGGCTTCTTTTAATAAGGTATTATTGGCAAAACAATTTTGGTGTATTTTAAAGTTTTCAGATTGCTTAATGGCTAAGGTCTTTAAAGCACGATATTTTCCAACATCCATAGTAGAGAAAACAAAGATGGACTCATACCCTTCCTTTACTTGGAGGAGTATCATGGCTGCTAGGGGATTAATTGAGCAGGGATTAGGATAGAGGATAGGGGATGGCTCTAAGGTGAATATTTGGAACGATGCGATTCCAGGCCCTGGCGATGGTAGAATTAACTGTCAAAATATTAATGGTAATTTCACCATTGCTCATCAATTAATTAATTGGGAAACTTGTACCTGGAAGGATGACGTTCTCAAGAGCATCGGTGATGAGGATCAGGTTGCAAGTATATTGGTGATCCCCATCATTAGAACCAGGCAACTAAGCAGTACTGTTTGAAGACATGATGCGTCGAGGGAGTACACAGTTAAAAGTGGATACAAATAAACCCTTTTACTAAAAATACATCGACTACACAACTCTTCTAATACCAATACTCATAAGATTAGCCCTCTATACACATCCCTATGGGCAATTCAAATTCTGGGTAAAATTAAATTTTTTTTCTAGAAACTCTACCATGATTATATGCCTACTAATGACAATCTCAATAAACGGAACCTACGTGTTTCTAATGTTTGTCGATGTACGATAATGGGATTGAATCGATTGATCATATCATCAGATTCTGCAGAGTTACTAGTCACATTTTCTAAGAACTGAGTCTGCTGCTTCCACCAACATCATTATTTTCAGATTACTAGACTTGGTTAGAGGAGATATTTCGAGTGGCGAATGGATAAACTAGGAAGCTAGCGGTTCTCACTTACTAGGCAGTATGGTTTGCTAGGAATAAGCTTGTGCATGATGGAGTTAGCTACGAGATTTAGATGGAGTTAGCCAGGAAAACTTTTCAACAAAACCCATGGAATTACATTTATGGCACCCACCTGAGTCTAAGATGGTAAAACTAAAATTTGATAGTGCATATGAAACATAAGTCTAAAATTGTTGTTTCTGAAATCATAGCAATGAATCATTTGGGGCAGGTTATGGGGGCTAGTACTTATCTGGAATTTCATGTGGCTAATGCGTTCATCGCCGAGGCAAGGGCTTATGAAAAGGCTGTTCTCTTCGCAATTGACATGGAATTTCGTTGTGGTGTCATGTTAAAATGGAAGTTTTTATGTAGAAAAGGTTGACGTCAATGCATGAATTAAGTCTTTAATTGTTGAATAAAATGCTATCTGAGGAATGTGATTTGAGAGTTTCTAATCATGAGCATGATGTTGTTTTAATTAAGTGATTTAAGTTTCCTTATGTGGAAAACAGTATTGTATTGATAACCAAATCTAGAACAAACATATGTGTACATGATCTATCAGATGAGGAAGAACTGGTTGAAATTGTAGCACGCGAGTTGAAAGAGTTGCGTAACAAACGTGTTTCCCTTGTAAAAGTTTGTTGGCATAGTCATAATGTCGAGGAAGCAACTTGGGAATCTAAGAAAACGATAAAATCTCATTATCCCGATCTCTTTTTAGGTAAAATTCGGGGACGAAATTTCTTAAGGGGGAGAGAATTGTAACGACCCATTTTCAACGGCGACGAAAATGGTGGTTTCGAAATCTTAATTTTAATGTTATGAAATTCGAAGAGAGTTGTATTAAAATTTGGTCAAAAAATTTTGACATTTGATTAGTTAACTTAGTAAAAAATATTAAATTGTAAAAATTACAAAAGTCAGGATTTATAATAAGAAAATGTTAAACGGTGTTGAGAAGTTAATTAAAGGCTTTAAATGGTAATTATACCATAGGAATGGATGGTGGACTGTTTAAGACAACTATCATGTTAATCAATTAAGTATTATAAGGGTAATTTAGTAATTAATGAAAGAAAGGAATAAAATACAAAAGAAAAGAAAGAAAGACATCTTCTTCTCCATTAAGCTTCTCCATCGAAAAAACACCATGGATATAGCTTTTGGGAGTTTGGTTCTTTTCTCCTTTGCATATAAGGAAATGAATCAACCGTCTGTGAACCGTGGAAAAACTAAAGTGACAGAGTAATTATCGACCATCATCTTACGACTATTTTTGTTAAGGTAAGTTTGTAGTCCTTAAAACTCGAAATTTAATTATTTAAATGGTTATGTTATTAATTAAATTGATATCCTTATACATATTTAAATGGATGGTTGAGTATATATAAAAATGATTCAGAAATGTATTATAGATATTAGATATAGTTGAATAATATAAAGGATTTAAATTATGATGTGATGAAATGTGAAATGATGTATTTATGTATTTGTCAGTTTATTTGAGTTATGTTATTTGGTTTTAATTATGTTCATAAATGAGTATTTGGAAAATCTCATTGATATATATATATATAAACATACATGTATAATTATAGAATAGATCAAGAATTATTCATAGTCATTTGTTGTTAAATGGTTGAATTATGAAATGAGAAATTGTTGATTATGTAATTAGGTAAGTTCGTATATCCGAACTTAATATTTCTATTCCCTTGTAATTTAAATTCAATTATGTTTAATTGTTACTAAAACTTTTGATTCATGTATAGCATATCTTTGTATATGTGATTAAATGGTAACATATCTTGAAATGATGAAAGGGTATAATTGAATTGTGGTTATTGAGTGTGAATTTAATAAATTGTGGAAAGGAATTATTAAAGGATCATCGGTTTATTTAACTAGCGTTGGATGCAAAACCGTTGGTTAATCCAACTAGAGTTGGGCTCACTTTGTGGTTTATTCGCTAGGCACTAGGTGTCAAGATTTGATAGACATTGTTCGTTAATCCAACTAGAGTTGGGCTCAGTTTTGCGGTTTATCCGCTAGACACTGGGTGCCAGGATCGTCGGTTTATCCGACTAGCGCTTGGCGCAAACCTGTTGGTTAATCTAACTAGAGCTGGGCTCACTTATTGTGGTTTATCCGCTAGGCACTGGGTGCTAGAAGTTGACGGAATTTTCGTTGGTTAATCCAATTAGAGCTAGGCTCACTTATTGTAGTTTATCTACTAGGCACCGGGTGCCATGAATTGACGGATTTATACGATGATAATATGATTAAGTGTTTTGAAAGGGTTGGTGAGTAAACGCTATTGAGTGAGAAGTACCCTTGTTATGTATTATATACGAGATGGAATGATTGGAAACTTGTGCTATATATATATTTGAATTAGGATCTTAGAAATTTGTTAAGTTATTCCAATCAGTTGAGAAATTATATGCATTCATGTGAATAATTATCGTATAAATGAAAGTTTGCTAATGTAAATCAAATTCTCGTGATTTCAAGTTAGATTGGTAGTAGACTCTGACTCAGCATCTCGTTTGAAATCTCGTACTCAAAATCGGTGAAGTTTCGTTTTGTTATTTTGGCATGTACCTAGGACTAATTTTATGTTTAGAAGTCTTTAAGAGATGAAAAATGGTGAATATTATTAATATGATAGTTGGCTTGATATATTTTGAATGATATAATAATCTAGCTAATTTTGATGTTATGTAGGTATTTAAAATATAATAGAAAGATATGAAATATGTATGGCTTGTATGTCAATATTTATGAATGATTGAGTTGTGAGTTTGATTGTAATATTTGCATATGATGGGTGTGATAAATTGTTTAAATATGTGTGCTTAATAGTCAGTTAATGATCGTAACATGTATTGCGACACTTTGAGCCCCTAAACAGGCAATGATTACGAGTTAAGTGTGTTACACAAATCTTCAAATATGCGAGACTCTTCAACTAGGCATTCACTTTTCTTTATTTCTTCTGTCATTTGGGTTGAATGGTTTTTTGGTTTCCATTGGTGTTTTTGTTTCTTTGGCTTTTGACCTACCTAAGGGTTTCTTAGGGAATTGTCGATTTTATTTATGATGATTTTACTATTCTGTTAGCTTTTTGAGGGTTATTTATTGTACTTGATATTTTATATTCCTATTAAATAAAATGGATGTCAGCTTATTACTTAAAAAAAATAATACTAAAATAGATGTAACTTAACAAATAAATGCTTCTAAAATAATAATAAAATTAACAATAAAATAAGTTTTATATAATATCCAAACAATAACAATAAAATAGCAACATAATAGTAAAATTGTAGCAAAATAGAGAAAAAAACAACAATAAAATAGCATTAAAAACAAAAAGAGCATATTTTTTTTGTCATTTTGTGAATTCGGGTCGAGCTCGAGCTAAAAATGTCTTACTCGAGACACAACCCATTTTTTAAGCAGGCCTTATTTTTTGCCCAATATCATTTTTCGAACCTATATTTTTACCCAAATCCTCTCACCTTTCGAGTAGGCCTTTAGGCCGGACTGAATGACCCGACCAATAAACTGGT
Source organism: Gossypioides kirkii (assembly GCA_005610355.1). NCBI lineage: Eukaryota > Viridiplantae > Streptophyta > Magnoliopsida > Malvales > Malvaceae > Gossypioides > Gossypioides kirkii. The sequence continues at coordinate 16,769,738 of CP032247.1, read as the reverse complement.
CTACTCCATACTCACATGTCAGATGAAATTCATAAGTCACTCATATTCAGGACACCACCGTAAATTTAAATATATCTTAAAACTATAATAATATTTTTCTCAAATAAAAAAAATTTAAAACTTTTAATCTAAAAAAAAAACACAATTTCTTAAACAAAAATTCACCGTACACTGATAAATTAGTCGGCTAGCAACTGGCGATAATAATGACAAACCTAAGCTTCGACGTCGACATACATTTATGGTGCAGTAATGTCCCAAGAAGATGAAATCAAATCAGCCTTGAAGTTGACCCTACAACCTTCATTTGAACCTGTCAAATTCCCCTTCCTCGCACCTACCTGTCTACATATTTCCATATACAAAATGTTTTATTATCAAAGTATTTTTTATTTTAATATAATCAACAAAAAAAAATTAAATACAGTAAAATTTGAATACATGATATTAGTATTTTCAAAACTTGAATTTTATGGCTTTAACAAAGATTTTCAAATCACCATTAATGATGACAATTTGATGTTAGATTTACCGGTATAGTTTACAACATCTCATTTTAATAAATAAGTTTCAAAGTATAATATTTTAGTAATTAATTTTATTTGTATATTGTTTATGTAAAAAAGTCGAAGAATAAAGTTAGAAAGTGAGGTTACCATTTAAAAGCAATTTATATGATTAATGGTAAATAATAATATGAAAAAATTTAAATTTATGAAACTAAAAGTGAGATTATATTATAATTAAATATTTAAATTTGCACTCCATAAAATTTCACACAAATAAATAATTGACTAAATACAAAGTGAGGAATAATATAGTTTTATTAATGCTTAATTTTCCAAGGGTAAAATCTAAGCTTATCCATACTTAGATATTTGTTTTGAATCAAACAAGTAAAGTAGGCTTTGATGTTAAGATCTAGGTGTGCATAGAAGTTGGATAATTTTGTCGAGATTCCTGTAAGACGAGCCATCAGAATTGACAGCCGCAGCCTTTGCTTTTCTCTTCCACTCTACAGCTTTTTTCTTCATATCTTTACCCTTTTCTCCTTTGGTTAACTCTCTGACAAGGCTCTCTACTTCATCCCTCTTAACATTATTGTCGATTTCCATGCCGATTCCCCATTTAGTACACGAATACCGACAGTTCGTCTGTTGCTCCGCGAAAAACGGCCAACATGTCATGGGGACGCCGCCTAATATGCTTTCAATCGTGGAATTCCATCCGCTATGCGTTAAGAATCCTCCAACCGAAGGGTGGTTCAGGACTTGTTCTTGCGGGCACCATGTTGCCAACATTCCTCTATCTTTGGTCTCCGCTACGAACTCTGCCGGCACAACTGCCGATTCAGCACCGACAAGATCGGGTCTAATGACCCACAGAAAGGGTTGTTTGCTGTTTGCTAGACCCCAAGCAAATTCGATTAGCTGATCAGCTGTCATCACAGTGATGCTCCCGAAATTCACGTAAACAACAGAGTTGGGCTCTTTGGAGTCTAACCATTGAAGGCACTCGGGCTCTTCTTTCCAAAGATTCGATCCTATTTGTTTCAACTCACTATCATCCACATGGTGATTCAAAAAAAGATGCAGAGGACCCACTGAGTAAACTGGGGGTAGCATTGAGTTGAGTGCGTCCAATGATTCGTGCTCCAAATCATCAAACGTGTTCAATATAATTGCTGACGCCTTCCGAGCTCTTTCGATTTCAGAGAAAATAAAATTAAACATAACGAAATTCGGATCAGTTGTTCTTAAAAATGTAGGTAGATCCCTCAATCGGATACCTTCCATTGCCGGTATCCAATCTATGACGGTATCCAAGTACCCGTTGGTTAAATAGCTTTCATCTGCAAATCGAAAATAACAAGAATTAAACCCAACATCAATGGCGACGCTAATGGAAGTGGTGAAAGCAGAGCTAAAAAGTTGGATGATAAAACTTACCTTTGAGAGGCGTATAACCCTTTTCCATTAATTGGCGATAGTGAACGTAACCGAGGAAGCCACAAGCGCTTGTGGTCCAGAACAGAACTTCAGGGACGCCTAGTTCTTCAGCTGCATCAAGAGTGAAGCTCATGACACCATCCGAAACTATGCAAGAAACAGGGGGAACTTTGGATGTGGACGCGGAATCGTTTAGCTTGCGGAGGAGTTGTTTGAAGTGGGGTAAGCAGGTCTTGCTGGTGGAGTCGCAGAGGGAAGGGATGTCTTGGGTGGCATCGACGTCGGTCGACGGAAGGCCGTCGGGAATGGTCTCGAAACGAAAAGAAGGGAGACCATTAAGAGCATCAGGTCCTCGAGATTTAAGTAGACGTTTGTGGTTAAACTCGGTGTTGACAAAGGTGATATAGAAGCCCTTCTGGTGAAGTATTTTGGCTAGCTTTAGCATGGGATTGATATGGCCTTGAGCAGGGAAAGGAATACATACTGCATGATGCCTATGACCCAAGTAACCCATTGTCGATCGATATTTCAAGTTTAGAGAAACTGGAGAATGCAAGAAGGATATATGCTTTGATGGGATGGGGGGGAGATTCAGCACCCCTTTTAAAGCCCTTATGCAAGTGGCATTTTCAACTTTTCATACGGCTGAAAAATCTAGCCTTGGACGTAAAAAATATTAAATTGTATTAAAAATGGATGCTCCAATTGTTCGGCGGAGAAAAGTCAAATAAATCAGAAAAACACCTAAAGAAGCCAAATAATAATCATTTGAGTACAGCTGATGTGCAGGTTAGACCGTAAGCACCAGCGCCAGGGAAGGCTGGTTGCTGCCTGCTTAAATACTATGGCGGTGCGGCTAACTTCGATAAAAGAACACATCATTTTCTTTCTTTTGGTCAAAAGAAGACATCACTTCCCCATTATAGATTATGTCAGCTCCAACAGTTGAGGATTTCTATTTCTCTCTTTTACGCGTAAAATGAATTATTTTCTTAACATATTGCTATATTTAACTATAAAAGGAAAGTGAATTTAATAAATAGTTTAAGTGAAAAATAAGATATTGTTCATCTTAAAAATTTTGAGTTCAAGTGTTTGTATATGTAAAATATATGTGCGTTGTTAAAAGATTAAAAAAATATTAATAGATATTATTATGTAATCACATTAATATATTCAAAAAAAATATTAAAAAAATACTTATTTTTACAAAAAAAAGTACGGAAAAGTATTGGTAGATATTCAATTTGTCATTTTACTGAATAATTTAATTACTTGATCATTATTAATTTGGTTGGGATACAGACAATGTATACGTAACTGATAAGTAGACAGATGCAAACTATATATGTTTCGTAGAAAAATTTTCTCTCATTGAAAATGACTGATCATGTGAGCTTACTATCTCATGATTTGTATTTTTTCCATTACTTGAATTATCTTGAAATTATTTAATTTAAAGTGAAAAATAAAATTATAAACTCCTAATTTTTTTTTAGTATATGTATGTAACAAATATTGAAGGATAGAGTTTGTATGTGACCATTTTTAAAAAATATTTATAATGAAAGATTCAGTTTTTTTAAAAGTACTTATAATTTAAATTTAATAATTTATTGAGTGTGTATATTATCATCGTATAAATCCTTCACCATTTAAAGCTCTTCTTGAATGCCCATACTTGCACCATGCTGCAGTTAGAGGTATATACTATTTAAAGAAAATGGTCATACAAAAATAATAATATTTTATTTTGAAAATTTATAACAAACGTAATGACAACGAAATAACATTTTTAAGATTAATATTTGATGTAATAATTATATATAAATTTATATGTCATCAATAAATCAAATAATGGCCGTAATTATAAATAAAGTTCAATGAATTTGAATTTAATTTTAAAATTTTGTATTGATGGGTTATCATTTGTTAACTGACCATGAAATACAGAAATAGTAATCATATTTTTTGTTCTATATATAATGCCTACTTCTTATTACTAATATTGCAAATAAAAAAAATTCAAAAGAAGGTAATAATTAAAAAAAAATCAAAGATTTCAAGGGACCAAACACACACACAAAAAAATCAAATTAAAAAAAATTGAGAGAGACAAACATAATTTACCATATTTTTATATATAAATTTAGAGACTGAAATAAAAAAAAAATTCGAGGACCTTGCCAGCTCCCCGCCCTTTACTTCATAACACATATTTATTATATTAGATAATGGCACTCAAAAGTAGGTATTATATATTGAGTTAAAAATTGATTAAAAAATTATTTTTCTTAGAAATAAAATACATTATTATGAAAATATATTTTGTTTTTATGTATATTTATATAAATTTTAAAAAAAAACGTAATCATAATATGACTTGAACTTAAGACACTGTAATTTTTGTATTTTAAATGATTTTTTAAAAAAAACTAATATGATAAAAGAAAAAAATTATAAACATATATTTTTATGATAAATAACAACATTAAATCCAATGGGAAATGTTAGGATAGTATAAAAAAGGAGAAAAAAATTAGTGATGTTCAAATATGTACAGTAGTTTCTTTTGGAAGGGGGTGAAGTTGAAATACCACTCTCATTAAGTGTTTAGATCTATTTTCAATAAATCATAATGTTGTGATACAAATTTGAAACGGTGTTTGTACTACCAAAAGCATAAAGTTTGGCCGACGATTCAAGATATGTACCTAAAATAATTGAGTAAATCATCTGTTAAATTACGGCTGCTATGGCCTTACATCATGATTTATTTAAAAAATTATCCTTATTCTGAAAAATTACTTCATTTTAATAGATTAAACTATTTATTTTAAGCTAAGAAAAAGATGAGGTTTTTGAAAGAAAATTTGGACATTGATTGTGATATAACATATTCACTTGTAAATATTAAATGGCTTTTATCACTTTTTCAAAAAATGTTAGATTTCTTTTTTTCATGATTTATTATTTGTTTTTTAAAAATTTAATTTTTTTATAGTGACATATTAAATATAATAATATTTAATTTGAGTAAAAAAGAAAACGATTGAGTTTCAAAAATATATAATAGTGTTTTATTTGAGTAAAAAAATATTTTAGAGTTTCAAAAAATAAATAATAATAAAAAACATAATAATAAAATTAAATAATGAAAAAAAAAGTTTGACATTTTTGAGGAATGGCACCACCAAAAAAAAGATAAAATTATTTTTAAATCTTTTTATTTTTCAAATTTTTTAGTATTTTCATGATATTTATTTAAGTGGTATCATTCTACATGACTCTATCAAAAAATTGATTTTTTAACCTGAAATGCTGATGTGGCATGTTGTTGGTGCCATGTTGTATGGTTTCACCAACTTTTAATATAGATTTTAAGTTATTTTCATATTTAATAAAAAATAAAATATTTACTTAATTAGTTAGTTTTATTAAAAAAGCTTTTGTTGTGTTATTATTTTTTATTTGTGTAAAATTGGAATAAAATAAAATATTTTTATTCAATGGTTTCCTCTGAGAATGTAGATGCTATGTATGAGTATAGGCTAAACAATAATTGGCGTGGGGATTCAAAATATTGGTTTGAATTGGAAGAAGAAAAAAATGAAATGATTTTGTGATTTTAATAATTTTTTATTCTACAGTTTTGGGGTGGTTTTTTCTTTGCTGGGATGAAAATCAATGTTTTTTGGCGTAATGAAAAGAAAGAGAGATTAGAATTGCCTTCTTATCTGTTAAATTAAAATATTAGTGTTTTATGAATAAACAATAGTAGGATTAAGGCTTGGACTGTAACAACATGGTTTAATCGTGGATGACACAATCACATCCCCCCACCTGTTAGGCGGCAACACACCATTCTTATGTGTTAAATTTCTTTTATATGAATTTAATCCCTTTGTGGTCCCCCTCTACGTACTAATATTTTATAAACACAGATTTAGTGAGTGTGACACTTGATTCAATTTGTTTTTCTTTTGAACCCAACAAATAGTTTCAGTAAAAAAAAATTATTGTTCATCTTAGAGATTTTGGTTTTGAGCGTTTGTGTGTGCAAAGTGTGTGTGCGTTATCAAAAGATTAAGAAAATATAAACAAATATTACCATGTAATCACACCAACATATTCAAAAAAATAATTTGTTTTTCTTTTATAATGTGAAATTGCTAACAAGAGATGGGAGATGACAAAATCAGCTTTTCCCACTCCCATTGGTGCCTTTCTTAGGTGGCAAGATTGGGTTATTACCCTCAGCTTCACCTTGATCTTCATTATTGATTGATTCATATGTTTAATTTTGATATGAAACCACGCACGTGCCTTATTCCACCCTCGTTGCCCTAATATTAGTGAACAAAGGAAATCTTAGTAACAATGACAAATATGTTAAATGCTACATTGTCTTTCTCATTCATCCCATTTTTATGTATCGATAATTAGTTACTTCCCTTCGATCAAATAAGAGAGAGCAAAACTCGACTCGATTCGAACAAAAATTTGAATTTCGAGTTAAACGAATTGAGTTATTCAAGTCAACTTAATTTTTTTTTTGAATTTCGAGTTCGAATTGAGATAAGTTATTGAACTCGAATAATTCGAATAAATCGAATATCAAACTATAATATTTTATATTTTTACCCCAAACCCCCAAAATTTTTTACTTTTTCCCCAAAACTTTTATTCATCCCCCATCCCACCCAAACCCATTTCCCTTTATTTTTTTAATAATTTCTCTCCAAAATTTTACTGCATCTACTTTTCCCCAAAACCCTCAAAACTTTTTATTTTCCCCCAAAACTTTTACTCCCTCTCACTTTCCCCCTAAAACTTTTACTCCCCTCTCATCCCACCCCATTCCCACTCCCCTCAATTTTTTGAATATTTTTCCTCTAAAATTTTACCTCCCTCAAAATTTTACTCCTCATAACTTTTTATTTTTCCCCTAAATTTTTACTTCTCACCCTTACAATCAAATCCCTCAACTCTATTATCGATTTTATAGTAGCTGATAAATCCAACTTTTTCGGTTTCATTGTTTTTTCTTATCTTTTTTCTTTTTGAAGTTTTTTTATTTATAAGATAAAGAAATATTATTATAATTATAAAATCATAAAATTTTTCATCTTACGAATAAAAGCACATGTATTATACAGGACAAATTGAAAGTACAAATATTATATTAAAGGATTTCTTAGAGCATAGGAATCATTTTTTATCATTATCTCTAAGCAAAAAATGTTGAATTGAAAGATAATTTGTATATATAAAATTATTAAAAAACCCAAATCTTAATAAATGGTTATCCATATATATATATATATATATATATATATATATATATATATATCTGTCTAGATATAAGTGTATATATTAAAATTTAAATTATCCTTGTAAGGATAACAATAATCAAATTGCTTCAACTTCTGAAGAATGCGCTTTTCTAATTATGTTAGTGAGTTAAATTATGTAAGGGTAAAGATAAATTTATATATAAAAAAATCAAACGTTAAAAAAATTAGTGTTAAACATTAACACCAATTACAAAATGAGAAATCTTGACTAAAAAATAACACAAATTAAAAATTTTGTAAGGGATTTAATTTTTTTTACACAATACTTTCATCTATTAACTCCTCGCATTTCATATATCACAGGAAGACGTGGTTAAATACATTTTAACCCAAATATTTTTTATTTGCTGCAAGAGCAACACTACTTACTAATAAGGTAAGGCTCTAATTTTGAAAAATGTAATATGTATATATATTTGGAGAGCAAATATAATATTAATATATTAGATTCCGGTGTTTTCTTAGTAATTAGTTACAAGAGAATGGATTGTATGAAATTGTGATTTTCTATTATTTTTATCTTTTTCCAATAGGAGAATGACAAATCAAATTTTTCCTCTTAAATTTTTTTTTAAATTCAACTAAAAATATTAAAAATCAAGAAGAAAAATTTGATTTACCATTCTGAAGGGGCTGTTGAGTAAAAATAGGGAGCAGAGGAATTGTCATTTTCAACTATTGTTTTAAAGGCTTATAAATGGGCCAGGCTATTGGGCTTAATTTATAGCCCCAAATATTCTCCTATTTATGATCATTACCAAAGGACGAAGGTCTTTAGTTCAAGAGCTTCACAAAACCTACCTGGGGATTCAACTCTACTTTTCTTTTTTCTCATCTAAAAACTAATATTTAATGCATTATTTTTTCTGGTGATAGAAAACCAGATAAATTCAATACCATTATCTAGTAATATTCAGTGGATTTTCTGCAAACAATTATAAGCTTTCATTTCTTCCAAACGTCGTCTTGATAATGAAGTCAACTTCAAAGTTCTCTTCTCGAAAATATGCTCAAACTTCCATTAACTTATTTCTTGTAATAATTAAATGATAAGATTGATAGGAGTAGAAAATTGAAAAAGATGACAAAGTGAATACTTCCTGAATGGCTTGAATAATCTTCATATTGTTTGATAGCAAGATAATTTTGTGTTTAATGTACTTAATTTTAGTCAAATTTTGAATAAAATGCTATTAAGCTTGCGATTTATTGTCTAAATTTTGACAGGATGCAATTGAAATGCCAGAGTTCGAATAAACAAACAAATTTGACTAAATTGGAATGAAAAGCAAAAAGAGGGATCAAATTAAAAAGTTACAAAATTAGTGTTTTGATTAGAAATCAGATTTAAAAAATGTCAAACTCTATAAATAGAAAAAAAAAATCTGATTTTAATTGGGATAATTTTAAAAGGAATCATGCTAATTTTAGCACATAAAAAGTGTATAAATACATCATATTAGTGGCTTGGAAAGAGTACTCTTGAATTGAATTAAATACAATTGTTTTCTTTTATTTCTTCCAACAAAGCTTTCTGCATTCTCATTTCATTTTCTTATTTTGGTTAAATTGCTTTATAAGTCTTTTCTCCTATTCATCTATTATCACTACATTCAAATCTATTTAATTGAGTATGATTAATTTCATGTTCAATTAATTTTCATTTGATTTTAGATCGATTATCATTTCGATAGAGAATCGTGAGCTATGAATCTGTCCTAAAATCTTACAATACGATATTTATTATCTCTTCGGAATATGAGATTGTTAAAAACATTCCTTAAATTAAGTTAATTCAATTTCAATTAAAAGAACGCATATTGAATTAGAATTATTTAGCGTATAGTTGGGAAAACGAGACAATCGTATGTTGAGTTAGAATTTTCTTACATAAATTGGTGTGTTTAATTGAAAAAAGCTGGATGGATTTATACAAACTCATTTTATAGGTAAGATAGCGTAAGAAATATAGTAACGATAAGATTTATTTACATAAATAACAGCAGATTAATACACAGTTCAAACTTATAATTCCCGTGAGCGAGAGGGTCTTAGACAAGCGTTGAACATTGAGAAGTAACAGGGTCAAATAAGGCTGGTAGCAAGTATTTCCTTCCGTTGCCACCTACTGCATTGTAGCTAGCACCCGTGGTTCGATCCACTAACAGCTCCCCAGCATAACCCGGGTACGCGCCTTTACCATACACTCCCGGGCATGCCGATGCTGCCTCCAGCTGATCAGCGCCACCCGAACCCAGAAAATAGCCATTTCCATATGGGTTGGTGACGGCCCCAGCAAGAAGACTAGCCATGTTTATGATCATGCCATCCACACCCACGTCTCCATTGGGGGCACCAAGTGGCGGCGTTTGTGGTCCGTAAATGGGCTGGTGGAATGGCCAAGCGCATTGACCTGGGCATTGAGTCTCCGAGTTTCCAACCCACACAAATACGGACTTTTCCTTGACGTTCGAGCTATGGAATCCACAGTTGTTCATGCAAAAGCCTTCGACAGCCACGTCTTTGGCTGTAAGAACAAGAGTCAACCCATCACGTTTGGAGTGAACTCGTTTAGCCAACAAGGAAACTTGAGATTTTTTCAGAATTTTGCCGATGGAACAGTTCCTATCGGTGACTTGATTTGCTAAAACAATACGGGCATCCCTTCTGCCTGCTTTTTTCATGTAAGTTTGGATAGTGTTCCACCAAAGAGAAACCAAGGGTTTTGCAGGGGAGGGATCCGAGTGTACCTTCTGTGGATTGAGAGAGAGTAGAAAATCAGCAATGATGGATTTCTGAGGAGGTGAGAATTCACCATACCAGAGAATAGAGACTGGAATATTGCCTCCAAGCAATGCGCCGTTATGGTAAGTCAAAGCCATGGTTGGTTGCTGGTGTAAAGAATTTAGCTTTCTTGCTCCGAGGCAAACATTGGCTAAGCTTAGGTAAATCAGTACAATAAGAAGAGGACTTGTTTTGGCTAACCAATGGAAACTCATTTCGAAAAGCTTTAAAGATAAAAAAAAGGTTCTGAAATTGCAAGAGACAAAGGGAGATTGAATTTGGATATTGGGATATGGGTACAGAGGGGGTATTTATAGGTGAGTTAGTACATGCACTGAGAAAGTGGTAGCAGTTGCACGATAGCTTTCATTGGCAGCTACGCAGTTACAGAAAAAATGTGGAGATCATGAAAACTGGGAAAAGATAAGATGTGAGGTGAGAATCTTCCCTTTATTTATTCACTTTTTTGAACCCATTTTATTTTTGCATGGGGATTAGGACAACTTTAGCTAATGCTTACATCAATTTAAAGCTCGTAAACCGATTCAAATATAATTGTTTGAAGAGCTATGGGCAGCATGTGTTATAAAAAAAGCCTCTTACCTTAGGCTGTCTCGCATTTCCATTCCCTTCAGTTTGAAGAGTTGTTCTTGGATCGATGCTCTTATCTCATTGGTGTTGTCGCCTCGTTTTACATCATTAAACTGCATTATTATTCAACATGCTATCCATTAAAGATTAAAATTTGAAGATCAGTTTCTTTAATTATGTGCATGAACCCTTCAAGATTTATTACCATTGTGGTTAAATTAAAAATTGTACGGGTTTTGCAATGTTCTCCACGAAAAGAATCTTTAACCCCATGTAAGGTACCCACAGACACAACTTCAATGCAATTAATGTCACATCCATGGGGAATATTCCAGAATATTTGGGACTACTGTAAGAAATAGAGCAGAGCCTTCCCCATCCCATGCTTCATAGAGGTGGATGCCATGCCATGCCTCGTATTGTGAGTGGACATTTTATCAAAATCCGAAAATAGATAGATGAAAGGCCCCCTCGCCCTGCCCATCGTTTCTCAATTAATGCAATCATGGTTGAATATCATGGCTTTGATGTTACTTTTCTTGCCCGTCTACGTAAATGGATTGACTGTTTAATTAATTTAGAGTTTCAAAGCATCACTTGTGCAGGTTTTGAAGAAATCAAAGCAATTGGTGACCATGTTTGCAAGTATGGGAACAAAAGCAAGCTCATCTGCTCTGAGACAGGCTGGATGCTCTGCTCGAGTTCATCGGATGCTGCTGCTTTGGCGGCATCCGAGGTGTCTAAGTGCGCTGTTAATGGAATATAATATACTCTACTCACGCACTTAAAACCGATTTCTTTCAGGCTTACGCGAATAAAATAATTCCAGCACCAAAATCATGGACTGCAATTGAATATGCAAATGTCGACGGAGGTGGAAATATGGGAGAGTTGACATTATCACTTCCTTCCAGTGAAGGCTCCACTCACGTACTTTCTGAGAAAGTGTCAATATTGACTTCCGATCATCTCAAAATGATGGTTTCCCAAAAGTCTTATTCAGCACAGCTCAATTCAACACATAAATATAGGAAACTGGCTGTGAAAATGGGGAACAAGTTGACACTGGGATCAACATTAATATTGTGCCGTATCCATATATCATCCATCGTTCAATGAATCCATAATTCGGAATTCCCAAAAGTTTTATCACCCTCAAGGGCAACCGGAGTGAAAAATATTTTAGATTAGTGAATTCATGAATTCCCAAAAGTCTTATTGTGCACAGCTAAAAACCATTACTTGAAAGTTCAGTTCTTTTATCAGTGAATTCATGATTAGATTCGGGATTGAAGAAAATAGGGCTTAGATTCTCAAGGGAGCGGAGAAATCTTGCAGGTAGGAAACTAAAAACATTTAGCAATATAAAAATGAGAAAGGTGTGCAAGTATGTAAGAAGGCAGGTAGAATATGAAAAATCCCATCAGACACGACACGATGCAGTAATTGTTTAATGTTTTGAGTATCTCGGGACTTTAGGGCATTGTACGTGGACTCATTGATTCAATATTTTATTTCTTTTTTATGTTAATTAAATTCAGATATACGAATCATGTAATCTAAGTAATTACTAGATAACAATTTAGCATGCCTCGTGATTGCTATTAGGTTAGGTTTTGGATACTTTTTAATTAAGTTCCCGAGCTTAAGCTTACATTATACTTTTAAATCATGATTTAGTTTTTACAATGAAATAAAATTTCTGATGTGAAATGCCTAAAAATTCATATATTTGCTAATAAATTTTTTTATATCAAGATGTGAGGGGAAGGGATTGGTTGGTCATATTTAATCCTAAGATTTTATGTCACAACACAAGTTATTTGTAACTATACTAGTGATTAGTTAACAAAAATCATTACATTCATTTTTTTACTTACTAAATAAAAAATACAGTTATTAAATTTAAGAGATGCTATTGAGATTATTTGTACTATATATCCAAATAAATAAAATTTTCATTCGTATTGTGGTTTTAGAGGTTCCATAAGAATTTTAGCGTGGATTTAGATGAGTCGTGTGATGCGGTGTGGTGCATTTAACTTACTTTTTATCTCACGTTATAATATTGTTACAATATCTAATCTCATTGTTACCGTTATTTTTACACTAATGACAGATAAACACACCATCCATCAAAACACGCTTTGTCTCCTCAATTGATACAACCATCTCAGTGCATCGTTGTTGGACAATGCTTTGAATGTAAGCTTTGCTTGATGCCTATGCTCATTTCCATTACAACCTCTCTATTTCTTAAGTCATATTCGAAAATTAATCTCCAAATATTTGTAATTTAATTTAAAATCATTTAACATAAACTTTAATCTCCAAATACTTGTAATTTTATTTTAACTTTAAATACAAAACTTCAGACTTCCTCTAAGAAAAAGAAATTAAGGATAGAATAAAATGATAATTTAAAATCCCACCTATTTTGAAATTATTTCCGAGTTCAAACTTTAAACCACCACACCAACGTTAACCTGCAAGAAGTACAGGAACCAAGAACTCTGTTTTTGTTTTTTGATTTTGAAAAGCAGGGAGAGAAAGAAAGGCTTAGGGCTAGCTGGCTAACAGCAAGCAAGCCCACTGTATGGCTGGCTTATGTTAGCTTATCCAGCTAAGCGCTGAAGCCTAGCAACTAATCTGACGTGTCAATTTACCTTGGATTCCTAGACTTCACTACTTTGCCTACACTCTGACTGCCAGCCAGCTTGCTTTAATAAAATTAACTCCAGCCTGTTCTTTTCATACCCTATATATATCTGCTTCCATCTTCCACAAGGAACATATGTACACGCGCTTTATAGGCATTGCTCATCACGACTGTTTCTGATTGATGACTGAACTAAATGACGCGTTGGGTGAACGAGGTAGACCGCGCTTTCTTTCTGCTTTAGTAATAAAAACACGCTTGGGTGAACCGTTGGGTTTTTTTTTAAGCTTGCTGGCAATGTCTCGAAGATCCAAACCCCATCCCTTCTTTTAAAAAAATTCAAAATTTTGATTGAAGTTCAATAAATAAACACAATTTTCAGGCCTATATATACCCATTTCCCATCGATCGAATCCACAACTCAAAACCCAAAGCTCTCTCAGCTTTTTTTATATTGCATTATTGCTCTTTTTCTTTATCAAAATCAAAATGGCTTCTTTCGTTACTCAGTGTGTCCTCAAACTTTTCCTTGTCATCTCTTTGTTTCAAATCTCTTTGGCCGGTAGGAAGCTGAGTGAAGTGGTGCAAGACCAGCCTCAGCTCTTGACATACCACAATGGTCCCCTTCTTTCTGGCAAAATTACTATCAATTTGATTTGGTATGGCAAGTTCAAACCTTCCGAGAGGGCTATTGTCTCTGATTTTGTCACTTCCCTTTCCTCCACGACTCCATCGCAAAGCAACCAGCCTTCGGTTGCCCAGTGGTGGAAAACCACCGAGAAATACTACCACCTCACCTCCAAGAAATCTTCCCTTTCCCTGTCTTTGGGAAAGCAGATTCTTGACGACAAGTATTCGCTCGGCAAATCACTCAAAAACAAACAAATCGTTGAGCTAGCCTCAAAGGGGGACCAAAAGAATGCTATCAACGTTGTTTTAACAGCATCCGATGTTGCTGTTGAAGGGTTTTGCATGAGCCGCTGTGGGACTCATGGCTCTGCCTTGGGCTCCACCAATGGTCTCGTCAAGGCCAAGAAGCACTCCAAGTTCGCTTACATTTGGGTGGGTAACTCGCAGACCCAGTGCCCCGGTCAATGTGCCTGGCCGTTCCACCAGCCAATCTACGGACCACAAAGCGCGCCTTTGATTGCACCAAACAACAACGTGGGTCTTGATGGTATGGTCATAAACTTGGCTAGCCTCTTTGCAGGGACTGTCACGAACCCTTTCGGAAATGGTTACTTCCAAGGCCCAGCTGAGGCACCATTGGAGGCTTCATCGGCTTGTCCTGGAATCTATGGTAAAGGGGCTTATCCAGGCTATGCAGGAAACCTACTTGTAGACCCTACAACTGGCGCTAGCTACAATGCTCATGGTGACAATGGCAGGAAATACTTGCTTCCTGCTTTATATGATCCTTCAACATCATCTTGCTCAACTTTGGTCTAACCATTTGAAGCAGCCATCAACAAAATTAGTGTTAGCCAGTACTCGGTTTGTAATGTAATTCTTTTATTTGTTGATTTATTTTGTTTATGCGGATAATAATATATCAGCAAACTAGTTCGGTTTGCTTTTTTCACAATCCACCATTCTTATTTACTTGGTAGTTTTCTGTTCCTTGTGAGCTTAACTTGGAAGAGGGCAGATACTAAGGATATTGAAAATTGGAAGGTTCAAGTTGAAAAAAAAACAAAACAGTTGCCAGCAAAATAGTAGGAGCAATGGTCATGTTCAGACATGAACATTTCTGTATAAATCGATTGTGTAAAAATTATTAGTTCGGGTGCTTTTATTCTTTCATGCCACATGTCTTTGTTGTATCCCGACAAAAGAAGAGAACAAATGCTCTGCTAATACAATTTAAAACCTTTCTTAAGGTCAATATGAGCGGAAGTTTCAAGCAAAACCACATTTTGATCTCTAAATAGTTACCCAAAACCATTGGTGGAAGATGGACGGATGTAAATATTTTCATTGTCCTGTCTGGGATTAACTGATTAAGAGTCCAACATTATAGAAACATGTAAATTTGACAATTCATTTACATTTGTTCTTTCTTTTTTCTTTTCCAATTGTGTTTAAATATTTCATATTTATATCACTTTGACGAGCTCAGTATGTTCCGGGGAAAATGGTGCACTGTTTCGCAAACCTACATATATAAATTATAATGCGATGTGATGCAAAGTTGGGATTTCATTTAAGAGGACTCTAGTGTTAGAATAAAAGCTGGATCTTGAGTTGAAATATTCATCTCGCTCTACAAGTTGGACTCAGGCTTTCTAAGTTCTTTAAAAGTCACTTAATTTTTCATTTTTAAGATAAACATGTTTTTTTAAATTATTTTTTTACATTTTTCATTTTTAAGATAAACATGTTTTTTTAAATTATTTTTTATATTTTCCATTTTTAAAAAATTATTTAAAATGATTTTTTACTGAAACTATGGAAAAAAATTATTTTTAAACATGTTTATAATTGATTACTAAATTAATAATGAATTATAAATATTGAAAATTATTTTTTTTACCTTTTTAGCAGTCACATCATCAATCTACAACAAAAATTGATAAAAAAAATCAAATTATTTAAATAAAAAATATAAAAAATTTAATATCTCAAAATTAAACTAGTAAAATTTAAATTTAAAAGAATACCAACCTTCCACATATTTAAACTTAACTTCTAACTTCTCTAGAAGGAGATTATAATTTCAATTTCTTTGTCTACATTAAATGGGATTACTATTTTGCTTTTTCAAAAAAAAAAAAGAAAAAAAGAAAAGAAAAAGGAGATCACCATCAATGTCCACTACAATTGAGATATGAATGTTAATGATTAAACTCACAATCACGATTTACTTACATTTGATTATAATAAATTATATTAAATCATTAAAAACTTTGATTAATTATAATTATTCGTCGATAAAGGTTTAGATCTTAAATTTTGAGTATTCAATTTGAGATTTATAATACGCAATTATGTATGTGGATTTTTAAGTTTTATTATGTGTAAATTTTAGTCCAATCAAATTAATTCAATGAATAATCTGTATAATAATTTGATACTTATAATCACTCAAAGACTTTAAAAAAAATCACATAGTCGATAATTACAATGACTCATAATATTTATCACATCATCTGTTATTATGTTAAACATAGCATGATTAGAATCCGTTTTGCAATTTAATGTAAATCTTTAACAATCCTTTAAAAAAAATCATGATATTTTTTTTATGGAAGTCAAACAAAATGCATAACCACTCCCTTACATGTAGGGGAGAAAATAGAAACAAAACAACAAAAACATCCCAAATCAATGAAGGTAACCGGCAACACATAACTTGCGACATATTCTTCATGTTACCCATAAAAAAAAAAAAAAAAAAAAAAAAAACATGACATGTTTCATGTATGAAATTATTTTGTTTGGGTTAGTTATTGTGAATTATGAAACCTTGGTATTCCAGCAAGTTGCTGTTTCTGAAAGTGGAAAGGCAATATAACAAACCCCACTTGGTTTGGCTGCACAAAGACGCGTTTTCCTTCACCCCTCAAAACCTCCCTCACCTGAATACCCACTCAATTCCCTCATTTTCTTCACGTCTCTTTGTCTTTATCCACCCTTAGCTGGCGTTAAACTGTCTCCTTTTAACGCATTGTTTCGGTTGAATGCGAGAGTCATTGATTATAATATAACGCGTCAATTGGCTGGCATGCCACCTCCCCCTCCCCAATCCTTTACCTTATTTCTCTTTAATTTTTTGGCTCCTTCCTACCTCTTTCGACCCTTAAAATATCACCACTATAAATATGTTCCTTACCTCCTTTCATTTCATCCCAAACCAAACAAAGACATTCATTTCCAACTCGGCTTTCTTCTTTTTTCCGTCTTCACTTCTCTTTGTTTCATCATGGCTTCTTTGCCTACATTTAATTTTTTTCTGTTTCTTATTGTCTTGGTCTCTTCGCTACATTTCACCGCCGATGCAAGGAGGCTCGTTGAGTCAGACCAACCTGACCAGCCTTTGCTCTTCCAATACCACAATGGTCCTCTTCTGTCCGGAAAATCTCTGTTAACCTTATTTGGTACGGCAAGTTCAAGCCTTCTCAACGTGCGGTTGTGTCCGATTTCGTCACTTCCGTTGCGTCTTCCAAGCCTACAATAGCTCAGCCCTCGGTTGCCACATGGTGGAAAGCCATAGAGAAGTACTATCAGCTAAGCAAGAAACCTTATTCTCTTGCCATCTCATTGGGTTCACAAGTCCTTGACGAGAACTACTCCTTGGGAAAATCGCTGACAAATCAACAGATCATGGAATTGGCGTCAAAGGGTGGTCAGAAAAACGCCATTAACGTTGTTTTGACATCAGCTGACGTGGCTGTCGAAGGGTTCTGCTCAAGCAGGTGTGGAACCCATGGTTCAGGTTTGGGCGGATCAAGCAAGGGTCACAACAGTAAGTTCGCTTACATTTGGGTTGGTAACTCGGAGACACAGTGCCCAGGTCAATGCGCATGGCCATTCCACCAGCCCATCTACGGACCACAGAACCCACCATTGGTTGCACCCAACAACGATGTCGGTCTTGATGGGATGGTGATCAACCTGGCTAGCCTCTTGGCTGGGACAGTGACAAACCCGTTTGGGAATGGGTACTACCAAGGTCCAAAAGAGGCACCACTGGAGGCTGCATCTGCTTGTCCCGGTGTTTATGGTAAAGGAGCATACCCAGGCTATGCTGGAGACCTTCCGGTGGACGCCACAACTGGTGCTAGCTACAACGCACATGGTGTGAATGGGAGAAAGTATCTGCTTCCGGCTTTGTTTGACCCTTCAACCTCAACTTGCTCTACACTGGCTTGAAAGTCTTGAACAAAGATTATAAGACATGAGAGCATGTCAGTGTATAAAATATATATTTAGGCGGTATAATTTTGTCAGAGATTCTTTCATTGTATTGTTATTGAATTATTCATTTCCTATCATGCTTGAATAACAGATTTATACTTAATCTTATATTCTTCTTAAGAACTCATAGTCATAATTACACATGAATTGTTAAATCATTATAAAATAATAGTTTTCCTTAGCAAAACTATAAACCAAACCAAAAAAAAAAAGGGTTAATAAGTCCAAATTTGGATGCATTTGTTGAAGCACAAGAAAGCTTAAACTAGTAAAGTGGAAATAAGGGGGAAAAAACACTTACAACAGCACGTATAAATGTAGACGAAACTTGAACAGAAACATGAGTAGGAGTGTATGTAGAAATTAAGTTGGTTAGCCATCCTTATTCAAAAGACCACCCAAAATTGCACATTCCTGTGTAAGGCATTGGTTGCAGCCCAATAAATTCAGATGAACCCCGTGTTCATTACCGAAAGAGAAAGGCCACAATTTTTCATCATTTTACTATCCATTCTTTTTTTTACTCCTCTTTTCCTCATGTTGTTATTTTTTGTCATTTGTTTCTTGCTTTTTCAATTTATTTGGTCATTTAATTTAACTAATAACTGTACAACACTAAATTAATTATTTCTTAAAATATTTGAATATGTACATATACTTGTTATACCCTAACAGTAAGCCCACAAATGATGTAAGTAAATCCTTTGAAAGGATTCCCTGGACAATTTTTTAGAAAGAACTTTCTCAATAAATAATTTATCGAACCTCACTCAATAACCGTCACATCTTACTCTTGTCGTAACATTTCATCCAAAGTGACATATGACAAATCATAATGTCACTCTACTTAAAGC
This sequence comes from Gossypioides kirkii, assembly GCA_005610355.1. NCBI lineage: Eukaryota > Viridiplantae > Streptophyta > Magnoliopsida > Malvales > Malvaceae > Gossypioides > Gossypioides kirkii. The sequence goes on along the minus strand of CP032247.1, from coordinate 16,750,627 downwards.
CTATACCATTAAATTACTTAGCTACGTAACTCTAACCTGCCAATATCAACTTGTCCCATGGCACTTTAGGTGCAAAACTAAAAATATATAAAGCCCAAAGCAACCAAGCACAAGGGAATCATCCCTAGATCAAAAACTCCTACTACCTCCCTCCCTCTCTCTCTCTCTCTCCTTTTCTTGTCCTTCCTCCTTACCGGATTTGATCACCTCATCCAATGGTTCTCTACCTTGCACTAAACGAAGTGAATCACATAGCCTCGTCATCTTTTTTGCCTTACCCAGCAAGCACATCAACAATTACATGTTTTGATTGAATTATTCTTTTTAGGATTTTAAATTTTCAAAAGTGTTAATGTATAGTGTTTTTTTCGTATATACTGTTTTAATTGATATTTATTTTCAATTTTTATCCACTATAATACTATTTTGATATTCAGGTATATATATGTTAATGTATATTTTAATCTCTTTATTATCACTATTTCTTTTTCAGACTCGCGATGTAGGGGAAAGGAATTTTTAAATAAAATTTTATTATAAGTATAGAGTGGTAAAGTATTTATTAACAAACCTTTATTCTTAGTCTTAAATTCAATCTTTACATATTTTATTTTTAGTTATTTTGTTTAAACATTTCATTTAAAATAGTAGAAGAGGAAAATATCATTATGTTAATTCTTATTATAAATGATTTATGAATAATTTTTTGACTTAATGGTATAGAGTTGGTTCGTGACATTAATTCAATCAAGTATATTGTGTATAATATAAATAAATAATTAATACTATATTATAACATACTATCAATGCGAGTGAAAAAAATTATGTAACGAAGTTGTATATATAATATAGCTAAATGTGACTTTGTTTGAAATAGTAAAGTTAAAATATTGAAAATTATGATGTTTAGAATTCAAATTTCTTGATAACTTAAAAAAATGCATGGTGTTAATAAGATGAGATAAAATTTAAAATTATATATCAATTTTCATTCAATGTGCAATCTGATCCTTGAACTTTGGTTTAGTATAATTATATATATAAAACTTTAATTTTGATTCAATCATATACATTTTGAAAAATAAATACATCAAATCATTTTTATACTGAATAAATATAATTATATATGTATGCAATATCTAAATATAAAATGTCGTTATCAATAATTGTGTTAATAATTTATAAGAATGGGATCAAATCAAAATTTTATATATAAAAGAAAAAGGATTGAATGAAACAGTGACACTACGTCATTTGTGTCCCTTTTCCAATAGTTTTATGCCACATCAGTATTTTCATTCTTAATTTCAACATTTTCATCCTGAAAAAAATCAAATTACAATTAAAATCCTGAAATTTAGGATGAAATTGTTGATGTGTCATAAAACTATTGGAAAAGAATAATATCTCTGTTTCATACAATCCTTTCTCTATATAAAATTACACAAAATCAATATCATATATAAAATCATATATTAAACGAAAATTTATGTATAATTTAAAAATATATGATATTAAAATTATACTTTATTTCAAAAATGATAATGATAATCCAGAATGTGAGATTCGAGAATTGATGAAGCAAATGCATTTCCTGTCAATGTTAACAACAGGCACATTCACTAAAACGACAAAGGCGCATAAAGACACGCCCCATTTTGACGCCATTCGCATAGCCACGTCCCAGTGGGCAGCGGCAGCACACCGACCATCTCACTCCATGACTTTCACAACAAGTCCGCCGACAATCCATTCTCTCCCACTCGTGTGATTTTGCCTTATCTCTTTAACCAAATAATAAGTTACATTGTTTTCTTTTATTTTTAGTATGAAGCACCCCGACGACGCCTTTGGCTTTCCGACCTTTTTCCATTGGTGTCAGTGCATCGGCCTTTGCCACGTTCCAAATCTTCCAATGAATGAATACTTGCACTTTCAGCTGTTGACTACATTTTTTAAGTCTGAGTGCGCCAATCAATTTACCTAATTTAAGTTTGGTCCAAAGGGTTTCATATTTTCATCACTTTGCTTGTCAAATTCAACATCAAATTTATTTATATATCTGATTATGCACATATACATTATACATGATTTTACTGCGACGGGGATTGTGTATCATTAGACTATCACTTTAATTTAAATTTTAATCAAATCTTTTAGGAGGTAGGATTATTTACTTGATTCCACAAGTTTTATTTGATTTGGATCAAGTGTAAGATGGGATTCCGTAGTTCAAACATGATAAATTTATGTGAGTGATAAAAATATTTTTAAAATAAAAGTATTGCTAAATAAAACTTGACGAGTGACTCCAGTGAAAAAGAGGATGTTGTTCATCTTAGGAGACCCGAGTTCGAACACCTATTTGTGCGCTGTCAAAGGGTTAAAAAAGTATGAACACAATATTTTTTAAAATTTTCAAAAGTGTTTTTGGGTAAAATATATTTTGGAGAGCACTTTTTTGACAAAAAAAATGATAAAAAAAATTAAATTTTTGTTCAAAAATACTTTTTGGTCCAAAAATATTTTTAAAAAGCATTCCTAACTTAGCCCTAATAATAGTTTAAAACCGTAAATTAAGAATAAAATATTTGTAATTATGTCGTAATTTCTTTTCTGGTTTTAAAAGACTAGTTAAAATGTTATTAAGAATGGTGCTTGTCTCTTACTTTGCCTACCTCCTCCCTTAACCCATACTTATAATATTTACATTAACCAACTCATGCAAAGCGCTACTTTTCTTTTATATTTTTAATTTGTTTCCTAGGCTTAACCTTATCTCATCATATATTCAAAATAAATAAAAAACATATTTAACATATATGCTCTAAAATAGCTTCGACATAAAATAAAAAAGTAACTGATACAAAATTAAACATGAAAATTGAAATTTAAGTAAAAATTTTATTAAAAAATAAGGTATTTTCAAAATAAATTAAAAGTTTAATTATCGTAAAAATATATAATTTAATTTTAACATTAAAAAAATAAATTTTAGACTCCGACACAATTAATTAAACATGTATTTTTTTTAGTGTATTTGTACCTATAATTCAACTTGTAAACTCTTGAATTAAAAAAGGAACTCACAAATTAATTAAAAAGTATTGAACAGTGATCATCTTGGGATAAAATAAACTTAGCATGATGAGGATCTAGCAATGTCTTAAGCTTTTAAAACAAGACATTAACCTCAAAAAAAGCTAGCCGACCTCTCTAATTGCATATTTTGGGCCCATCCGCCGGAGTTTCAGTCATTAAAAAAAAAAAAAAAAAAAGGCCACCACTTGATAAAGTTAGCATCCGTGATCACCAACTGTTTGACAAATTGTGCCTTAAGAATCCATCCATTTCGATACTTTAATCATTGGATTCAATACAAACCTCATAGAATGGAAAATCATTCGGGTTTTTTTAAAATCCATAGGAGCTTTCAAATGTAACCGAATAAGATACAATGCTGAGAATTATACCTCTACTTTAGAAATCATGAAACTAGCTGGAATGCACCATGGGGTATGCATGGGACCCGTTTGATTGAATCCTAATTACTACTTTAATTCAAACAAAATTTAGGTCTCACTCTCACCAATGGATTTATTGTATATTAGAAAAGGTTGTAAAGGGAAGAAATTGGAGCATCGACAATCTTAATTATGTGTATCTCGAATTTTAAGACTTTGGTGGTACCAACTAAAGAAAAGAATACTGTGGGACCAACTAGTGGTGTTCATCAATAACTAATCACCTACTGTTTTTATTGAAAGAGGGCGGTGCCATGAAACCCTAATGGAGGGTTCTAGTTGTAGACCAACTAAAATCTTAATTTTTAGTTTAGCAAAAGTTAATGTTTTTTTTGTCAAGTGGTTATATTAAATTATAAAAAAAGCATAATTTTTTAGATATTAAACTGATTTTTTAATCGACTTAACTATTAATTAGATTTATATTCATCAAATTGGATAAATGATGAGTTCAATGTAGATACAAGGATGGTCAACAGTAAACGTAACGGGAAGGGGAGGGAACTGCAGCGTATAGCGTATGCCACCTTAAGTAATAACTCTATCCGGGTTACCACCCAAATTTAATACCTTTTTTTTACGCGTACACACACACACACAAAAAAGTCAAACCCCAATTCATTGAAGTTGATTTGATCATCTCCATTGTAATTATTTCAGTTTCCCAACTAGAATTTACATACCTTAAAAATAACTTTTACCCATCCTGAATTAACTCCAATATCCACCGAAATAGTTGTAGCTCTAGGGTCAAGCAGCCATAATAAATTAAGTAATGGATAGAAATAGACACTTTACCCAAAAATTACATGCATAATGAGAATACTTATCCAAATCTACTCCCACAGTCCCACGCAACGGCTTCCCTTAATAAAGACTACACGCTGAGCAATAATCGTCTTCCCAATTAGTTACAGCGCATCTTTATTGCGCAGTGGAGTCAACCCTACGCGGCTCCATTTAAACCCAACATTTCCCTCATTTTCACCACCTGTCCCACGCTACGTCCCTATAAATACTCCCTTCTCTGCTTTCCTTCCACCACTTCCAAACCCCTATTTCATAGGATTCCTCGAACTCTGTTATTTTTGAAATTTCCATGGCAGCCATCCCTTTCTTATCACTTCTTTTGCTCTTCTCATTAACCTTCCCGTCTTCTTCCTCAGCCTTTGAACAACAACAACAACAACCCCTCCTTAAATACCATCATGGTCCTCTTCTTAAGGGTAATATTACTGTTAATCTCGTTTGGTACGGGAAGTTTTCATCTACGCAGCGTTCCATAATCGTCGACTTTTTGAACTCTCTCAGCGACAACAAGACGACGTCATCCCCCTCTGTCTCCTCCTGGTGGCGAACGACTGCCAAATACAGGGGAGGTTCCAGCAGCGTCGCTGTAGGGAAGCAAACTCTCGATGACAAGTATTCTTTTGGCAAAGCTCTTAAAACTTTCCAACTCAAAGTTTTGGCTTTCAAACCTGGATATGGAGATGGAAAAGCGGTCAACGTTGTTTTGACTTCCGCTGACGTGGCGGCCGATGGTTTCTGCATGAGCCGGTGCGGTACCCATGGTTTGGTTCAGCTTAAGAAGAGCAGGTTCCCTTACGCTTGGGTAGGTAACTCGGTGAGTCAGTGTCCTGGTTATTGCGCGTGGCCGTTTCATCAACCCGTGTACGGGCCGCAAACTCCACCCTTGGTTGCTCCTAACGGAGACGTCGGGGTGGACGGAATGGTGATCAACTTGGCAACGGTTTTGGCGGGAACCATGGTGAACCCGTACAACAACGGGTACTTTCAAGGGTCGGCAGGGGCGCCACTGGAGGCGGTGAGCGCGTGTACGGGGATATTCGGGAAAGGAGCGTACCCGGGGTATCCGGGAGAGGTTTTGGTGGACAAAACGACGGGGGCTAGCTATAACGCAGTTGGGGTTAACGGGCGTAAGTATTTGCTCCCAGCGATGTGGGATCCTCAAACCTCGACATGCAAAGCTCCGTTATGAAGCAAACAAAACTGAGAATAGGAAGGAAGGACATCTTAATGTTATTACGTATCTATATTATGAACTCCGTCCGTTATTGTTCTGTACAAACACAGTTTGTAATAAAAGTTGTACGTGATGCATCATTTCAGTTAAATTTTGTAAAATCTATGTTCCATTTTTAATCTGAAATGGGGGCCACTGATGGGCCATTCCTAATAAATATTCGGGCTTAGAAAGACGCATAAATGTTCCATTGCCCTCCTACGACGTGCAATTTTCGCCCCAAAATAGCCACTGCTTCTGGTTACAATCGCACTCCACCACCCCGCCAAAAGCCTCTCATCATATTCCTTCATCGACATGGAACCACCACCCCTGATCCCAACTTCGTGGCCCGACCTTTCAATTCCCTCAACATGCCGACCCAATAATATGGAAGCCATAAGCCTGGCTCCTGTCCCTAAATCTCAAAAGGTCCCCACCATCGCTCCTCCCTTCCACTTTGTGACCCCAGCCAAGAAAATCACATCCCCCGATGACATCCGCAAATTCCACGACTCCTCAGCGTCTAAAAATTACATAGGCTTCATTGTAGCCTTGTCAGAATCCATGTGTGGCCATAAAATCTCCGATCCATGCCACGAATCCCCCACAATCTCCAAGATTGTTTCCGTCATCGAAATCCTACTTCTATGGGTTGACCAAATTCCACCCGTTCAACAATCCTCTCGCTACGGCAACACCTCTTATCGAACCTGGCATGAACGCTTGACTGAAAACGTCGAGTCCCTCATGCTTCGGTTCCTTCCCGACGATCTCAAACCATCCACCGTCGAAATCATCCCTTATTTCACTGATAGCTTCGGTAACTCGAGCCGAATCGACTATGGGACCGGCCACGAAGCCAATTTCGCAGCCTGGTTATATTGCTTAGCCAGAATGGGAATCATTAAAGAAGAAGATTACCACGCAGTGGTGGCTAGAGTTTTTGTCAAATATCTAGAATTAATGAGGAAGCTTCAGCTTGTTTATTGCTTGGAACCTGCGGGCTCCCACGGGGTTTGGGGTTTAGATGATTACCATTTCTTGCCGTTTATATTTGGGAGTTCGCAGTTGATTGATCATAAGTACATGAAGCCGAAATCGATTCACAATGATGATATTTTGGACAACTTTTCGAGCGAGTACATGTATCTTTCTTGTATTCAGTTTGTAAAGAAAGTGAAAAAGGGCCCATTTGCAGAGCATTCGCCGTTGTTGAATGATATAAGTGGAGTGCCTCATTGGAATAAGGTGAATACTGGGATGCTTAAAATGTATAAAGCTGAAGTGCTTGAAAAGGTTCCTATCATGCAGCATTTCCTCTTTGGATGGCTCATTAAGTGGTAAACTTATTTTGGGTTTATTGTTTATTGCTTCATTGGCTTAATCTAATTGTTTATGATAAAGTTGAACATTATATATAATGTTGGTTTTGTTTTGTCTGATCTTGAAGTAAAGCTATTTTGCATGAATTTATAGAGAAAAGGTGCTCCATTCTTTCAAATGCTTTGCAATTGATTGATAACTGCCATTTGATCATGAGACTAGTCCCTGAATTATACTACCAATCCTCACTTCCACCCTTTTAGAATTGTGGTATACAATACAACCATTTTGCCATATGTGATGGGTAATGAATATTTGGTTTCCTCATTCAAGGTGAATAACTCATCTTCGGATTTCCTCATTCATATATGAAAACAACATTTTGAGCAGTGTGGGATAATATATAGTTGAGTCCAACCATTTGTCCAATTTGTGATGCTGTCTTTTAAGCCATTCAAGGTGGAGAACTCTGTATTACATTGGAAGCAGATGTGCACCAACCACTGTTAACTGATTTTTTTTTTTGTTAATGATAAGGCTCAACTAGTGGACAATGGACTCTGTTTAACTGATTCAGGAAAGCTTTGGACCTTTTTCATGTGTGGTTGTTGTGTTTGCACATTGTGCCTCTTCCCATTGAAGCTTAGATAAAATCCTTGTTCACCAATTCAATGACATAACTTGCAGCATGCTGTCGGTTAATGACACAGAAAGATACGAGATGCTAGTTTGTCTTTAAGCTAAGGAGCTAATAGATATGACCTATGACAGCATGTCATTATATTGCTAATTGTGTTTTGGAAATAACAAAGATATTATCTTTTAATTAAAGGTTTATTAACCCCTTTGAATTTTCGCAGGGAATAATGGTTTATGGAGACAAATGGTAAGGAACCAAAGAGAAAGGTAGTTCCTCATCCTGATTTCAATCCATTCGGTTTGTTTGTCCTTTCCAATTAGCTATATAGGTGGAGTGTTCTTTCACCCCCACCTTTTTCTTCTATTTCTTTTGTTGATGATATATTTCTTCTCATGAAAGGCCATCGGTTCTGTTGAAACACCCAATGCTGAAATGCATGGGTTAATATTTTGCATTTATTTATGTTCATCAATTAGTGTTCAATTTTGGGTGGAAAAGTTGAAAGGATTTTGATAAGCTTAGGAGATTGTTTTTGAAAGGCACAATCCTATCTGTAACCATTGATGAGGCCAAATCTATTTATGTTTATTCATTCATTCATTCAGTGCAAAAAGGCAAATGCTAGGGTGTTGGCTGATCAAGAATTTAAAAGAGGAAAAGAATAAAAAAAATATCTGTGTGTTTTTACTATGTTTACAATTTTTGCCTTTTCATCTAACTATTTAATCATTAAAAATTAATATTTTAATCACTCTTTTAATATTTACATATTATATCAATTTGGTTATAATTCTAAAAAATTCAACAAATTTAACTCTTAACTTTACATATTTTGTTCAATTTTGTCTTCTTAAAAATACAAAAAATAAAAATAAACCAACTTATTACATACAATATTATAAATAAATCCTCTCTTTTTCTGACATAAAATTTATTTATTTATTTATTTTTTAATATATTGATGTGATTACATAATAGTATGTTCATACTTTCTTAACTCTTTGACAACGCACACACCCTAGGATGAATAACATCTTTTTTTTCATTGAAACTACTTGTTGGGTTCTGAAATTTATTTATTAAAATAATAGTTTTATTTAAATCATTACATAAAATATAATATTATAAATTTTCATGCATAACAAGTAAAATTATATTGATAAATATAATTGTTGGATCATTAAAATATTAATAGTACAAAAATATACGAAAAGACTTTATACTGATATAAATAGATCTCTCACTTCCCTTTTATGCTATTATGAAAATATGAATTTAGAAAAACTTTTAAATTAACCATCATATTTATTTATTATATTACTAAATTAATATTGGAATAATAATTCATTACCTATAATAATTTATTTATTTAGTATGTACTATGAACTAAGTTTTTTAACAAATGTTGTGCGTTCATATATGAATGCAAAGATCGTGAAAGTTGTCGTACATTAGTTCTTAAGCTAAATTAATTATATACGTTATTTTTTTTATTGATTAAATAAGTTTTTTTTTAAGATTTAGATAAATAAGTCGATTTTAAAGAGAAAGTATGCAAAATATGATCAATTAGATGAGTTTTTTGCATAGCTGGACAAGCTTTCTGCACAGTTGCAAGAAAGCACGTCCAACTAGATAAGTTTTTACCGACATGTTAGGAAAATCAAGTTTAGCTAAACGCATTTTCTTTCTAAGTTGTTTTTTTTTTTTGAAAATTTAGAGAAATAGATCGATTTTGGAGAGAGAGTATGCAAAGTGTGACTAGTTGGACGAGCTTTCTGCACAGTTGGCAAGAAAGCACGTCCAATTGAATAAGTTTTTACCGATATTTAAGGGAAAACATGTCTAGCTTGACACGTTTTCTTTCTAATTTTCAAAAAAAAAATTCAGTTAAACACGCTTACATATTATTTTTTCAAAAGCAACTTATTTTCCTAAATTAAAAAAAATGATGTATTTAATTAATTTAAAAAAACGATATATATCCACAATTTAATCAGTTGTTGGAATTCTGTGACTAACGTGTAATTTGTTTAGTCTTAATGCACCAAATTAGATGGTGTAAGTTGTAAATAGGTGGCGGTTGAGTTTGGGTTCTTCGGAGGCTTACATTTTGGGCTGCTACTACAAGAGATGTATTAACGAAGCCACTCCATTTTCTGATCTTGAATTGAAGCCCAATGTCATCCTTCCAAAGCGAGAGAGACCGAATTGTCCATGTGTAAACTGGGCAATGGCACGATGTGGACTTGTCATTGTGAACCAACTATCATTTTCTCTTTTATTACATCATTTTCATGTCACCCCCATCATTCCTTCAAATGAATTGATTCAATTCTAAAAGGATTTTTTTTTATTTTTTTTTAAAGGCCATTATCCAAGACAAGAATTCCAGCCTTACAATTCACCCCCAAACTTCAAAGATTAAAAAAAAAAAAGGAAGAGGTCAAATAAAGATTGAGAATTCCAACACAGAGTAGCATCGGAACCAGAAGCTTTGAAAATCCATAGCCAATGGCCCAATTGGTCAGTAGACGATCAGGCGTAAGCAAACCACCACCACTGTAAACTTTGGCGTAAAACCATTAACAACCTTTCCCTCTAAAAAACCCGTTAAACAACCGACTCGTGTCGGTTCCCCAATCCCTGGTCTTCCTTAAAACGCACACTAAAAATATCTAATGCGCCTGCTTTCACTCCCCCCTTCTGTCTTCTTCAATATTTTACCTTTCACTTTCAGTTCAAAAGGACTTAAATGTATGGCATGAAACCTATGCCTTTATTATTCCAAATCTGTCATTAACAATAACCCATTTCCCTCTTCCTTCTTCTGTAAACCAAACACTCTATATTTTTATCAATATATATATATATCCCCAGCACTCCTGAGTTTTTAAACCTCATATGTTTTATATTTCATTTACCCTTTCTCTGCAACTCTCTTATTTTCTTTTTAATATTCTTTCGTTTTTTTCTTGTTCTTCTTTGCTGGGTTCCTTTGTTAGGTGAGTAGATAGACGTTTTTGTTGTTTTCTTTACTTTTTCCCCCCTTTATGAGTTACTTTTCGTTTTTTTAACCCGGTCTTTGAGGCTGATAAACTGGGGGATTCTTTTGCCTAATCCAAATTGCAAGAAAAGTTTATTGAGGTAACCCATCTTTGAGTTTTCTTTCTTTCCTTCTCTCCTTTTATTTTATTTTATTTTTTTGAATTCGGTATTGTTTGTCACATTTATGCTGTTTTCCGAAGTATGAAAATGAAAGTAGAGTATTTGTAAGTTGTTTCTTAGATCCCAAATCCAAAGATTAAACCTTTTTTTTATTTTTTTACCAGCCAGTTAAGAATATAGGTTCTTTAAGTTTTTAGCACAAGTTGGTACTGTACTTTGTTTGGTTTCTTCCTCTTTCACATGCCTTGAATCTTTACCCCAAGTTTTCTTCTTTTTTTCCTGGACTTTTTGGATCTATAAAATGATTTATTTGTTTACTTCTATTATACCACAATCATCTGTGTCTTTTGCTTGGTGAGTGCAGTATTCTACTCTAAATTTCCCTTCTTTCTTTTTGTTGTTGTTTCCTCTCTTTAAAAGATGCATTTTTTTTTTGTTCTTTTATGTTTTATGTAATTTACTACCATCTTACATTCATATCCCCATTTACATCAACATATATCTCTGCACTCTGCATTTCTTGTTGTATTAGTTTGGAATGTTTTAGTATTTTCTCTGTTCTATTTCTTAGTTTTTAATGTTTAATCAACATTTCTTTGGCATTGATTTTGTGTTGGGGCTTTTTTATTTTTATTTTCCTTCAAATGAGGGTATATTTAAGCTTATCCAATTTTTATTCAAGTTTCTTCATTTTGTTATTTATTGTACTGTCATTAAAGTTGCTTACTGTGTTTCCCTTTTGCTCACCATTTCCTTAATGAAGATCAGATGGAAGAGCAAAGCGAGTTTCATCACTGGGATGAACTAATTCCTGATGCACTTGGGTTGATCTTCAGTAACCTGTCCCTACAAGAGGTACTAACAGTCATTCCCAGCGTCTGCAAATCCTGGAGGAAGGCTGTCACAGGGCCCTATTGTTGGCAAGAGATAGACATTGAAGAGTGGAGCAGTCGATGTCAGCCGCACCATCTCGATCGGATGCTTCGAATGCTCATCACCCGAAGCGCCGGATCTCTCCGCAAGTTATGTGTTTCAGGCCTCCACAATGATTCCATTTTCTCCTTCATCGCTGAGAAGTAAGCGTATGATAAGATTATAGGTTCTTTGATGTTCTTGTATGATAAGATTCCAAATGAGACAATTATAATATTTCAAGCAACATAGTATTATACTTTCCCTCACCTTTAAGTGATCATTGTTCAATGGACATTTTTCAGTGATACAGTATTTCTTTTTGTGTTTCTTGCTTTTTGCTAGTGCTGGTTCCCTTCAGACTTTGCGAGTGCGGAGAAGCGAAATGAGTGATTCGGTGGTTGAACGAACTGCGGGGAGGCTTTCCACGATTACCATTTTGGATTTGAGTTACTGTGGGAAAATCGGTGCCCGTGCTTTGGAGGCCATTGGGAGGCATTGCAAACTGCTCGTCACCCTGTGCCGCAACATGCACCCACTTGATGCGGCTGGTAAGCTCTTGCAGGATGACGAGGCAAATGCCATAGCTACTACGATGCCTAGGTTGAAGCGCCTCGAGATGGCTTATCATCTTATCAGCACAGGGAGTGTTATGAACATCCTTGCCGGCTGTCCCCAGCTTGAACTTTTGGATTTAAGAGGCTGCTGGGATGTGAAACTTGATAATCAGTTGATGAAGGAAAAGTACCCGAAATTAAAGGTGTTAGGGCCCTTTGTCATGGACTACTATGAGATGGATGATTGGGATGATGATTGCTCGGACTACTCTGACAATTCCGAGTATTTGGCCTGGGAGTTTGAAATGGGCGACTATGATGATTACGACATCTACGACGGAATGTGGCATGATGATGAGGGGAGATTCGAGGAACTTGAGTTGAGATTCTACGAAGGAAATGGCGAAGAAGCAGGAATTCTGGGTTGGCCTCAATCTCCATAGGCTCTTTCTCTTGCTTAGTATGAAATCATGTGTTTCTATTAAAAAAACATGTTATGTTTCAGTCTGAACTTGAAAAAGTGGTGTGGCTTTCTTAATTTTCCTGATTACCTAAACAAAAAAGGAATGCACTTTGTATATAAAACCAAGCACAGGAGAGTTCATACAATTTGTGTATATAAAAAACAGGGTGAGACGAAGATGAAATTATGTCTAGGATTTGCGCACTTGGATATTGAGATGGGGCCATTCCCCGCCAGCCCCCTGCTGCCTCCCACTTCACAAGCAATTTGTGCCTAGCTAAGCTTTTCAATTCGCCCTACCCCTGCATCATTGCTACTTGTACATATGGTGAAGTCCACTCCAGTTGTTACATTAACAATATGCTTTTGATTTTCATTTTTTAAAATGACCAACCTATTCAATTGCATCATCAAAAAGGCCACCAGCTTCTCGGCTTTGGGAGTTGTAAAGGAACGTGAAATGAAGTTCTGCATGTGAATCCAGGTTTAATCTTACACTTTATATTTGTCATCTTTACTATATATCCCCTGCATATATTTGAATATAAATTTTAGGTTCTTGTTCACTCATTTTCAAAAAGTTATAAAATGGTGATTAGATTATTTAAATTTTTTCATTTAAATCGTTAGGTGATTAAAATCGTTAATTGCATGGCCTTTTTTTTTTATCATTTTAATGTTTTTTTTTATGAAACAACTTTGAACGTCATAAATATGCAAACCAAAATTCAAATAACTTTTTTCTTCAATCTTTGGCACTAATTGTCAAATAAACTTGAATCTAATGAATATTTTACTAATTGTAGATGAGTACTGATCGTCAAATCGTCGTTTGAAGCTCACTAACAATACTTTTTTATATATAAAAACTTAACAGCTCAGTAACTTAAATAAAAGATTTCGAATAGTTCAATTAGGTGAATGATAACTTTTGAATAGTTTAAAGATCATTTTGTATCTTTTTTAAATTGAGCGACTAAAACTTAAATTTATTAATAATTCAATGACTTTAGATGTAGTTTAGTACTCACAATATATATTTGTCTATTCTTGAAATACCATTTTCATCATAATTTTTTTAAATGATGCATGACTAGTCCTTTTGTTTCATCGAGTCCCTTTTTTTGGTTCACAAAGATTAAATCTTTCAATGTTAACGATGTTGTTTTTATAATTTGAATTTGAGTTCTTTACTTGAGAATGCAATATGGCTTATCAATATCACTAAACCCAATACTTAATTTTTGATATTAAATAAATTGATTCCTCTCTGAAAAATCTGGAGTAATGTAATTACTGTCAATTTCAAAAGTTAACAACGAAGAACAATTAATCACAATGTTAATAATTTTTATCAATTATACATGTTTTTTATTAGTTTAATAAAAAAATTTGATCTTTGTGTAACAAATTTAGTTCGCGTAGATGTTGAGACTAAACATGCTAAAAGTTTTAAAATCAAAAACCAAATTGTTAAAATATATAAACAACAAGAGTAAAAATTTTTATTATACTAATTAAAATTATGTATAATTCACAGAGAGATTAACAATTTAAGATTTTTTGGGGGGTGAATTATTATTATTATTATTTTTTGAATATAGTGTAAGTAGGAGTTATGGTTTGGTGAGATGTAATAAATGAGTCATGTGAGTTTTGGATCTTGTATTGGTGAGTGATTTTAGGACATTTACTATATTCCAAAAACATTGGCTGGGCCTTCCTTGAGAACTGAAATATGTGTTCTCAGTTTCCACGCAATTCACAAACTCCTCCAAACACCGTACAAAGTATTTAGTAAACCGATAAATCTCTGAAGATATTTCGAATAACTTTTTATATTAAAATAATTTTATATATGATAAAAAGGTTTAAATTCTTTTTAGGAAATATTATAAAATTTTGATGGTAAGTAATTGTTTATAATATCACACAAAATAATATTTTTCATATTTTAGATTCATCACATGTTAATTTGATTCATTTGATAACTTTTTTAGACTTAACTTAATATTTAAATTATGTTAATTTGTTTTTTTTTCAAAAATAATATTTAAATTATGTTTCGTTACTTAAATAATCCAAAAAGTTAACAGCCAGTAAAAAAATTTCCCCGACCAATTATAGTGTGCCATATCACCCTTAACTTTATTTTTTTCTTTTACTTTTTTTCTTTAATGTTACATTTTTTCTTTTTTCTTCTCTTTCCATATTTTTGTTAATAATATTGATATTAATCGAGGTAATACTTAGTCGGTAAATATATTTAAATATTGAAGATGTGACACTATTTTATTGATACCTAAAAATTATATGTCTCAAGAAAATTTCAGTATAAATTATTTTCATATTTGGGATATAAACATGTTACACTTACATAAGTCGCTTAAAAAACATATTAGATGAGAAATTAAAATGCCTTTAAAATAGAAAATCTAAAAAAAAGATTTGTATAGATTAGGTAATTTTAATGAGAAAACTCTAATTTTTTTCCATTTTTTCTCCAATCTGTTTGCTTCTTCTTTTTTGTCCTACTCAGTGACGGTGTCAACTTTCAAGTTGACTATTGCCCCTCTTTTCTCCCTCTCACTAATCCTCTCTTTTTTTTCTTCTAATCCACTCAATGTGCATTCTTTTAATTTTCAGTTTACAGACATATTTTGTAGTATCTTTGATGTATTCACAAGTTGTGATTGATAGATAACGATGTCTGTCAACACTGAAACTCCACCGATCACAAGCAATTTCTCTTGAAAAGTGGGTGACTTAATAAATGATTTCACGAGTTGATAGAAAATTTTATTTACTCTTGTAGCACGTTTTTTAGTCTTGTTTATTCATGTAGTCTTACTTTTGCAAGTGATTTTAAGACAAGTTTGTCACCATCCTCTCTAGTTTGGTGGATGCTTTATTCTTTTTTTATTTTTTCCTCACCGTTTTGGACTATCCAATACCAATTTCTTTATTATAATTAAGTGATTGCAATCACTCGAAATATGTTGTGCTTGAGTTGTGATAGAATCAATTGTTAACGAATCATAATACTCTATTGATGCTGAGGGTGAAGCTTTTGTTGTGTTGATAGAGCTTGTCTTTCACCGCTTACAACGAGTGTTTGCTATATTTTTCTCCAAATCATATCCATTTATAAAATAAATTAATGAATTTAAAAAGGAAAAAGACTATGCTTTGCTAATAAATGATGAATTAGCGCATTCACATTTTAAAAAAGAAAAAACCATTAACAAACATTTGAGAACAGAAATTCTGAAATGTTGGATCTGATTATTATTATTATTGCCAATAATGTTGGATCTGATTTAGTTGCCAAACAACATATTATAATCCATGTTTAAACCTATGAATGGTCCCCCCTAAATCTATCAAACACTGCCATATTTTAAGACAAAGCAAACGTAGCCCTACAAGCCATTTGTTAAACCTTTACCTTTAAATTTTCTTCCATGACTTGTCTACCCCTCACACATATTCCATTTCAAAGGCTAAATTGGGTGTTTTCGCCTTATACTGACAAACGTCCATTTTCATTTCATTTGATATACCGACCCCATTTTTTGAAAGACAATATTGCACATTTGCAATCATCAATGGGAGATTTGTTTGCCTCCTTTTTTTTTTTTATTGTTTTAATTCCAAGAGTTCCTATTTTTTTTCTTGAGAAAAGTGTAAATTGACATTATAATCTTTTATTGTTAAATTTTAGTATCTAATTTAGAAATATTTAGTTATAAATTTCAAAATTATATATGAATTTTAATTTAGTGTATAATTTTATACATGAATTTTTATTTTGTGTAATTTTATATATGACATCTTGATTTGATTCAATTTTCAAAAATTATTAATATTGTTATTGATAAAACACCATTTTATGTTTACATGTTACATACACAAATAATTATACTTATATAATATAAAAATTAATTGATGTAGTCATTTCTTTAAATGTAGAGTTAAAATCAAAATTTTATAATACATTTGAACTAAAATTAAAGTTTCATGTGTGTAATTGTACAAAATAAAAATTCATGTATTAAATTACATATTAAATTAAAGTTTGTGCATAGTTTTGGAAATTATCCATTTTGTAATTTTGGTAGCTGGGGGCTGGGGACCAAATAACAGTTCCTTAGGCAGACAAAGTCCACCATTGGTGCCGGTAAATTTCAGAGGCCCTCTCATTGTTTGGGCCTAAACCTATCTGTCCCCACTTTCTTTTATTTCATTTGAACGTTCTTTTTCTTCACTTGTTCCACCAATTTCTAAAAATAAAAAAAAAAAAAACACGTTTTTTTTAAGAAACAAATAGATTGTAACACATTCAATGTGATAGTGAAAAAATATATAATACATTTATATGAAAATAATATAAAATATTAATACATTCAAATAATATTTATTATTTTGTAAAATTAATAAATTTTTGATAATTTTACAACTGAGTTGAGATCAATTGATAAGTGACACCAACTCAATCAAATTATTCATAATAGTATAGATGTACAATAATTTTAAATAACCGATTTTTATAATAAAATATAAATTTATTTTATATCAAGATTTGTTTAGAGCAGTGACTAAAACTCACATCTAACGGCTAGATGATACATGTTCAAATCTTATCATCCACTTTATTCATAAAAGAAAAAACATGAATTCGGTAACATAAGTTAATCAAATATGTGATTGATGGCCGGTTGGGGGTTGTGGAATGCAAGAAACGACACGTTGCATATGAACAAAGCCCCCATTTTTGCAGCAGAGTTTGCAGATGATTTGATGAACCAACTCCAAGAGTACAGGAGGGTTAATTTGTTTTCATGTTTCAAACAAATGACCGAACAAAACAAGTGGAAGGCTTCAGGCAGTCTGGTTAAGACAAATTTCGATGCTTGTTTTGACGGGTCCAATAAAATGGGAATCATTGTTGGGGACAAGGATGGATTCGTGTTATGCTGAGGGAGTTGCTGAAGCTTTTGCTGCAATCATGGCTATGGAGAGCAGCATGCAATTAGGACACAATCACACACGATTCTCGACAAGTTGTGAAAGGATTGCAAGGAACTGACAACGGTTGCTCTACTATGGGACTGATTATTATGAAAGGGAGAGCCTACTCCAAATGTTTTGAAACATGTCGAGAGACCAGGTATTAAGGCAATGAATCAGCTTGCTAAAAACTGTTGTTCAACACAACATGATGTTGTCTTCATGGGCGAACATCCTTCCTTTCTTCACAAATATGTAATATCTGACGCTATTAGTGCTTAAGGATATTATTTATTGTCAATAGAGTTCTTTAGCTCCACCACAAATATTTACCAAACCTACCATTCATATTATTAAATTTATACAAAAAATAAAAATACAAAAACAATCTTATAATAATATAATCTGGTATTTTAGTATAGATTCTAAAATATGTGTAAATTGAAAAGCCCTCTTATCAAAATACATGATAATTAGCTCAATTTGCTTTAAAAAATTATAATTATGTACATTTTTAGTAGGTTAAAGTTCAACGATAAATTGATTACGTCTGTTGAAATAGTCAACTCACAATATCTTTACTTCTTTTCTTCTTGCATAAAATTGTAAGTTTCACTAACTTTATTTTAGCAGTCACAATTTGTTGAGTAATTATAGTTAAATAAGGCTTCATAACATAGACTGATTAGGTAAGAAGAACCCCATCAAATGAATTTAATTAAGTTTGAAATGAATCGTTAATTAGTGTTTTAGTATTATTATTGAAAAGTAATTTTGAAAAAATAAAATATTTATTTTAAATATGATATTGTGAAGTAAAAATAATATATAAATTTAAATTATAATAAAATTTTACTTTCACATTATTGTTCGGTTGTGTTAAGGCATACTGTTAAGTTAATTAATGTGTTATTATAAAAATATAATATTATTTTTATTTATTTTTTCATTACTTTCAATAATATAAATTATCAAAACTTTTAAAAAATCATTAAAAAAAGTCATCCTTAAATTCCGCAGACTTTGATCAACCCAAGGGCTAGCTGGTTGATGGATATAATAATTATTATTTAAAGAAAACGTTTTTTTTGTTTTATCAAAATGTGCAATACACGAGTGAAAAATAGTAATCTAGGAAAAATAAAATTATAATAATACACTATTTATTGAATTCAATAGAATAATTTGAAAAATAACAAAAAGAAAAGGTGAATATAATTTTATACCACCAGTCCAGGGCAGGGAATCCTTTCAAATAATTGTGGGATGGAAAAGAGAATATGCCAAGATGAAATGGTCACGTGTGAAATGGCACGTGCGTGAAGGGGTTAGGAAGGCTTGGAATTGCATGAAGTGGAGTGGGTAGGTGAGGTTTACATTGCCGTTCCCCACCCCCACTCATTATATTTCCAACCCACCAAATACCCTAGTAAAGGCACGCCCGATATTTATGTGAGATTGGGAGGGGTCTTTTTGTAATTCCACCCTTTCTTGACTTTTCATCCCAACAAAAGCTATATATGCTATTAGACTGGCAGTGAATTGTGATAAATACATTATAATATCCCGCCTAAACCACAACTCAAGACTCTAAACCAAATATCATAAATTATTATTTTATAGCCCACATCTCTCTCTACTTAAATCTCTTATCTCTATATTTATAAACCAAATATATATATAAAGAGATAGTGTTATTCATCTATTGAATAAAAATTATAAAAAATTAATTAATTTATTCATTAAGTTATATAATTATACGATTGTTTTTATTTTTTTATAAATCAATAAAAATTTGTTTATGGTGAGATTTGAACCAAAGACACAATTAATATAAAATATCTTCATTTATCATTTGAACTAAAGCAATTTTTTATTTTTATATGAAATTTTAATAAGTATATTTGTTATATACATTTTTATATTTATTTATAAAGCCTTTTAATGAAAATGAGGGAATTACCAAAAATCATTTTATTTGCAAAATAAATTATATGATTATGTGAATTTTTTTATTTTAATATAAATTTTTATATGAAACTTTTTTTTATTTTATTATTGTATATATTTTATGTGTTATTATTACTAATTAGTTTCAAATAATATGTTTTATTTTTTATTATATATTTTTTTAAACACACATTTGTATGTTAAATACGTGATTTCCACACGCTTATGCGCGTGATAAAATTTCTTATTATATTTATGTTACGAATTTTTTAAATTTTTTAGTAATTATTGATAAGATGTCTTGAAATAATTTGTTGATAAATTTTCAAAACTATTGTATTAGTTTAAATAGGTTAGGTGACAAAGGATAATTTTGAGAAACTATTGCTCCAGTTAGGTAATCCTTTAAAGTTTCAAATATCAATCAAGCTTCGGCTTCGCTTGACTGGGCTTTTTGGTTTGTATTTATTTTATTTTTTTATTAGTTTTTATAGATTTTTTATATTAATTGGTTGGGTCTAAACCTCGGGATTTTAACAGATATATTCCAACTAGTTGAAATTTATATAAATATAAAAAAGTAATAAAAATAATTGAATATTTGATAGTTTTTTAATTGAATTGAATTGAATTGAAATTTAATTAACGGGTGATATTAATTCGTTGAATTTTTTAATATATAATATAATATATTAAAATTTATCGTACTGTATATAAATTTTTATTTAAAAACTATAATTAAAGTAATAATTTTTTAAAGAAATAAAAAAATTGATAATTCTTTTATTGATAAGAAGTTACTAAATATAATAGTATAAATGTAGTATTTTCAGTAAAAGAATCGGATAAGTTTTAAAAATATTTTTATAAAAATTTAAAATATCCCTTCAATCTCATTTTATTTTTATATCTAAACGTTTATTTGATTTTATTGTGTTTCACTTAATTACGTAATTCTGAAATAAGTAAATATTAAATTTTGTTATACTTATAATATGGGTAAAAATTTATGTAACAAATAAAAATATATATATTACTCAATGATGATAAGAACACGGAGTTCAGCCTTATGGCCTCGTTAGAAAGATGATTTTCATATTAGAAATGTCTCGCTTAAACATTAACTAACAGATATTTTGTTTAGTCTTTTAAGTCAAATTCAACAGTATCCTGAATTGACATTCACCACTCTACCACTTGCACTTAAAAAGTAATGAGTTTAATGGTTAGGATCCACATTAAGCTAACGGTTAGGAACCACATCAAAGCAACAAGAGAGAACTCTTATAACCTACATAACCAACACTCCGCTCAAACATAACCTTAACTCCTTTAAAGCAATATTTTGTAATGATTCATCGCACCATTTATGATATTGTATAAATCAAATGACAATACATATAATTGATATAGTGTGCATCCACTTATTTTGTGTAAAATTTTAAGTGGTTTTATATTATTTTATAATTTTTTATATTATTAATATTTTAACAATTCAACCGTTGAATTTATCATTATATTTTTACTTTTCATGCATGTGAGTTTTTTAATCGATTTAATATTTCTATCATATCGATATGAAATATTGTTTATATTAATATTTGATAGTTAAATTTTTTTTACATAAAATGAATAATTAGGAAATTTTAATTTATATCAAACTTGATATGCGTGATTTACGTGAATAGAGTATGAAATATGATAGTTGAGTTGTTAAAATATTAATGGTGTAAAAAGTTACGAGAGGGTGTAAATCACTTAAGTTTTACACTGGTGTAAGTGGATTCCTCCCTTTTAAAGATTATATAAAAGCATAAAAAGATAACCGCAGCATCATATGTATAGTCTAATATGAGTTATTATTTAAAAAAATAAACAATCTTTTTCTAATTGAGTTAGTATTTAGTTAATTTATAATACGAGCTCAATCAAAAATTTTATAACAAGTATAGATAGATATTGACCGTATAAGTTGTGGATGCAATAATATATGTTTGATACAAAAAAAAATTTAGTTTATTAAGAATTTCATATACTTTTGTTTTACATTTTAAATAAATAATTATTATTTAAATTAAATTTTATCACATTCACGATATAGGTGAAAGAAAATATTTTATATTAAAATATATATTTTAAATTTTAATGAAGTGAAAATAATTTTTTATTTTATTATTATTAAATATATTTTTTATTTTTAGATTTATAATTTGTAATTATTTTATTTAAATATGATGTAAAAATATGAGAAAAAATGCATTATAATAATATTAATTATGATTTGAAACAAAAGATTTTGTTGTAATTTTATAATTGAATAGTAAGGATTGATCCTGTTTTTAGAAAAATCAAGAGTTACATAATTAATACAAGTGGCTATTAGTAGTAGGTGAGTTTGGGGTAGGCCACCTAAGTTAACATCCCCAAAATACCCTAAATTTAAATTCCGAAAAAACCCCTATTTCCCAACTACCACCAAAGCCACGTCTTTACCAGACACCAGCCTCACGCCACCATTCTTTTTTTTCCTGCGAAACGCGAAAAAACAACCACCACCTTGAGTCTAACTATAAATTCCATCCCTTTATTTTAAGGAATTTGACAAATTGATCCTTTTGTTATAGTTTATCTGAATTTGATCTCGATATTTTATGAAAATTAAAAAATTAGCTCAGTTGCTAATAAACACATGAGCTTAAATCATGAGTTTGTCCTATTGTGTTGCATATAGATTACTTTTTAAATTGTAACTCAACTATATCAAATGTTCCAATCAGAATAAATCTTTATAAGTATTAAATTGAATAATTTAACTCAACTAACTAATGTACCTACATATAATTTCGTATGGTGAAACTCAAATCTGAAGACTTAAGTTAATAATGGTGTCACCTAATTGGATTAACATCTTAATTTTTATAAAGTATGAGCAATAAATTTTGATAAATTAAAGTATAAGGATTGATTTATTAAATTTTATAAAGCATAGGGATGGAAATTAAGAATTGGACCAAAATGTTGAAAGAGTTGAAAGCCTGTGTTCTGGCCATCCGCCCCCTACACTTTCACTTATAAAACCCTCCTTAACTTCCTCCCTTAATCTCCAGGGACCTAACTCTCACCCCAAAAAGACCCAAAGAAAACCTTCGTTAAACCAAAAATGGCTCTCACCAACTCCTCCATTCTTCCCACCAACTCCATCCTTCAATCTCAGCCATCAACGCCGTTCTCTAAGGCTAAGCCATTGTCTGTCCTTCGGATCTCCGCCGTCCATTCTTCTGACTCGCCTAAGAACCCGTCGTCTCCGACAAATCCGTCAAGCAGCCCGCTACTGCTCCACTCGCCGCCACCAAATCTGCTACCGCGACCA
Source organism: Gossypioides kirkii (assembly GCA_005610355.1). NCBI lineage: Eukaryota > Viridiplantae > Streptophyta > Magnoliopsida > Malvales > Malvaceae > Gossypioides > Gossypioides kirkii. The sequence continues at coordinate 16,727,684 of CP032247.1, read as the reverse complement.
CCACTGCTCCACCGAAGAATGCGGTTCCTGGGAAATGGACTGTGGATAGCTGGAAGTCGAAGAAGGCTTTGCAGTTGCCGGAATATCCGGATCAGGCGGAGCTCGAGTCGGTTCTCAAGACTCTCGATGCTTTCCCTCCGATTGTCTTCGCTGGAGAGGCTAGGAGTCTTGAGGAGAAGCTCGGGGAAGCCGCCATGGGAAACGCTTTTCTGTTACAAGGCGGAGATTGTGCCGAGAGTTTCAAAGAGTTCAACGCTAATAACATTCGTGACACTTTCCGGATCCTTCTTCAGATGGGTGCCGTTTTGATGTTCGGTGGTCAAATGCCTGTTATCAAGGTCAAAACTCTTAAACTTTTACCTCACAATTTAACATTTTAATTTTCTCCCCAGTGTTTTTACTTCAGAGTTGGCTTATATTTCTGTTTTCTCTTTGGTAGGTGGGAAGAATGGCTGGGCAATTTGCGAAGCCCAGATCGGACCCATTCGAGGAAAAGAATGGAGTGAAGCTGCCGAGTTACAGAGGAGATAATGTCAACGGGGATTCCTTCGATGAAAAGTCTAGGATCCCTGATCCCCAAAGAATGATTAGAGCTTATTGTCAATCAGCAGCTACTTTGAATCTTTTGAGAGCTTTTGCTACTGGAGGTTATGCTGCTATGCAAAGGGTTACTCAGTGGAATTTAGATTTCACCGAACACAGCGAGCAGGGAGATAGGTAAAAAAAAACTCGATCCCGGCTCAATGGACTTTACTTTTTCTATTTTGGGTTAATTCCGTATTCAATTTCGATTTTGTTGATATTTTATTGGAACTTTCTGTTTGAAAACAAGTTGGTGTGATAGGGAAATCGTGATATAGGTTAATTTCCACTTGTTTTGTCATGTTTTGCATCTTTTAACAGTAGTTTTGTTGAGTAAAAAAAAAGGTGTAATTTTATATGCCATTTTTTATGGATATGGCGTCGATTATTATTGCTGTTAGTTTTCATTCTTAATATAAGAATCCACAAGCTTTAACCTTGGATTTTTACCTGTTGCTTTCTACATCATCTGTTTTTGGCATGTGAATAAAAGATAGATTGTCCACTCATTGTTACTCTGACATGGACATCACATGTTTTTCCACTTGAAGATAATTTTCGAAAAGGTTAAAGTTTTCAGATTTATTTACCCTTTCCCGTATGTGGCAGGTACCGTGAACTAGCTAGTCGTGTGGATGAGGCCCTTGGATTCATGGCTGCAGCTGGACTTACAGTTGACCATCCTATCATGACAACAACTGAATTCTGGACTTCCCATGAGTGCTTGCTCTTGCCTTACGAACAGTCACTTACCCGGCTTGATTCTACATCAGGCCGTTACTATGATTGTTCTGCTCATTTCCTGTGGGTTGGGAACGAACAAGACAGTTGGATGGTGCTCATGTTGAGTTTTTGAGAGGAGTTGCTAATCCCCTTGGAATTAAGGTAATAACAGCCTGGTCTAATGTTTCTAAATAATCAGTTATATATCTTGTTTAAGAAAAGAGGTATTGAACTATGGATCTTATACAACTCAATTGGTAATATTTTGACAAGTGTGCAGTTACTATGCTTAATATTTGCAAATAATTATGAGTTTTGATTATAAGTCTGTGAGAGTGAGATGACTAACGAAGAGGCTTTTCTGCTACAGGTGAGCGATAAGATGGATCCAAATGAACTAGTAAAGCTGATCGAAATTTTGAACCCTCAGAACAAAGCTGGAAGGATTACAGTTATCACAAGAATGGGTGCTGAGAACATGAGAGTGAAGCTTCCCCATCTAATTAGGGCAGTGCGTCGTGCTGGGCAAATAGTCACTTGGGTCAGTGACCCTATGCATGGAAACACCATCAAGGCTCCTTGTGGTCTCAAAACTCGCCCCTTCGATTCCATAAGGGTATGTTAATCATTACTCAACCTCTTACTTTGAAGGATTAATTACTGATAATTCATTAAATTGTCATTGTGTGTTATTCACTTACCCCTTCGAATTAGGTACTCCTCAAATTTACCGAGTCCAATTAAATACTTTCTCACCATATGAAATGACAGATCTTTTTATGATAAAATTATTACCTTGTTCATAAAAGGGAAGGGTCATAGTAACTTAGGACCATAATTTGAATAAATGTTTATCAGTGTGAACATTTTAAGATAGACTAACATGTGATGCTCGAAAAGGACTATAATTTGTTTGCATCTCGAATCCATGCATAATTGAAGTTTTAGTTTTAGAACCATTTTCTTTGCATCTTGTGATAAAGTAAAGGAGGAGTGACTATTGGTAAGTGCTTCATGTTAAATCCCTCGGATGGTCTCATTTTGTACTTTCAAAAGGAAAATTTTGACATTATCTAGGTAGAGTTTGAACATATTATCATGGTGGGGTTAAATGGAATTTACTCAATTAAATCAATAAAACTTGATTCTAAAATTGAAGGTTCACTCATTACAGTAATCACATTGTGAAGAAACCAAATCAATCCATTTGGGTGGTTGCATTTTGCATCTTAAATTAAAAAAAAAAAATTAATCCATTTTCCGGGAGGAGAGTTTTCAGTTCAAATATATTATTATGGTGTGGTAGGTGAGAAAGAGAACATTTCTTAAAGTTGTTTGGACCAAACCATGAAATGAGATTACGTAAGGATGATTGTAATAATTTAGGTAAGAATATGTTGTCAGTTGGTAGGTGGTCATATTTTCCCCAACTCATGATTGATTCAAAACCCATATTGCAACATAAAATCTATTGAAAGATTATCTAAACTATTCTTGATGATTCTCAATTGAATGTGGCTACCACTGTTTTATTCTCCTACTTTATTATGGCTTTCAATTATTTAGATGGTAGTAACCTATCCATTTGTCTAATATTCAATAACATAATTGCTTCACATCCATTTTGGACAGGCTGAAGTGAGAGCTTTCTTTGACGTGCACGAGCAAGAGGGAAGTCATCCTGGAGGAGTTCATCTAGAGATGACTGGACAGAATGTGACAGAATGCATTGGGGGATCCCGGACTGTTACATTCGATGACTTGGGTTCACGCTACCATACCCACTGTGACCCTCGGTTGAACGCCTCGCAATCTCTTGAGCTCGCCTTCATTATCGCTGAGCGCCTTAGAAAGAGGAGGATCAACTCACAGCAACCACAACCAGTAATCACAGGGCTGTAAAGTGGTGGTCAAGGATCCTGCCGCCAGCCTTTTACCAAAATATGTTTGTCCCCCGTTTTTTTTCCCTCGCTTAAGTTGTTATTGGCACTATTAATATTTTTTTTAGTTTGGGATTCTTGAGTTATGTGGTGTATTGTATGTGCATACTGGATGGAAACGTACGGATATGAGAGGAATAAAAAAAAGTAAGCTATGTCTGAATTCTAAATACTAAGATTATTGTGGTCATGCGGATGATAAAGAATTGATGTTTTCAAATGAAAGAAGAAAAGGGTAACTTTTGCTTCATCCATTAATTTCCTTTTACGATTACTTATATATTTTTTGACAAATATTTATGCGATTGTTAGGGTTCAGATGAAGCCAAAAATTTGGGTCTGGCATGGCACGATGATCAATAACGGGGCCTTTATAATATAAGTAATCTAAAGTAGTGTTCATTGTCCATCTGCCACTTTCTCCTTTGCTTTTTTCTTTATCTATATTTAAGAAAACAGGTTAAATTTTAATTTTTAGTCCCTCAATTTTTTACATATCTAATATTTGTTGAATTTATTAGAAACTCATTTCTACATTAAAAAAAATCATATCAAAATTCCAAGTCCACCTCTATTGGATTTTTTATGAGACTAACTAATACACCAATATGTAATATTATTTCTGGGCTTACAAACAAATTAACTCCCACAAAATCATATCAAAGAAATCCGAAATGCTGCCATGGTTTTCTGTTACAACATCAACATTAGGCAAGAAAATGAGAATAACTTCAGTGTTTTAAACATGGATATAGAGTATGGTTATATTTCATCACCCAATGTCGAAACCACTTTAAAAATCTATAACCAAACCTTAATTGTTGATCGAGACATGTTTTTATTTGAAGAACATCATTGAGACATCGTTGTTCCATGGTGCCCAACTCGGGAGCTTTTCAAGAATTCATCGAATTTGCTGTCTTTCCCTCTATCTTGTGTGTTGCAAGGGATTGAAATAGCAAGCCAATGAACCTTGGGCTTCAAGTAATAAATATGAAGGTGAGAGTGGAAACAATTGTTGATGACGATGATGAATGTTGTGATCAACTTCAAGCCTGCAAGTAAGTCATCAGTTCAAGGTTTGAGAAGGGTTAAATGGGATTCATTGACGAAGAAGAGAGAGGAATGCACCATTTGCTTGGATAATCAAGGAGGTTGCTTTGATGCCTTGCGGGCACTGTTACCATGATGGTTGCATAGTTAATTGGTCGGAAAACATCATCTTTGCCCATTTACCGATACCAAATGCCCACTTGATTCATCTTTAATCTAATCATTATTTCGACTCTTCTATTTTTAGCGTACTATTAAACTTTTTGTATTTCGACAAATAAATTTAAAAAAAAAAAGTTGATCAACGTTACCTTCAACTATAACCCCTAGTCACTTATCTGATTTTCATTCATCGTTAGAAATTTGGGGAGAGGAAGGAGGATATGGTTTCAACCTTCTTTAACTGGTTTTGGTTTAGATTATAAAATCTGCACTTATACTATTGAAAGAAATCCAACAGATATTCTTCATCTTACACATGTTCAACCTTAAAAATGACATTCTATTTTATTGTATATGTAACTTTTTATTTTTTGACAAATTCTAAAGATAATTTAATAACTCAATTTTTATAATAGAAGCCTCTCTTATATAATACACATTTAAGTCTTTTTTTATACATTATAAGATAATGATTAAATTTTAAATTTGATCTCGTTAATTTTTCTGAGATTATATTAATAGTCAAATTTTTAATATTGTTGAGGGGAGTTGGGTCTCAAACGTTAAACGGAAGTATTGTTCCACTCGAGTTTTTGTCTCGATTGATATAGATACGCCCTGCAAACTCATGAGAGAGGTGTTAGTATTGTTAAAAATATTAATTATGCACTTGCAACTACGGGGATCAAATCATCAACCAAGGTTTTATATGACTTATCTTAGTATACCTATAACTTCATTTACCCTTCGAGCTTTTTTCAAAGTAGGGAGACAAAACTCCCCTTAACAAACATTCTCTAAGAATAACCTTGTCAATTCCTCTGAACAAACTTTCTCTAAGAACAACATGTGTTCAAATCAAAATTGTCTAAAAAAACAATAGTCAAATTTTAGTTTTAATTTTTGTGTTACGCTCAAATTTAAGATTTAGTCTCTAAAATTTAATTTTTTATATAATTTGATACCTTAACTTTCACAATATCATTAGATAATTTAAATATTTTATTTTAATTAAAAAGTTGATTTAAATTTTACGAATTGTTAAATTTAATTATTTAGGTCTATTGTAATTTGTAATGTCATTTTCTTTTTGTATTGAACGGCTATTGAATTTTTTTATTGGTATTAACGACTAAACATAAATTTTTAAATTTAAAAAATAAATGAACTAAATTTTTTAAAAAATATAAAAATTAAATTTCAAACATATTGTAACTTTTAAAATTTTACTTTATATTTTAATTTAAAAAATTAATCCAATGCCAAGCGGGTGAAACCAGACAAGCGAAAATTATTATTTGAAGAGTTAGCTGAGTATACATGTTTTATAAGATAAATAATTACATGCAAATGCAATTACATGTGATGAAAAATAGTTGTTTATATAAAAAATACATGGATTTTTAAAAGAAAAAAAAAGATAAATTTTAAAATTATATATAAATTTTGTTTTGGTGTAATTATATACTTAAAATTTTAATTGCGATTCAAATGTATACATACAACTTTAGTTTTGATTAAATCATACATATTTAAAAAAATAAATAAAATAATTTTTATTTTAGATAAATATAATTACTTTTATATGCAATATATAAACATAAAATGATATTATATCAATAGTTATGTTAATAATTTATGAGGATTAAATCGAATAAAAAGTTTATACATAAAATTGCACAAAATTAATGTTTTGTGTATAAAATTACACATTGAACAAAAATTTATATATAATTTTGAGATTTATCTCAAAAAAATAAACATGTCGTGCTAAACCTTAATAATTTTGTTTTGACCAAACTTATTAAATTAAAATAATAAAAAAGAGATATGAAAAAATAAAGCCTTATACGTAAAAAAAATAAACCTTTAAGAAAATACACAAAAAATTAATCTCTTGTATTAAATTTGTATCCAATTAAATTTTTTTCGTTAATTAAAATAATTAATTAAACCTATTCATTAACGATTTTTGTTATTGACCATGTTGACCATTAAAATAAATTGGCAGAATAATCATATAGTAATAAGTGATTAAATTTTTTTCGTTAATTAAAATAATTAATTAAACCCATTCATTAACGATTTTTGTCATTGACTATGTTGACCATTAAAATAAATTGATAGAATAATCATATAGTAATAAGTGATAGCTTATGGTTTAATTTAATATCTTTTCCATAAAAATAATTTAAAAATCATAAAAATTATTTAAAAATAATAAAAATTATAAAAATTATTGAATATTAAAAATATGAAAATTGATATAAACTTATAAAAATTATAAAATATATAAAAAATCATAAATATTATAAAAATATAATAAATTCTAATAAATTATAAAAAATTATAAAAGTCGTAAAACATTTAAAATTTATAAAAATATATTAAATTCTATAAAAATCATAAAAATTATAAAAAATTATAAAAGTTATTAAAAATATTGAAGTTAATATAAACTTACAAAAACTTATAAAAAAATCATAAAAACTTGAATCGGATCAATTTGTTGGACTGACTAGATTAAAATCGATAATGGTATTGGTCCGGAGAAAGTCATTAAACTGATTGACCTAGGAACCGAATGGTTGAACCAAATTTTTTAGTTTTATTTTTATTTTTTAATTAATTGAACTAGATAGATCAGTTGAACTGACAAACCAATGATCTAATCAGTTTAACCACCGATCCAATTTTGAAAATTTTTGGTTAGAATATTTTATTTTGACATGTGCTAATAGTTGGAGAATGAAATATTAATTTGATAAAAGATATTAAAAAAAATCGATTCAATCACCTGATTCTTAAGTCAACCGATATAATAGTTTTCCTCAAACTAGTTCCTTGTTGATTTCAAGTTAATTGATCCAATTCAAACTTTTATTTTTTTATATTTTTTATAAATTTATTTCAATTTAATATTTTAAATGTATTTTTATATTTTTAACCGTTTTTAAATATTTTTTAAGAATTGTAATACATTTTTTAATTTTAAATATTTTTATAATATTTATAATTTTTATAATAATGATTTTATATCAATTTTAATAAGTTTTTTAATATTATTTTTTTTATAAATTTTCTTATTTTTTTAAGGATTATAATTATTTAAACTCCGCGTATTAGCTTGATAGTCAAAGTGTTTACTGTCTCAGGTGTAACTTGAGTTCGAGTTGCGCTATTCGTTGTTTGTAATTCACCAAAATTAAAGATTATAATTATTTGTTATGAAAAAAATATTAGATTAAACAAAAAAATTTTCACGTATCATCATATGATTGGTTCGTCCATTTATTTTAATATGGTTAATGATGAAAACAATTAGCGAAAGAGTTTAATTTATTATCTAATTAACAGCAGAAATTTATTTGAGTGAGAATTTAATAAATGGAGTTAATTGATTTTTTGCATTTTTTTAAATTAAAAAAAGAGAGCAAGATAATGAATGGGTAAAGGGCGCGTGAGCAAATCCTACGGAGCAAACGGTAAAAGCGCGCGAAAGAAACAAGTTGGATACGTGTCAACATGCCCTGCGTTCTTCCTTTCGTAGCAAAAATGTTTAAATGACAACACAACACCAAACCAAACCAGTTCTTGTCTTAAACGTAAACCTTCCTTCCTTCCTTCCTCTCTTCTTTCTACTATTTTCTATTTGCTACTTTGCTTGGATCGATCCCCAGTCGTCTTCCTTCTTCTATGGAAATTCTTCATCAATCTCATACTTTCCCGATCAGAGACCGGCGAGCCGACTCCCTCGGCGATTTCAAATATATCCCCGACGAAATCATTTGCACTATCTTAGATTGTCTCAGTCCTCTAGACCTCGCTCGTCTCGCTTGTGTCAGCAGGTTTTTTTTATGGCTCTCTGTTCTTTTCTTTTCCGATTCTTATATTCTCAATTGAAGTGTCTTATTTCTTTGTTTTGGTGTTCGTATCTGTTAGTTTTATGTATATATTCTGCAATGAAGAGCCGCTTTGGATGAGTGTTTGTCTCAAGAAAGTCAGTGGTCACATTCAATACAAAGGCTCCTGGCAGAAGACAACATTGCATTTGTATTCTGCTCTTTGCAACTCTGATTTAAAATTTTCTGATTTCCTTTTTAATCGAAGTTTTAGTCTGACTTTGTACGGATTTTTATTAATTTATTTTTAATTTTGAAATTCAGAGAGAATTTGCCGAATAAGTATATAGAATTTTGCAGAAAACCATTGCAGTTTGATGGTAAATAGCCTCGTGATTTTGTTTTTATGAAAACAAACGCTTGTCCTTTTTGGAAATCATGGTATTGATTTGAGTAATCTTGTTTCACTTTTGGGTAGGATTTAGCTCTCCATTCTTATACAGAAGATTATATAGGTGCCATGCAACATTAGACGGGTTTTCGTTTGATGATGGAAATGTTGAAAGAAAAAATGACATATCTGCAGAACAGTTTCATCGCGAATATGATGGGATTAAACCGGTATACCCTATATATTTTTTGTTTGTTTTTTAGTACATCATGTTGAACTCACTCATTCAAATGATTGTAATGGTTTTAGAGTTTTACTGCGTACTTAAATTACATTTATTAGAAGAAATCGGTATATCTGTAAATGTTTCGCTCTTCATTAGCCAGTTATTCTGCATTTGCAACTGTAAGTTACTAATTGCGTGCTTTTTGAATGGGGTTCTTGTTGATTGACATTTCAGGTTTTGCTTAATGGATTGGCCGAGACTTGGCCTGCAAGGAAAACTTGGACAATTGACCAGCTAGTGCCCAAATATGGAGATACAACATTCAAGATTTCTTCCACTTTAAAAGTTTCAATGACATTCAAAGATTATGTATCGTACATGAAACAACAGCATGATGAGGATCCTCTTTATATTTTCGATGACAAGGTGAGCCTAGGGTAGTCATAATATTCATACTAGTTTTTTAAGTGCAGGATTATAATGAATCAGATAGTGACCTTCTTGGAAAGTTTCGGAAGTACTTTGATTGTTTACCATGCAGTTTGGAGAATCTGCACCTGGTTTGTTGAAAGATTACACCGTACCCCAAATATTTCAGGAAGACTTCTTTGATGTTTTAGATAAAAATCGACCATCATTCAGATGGCTTGTTATTGGTCCAGCAAGGTCTGGTGCCTCTTGGCATGTTGATCCCGGACTTACCAGTGCCTGGAATACTCTTCTATTTGGTCGTAAAAGGTATTTTTGATAAATTACCTCTGATCATGGAGATCCAGCAAATTTATTTCATGTTATCTTTTATCCGTTTCATTGGACCTTATGTTGTGCGAACTGGCCGATAATTTTATTTTTTTGGCAGCATAGGATAGTACATTTTGATGCTTCACTGTAGTTGAAGAGCTGATGTACAGGATGACATGTCTAAATATTTTTGGACAGGTGGGCATTGTATCCCCCAGGAACAGTTCCATTGGGTGTTACAGTGCATGTAGACGATGACGATGGTGATATTAGCGTTGATTCTCCAACATCATTGCAGGTATATAGGTCTGATATCCCAGGACCTGTGTTTTATCTCCTAATTCTTGTCACATTTTTTGGGGTTACTTTTGCTGGATCCTTCTTTGCTTCTGTACAGTGGTGGCTTGATTTCTATCCGCTTCTTGCTGATGAAAACAAGCCAATTGAGTGTACTCAACTGCCTGGGGAGACAATTTTTGTTCCGAGCGGATGGTGGCACTGTGTCCTGAATCTGGAAACAACCATCGCTGTGACACAAAATTTTGTGAATTCTAGAAACTTCGAATTTGTATGTCTAGATATGGCACCGGGTTACTGTCATAGAGGAGTATGTCGTGCTGGTTTGATTGCTCTTGATGAAGACAGTTTAGAGACCATCGAGAAGAACCTGCCCTGCGAGAAAGAAAATTTTAGGTGCTCAGACCTGACAAAGAAAGAGAAGAAAGCCAGAATTCTAAGACCTCAACAGAATGAAAATGGAAAAGAAAATGCTAATGGAAGCTATAATGTATGGGAACACGATTTTTCTTATGATATAAATTACTTGGCCATGTTTCGGGATAGAGAGCTAGACCACTTTACTTCTCCATGGTGCCCAGACAATTCCTTAGGGCAGCGAGGCTTGAGGGAATGGCTTTCCAGGCTTTGGTTTAGAAATCCAGGAAAGAGAGAGATGATTTGGAAGGTATGTCACATTTCTTTCACGAATAACTTCTTCCCACTAAGTCTTTTTACTTCTTCTTCCCTTTCTATGGATGAGTTGACTAAGCCAATTAAAATAGGTACCCACATTTTTTAAGAGTTAAAGTATTCATGCTTTTAATAGATATTTAGTCTTGAACTAAACCACAAATTGTTGAAGAATACAGATAGAAGCCCTTATAGGTTGTTTAGGAGGTTTTCTTTATAACAAAATTCCTCTGATCATATATTTGGATAATTATGTCTGGCAAGTTTTTTTCTCTGGCAAACACTCTTTATGGTGTTTACTAGATATTTATCTCGTTATCGCTTTGTCAAAAACTTTGGCATAGCATGTGATAGTTTATTTGTTGCTAACTTAATATCATTTACATTCTCTCATTGTCTTAGGGAGCTTGTCTTGCACTAAATGCAGACAAATGGCTGGATTGCTTGGGGAAAATCTGCTTCTTTCACAGTTTGCCTTTTCCCAGTGAGAATGAAAAGCTTCCTGTTGGAATGGGCAGCAATCCTGTGAGTTTATTTCCTTCTACGAATGGAAAGTTAGGGGAACCAATTGTGAAAGATCACTTCAAGGATATTCCAGAGCTTGTCATTACCTTGTACAGAGGCATGTTTCCCACTAGTGACACATAACCATACTCCACTAGGCACATCAACTTTTGACATTCATCCTTAGAGTAAACAATGATGGCATCTGCACATAGACACGTCTTCTGCAACATGTGATCTGAGTGCTGTTTATTTAGCATGTTGATATGAATTTTGCTATTAAAGGATCTGATCGCTATGTCATTTGTTGATGACCAACAGATTTTATAAACTCAGTCATGTTATCAGCAGAGAACTTTTGTATTTCAACTGACTGGTCTAGTTTTTCTGCAACAGGTCTATGTCATGGATGAATATGTGGTCAAAATCTTTGCTGAAGGAGGGCCGCAATCTTCAATATTTGATTTGGGCACTGAGGTAGCTATATATGGTTACTTATTTTATACTCCTCATGTCTGTGAGTCTTTTACATACTGCAAGTTTAAAATTTCCTTCTTTGCAGCTTGAATTCTACAGCACTCTTTCTGAAGTTAACTCTCCTCTGAAAAACCACATTCCTAATGTATTAGCTAGTGGGATTCTGCACCTAGAAAATGGATCTTACAATATTGATTCTTGGGATGGTAAAAAAGTGCCTGATGTGATTAGAAAGTGCAATTTGATTCCAGAGAAGGGCACAGGTGATGTCTTTCCCTTTGGTGTTCGGAGCAAGACACTGTTTACATACAGAAAAGCCATGTCACCAGAAAATGGACCAGATGATTCAGAAGAATCTACTATTATCTTGCTGCCTTATCTTATAACAAAGCGTTGCAAAGGAAAGATATTTACTGAATTGTAAGTACTTACTCTGAAATCTCTTACTTATTTCTAAATGAATCTTTACTTACAGAACTTGAGATGTCAAAAGTAGATTGGTGCAATTGTTAAGCTTCCATTTAATTTCTATTGCAGAAGAAATGTATTGCCATGGGAAGATATGCTTAACTTAGCTTCCTTTTTAGGAGAGCAACTACGGAGCCTTCATATGTTGCCCTATCCTTCCTTCAGTAATTCAGCTCTTTCAGATTTTGATCAGAATGGGTGGTTTTCCTCTGCCAATGGCATGGACATGGAGTTTGTCTCCAACGAATCTAATATTCCAGTTGAACGGAAAATCTTTGTGAGAACTTTAATGGAGCAGAAGAAGAATGTTTCCAGCCGCTTGAGTAACCGGTATAATATCTAATTTGAGAATGGAGATTGTTCATCAACTTTTACAATCACCAGTATTTCTACTGAAAATATTATTTTTACCTTGTTTTTCATGTACAAACTTCATATCTGTTTTTTTAAAACATTGCATGCTCCAGGTTTCTTGAGAACATTACCAATTGCACAGCCATTGGCCTGTGCTTCTTTCATGCTATACAGCCAAATAATTGCTTTCTCCATAGTTAAATCTTTCACCATTATGTGGACCTCATTTCTGCTTTTTATATATAATGGGGAAAAAATCCTTACCTACTAGAAATTTGCCTGTAGTTTATTTTCTATTTGGAATAATGTCTATTGTGCTATGTAGTCAATCAGTGGGAGTGTTAGCATCCTGCTCAATGAGCATAACAACTTCTCAGATAAAGATTTTTTTTTTCTATTTGTTTTAGTCTTCTTTATATATAATGCCTCTGAAATTCTGTACTAAATTTTGTAGGAGCGGTTCGATTCCTGAAACGCTTATAGAGAAAGCTGAAGCATACCTTCCAGATGATTTTCTGAAGCTGCTTTCTATATATGAGGTTCTTTTATATTCCCACTATCCTTTTTCTTAGTACCTCTTAATCTTATAGGTAGAGCCTCTTGTACAATTATACCTAATGCCTTTGTGTATTGATAGGAAAATGGCAAGGAAAAAGTTGGTAAGCCTTGGTCCTGGATACACAGGGATATTATGGATGACAATATTTACATGGAATGTAAATCTTGCTCAAATGGAATTCCTGCGACAACAAATAATGGTTCAATGAATGGGCATAGTAATGGTGGAGTAGCAAAATCTTGGCGCCCTACTTACATCCTTGATTTCAGTAATCTTACTGTAGGTCAGTGCACTATCTTAATTTGATGTCTTCCCACTCTACTATGACCAAAGCTATTGTCGTTGGTAAATCCTTCATCCCTCCTTCCTGTTTTGCTTTAGACATGAGGATTTGCTTACCATAATTGGATTGTGCAAAGATAAGGAACATGTTGTGAGAATGAGAAATTAATGCAACTGAAAATATGCAGTAACCGTATGATATTTGCTTATAAATTACAGAACACGAGCTTTCCCCCATGTTTTAGAACAAAATGAAGCTGTTACTCTTTTCCTAAAAGATTATTTTATTCTCAAATCTCGATTAGTGTTGTGTTGAAGGAAATAAACGATGGATATTGCAGGTGATTCCATTAATGACTTGATACCCATGCATTTAGATGTGTTTAGAGGGAATTCCGATCTGCTTAAGCAGTTTCTGAAAAGCTATAAACTTTCTTTGATGAGAAAAACACCGAAGCAAGGTAGCGATGATGATAAGTATGGACGACTTTCGTACCATGCCATGTAAGTAAATAGAATCCAGTTACTTTGTTTCCCATGATATCAAATGCAATGCAGCATAAGGCCAGTAAGAGGTGAAACCTTAATGTGGGGTTTTTGGATGTACAGGTGCTTCTGTATTTTGCATGATGAGAATGTATTGGGTGGTCTATTTAAAACATGGAAGGAACTTAGAGCAGCAGAGTCATGGCAAGAAGTTGAGCTTCAAGTCTGGGGAGAATTAAATAACTATGAAGGCTTTCCTTGATTTTCCTTTGATCCTGCATCTCATTCACTTCTCATAAGAGCACCCTCATGAATGCTTTCAGCAGCTTATTAAATTTTTTGATCCTCTTTCCTTTCCTTTTAAAATTTTATCTTTCTCAATACCTTCTGCAGAAGTTGGGAGTTACAGGAAAAGGAAATTAACCCATGTTTTGTTTTCTCTTCACTTTTTTTTTATTTTATTAATTTATAGTCCAAGTTTTGATACGTTGGGTTTTCGTTCACAGAGATTTTTTTCTATTTCATGAGCCGATTATTACATGTTTTATACTTTTTAATTAGTAAATTTCTTTGGTATGCTATGTGTAATCTGTACTTAATAATTTCAGTCACAAATATTGATGTATGAAATATATTTATAAAAATTGAAATTAATGATAATATTTAATTAAATTAGAAATTTTATTATTTAAGGATTTACTAATTCAATTGAGGTATGTTGAAATTTAATTATATTAATATTTTATTAGATTTTTTAAAACGAGAATTAAAATATTTTTAAATAATATTATTTATTTTAATTATAAAAAATATTTTTATATTTTTTTCAATGGACCGTCACATTAACTCGATCAAAACTTTATTAATAGAATAGGTACTGGTTGAAAGAAAGAACTTTAACGATAGGCTGAGGCGGGGGCGCTCTCCTTCGGAAAGAATCTGTCGTACACCTAGACAAAATATTGAGTTTTGACCTTTTTGTTTTCCTTAGGCTGCCCATACTTTGAGCAAGATGTGTTTTAATTTAATTGAGGTCAATTACCCATTAGAGATTCAGAATTAAAATTTAGAGCAGAGTACCAAACCCAGTTCTTCTAAATTGGGTATCAGTTATCATAAAAAAGATGGTTTGATATTTTTCCAACATAATACTATATTTTCTTTTTCAAAGTAGGTAAAGCATGTGTAAAAGCAATTACATTATTCATATCCCCTATTAGAATAATACAACAGTTTCAGTTAAAATTACAAGGACTATAGTCTTTGCATTACTCTTACTCCATTCTCAATCACTACATAATTTCACTAATTTCATTCCAACCTCCACAATTATAATAACTTGTGAAATAAAGTAATTCAAAAGGGGGTCTTCTAGGAGCCAAAACTAGAACAGAAAAGATGAAAAAAAAAAACAAATCTTTTGATTGATGATTAGTATATATATATATATTTATGTGTGATCTGGTTCAGAGTGGGCACACAAAATCACCACTTGACTCTACATCTTCAAGATCTTCATCACCATCTAAATCATCATCAAGATCCATGCTCCCTCCCAGGAAAAGTCCCCCACCCTTGGGGACCTCAGTGGTTTTCATGGCCTCTTGTATATTATAGACTGGACTTCTTCCAAGCTTTGGGAAGGGTGGTTCACATCATGGCTCTCCCAGTTTCCCCCTTCCTTCAGTTCCACAGGCAAGTTCTTTAAGAACCATGGGTGGCTTTTAATCTCTGGTATACTTATTCTCTGCACCAACAAGAGAGAACAAGATCAATACCAACAATCCTAACAAAGATTGGATGAATATTGGCAGCAATTAGATTAAATAATACCTTTCCAGGATTTGCCACAAATATCCGAGACAGAAGATGCTTGCAGTCCATAGAAACTCGACATAATCGGGGATTGAGTAGTTGACAGTCAGTATTCTCTACCATCACAAAGTAATCAAACACATTTGCAGGTTCAATTATGTCTAATTTTGTGGAGAAAGTGAAGGTCAAGGTTTTGTAGAAGCACAAGCACTCACCCCAATTGTCTTTCTAAAGTTTTTTGGATCATCAGGATCTTCAAAAGGATATGCCCCTACTAGCATCACATATAAGGTCACCCCACATGACCAAACATCTGCAATCTATAGTCATGGAGGATTAGAAATAGTTTATGTTACTTAGATCAACAAGTCCGAATATTAACGAAGGATATTATTACCTTCCCATCATATTCTTTCTTGGATAGAACCTCAGGAGCAATGTAAGCTGGTGTTCCAACAGTAGATTTTGGTTGAGAATGAAGGACAGATGACTACAAAAATTTCAGGATAAACAGTTAGCGAAATCAAGGTTGTTGTTGTAAACTTGTTGATTAAGTTAACGTTTAATACCTTCGAGTACCCGAAATCACAGATTTTGACACGAGGTGCCGTGCTGCCATCTAAGAGAGTATTTTCAAGTTTAAGATCCCTGTGGCATATTTGCTGCGCAAAGCAAAACAAAGACAGAACAATTTGTTGGACAAGTTTAGAACCAAGAAACTAAAAGCCAGAGTTTCATACCATTGAATGACAGTAACTGACTCCTGATATCAACTGCTGAAAGAAAAACCTTGCCTGTTGGAACTCAACATTAGAAAAGGTAAGGAATGCCATTATTCCAACAGAAGATATATACATAAGAAACTATGTTACTCGGATTCGAATGTGAATGTTAGATGCTTAAGTGTTGAAACCGATGTGTTTATTTTTTTGTTTCCAAAGCTTTTCATGCAGTTGAAAATCTGTCGGACATGAGAACTTCAAGAAACATGAAGGATCCGAACAACATAACTATTATTTAACATCAAGTTGTCCTCATTTTTCATTGTACCTCATCCTCACCGAATCGACCAGCATTGCAAATGCGCTCAAAGAGTTCTCCCCCTGCAGCATACTCCATGACTATGGCTAGATGAGTAGGTGTAAGAAGAACCTGTTAAGGCCAGCAGACAACAATTTGGAAAGTAGTTAAAATTCTTCTGCTTATCCATACTCTCAGTTTCCTGCTTCAGGGGACAGTAATTTGCTTTACCAACACTAAATAAAGAATAAAGTAATGTTTAATAGAATAAGTTACATAAACATTACTCTCTTTCACATTTTTTTCCCTTTGGTTCTCCATTAATGGGAAAAGAAGGGTGGTAAAAATATCAAAGCCTAAAACTATCATAATGGAGCTTTGACCATAGCTCATCCATACAGGGTACGAAACAGGGACGCTGACAAATAAAGGAACATGGAATATAGGAATACCCTAAACCCACCTCTTTGAATCTAACAATATTGGGATGCTTCAATGATCTATGGTTCATGATTTCCCTTTGCACATGTTCATCAATCTACAACAAAAACAGGAAAAAAACCAAAACCCTTTAATCCACACATCCATGAATGATATCTGGATCAACATGACAGAGTATCCAATTAAAAACAGGGGAAAAAAAAGAAAGAAACCAGAAAGATTCAACAGACAATAAAAAGGGTATGAAGATAATAACCTTCTGCCCTCTCTCAATGAGCTTAACAGCAAAGAGCTCTCTTGTCCATTTATCTCTAACCAGTTTAGCCACACCAAAGTTCCCTGACCCGATATCTTTCAAAATTTCATAACGTTCCATAGTTTCGATTTTTTTTTATTTGAAAACAACAATATATAAACATAAGAACTCCGTCCAAAACTTGACGCTTGGTTTCAAGTTCAACAGGTTTTATGAACCCCAAGTTGTGGCTTAGAAGTGACAACCATCATCATCATCGTCATCATAAAAAGCTGCAGAGGGTTAAACCTTGTAAGCCTGATGTGTTTGACTGCAGATAAGCAACATATAGATAAACAGCACGTGGAACGAATGGTGGAGATTCGATTTAATTGGAACGGAAAAAAGAATATAAGGTGAAAGTTCCCACACAGTGTCGTGTCCGACGATGTGAAAGGCTACAAAAATTCTTCTCCCTACAAAAGAAGAAAAAGACTAATTGATCACTATAGCGGCTACTACACGCCAAACTCAGGGCGGTAACATTCGCTCCATGTTACTGCTTGTAGCTTACGCCTGTTTTACTGCTCTTATAAGTGTTGAATTCAGCTGTGAGATTTTCACATTCCTGATAATATTAGGATGGTAAATGGTAAGGGTAAAAACCCCGGAAGCTGGTGTGCTGTGGGCTGGAAATGGTGCTATTAAGGAGCAACAATGACGTGCAAGGTAAGGCAGGACAAAACAGGGGAGACATAGCACATGATATTTAGGCATCTTTTTCGTTTTCTTATATACTTCATTCAAGGAATTGGTATTGTGCCAATAGATCATGAAACCAGTTTTGATGGATCAATTATCAGCCCTATTTTGTTTTGTTGGGGTTAATATCAGGTAGTTGGAAAATGCAGGGACATGTGAATACCATATTCTAAATGCTTCGTCTTTTTCTTTTTTATCCAACTCTCTCTATTATGCTGTTAAAGTCCTGGGTTTTAAAATTATTTTCTGAAGGAAATCCGAATCATAAATAGGTGTAGATGCGAGAGGGTGGTGATGTATAGGATAGGATGGAGATAAAACTACAATCAATATGACATCACTCGTGACTTGGAAATTTGGAATCCGCAAGTCCAGTCAATCATGGTGCTGAGAAACAAAATTTCCATTTTTTCCCATAGCCAACCCCACTCCAATTCGAGGGACTAAAAACCATGCTTCTTTGCTTTTATTGCCGTAGGATTTTCCGCAAGTGTCTCCTACGCTCTACTTTCACAAATAAAAAAGCTCAAATCTAAATTCCGCTCCTTAAAAATATTTTTTTTTTCATTTAGAACCTTCTAAATCTTTTAAAATTTTAAATTAGTAAACATAAAATTACATTTTGACTCTTCTTAAAAATAATAAAAAATTGATTTAATTTTTTAAAAATTATAAAAATGTAAACCATTCACATGATAAAATTGTATTTTTAATATCATA
The DNA here is from genome assembly GCA_005610355.1 of Gossypioides kirkii. Lineage (NCBI taxonomy): Eukaryota > Viridiplantae > Streptophyta > Magnoliopsida > Malvales > Malvaceae > Gossypioides > Gossypioides kirkii. Next base: position 16,708,932 of record CP032247.1, on the reverse strand, counting down.
AAAATTGAAATTTTATTTTATTTTTCTAAAAAAATTTCTGCCTTCGCCAAAACTTGGATAATATACTTGTAATATTGTATGTAAGGATGTATAAAGCTGGTTCACGCATAAACTTCATCTCAAATTTTAAGAGCAGTCAATTATTTTCATTGTAATTATATGCTTTTATCATTTTCAGTTAAAGGCCAGGCGAAAATGGGACGTGCAATAGGTGATTTTTCAGATAGATGGGTTCGCCCATTATGAGATGCTGGGGTATGTTGTACATGTATACTTCCTTTACAATACTAAACAAAAAGGTTACAAATATACATAAATAGAGCATTCTTGTAGGTCCACTTAGCAAAGATCATCATCTGTAACATCAAGTGGAGGACCAAGGTAAGGTGCCCCCTTAACAACCAAGTCACATGGCAGTTTTACTTCTCTTTCCTCAAGCCAAGCATAACCTGGGGAATATCGAAACATAAACTCGGATGCATCGATGATATCAAGAAGAGAAATTATAGTACAAATTGAATTCGATGATTTACCAGGAAGCGAAGGGATAGGGAAGTCTAAGAAGTAGGTGGAGGGCCTGCCCAAGTCATCGGAGTAGGGCGGAGATAAGACATCCAAGATAGCACAAGGGGTCAAGGCCGAGAATGAGTGGATGTTTCCACAACTCCTTGGGAATAGAACCGATGGTTCACATGGTGCATTGAAGATGCCATCTATTGCTGTGCCTGCTAATCCATCTGCACCGTAGCCACACATGTTTAGTAGTCTATTCATAACACCAACATACCCTTTTTGAACTGTTGGGGTTTCTTACTTGTTCTGGGGCTACAAGTCTCCCCACGAACCCAATCGTAGGCTTTGATGTAAACTGAACCATAAAGAAGTTTGCTTAGAACCGTCATCTCAGGGTGATCATGTAGAGGAAATGTCCTGCCCGCTGGAAAGCAAAAAATTCCCATCTGCACAACAGATCTAACTGATGATTGTAATCATACAGTTGCATCTACATGTAAATATGTGCATGAAATCTGAATAAACAAACAAACAGGGTGTAGCAGTACTCACAGAAAATTGGTCACATTCATAGATGTGAATGTAAGTTATTTCAGAAACCCCTTGCCCAGAAATCAACCCATTGCTGTTCATGATCTCGCCTGAACTTGGAGATCCATCCACCATAAATTCATCTATGCCAACATCCACAGCTTCAAACGTATCTGCTTGATTGAAAATGTATACCCATTACTCACATCGACTAAACAAACCAACAACGTTGCATAAAACCAGACACAAAGTTAAGGAAGTGATTCAGTACTTAAGATGTTTTTGAGCCATTGAATATGTTGGAAATTTGGAAGCTCTTCCTGGGAAAATACATAATTACAGGCATCATATAGCATTTGTATTTTGCTTTTATCCATTTTACAGTCCATGTGGAAACTTTTACCTTTCACATCTGTCACCAATATATATATATATATATATTAAGAGACATCCTAGACAACATTAATAACGTTAAACAAAACCAAGGGGCTTATTTTGACTTTTTTAAAATCATACAATGGGCTTTTCTTTCTTCTATTTGCAACTTTTCAAGGAACAATCAACTTGCACACAACATTTTGCCCCATGATTATAAAATAAAGGATATACAGTTAACAGTTTAGTAATGGCATCATTAAATTTTCTTTTACTAATTATTATTTAAAACGTTATATATATATATATATATATTGTTTGAAGTCATGTTTAATGTAATAAATTTATCAAATGTGATATTGATTTAAGATGAATTTGATTATACGGAAAAGAAAAGAAGCTTAGATCTACTATATAATTTAGGAGTTATTTGATAAATAAAGAAATTAAGTATTAAAAATTTAATTATTAAACTCAAATTATAAAATTTATTTAATATATTAATTAAAATTAATTTTAAAATATAATTAGATTGTTTGTTAAATATTGATTTTAAATTATAAAAATTTATATTCTACATTTTATTCTTACTTTTTAAACATTTCACTTCATTCTAAACAAAAATTAAATCTTGAAAGTAACATTTTTATAAGATAATATAGTATTGAATTAATTGAAATTATTTTCCATTAAGTGATAAGTATATCTTATTTACTTATTATTTTTCACATTTTTTTATAGAGAAATTCTATCGAATTTTTTTAATTTTGAATTATTAAACATCTGTAACAAATTAAATCAATTGAAAATATGATTTAATTTTTTTCAATGGTACCGATTGAGTCTTAGCTCGATTGATATAGATATTGTTGTTAATTCAAGAGGACGTGGATTCGAGTGTTTTGAAGAGCATTATCCTCTTATTAATAGGTTGAGGAGTGACTATAAGTAGTTTTAAAGATGGTGTTAAAAAGAACAGATATTATTAGAATATATAATGAGATTATTAAAAAAATCAATTATTTATCAAATAAGACCATAATTGGAGGCAATTTAATAGGAGAAAATATAAAAACTCCTTATCAAAAATTAAAAAAAAACTGTAATTATTTAAATAAATTGATAAAAATATTTAAAATAAAAGATTTAAAAACAAATCGCATACTAAAAACCTAGCCATTAATAGATAACCATTCACCTTTCTTTAAAAAAAAAAACAACCATATTATTTTATAAACAAAACTATTTTTGTTAAACATTATTACTGTATAAAATAATTATTTTTGTTAAACATTATTATTAAAAATGGTTTTTAATTTCATGTGCGATGAATTTTAGATATTTTAATATTAATTCCCCACCTCAAACGAAATTAGAAGGATTTGACATTGTGGGGGTAAGCAAATCATTACCAAAAATAATATTTGTAGAAGGAAAGAAAATGAAGCCTGAGCATACATAAGATTCCATTTCCGCCTGTTTTTGCACTGTAATTATAACAATCCACATGGTTCAAACACAACTGCTAGGAATAGGATTGCAATCTCTTCTTCAACTGCTATACCTTGGGTTTTGGTTTAAAACCATTGCCTTTTGTTTTTCCTGTTTATTGAAATTGGCAGTAGATATTCTCTTTTTCCTTTCAAGGATTTCTTTTGAATTAATCAATGGTTAAATGGAATGTCGTAGGTATATTTCTTTGCTCTTTTTTATAAATAACAAAATGGTGTTTTAGAAGCAACTGCACTGGAGTATTCTTTAAGTTCATGTAGACAGAACGTCCTTTAGTGGAAAGATTATTATTATTTTCAGTTAAAGAGAAGGAACACAGAATAAATTAAGATAAGGTTGGGTGCACGGGCATATTCGCTGTATCCACCTTAACAACACTAAACACAAAATCAGGGACATCAAAATAAATAGCGTACCAAACATCAGAGTTCATAGAAGGTAAGTTCCTAGAAACCTACTTTCTTTGCTTGCAAGAGTGTCAGTACATCTTCTTCTTTTTTCGGAAAATATGAAGAATTCAACTGTTCAAAAATGTTTTTTGTCTTGTAATCATCAATGACAGGATCAAGTATCAAGTTTGGAAATGAACTACTCTTGAGAAGACTAGTGACAACAGTTGCATCAACTTAAGTAATTAGAAGAGAAATGTTAAGTTCTTTCGCAAGCATTAATCCAACTTGAAGGACCCATAATTCGATTACCTTATCTGATGTTGGACCCAAAAAAGGATTGGAACCCACAACCCTGTACCCCTCATGATTATAGATTATAGCATAAATATCAATTTGTGACACTCCACACCGATCCAGTCACTAGATTCTAATACGTGACGTCACATTATGTTGTCAAAATAATTTAAACTATTTCGAATTAATAATCCAAACAATGTCATTAATTCATAATCATCACCACACAATCACAATTAAACACATTAACATGATATTTCAATGCTAAATGGTCTCATACACAGTATTTTAGGGTTAAACGAGATCAAATATAGAGTTAGAATTGGAATCCAAACTCTTTTCACCAAATTTTAGCATGATGTCTCGAGAAAAGAATCTTCATGTCTCGAGACAAACCACATTTTATTTTTGAAATTTTAGGGTTCGATATTAGCATTGTCTTGAAACAAGACTCCTTAAGTCTTGAGAAAAGCCTCCATTGTTTTGCTATTTTAGCTTTGATGATATGATGTCTCGAGACCTTAAACAAAGCAAAACTAATTTAGGTTCAATGTTTACTCGTCTCGAGACCATAGCGTTCAATGTTTACCCAGAAATGCATGAATTGGTCTTTTTTTTTTTATAATGTCTCAATACCATCCTACCAAAATGTTAACAGTGCAAACTTTCCAAAATGAAAATGATGCCAAAACAAAACATTTCCTAAATCATCCTAAAGTTATGTTAAGCTAAAACACATCCGATTGACTTTTAAAAACATAATCAATAAGTTAGACTAATGGCATTTCGTATATCACATCCTAAATTTGAAGATTAAATATACTCAAAGTAAAGTTTTCAAAATTTGATTGGTGGTTGAATTGGTCAGTCCATTGATTCATACGGTTCAATTAAATGAATCATTAAAAACATAAAAAACTGATTCAATTGGTTTTTTGCTTGGTTCAACTGGTCCGTATCAATTCGCAGGTTAATCAGTCTGATGCTTCTCTTCGGATCAATATCTTGACAAGTTCCCAGTCCAACCAGTCGATACAATTAGGTTTAAACAACCATAATTCTAAGTCTCTACACGTCGTACATTAGGAATTTAGTCCCCTAACTTTTATTTTCAAGAATTTAATTACTTTACTTTATGATTTTAAAAGTTCATGTTCAAATTATATGTAACCACATAACATTTTAATTGAAAAGTTAACAATATTAACTATTTGAAATAACTTAAAAAATTATAAAAATATAGAGACCAAATTATGTTTGAAATTAAAGTATAAATATTAAATATCAAATTTAAGCATAGTAGAACTAAAAATGAAATTAAAATATAAGAATTAAATCTCAAATTTAATCATATTAAAAGGGCTAAAGTTGAAAATTAACCAATTTACAAAATGAAAAAGAAAGGAAAAAGCTGGTGGCTGTGTGCCACGTGTCAGTAAGAGAAGGACAGCAATGAAAATTTAAATAGATTCCATTGCCGGGAATTGAACCCGGGTCTCCTGGGTGAAAGCCAGATATCCTAACCACTGGACGACAATGGATCATTGTACAGTAGGTACAAAAAATGTTATTAATATTAGTGATTTTACATGAGTATGGAAGGTCATGCTCGCTTGGTTTCCAACTGTACAAATCAGATGCTCAATTTCTGAAAATCTTAAAACTCATCTAACTTGATTTGATTGAAACAAAAAGACAATTAATATTGCTAATAAACTCAGGAAAATAAGCAACGAAAAACAAAATAACACACAACATTGGTTTACCTGTTGAAGTTTTTCAAAGACTATTTTATTTGTATTTGTTTCTCTGTTAAATTTGTCCATTGTTGAGCCCTTGGTAATGGAGATTGTGATTAACATTTAACAGAACTCAGCCTGGGATTGGAGAGTCCTTATCTTGTTATGTTCCAACTCCACCTTGGATTTGGGTTTCACTATGTTGGTTTTAATTATTTGTTTTTTAAAGGGTTATTAACAAGGTTTCATTAGGAGTGTATTCGGTTCGGTTTGATTCGATTTGATTTTAAAAAAAAATTTGAATTGAATTATTCCATTTGGTTTTTCACTTTTGAAACCAAAATCAAAATCATATAGAATAAAAATCGAAACATCTAAAACCGATAATCACAATTTGGTTCAACAATTTTTACCAAATCTAGGCTTTGTAAAAATAAATAATATCACCTTCTTTTGGATCCAAAAAGTCTAATATTGCAATTTTTTGTTTTTTTTTCACAACAACCCCGATACAAGCTCTAGATTCATTTATATATTTATAAGTGATTTAAATAATTAAATTAATATCATAATCATCAATAAGACTATTTAAAAAAGCATATTAAGTTAAGCTATTAAGTTGATAAATCATTCAAAGTTGTTAAAAGGACCGTTAATATAAATTATTAGTATACCTAATATTTTTGTTTCAATTTTTAAATAGTTAAATATAAAATTAGTACCCAAACTTGTCCACTTCTCCCAGATCGATACCTAAAGTTTTTTTTGTCCCAGATTGGTACCCGAACTTTTTTCTGTTAAATTAAATTGGTACTTTTTTTTAATGTCATTAAATTTGAGACAGGTGGTAAAATAAGAAAATAACAAGTGGCATGATGACGTCACAATGATGCCATAATCTCTTTTTCTTTTTCTTTTATTATTTCCCGTTCCCATCTTATTTTATTTTATTTTTCTTCTTCTCCTCATCCCTTTCCCAACCCTAGCCACCTCCAACATTTTCCCAACCCTAGCCGCTACCAACATGCACCACAGCTCCACTTCGGCATTGTCACTGACGTTTGTTCTTCGATCCAAATAATGGCATCGGTCAATTTTTCACTCTTGTTTTTTCATTTTCTCTAATTTTTTTCACAGAGAACTCTTGCGGCTGCAAGTCCCGTTGGGATTCTCCTCCGTTGGTCACTCCAATATCGTCACCATCTATTTCAGTGTCGTCACCGATCGAGGAAGCACCATCTATTATTCTTAAATTTCTTTTCAAAGAAACCCAGAAATGTTAAACGAATTCAAAAAAGAAAAAGGTAAAATGACGAGAGTAAAAAAGAAGAAAAAGGAATACCTGGAAAAAGAATAAAATAAGAAAAAACAAAAAATATTCTTAAATTTCATTTCATAGAAACCCAAAAAGATTAAATGAACCTAAGAAATGAAAAGACGAAGTGAAAAGAGAAAGAATGAAGAAGAAATGAATAAAGGAAAAAAAGGAAAAAAAAAAAAAAAGAAAATGGAAATGGAAATAATTTTTAAAAATACTTTTATTAATTTTTAATATATTTTTCATAATGTCATCATGCCACATGTCATATTCCTATTTTGCCACCTGCTTCAAATTTAACGACGTTAAAAAAAGTACCAATCTAATTAACGGAGAAAAAGTTTAGGTACCAAATTGAGACAAAAAAATTTTAAGTATCAATTTGGGAGAAGTGAACAAATTCAAGTATTAATTTTATATTTAATCCTTTTTAAAATTAGTTTAATTAGTTATAATTGAGTGATTACAATACATCATATAATTTATTAAATCCATAACTACCAAACATATATAGTTGTGAAAAGTTATTTCTTTTTTTAAATAAAATATTATAAAGTTTAATCAGCTATTTTCTTAAAATTAGAATTATGCTTATAATTGATATATTTAAGAAATGATTCATTTACTCTAATATAATATTATACTTTTATAACTTTTTTATGAAATATTTCCATAATTTTATCTTTATGTATAATCCTATCTAGTTGTTTTATAATAATAATAATAATAATAATAATAATAATAATAGGGTTAAATGAATTAGTCCGTAGATTAAAATGGTCTAATTATATTCTATTAGAAATATTCCTTTAAATATAGACATTTTTCATTTGGTTTGATTTAGATAAATTGGATTTTATGTGAACAAACCAAAGTGAAAAAGAATTGCGTTATTTGGATGATAACACTAACCTGAAACCAAACTGAACAATACAAAACTCGAACCAAATACATTGGTTCGAATCAATTTTTCGGTTTTCTCAGTTTCTTTGCTCAACCTTAGATTTTACTGTTTGGTTCATTTTCAACGTATAAATATATCCATTGAGAATACATTAAATAAAAATCCAAAATAAAAAGTTTACTTATCTAAAAAAAAATACGAATTATTTGATCTTTCAATTTTAAAAAAACCTATTTTAACCATTTATTTAATTTTTTTTAATCCTTAAATTAACCTTCTTCTTTTTTTATCAAAACCTCCCAGAAATATCTCATATATATTCTAAGAGGGCGGTGAAATATTACAAGTCTAAAGAAATATTTTAAGTTTTGTGCTTATTAGATACGTAAGCTGCCTTTGGAATAATATTTACCTCTTGCATAGAGAGTAACTTTTGTTGGTCGCTTATATGCGTTATAGCTTTCTGTTAAGCATATTTTATTATGTTTGGAATTGCTTAATCCTTTTATTTTATTTTATTTTTTGACTCTAATTTGTTTCATGTCATGGTATTTTATGGTAATATATTTTGTTTGTTGGTCTGCCGCAAGCCTCAATTGGCCTTGATTCGGTGCTTACTTGCTGCTGCCATATCTCTTAAATTAGTGCCCCCAATATTAAAGGGATATTAGCAAGTTATTCTATTTCTCTTAATTTGTCCTTCCTTAATCAGTTTGCTGGTACTTTGCATTGTTTTGTCGCTCCAAAGTATTGCTATGTTGCCCGGATCCAATAATTGCCGTTCAATCTGGGCCGCTATTTTGCTGCCATTTACCAAAATTTCCAGCTAAATTAGGTAACTCCTCACTTGTAAGTCAAGCTGCTATTGGTCACCGTTCGATGTTCCAAAATTGCTGCACTTTGTTGTACAATGTTAAAAAATCCGCTGCTATTTGGCTTAAATCTTCCCACCCATCAGTCTTAATTTACTGCCGCTTTACCATTTCAATGTTAACTGATTATTTCTGCTGCATTACCATTCAAATTGTTGTGAATTGTCATTCCACACGCTCCTAATTGCTCCACCGTTTGCTTCAAAAATTCAAAAATAGTGGGTGATTGCTCCTTCAAGACTTGCTTCAATTAGCCTCAAATACTGTTACATAGCTGGTCTAAGTTAAAGCGACTAAGGCCATTGATGCATAAACCAAAATGCTTCCTTTGCCACGCCAATTCTTGGCACAAGCTACTGCGTTTCTGCTTTTCAATTGGCTACTGTGTGCTTGCCGACCAGCAGTTATTTGCTAAAAATTTCCATTCTTCATTAGCTTTCAATTAGCTCTACAAATCACTACTGCTAACAGTCGTCCATCTTGACACTAATTTGCTGCACCCGTGCTAATATTTTTTGCCGACCATTGGCTTCAATTTGCTGCTGTCTTGTTAATTCTTCTTGCTACTTACTCCTTGATTTAAGGTTAGTGTAGGTGTTTGAAATTGACATACTTATCGATTCTGTTATTAAGCTTTGTTTGGTTCGATCAAGTAAGAAATTAGATGTATTAATTTAGTATAAGATTAATAAATTTAGTTGAGTAAACTATTAAAATGGTCACTTTTGTTTGTCTTATGTTACATTTTATTTATTTATGTTTGAAATGTTACATTTTAGTCACTTACATTATCGTTTTGTTACGAAATGATCACTTTTTATTACGTTATTGCACTCAATTTTGACTATAATCCGTACTTGGATCCTCTATTGAATCGATCTTTTATTCTTCCATTTTGAATAAAAAAATCCAATCGATTGGTGGAACACTCAATTTGATTTCTACTGTTTGGATTTAACAAAGATGATTATGAAAATGGATGTCATTCAAAATGAAAAAAAACTAAAAAAAAAAATGATATCAAGGTTTTTTTTCACTTCAAGGATTAATATGATGCATTTAAGACTTAGATTGATTTTGATTATTTTGAGAAATCAAATTAAAAATTTCTTTTAATTAATTTAAAAAATTCAATTAATTCAATTAATTTAATTAAAAAATCAATTAACGCTAACATTTAAAGTTTGGATTGTCATTTGGGAGGTGATAGATCGTAATTATAGAGGGATCATTTCGTAACAAAACGATAACATAAATGATTAAAATATAACATTTTAAACATAAATGACTAAAATATAACTCGAGCCAAACAAAAGTGATCAGTTGACCCAATTTAGTTAAAGTCTAAGTTGATTAATATTTAGATTAAAATTTGATTTAGTGGCTACATGGACTGAAGTACTTTGCCATGTTTGTTTGATTTGTTTCTATTAATTAGTTAATTCGGTATAAAATAATTTCAGTTAAACCGACGGTCCAGATTTGATCATCAGCGGCCCTCCTTCTTCAACGCAATCATCGCCTCCCACTTCTCCCACCCCCTCAAAACTCCCTCCCCGAAACCTCAGATCTAATATTTTTTAAAACCTACAATCTCTTTCGCTATCTGCCTTTTCCCTTTCTATCTATCTGATTCCTATCGACAATGGCCGCCGCCGCCACTTCTTCACCCCGCGAGGAAAATGTCTACATGGCGAAACTCGCCGAGCAAGCCGAACGCTACGAGGAAATGGTTGAGTTCATGGAGAAAGTCTCTGCCTCCGCCGACAACGAGGAGCTCACCGTCGAGGAAAGGAACCTCCTCTCCGTCGCTTACAAGAATGTTATCGGTGCTCGCCGTGCTTCCTGGCGCATCATCTCCTCCATTGAGCAGAAAGAGGAGAGCCGTGGTAACGATGACCACGTCGCTACGATCCGTGATTACCGGGCCAAGATCGAGTCCGAGCTTACTTCGATCTGTAACGGGATCTTGAAGCTCCTTGACACTAGGCTTGTCCCCTCGGCTTCCTCGGGAGATTCCAAGGTCTTCTATCTTAAGATGAAGGGAGATTACCACAGGTACTTGGCGGAGTTCAAGACTGGAGCTGAACGGAAGGAAGCTGCTGAGAGTACTCTCGCTGCCTACAAATCTGCTCAGGTTTTCAAAACTTCACCTCAGTTTTCTTGAACATCAGTTTGGTTTCTTTTCCTATATTTCTTGTTTTATTTTTCTGTTTTAACCTTTTGTGTTTATTAGGACATTGCCAACGCCGAGTTGGCTCCTACTCACCCGATTCGACTTGGACTGGCACTCAATTTCTCTGTTTTCTACTATGAGATTCTCAATGCTCCCGATCGCGCTTGCAATCTCGCCAAACAGGTTGATCACCGATATCCTTTTTCCCCCCTAAATAAAAGTAACTTGTTCATAAATCTAGATTTGCCAACGTGTTTGCTGTTTTTTCTTGGGCCAGGCATTTGATGAAGCAATAGCTGAGTTGGATACTCTAGGCGAGGAATCGTACAAAGACAGCACCCTCATCATGCAGCTCCTCCGTGACAATCTCACACTCTGGACCTCCGACATGCAGGTAAATTAATTTCGCCTACTGAGATAAATAAATCCCTTATTTTCCTCTAAATAAACCCATACTTATTTCATTACAAAATTAATTAGGATGACGCGGCTGATGATATTAAAGAAGCACCGAAGCGTGACGAGGAGGAGCAACAACAAAAGCCATAGCAGTAGTGAGAGTCACCCGGGCTCTTACTTCCAATTATATATTTTGCCAATTTAGGGTTTCAATTGAAAATGAAAGTTCTACCGATTTGATGTGTTTTTTATAGAAGAAGATTTGGTGCTACTGAGGCAGTTCTTGTCTTTGTTTTAACTTGATCGTCCGTGTACTCAGTTTTTTTTTTTCTTTCTTTTTTAAATTTTATTTTAGCTTCTTTGTGCTCCTGAATGCTCTCTACTATGTGCTCTGAGCATATATCTGCTTTTACTCTTTACATTCCGGAATGGAAATGAATGATTTGGAAGTCTGAATGAGAAATTGGGACTTTACTAGTGTTTTAGGCTGCTCTGCTCATTTACTGGTTCTCGCATTGCCTTTTTCTTTTCAAAAGTTACAATTTTGTGGGGTCGGTCAAGTACTGAAAAGGAGTCGTGGAACACTCGATGCCTGCTTCGCTTGCAATAGTAGCTGTTAGTTCAATTCAATCAATTGGGTGCCTCTTTTTATGAATCATGATAGCTGTTTGCCACGTCTTTTAGCTTATCTCAAAATGAGACATTTCTTTTGCTAATCCAATGAATGCCATTCCAAGTTAAGCTGAATTGACAATATTATTATAATATTGTTGGGAATTGATTTATATATTTAATTATGATAATCTAAAACATCATTATGAGTATAGGCTAGTAAGCTTTCTACTCATTTATGTTAGACTTGGCCTTTGTGGTTGTACAAATTATCACATCTCTTGGCAGCTCATTCAACAGTTGTATCAGCAAGATTAACACAAATCACAATTTTCTTTTTCTTTCAAATTTTGAAAGAGGTAATGAAGAAAAATTTTTGGGTGAGCTTTACTTGAGGTTTAGAATTTATCAATATTTTAAGACTAATAAAATTAATTTTTTACCAAAATATTTAAAGATGTACCTTTGGTAAAAAGAATTTCCATGTACCAAAATTTTTAAGTTGAAGCTTAGAAGGGCTGAGCTATGGAATATTTTGTCTTTTAGATATTGACATGCAATTTACTAAAAGCTGAAGCATCAAATCATTCGGATAAAAAATCATACGACAGCAGACTGTACTATCAACTATAATTTAACTTTGTTCAATGGAAGGGATAATATATATTATAACAATATGAAAGTTACAATTTAGGAAATAATTTAATTTGTCATAGTTTATACATTGTTATTTTATATTCTAATAAGTTGATATGAGTAAATATTTTAATTCTAAAAGTTGTCTTTTATAATTTCAATTAAAAACCTTAAGGATAACTATCTGATATAAATATCTTAATTATATTAATATATTTTTATGTTTTGTTATTTTTTATTACAGGATATATGCTTTATTATTTATGTATTTACTTTTAATTTTAATTTTAATGCAAAATCAAATAATTAAAAAACACTAATATTGGATTATTGACATACTTTGATAGTTAAATTATTACATCTAGAAAATTAATAGTAAATTATTTGATTTGATTCATTTATTAATTAAAATTATTAAATATACAAACAAAATCATTTAGCACTTTACTAAGTGTGAAGCAATTTAATATGTGAATAAACAATTTAATCAGTGTTTTGACTCGATGTTCGGGTCGGATATGAGGGTGTTACAATGAACAGAGTTTTATCAATTTGAAAAATGTCTTACGAAAAAATAAATTGACAAGACATTTTATGAGAATAAAGGGATAATTTTATGTTAACTAGAAAACCTTTTACATTAACCATCTTAATTTACAAGAAACAAATATTGAAAAAAATTAAAAATATTTTCCGTAAAACCTTTACGTTGAAACAAATGAAACCTAAATTTTAATCAAACATATCTTAAATTAAATTGTTAAATGCAATTTTGAGTACGATCAACCCATTAATTTTGTCGTTGTAGATTATAAGGAAAACTACATATTTTAGAAACCCTAAATTCTTTATTAAGGGATTTGAAATTTTGTGTTTAAATAGAACATGAGTTATTTCCATTTTAAATTTCGTGCTTATTAATTTATTTCAATTTAATCTCTTTTTTCTATGTTCTAATTTATTCAGCTTAATCCTAAATGTAATTTTGACTTTTTATATTTAAGTCTCAACTTGGTATAACATTATTAATATTAATTTTATCGTTTTCTTATTCATATTTCTACCCCATTTCCTCTTCCTGAACTTACCAGAATAGCCTTCAATCTGGCTCTCGTGGTCTTCGTTGTACATCGTCGCCGTCCAAGTTCGCGTCACCATATCCATTCAGGTAGGTCTCTCTTCCACTCCTGAAACTTCCAACTGCTAAATTGTGTGCCGAAATACTGCAGATCTGGGAATGAAGACAAATCGTATGCTCCGAAAAAGTCTTTAAAACTCTGAATATCACGAATTATTCCTCCTATTTCCGATTTATCTCCAGAACTAGTCTGACATTTTTTTATTATGGATCGGGCATCCCCGTCGATAATAACCGATTCCAGCCCCAAATGAATTCCAAAACGTACCGCTTGGAGGCAAGCTAGCCCGTCCGCCACGAAGGACGAGGCCACTGCAGTGTGAAAGATAGTTTTAGAAACTTTAAAAAAATATTTACGGGTAAAAAAAACTAGTTTAAAATAAATTAACTAAAAAATGGAAATGGCGGTCCATCGGAAGATGACTGGTATAATTGGGCTAGCTTTTGAAAACCTAAGTTGAGCCCATCGTGCCTTTTTGAAAACTACAACCAACATTATTAAATTATTAATAAATTTTTATTTTCATCATTTAACTTAAAAAAACTACAAATTATAAAATAATCAGCAAACTATTTGAAAGGTTTTTTTTAGGTCATTGGATTGTTTAATTTTTTTTATTTTATAAAGTGCATCTAGTGAATTTCAAGCGAAAATTCATGATCGGTACAATAAATCAATATTTATTGACAACTAAAATAATATACCTTGAATCCAAATTGATTTAACCGTCAATGTTCGAGATTGAAATATAAAGTTATTTATTTTTTATTTTTAGAATTATGATATTCAAAGTTGTTTTATTAAAAAATTAAATTATAAAAAAAATCTTTTGATTAGTATTGGCGATGTAAATATCGAAAGTCGTGCAACAACAATTTTAATAATTTAACGAGTTACATGAAAATTTTTAAATATTTTAATAACTCTTTTATAATTTTTAGAGTTAAATAATAAAAATAAATTTATTAATAATTTAATTTTGTTTTTCAATATAGTTCAAGACGAGTGTAGCATCTTACATCATTGATCAAGAAAAAGAATCATAGGGGCTCATATTTATGGCAGCAAAATTGCCCAACTTGCGGCATTTATTAGGGGCATAAGCTCCCAAATAATGTAATAGCCTTTCAATAACTTTTAGAATGATTCGTTTCTCTTCCTTTTGTTCATTACTGTGATGTGTGTATCAAATACATTTCTTCTTTTAAAATGGACAAATGAAATCCCTCCTTTATCCAACGTCATCTCTTTCTTTTATTAGTTCTATTAATAACATTTAAATTTTCTTTTTACCGGTTCGGTTCATCGTTTAAAACTTTTTAAAATAATTTTCTATAAAATTTTAATTATTATCACTAGTTTATGCATATTTATTTTAATAAAAAATAATTATAAATCAACGACACCAAAAACAGTTGTAAATCAGATTAAAATTCCGTTCAATTCAGATAATAAATTTTTATGTTTTAAACAGAAAACTAAACTGAATCAAACAAATATAAATAATTTTATCTAACCAAACCCCATAATACCGACTGATATTCGATTTTTCAAAATAATTTAGTAGACTATTAGCAGCAAAGATGGGACTATAATTGTTATTCAAAGCAGCCATGGCCCAGTTTCCTTTTTATTAGACGTACAACTGACAACCTCTACTTTTCCCCATTTATATTCCATTACCAGCTGGTATTAGCCTCAAAGTTTGCTCTCCCAACTTATTTGTTTCTCTCTTCAAAATCAGAATGGCTACCTCCCTTTCTACTCATGTTCCCGCCCTCTTTCTTCTTCTTCTTCATCTTCTTGTTTCAGGTCCATGCAATGCAGGTATTCTCAGGACATGCAAGTTCGATGCCATATATCAGCTGGGGGATTCCATATCCGACACCGGAAATCTAATCCGGGAGTACCCTTTCTCTCCTTTTGCTAGGCTTCCTTACGGTGAAACCTTCTTCAAGCATGCAACCGGTAGATGCTCCAATGGCTTACTCATCATCGATTTTCTAGGTTGCTTTTTTTTTTTTTTTAGATTTCTTTAATTGTTTCTTTCTTCTTTTTGTGGTTCTCATTTAGTATATGCAATAAGCTTAGTATTTTGAAATTTATGGTATGCAAGTACATAGTATATAGTACTTTTTTTGGTTAAGATCGCAGACCTAACATGTTTCTTTTATAAACTTTAGCAACGTGATACCAACTGACAAAATTATTTGGAAAAGTTAGTTTCCAGCTCAATGTGATTGAGCTTTAAAACAAAGTTTTTAACTTTGAAAAAGGTGATTGAAAAGGTCATGATATTAATAAACCCTTAATTATGTTTGTTTATATAATCATATATGTCTCCTCTTGCTTTTTCAGAACTTTCCATTTAATAAACGTAATTTCCTCCTCCTTTTTTGGACAGCTTTATCTGCTGGAATCCCCTTCATCCAGCCCTACTTAAACAGTGAGGCACTATTCACTCGCGGTCGTGGGGTGAATTTCGCAGTTGCTGGCTCCACTGCATTACCTGTGGAGACTCTAGCTGATAATGGAGTGGTTGCCCCTGTTACTAATTCTTCTCTTAGCAGGCAGCTTGACTGGATGTTCACCCATTTTAATGGAATATGCCACGATGATGATGGTTAATTACTAGTCTAACCCCACAGTTACCCTCAGTAAATTGCATAAACTGAACAATATATATAATCCTTATGTTTTGTCTGATAGATTGTTTCGAGAAGCTTAAAACGGCTCTTTTCATTGTCGGGGAGATTGGAGGGAATGATTATAACTATGCCTTGTTTCAAGACAAATCCTTCGACCAAGTCAGATCCATGATGCCTTTGGTTATTCAAGCCATAAAGGATGCTGTGACAGTAAGTTTATGATCAATCTTGAACTTGTAGAATAATCATTTCAATTTCAATATATACTATACTCATTAACCACATTTGTTCTTAATGTGTCACAGAGAGTCATTGGTTATGGTGCCACTCGAGTGATTGTTCCCGGAAACTTTCCAATAGGCTGCTTCCCGATCCACCTCACGGTATTCGGGTCCAATGATTCTGATGCCTACGACGAATTCAATTGCCTCAAGGACTTGAACAGCTTGTCAAGCCATCATAACGGCCTTCTCAAACAAGCTATTAAAGAATTGAGAAAAGAACTCCCTCATGTCACCATATTGTATGGCGACTACTACAATGGATACATGAGGCTTTTGAACAAAGCTAAATTTCTTGGTAAGTTTCTTTTTTACAATGATAGATGGACATAATATTTGTCTACTTTAGAATTTTTCTGATTGATTAATATATGAATAGGTTTGGATCCAAATTCAACACAAAAAGCTTGTTGTGGGATAGGAGGAGATTACAACATGGAGCTGAACAAAATGTGTGGAGCAGCAGAAGTGGGAGTGTGTAAAAATCCAGATGAATATATAAGCTGGGATGGAGTCCATTTGACGCAAAAAGCTTATAAGTTGATATCAGGATGGCTCATTCATCGCGTTTATTGGAAGCTTCGATGCAGGGTTTGAGCATTTCATGCCTTTGTTTTATTATTTCTGTATAGCCATTGCATATTTTCAACTTAATGTTACAGATTTCTAGTGTGAGATTCAAGCCTTTGATTAATTTATTACTTGTAGGTCCAGAGTTGGACTTTGTCAAATTTCCATATCTCATATGTTATATTTTGTTTTCCAAAAGCGAGTTTTAGTAATTAATTTCACCGTGTTCTATAAATTTATTAAAAAGTAGATACTAATCAGATTTTAAAAGTTACTTAAAAGATTTTGACAATATAAAAGATATATAGCAATATTTCATTTTAATATCTACACTTATACTGACTCAAGTGATGCAGAAAGTTAACTTAAAGAATCATATTTTTTTACAAATTACTAGTTAACATAATAGCAGCAAGTAAAATTTACATTTGACAACTCATCACATAACATCTTTAAAAATTTAACTATTTAAAAAATATATAATTTTTTAAAAAATGTTATTTGTTTAAATTATATATTTTTTACATACACCTTTAAAACACAATTTTTTCTAAAAAAAAATAATTTAATTTATATATTTTATATTTTTTTCTCTTACCTAATAATAGATATGAGATGATCCTGATCTAATAACCTTCCGTTTGAGCTTTATGGGCCTCAATCGCAAACAATAGCTTATTGAGTAGAAAAAAAAGGTTATTATTTATTTGCAGGTCCAAACCTCGTAATTGAAACATGATCCAACCATTTAATTTCTTAGACTATTATTTATTAAAAAACTGAATTATTTTAACTTTCGAATTTACCAAAATAAAGTTTTATCTTTTGGTTTGTACCCAAAATAAATTCTTACTTGAAAAAAAACACGATTAGGTAAACACACCGCAGTGGAATTGATAGAGTGGGAGATAATCAAATTTATCAAAATAAATGCTATAAAGTTTTATAGCATCGGGGAATATGATCTTGGAAATCAAACGATGGAAAGCAACTTAATAGCTTATCTCTTTAATGATTTCAATTCTCAAACACATTATAACAAGTTTATGAGCGGCATTATAGATTAAGATTTTCAAGTGTCAACAAACAAATAAACAAAAATTTCCATAGCTATATTTACCTGCTAAACTATCCAGAGAAGGAAAACAATTGGTACCTTCGTCGTCGAGTGAAGGACCATGAGGACAAAGAGGAAGAAACGCCATCCCATTACTAAATCTCATAATAAAGCTCCTCCTTTTTTCTTTATCTTCTCCAACATCTCTTTCTCCATTTCTCAAAACCCACCGGAAGAAAAAACAGACTTTTATTAGAGTGACTATGAAAGGGACAAGAAACTATAAAGGACCAATTTTAATTAAAAACAAAAAAGTGAATGTTTTAAGAAAAAGAGCTAATAGAAAATCTGGAAAAAGCTATCAGAAAAATAAACAAAAATGTCAGTTAAATTGGTTGATGTACATAGATCTAAAACTAAATAAATTTAAAATATATTTTTTAGCTGTAATTAAATCACTGCCTCAAATAAAGTTGTAACTGTCACCCTAATAATAAAGTTGTAACAGTCACCTTAAAAATTGAGGTATTTCAAATTAAAATGGTGTCGTCAATATCTATAAAAATATTATTTTTCATATTTTTTTCGATGTATATAGTGTTGCTTAACAAAACGACTATACTCATTAAAAAATATTTTTTTCTTTTTCTTTTTATCGTGAATATTCAAATTTTTAGGAGTATTTTGAAGAATACATACTTCTGCCGCAAAAAAAAATATTACTTTTTAAAAATAGTCGATGATTGAATTTGAATTATTATTGAATATTTTTATAAATAATTAATTATTTTAGATAAAATGGATTAAAAAAACCTGATAACAGGCAATGGACTTCTGGTTTTAAGGGTTTTTTTGGGTTTGTTTCACTTAAATATTCATTATTAAATTAATTCTTCGAAGTTCATTCTATGTAAAGATACCCAGTATATGCTATTTATTTCATGAAATCCCAATGTAAAACCATGCAAATTTTGGTCAATGGAATGTAAGCCATTCAAAACTTTTCTCATCTCTTCAGGATCTATCACTCCCTATTTTTAAGGCACTGTTTATTTGAATCAAATAATAGTAATAATAAAAAAAAAGGCAAACAAAATCTCACACTCACATGATAGAAAGATGGGGCTAATAAACAATCTCAATCATGGGACAAAAAGGGTCGTTCTCTTTGTGTTTATTGTCGAACTGATTCTAAAAAAAACCGATGAATAAAACACTCTAAAACTTGAAATCAAACAAGAAAAATATATATACAAAAAGTAATATAAAATTATTATATATGATAATAAAAGAAAACCATTTTCGGTGTACCTTAGCAAAGTGATGGCAGGCAACGACGGCGAAACGTTTAACAGAGAAGAGCCGAAGTGACGAAAAGAAAATAGCCAGGGCTTAGCATTCATTAAGAAGCTTTTTTTTTATTTTACAGAGGGCAATGGGGTAATTCAGTAATTAATGTAATCTGAAGCAAACGAAATGGGTTAATGTCTTTGTTAGCCCCCGAAGTTTCACCTAATCTGTAATTTAGTACCTGTAGAAAAATCCAATTTAGTACTTGTTCTATTCTACCATGTGTGGTTGTATCATAGTAATTGGTACCATACTGTTCCGGTCTTCTACCTATACAAAGTCATTTAGGTTTCATTCCGATCAAGATTTCAGCCCATTCTAATCAATACCAGTCCATATTGATTGGTACAAAATTTTGATATTTTAAACTTAATTTTTAATTTTTTTTATAATTACATTTATGCCACACCAACCAATGTAAGCACCCAATGCTTACCGAAGCTTCCTCCACTAGTGACGGTCCCGGAACACTTGCTCTGATATTACTTAGTGGGAACTTGATGAACTCAATACACCCATTACAGAGGACTTAGACCTATAAGTAATGTTACACCAACTCTATGAAATCGATTAACCTTTTATTTCCTAATTTTAGTGCACTATAATACTCAAGTAGCAAGACCAACCATAAATTATTCAAACGACAGAGCCGGTCATATATCATTCAAGGGACAAAGCCGACCATATATAAAAGCTAACCCAAATGCACTAAATCTTTAAAAACCTAAGGCTTGACCGAGACTTACAATTACAACCGAAGAGAACACTTTTATTAATAAACAATACAATTACAATATGACATACGCTTTTCTTTTTGACTTTTATCTAAAAGTTGCATTGACTTTCAACAGTCCCATCAATCTCTGCTCACTCAATAATTCCTTTTGCAGCTCTGCTAAACAAGTTTAAACAAGTTACTTAGCTGAAAAAACAAACAACTTAGCTTCCTTCTCTCATAATTCAAAAGACTTGTTTAAATTAGCATAGAAAAGCTTTGCTTACCCATTTTAAAGGGCTTGTTTCTCTAAGTTCAATTATGTATTCTGTCATCTTCGATCCAATACCCTATAACATATACATACAATACTTGAAGATATACTCACCAAAAAAAATACTTGAAGATATATAGATAAGAAGATTTGAGAAACAACTATATTGTATTACTCAGACAAACAGTAACTTTAGGCCTAGTAACATGAATGAGGGAGGTCTATAGAAAAGATTTATCAAGTCAGAAGAAATGGCTGAGATTAGGTCAGTAAAAACTTTAGTAGCATGAAACATATATACCTTCACGTTAGAACTCCATGTTTTAAATTTATCCAGTGGAGTGCCAACATTTTGGGGAGTTTTTGGCTCATATTATAAGGAAAATTGAGCCTTGATGGCTTCTGGAATTATATTGGAACTGATGGGGGAGAGGACCTTTCTTAAAGGGCTTTGCATTGCAGTTTTCCTCTCATTACTTGGAGATAATCCGATGGTATCGACAGTGTTTTCGACTGTTGTAGTCTCTTCCTTGCTGGATGATTCTTCTACAAATCGGATACATTGAATAAGAACGTTTTACTTCTCAGTTCTCATACAGCACTAGGCTAAGTTGCAATTTTTATGAGATTCTTCATCGGAGTTATAATCGGAGTTGGATAACGGTTTTTGGCTGGTTTTTTCTTGAATCGATTTTTGTTGGGGAGTTGTAAAATTTACAGCGCGTCCGTTCCACGCAGTTAAATTAAAAATTAAATATGTCAAATTAAAATCTTATTACAATATAATTAATTTCACGTTAGAGCACATAAATTTGAAACCATATATATTTGAAAACTCTTTCAAAAAAATAAGAGAAAGAAATAAAATACTATAGTATGATAAATTTGAATCATTAATTTATTTATTTAGGTCCCTGAAATTATTGAAGTAGAAATTTTTTTAATTTTTTAATTTTTTATATATTCTTTATAATTTTTTTTAATTTATATATATTAAAATATAAATTTTTGGAATTTTTATAAATATTTGTAATTTTTGTTGAGAGAAATTAATTTGCTCACTTTCAAAATTGACCAAAGGGGTAAGTACACTAATTTGGTATTTGAGTTATTCAAATTTTAAAATTCAACTTGACTCAATTTTGAAACTTGATTTAGTAAAAAAATTAGAGGAAAACAACTGAATAAACTTATTTGAGTTGACTTAAAAAATCGAATAACTTAGATAATTCAATTCGATTAACTTGAAATTCGATTTTATTTTTATTTTTTGAGTCGAATCTAGTTTTACCCATCACTAGTAATAGGTTTACACTACAATCAAATTGGAGGAAAATGAGAGGGCTTGAATGCAAAGATCGGAACCTATATAGTTTGTTTTTCAAATTGCTTATAACTAAAAGGATCTTTCAACAAACTATCATTAACTTTATTTTTCTCTTGCAGGCTATTCTTTTGGGGTAAAATTTAGGGCATTTGGGAATTTTAGTATTTTACAAATAAAAAAACCAGTGAAGTTTATTTTTCCAAGGAAATATTACATTTTGTCAAGAAAAGTTTACACCATCAGCCATGTGGAGTAAAAGAACTTTACATGTGAATCTAAAATGATTTTCAAGTATTTTTCTTAATTATTTCTTAATTATTTTATTATACTTTAAAAGTAAATGGCATTAATTCAAATTCGTTTCTAGAGTTTTTTTTTATTCCAATGATAGTGTATACGTAAATAATCTTTAAAGTTAAAGATATCTTATTAAATTTTACGTCAAAAAAAATTGCAGTTGCAATTTGATAATTTTCTTTTTTTTTTTCAAACAAATTTGAAACACTTTAAAAATGGTATAGTTTCAACGGCAGTAAACAGTGACGATTTTAGAAAAAGGAATAAATTTCAAAATTATATATAAATTTTGATTTAATATGTAATTTGATATATAAATTTTAATTTGATGTAATTATGTACATAAAATTTTGATTGTGGTTTAAATGTATTCATGAAATTTTAATTTTGATTCAATCACGCACATTTAAAAAAATAAATACATCAATTTATTTTTATATTGGATACGTATAAATATATGTGTATGTAATATATAAACGTAAAATGATGTTATACCAATATTATGATAATAATTTATAAAAATTGGATCAAATCAAATTTTCATGTATAAAATTGCACAAAATTAAAGTACACGTATAGAATTACACATTAAACTAAAATTCATGTATAATTTTGAGATTTATCCCTTTAAAAATATAGAAAATTTTTTTTATTAAAAAACGTGAAAACATTATTAAATACAAAAGTTCATTAAAACTTGTGTGGTTCACCATGTTTCATATTTGGTTTATTTTCCGTTTGTATCAAATTATAGAATAAAAATTTGAAGACTAAAATATATTGTAAATCTTCATACATTTTGTACTTTTAAAATTTAATTCTCTATTTTTAACGTTTGGTTGGCCGAATGTAACAGTACGGTTTGTAATATCATATTCTTAAATGAGATTATAGTGTTTGGATTGTCAACATTTCAGTTATATCTTGTTTTCCAAGAAGCAAGTCTAGTGATTAATCTTTCACGTTCTGTAAACCTATTAAGGAGTAGACACTAAATACAAAATTTAAAACTTGTATAGAAGAATTTGACAATATATAAGATATATAGCAATATTTCAACTTAATTATCAGAATACACATTTTAACATCTACACTTATGCAGACTCAAGTGATGCAGGAAGTTAACTTAAAGAATCATATTTTCTATAAATTACTAGTTTACATAATAACAGTAAGTAGTATTTGCATCTTATAACTTTATCACATAATATCTTTAAAAACTTAACTATTTAAAATATATATAATTTTAAAAAAATGTTATTCGTTTAAATTATATATTTTTTACATACACCTTTAAAACAAAATTCTTTTCTAAAAAATATTAATTTAAATTATATATTTTATATAAAATAATTTCTCTTACCGAATAATAGGTATGAGATGATCGTTATCTAATAATTTTCAATTTGAGCTTTATGGGCCTTAATCGCAGACAATAGCCGATTGAGGTATTTCAAATTAAAATGATCTTGTCAGTTAGTAGAGGTGGAGTCCGAAATCTTATGAAATTAAATTTTAATTTTTAATAATTTATATCTTTATATCTTTATAATTTTTAAAGGTTAGATTAAATTTTTATATTTTTAAGGGGTCAAAATATAATTTTATCTTTATTAATTTAAATTTTTTAAAAAATATAAACAATTTTTCATTTTAGGGAGAGATCGGAGCCCTTACCAACCCCTTTAGATTCGTATCTGTCGATACTTATAAAAAAATTATCATTTTCCATATTTTTTCGATGTACATAATGCTACACACTAATTAAAAAAATATTTTTTTTACAGTGAATACTAATATTTTTTCAGGAATATTTTGAAGAATATATACTGCTACCGTCATAAAAAAATTGTTATTTTTTAAAAAATTAATTGTTTTTGATAATATGGATAAAAAAAAACCCTGATAACGGGCAATGAACTTCTGGTTTTAAAGGTTTTATTTGGCGGTTTGTTTTACTTAAATATTCATGATTAAATTAATTTTTCGAAGTTCATTCAATATAAAGACACCCATTATATATTATTTAATTCATGAAATCTCAATATAAAACCATTCAAATTTTGATCAATGGAATGTAAGCCATTCAAAAGTTTTCTCATCTCTTAAGGATCTATCACTCCCTAATTTTAAGGCTTTGCTTCTTTAAATCAAATTAAAAAAAAAAAAAAAAAAAAGGCAAACAAGTCAGAAACATGGGACAACACTTACTGGTATTTATAATTGTATTATATATTTATACATTTTAAAATTTATTATTTGATATATCTATTTTAAAACATTTACTGTCTTGTTTATTTATTTTTTATTTTTTTAAATATTAAAGACTCGTGGATATTTTTAAATTAAAAAATAAAATTTTATAATAAAAATAAGAGTAAAAAATTATTAATTTCGATATGTAGAGTTGATTCTTAAAGTTGATATACAAAATTAAATATTTTATAAGGTTACAAGTGTGAAATATTACATTACCCCTGAAAAGACCCTGAGGGATGCAAAAGAAGACCTTTTTGCAGCCTTGTTTTGGCATACAGGAGAATAAGGACAAAACTTGGATTGAAAATTGCGGTCCGTTTCACATTGATTATCTTTAACGGAGCTTTGACCAGATTCCCAAAAAAACCCAGCAATTGTTTCTTGGTTGGAAAATCCCAACAGCCGCGACATTAATCAGAGGAAACGCCTTTCAATTCAACCCTGCACCCAATAAAATTCATTTACTGTTTTCTTTTTATGGCCTCCAAATTAAGTAACCATCTTCTTTTGTATTAATTACATATAAAGGAAAAGAAAATACCATATATAAACCTAGTGCAGTAAATAAATGGTCGAAACAGAGAGATTTATATGGAAATGACACCGGTGAAAGTAGTGTATGGTGGTGGCTGCTGCCATTTTGACAGCTAGGTTGGTGAGTCATTTACTCAGGTTTAAAAACTCGGTCACCCGGAACACGACAAGGAACAACATTGTTTGACGCCCGCAATCGCAAATTACTCCTACAATCGCCCAGCACCAAATATTAGATAAGAATAAGATCTTAAAGATTAGAGAGAGAAAAGAGGTATTTGTGGCTTCTTTTACGGGTCATGTGCCTTTTTTTCCCCTCTCCCTGTTGTTAATGCCTCGAAAAACCTGAAAAAAAAAAAAAACTAAAGATAGATTAGACAGCGGCACAAAGGCAAAGACCAAGGAGACACAGACATATTCGTTCTTTTCCTACTTTTCTTTTTTTTCTTTCTTCTCTCTGTTCAAATGTTTAGCAATAAAAGTCTTTTACAAGGTTTTTTATTAAAATAATACAAAAAAATAATATATACTAAAATAATATATTTCTCCCGTTAATTACGAAAATGGTACATTTGGGAGAGTGGTGCCTATCTGGTAGGCGGCACCACTGTGCACTCTGACAAAAAATATTTTTTTATTATTAAAAAACACTCGATAAGTATAAAATTCGATATAAAAATACGAAAATAGTATAAATGGGTGGTGCCTACCTGACAGGCGGCACCAGTGGTACCTACCTATCAGGTGGCACCAACTCGTATTTTTATTACAAAACTAATACAAAAAAAAATCTTATACACCAAATTATAATACAAAAAAATTAGTTACTTAAATAATATAAATATATATATATTTTAATAAATATAAGAATTGTAGAAAAAATATTATAAAATTTAAAAAATTAAATTAAATATTAAATAAAAATAACTCAATATTTTTAAATAAATAATATAAAAAATATTTATTTATCAAAATAATAATAATCTCCAGATTTTTACAATAATAATATAAGAGAAATTTAAATATAAAAAATAATACACTTTTATATATTTTTAAATTAAAAAAGAAAATTAAATTAAATAAAATTAAAATTTTACAAGAGGTGCCTACCAGGTAGGCGGCACTAGTGGCGCCTTTGTCAATGCTATTTAAAACCCATCAGATCTGTTTAACAGCAAATTTTTGAAGAATGAATAACAGTAAATTTTTGAAGAAGGAAAGGAAACAAAAGTTTTGAAGAAGAAAAGGAAACAGAAGGTTAGCAGAAAATTTTAACTATAATTTTATTTATTTAGAATAAATAATTTTTTATATTATTTGTGTAAAAAATGTTATTTATTTCTTTTAACAGATGGAAAATCAATTTTTCGTATGCGTTTTTTTCGATGGGAAAATTTTAACAACAACTATTGGATGTGTATTTGAATGTCGTCAACAACTAGCAATGAGATTTAGTAAAAATATCTCGGTGGATAATATGAAGGCAAAGATTAGTGAAAGAATTGCTAGACGTTGTGGGAGAAGGATTTCAAAACTTTTCTATAAGTTTCCAGTTTCAACAGATCCTATCAAATTTACCGAGATGGAACTCATAGATAATGAAGATGTTGAGACAATGATCGCTCTTTATTGTGGGAATCAGAGTAATGAAAATGCACCGATTCAGTTATTTGCTGAGCTAACTGATGTTGAGAGAGTTGAAGATCCCACTCCATTAAGTATGATGGCTCCGACATCCTACGTTGATAATCAATCTGTAGCTTGCGGGATCAGTGGGATTAATATCGATCTTAATGTTGCACCCGATAATGATACGGATGGTGATGATGGAGATGATAGTAGTGATCCTTCTGATCACGAGGACGATATTGGTAGTGATCCCGACATGGACGAGGTCCCGGATGATATCGATGAGGAAGGCCTAAATGACGAGGTCCCGGATGGTCGACGTATTGTGATGCACAATTATCCTGCTGGGTCACACATGTCAGTTATAGACCCTGATGCGGCATATGCAGCCGATTTTGAAGAGTACCCTGATATAATGTCTGCTCACCGATTGGCGCTTACACCAGAACCTGAACAGTTGTTCGTGGGTCAAAGGTTTGACTCGAAGGAAGAGTGCGTATTTGTCATTAAGCGATATAGCATGAATTTGTCAGTGGACTACAAAGTCGTTGTGTCTAAACCGACATTATATATTGGAGAGTGTTCGACAGAAGGCTGCAATTGGCGGGTACGAGCTGCATTTATCCAGAAGTCGCAAAAGTGGGAGATAAGAAAATTTGTCGGGCCTCACACATGCAGTTCAACACGTTTGTCAGAAGATCATCGAAAACTCGATTCCAAAACTATCTGCACACATATCATGCCAATGGTGAAGGACGATCTGACCATCAAAGTTTCTACACTGATTGTCGAGATGCAAGTACGATTCCATTATCGAGTTTCATATCGAAAAGCATGGATTGCGAAACAGATGGCAATGGAACAATTGTTCGGTGATTGGGATGCATCGTACAATGAGCTGCAAGGGTGGATAGCCGCAATGCAACAATACGTGCCCGGAACTGCGATTGAGTTGGTGACACGGCCTTATTATGGTCCGGATAACAACTTACAACCGGGAAGAAGAATTTTCCAATATATATTTTGGACGTTTGAACCCTGTGTTAGAGCATTTCCTCACTGCAAGCCATTTATCCAGGTAGATGGGACCTGGCTATACGGAAAATATACGTAAATTCTATTAATTGCGGTGGCTCAAGACGGGAACCAGAACGTGCTCCCGATAGCATTCGCTATTGTGGACAAAGAAGATATGGAATCATGGAAATTCTTTTTGACGAACCTGCGGAGGTATGTTGTTCATAACGATAATATTTGCATCATCTCCGATAGAGGAAAGGGGATTATTGCTGCCATTAGATGTACCGGTGTGCCATGGAGATCGGTTTATTGTAGCCGACACATTGCGGCAAACTTTCAAAAAGAATATAAGAATGCAGACTGGCGAAGACGACTTGTGAGAATTGGTAAAGAAATTTTGTTCTAAGTTATATTTTTTTTATGTTTTAATTCGAGAGCAGAACTTATGTTTTCTTAATATTCCAACAGCGTACGAGTTAGAGCCACACCGATTTCGACAAAAATGACCAGACTTGAGCGTGACATGGAAGGTGAAACGAACAAGCCGTTACGAGAGTGGTTGGGTACTATGGAGCCGTGGCAATGGGCTCAAAGTTTTGATGACGGGTATCGATATGGTCAAATGACGACCAACCTAGCAGAGTCGGTTAATGGCGTGTTTAAGAGAATACGACATCTACCGATTTCATCAGTGTTCTCGGCTACGTTCTACAGATTGGCTACTTTGATGCCAGTGATGGGGACGCGACAAATCGACCAGATGAACGCCGGTCACGTTTTTGTCGAAACTGTCAGGAATGCAATGGATGCAAACCGTCAGAGAGCGAGGACGATGAACGTTGAAATATACTCACGACAATTTCAACGATTTCAAGTTACAGAGACAATTGGGCGAAAACCTGGTATCCCACCTAGGTCATACGGGGTTGATTTGCAGAATAGGCACTGCGATTGCAGGAGGTTCGATACACTCCATTATCCATGTGCACATGTCGTTGCAGCTTGTGCTAATGTGTCGCTCAATGTTGAACAGTTCATCGACCCCGTTTACACTCTCCAGCGCACGTTATGTATTTGGGAAAATGAGTTCCCCGTCTTGCCTGATTTGTCCACATGGGAGGTGCCTCCGATGACTTTCGAGCTTATACCGAACAGAGGTTTGCGAAGGAATCCGAAAGGTCGTCCGAATGTTTCCAGAATCCGCAACGAAATAGACATTATGGAAAGAATAGACGGCAGCAAGCTGTGTGGAATTTGTAGACTAGCTGGACATACTCGACGTAACTGCCCCCAACGAACCTATCATTTTGGCCAGTCATCTGGATCGGGCCCGACTTAAGCTATTATTATTGGTCATTTTTCTGTTGGAATTAATTAAATTTATGATTGAATTTGGAATTAATTCTATTTAAATTTGAATTTATTTAATAATTTTTATATTTGAATTAATTTAATTAGGTTTAGCAAATGACATTAAACGATCATAAGTAGTTGTTTTGTAGAAAAGGGAAATACAAAATATTTGCATACATAAACATAAATAAGAACATAAACATAAACATAAACATAAACATATTTAATGGCCCATCTCATCGCATTTGATGGTTCGATGGTGTGGTTCTAGGAGTAAAACGTTGTGGTGGTCGACGATCACGTTGCGGGTGCTCACGACGTTCAACATCATCGTCTTCCGCACCTTCGGGTGTCATTGATGATGATGAGCCATGGTTAAAGTTCTGTTGCGGCAATGGGCGAGGAGGAGTAGAGTACTGTAATGAGCTGAAAGGAATAGAGAACTGTGGTGGTATTGGGCTGAAGATATCAAACATCAAAGACGATCTCGGATCCTGCTCATCGGTGCTGGACTCGATAAAGTCTGAATGATACTCATGCGCTGACCAACTCGTATTATATGCATTTCCTGACCACCCTGGATGATACGACTCAGGAGTCGGCTCGGTGTTACGCTCCGACTCGAGCGCAGGCTCCGAATAGTACTGCGACTGCTGCTCAGGCTCAGGCTCAGGCTCAGGCTCAAGCTCAGGCTCAGGCTCAGCCGGCTGAAAGTGGTGCCCACGTGGTAGCATGAACGGGGGGACAAACATTGTTTGCCCACCAAATATATATGGTTTCCCCGTTTGAAAATACCACTGTCTATACTCTACGGATACCTCAAAAGTGAAACAGTGATCTATGTCACGTTGAGGTATCCGCTCTGCCCGTCTCGCCCACACGGTAACGTATCTTTTGTGCACTTGCCCCCAGTCCATTCCCTGTCTCCCCTTCTTATCGATACCATGAATATTTCCTAAATCAACTGGATCTCTCGGAATGGTTTGTATGTACCCGAATTGTCGAAGTACTCGATCCCTGTGGTACCACTCGACTGTCTGAAAGCATATAACTGGTGCGTCAAGGCACCAAAAGTACGAGTGGTTACGGGCAAAATCGGGAATAATAGTCGCCACCTCAGGGACCGAATAGGGCATCCAAAGGAACTGCAAATTTAAATAACATTGTTATAGTAAGACGACTCAATTAATATTAATAAATGAAGATTCATGTAATTGCATGCCACGAATAACTTACCATCTCCCCCGCATGTGTCTCGATCATCTGTCGATATATCGGAACCGTGAATGACCTTCCGATATTCGAATTCCCACGCCATCTACAATAAATAACTTATTACATCAAATTTACATATAAAAAAATCAAATAATTGTGGACAAAGAGTAGATGTTATCACCTGTTCACGAGTGGAAAAACGTATGGCAGGTGTCTGATATTAGCCAAGAAAGGCATCCGATATAGAGCCCACGATTGTAACAATATTAGACACCCGCAAATGTCAACGGCAGCAGGCTTTGTGCATCGACAAAGCTCACGATACAACATCGCTAGTACTGCCGAGCCCCAACTATATTGACCCGCTTCATTAAAATCGGTCAATAGGGGCAAGTACATGATGTGCACTCTATTTCCATTTGCCGTCGGCATCAATACACCCCCTATAAGGTGTAATATATAAGCCCGAGCGGCACACCTCACATCAAATTCGGTGGCATCAGCTGGTAGTTAGTGAAATCTTTCCCTCAACCATGTGAACTTCAATCCCGTGAATCTCGATTCACCATCACCGGGTGAGACTCCCAATAAGCTTTCACAAAGGGCCGTCGGGTCAGATACCGTCGATGACCCCGTAACGGGCATCCCGTCGATTGGAAGCCCAAGCTGCAGTGCAACATCCTCTAGTGTGATAGTGCACTCGCCACATGGTAAGTGAAACGTGTGGGTCTCTGGCCGCCACCGCTCGACCAAAGCGGAAATTAAGTCATAACGCAAATCAAATGTCCGGATCAGTGAAGCAGCTCCAAATCCAGCTGCAATCAAGTATGGCATGATACGTTCGTCCGGTTCATAATTTATCCCATTTACGCGACCTCTTAATTTCCGGTACACATCCTGAGACTATTAAATTATCGATATAGTTAATATAACTTAGTTTAATATCGTAAATTAAATGAACTTTTTATACTTTAACAACTAACAATTTATTACCTGTATATGTATAGATGCCGATATATGATTATCATCCTTAATTAAAGAATCTATATTCATATCTGCAATAAAAAAATTAAGATTATCAATCTGTCAGAAGTAATTAATACAATTTTTAACTAGAATTAATTAAAATTCTTGATATATATAAAAACAAATAATTATATATTAATTACTTTGATAAAATAAAATTTTAAGTATCGAATTTACTTTTACATTTTGCAGGTAAAGTGTTAAATTTATATTAAAAAATTATTTTGAAATTTATTAAAATATATCATTTTTTTATAAAAAAATAAAATATTTACTACATTTATGCTTCTTTCTTTTTTACTTTTTTAAAAATTAATTATCACGAAGGGCAATTAACCACATTTTAATGTTTCTTTTTTAAATATATTAAAATAATTACTAATATTTTTTATTTTTTTCTTTAATTTTTCGTTTTAAAATTTTTTTTAAAAAATATTTAATATATAAAATATTTAAATATATCAATTGAATTAAATAAAATAATATCAAATATAAACTCTTTTTTTCTTTCTTGTGCTTTCTTGTGCTTGCCATGACTTAAGTATTCTCAAACAAATATCCAAAGTTGAATTCGCCCGGCCTCTTGTTATAGGAACCAACCCTAAGGCCACACGTGATCGGAGTTAAAATCTCAACCTGTGACACTTGCATACTAAGTAAAATAATTGAAACCATTAGATTATTATTAGTGTATTTTTTAAATTTTATATAAAATCAATAAAATGGATTTAAAAATTTAACTTTATCAACTCAATTAAATTTCATTTAACTTTTATATAAAATTTTAATAAGTATACTTTTACATACTTTTTTCATGCATGTCATAATTTAATATAATATGAATAAATTTATTTTTTTCCCATATTTTGATGAATCTATAGTTTATATCAATTGATGTTTGTTAAAATATTTTAACAAAATATTATTTACAATGGGTTCATACATACATATATAATATATATGATAAAGAAAGGGAAAATATGTATTTTAGAAAATAATAATATGTGAAATCATAGAAATATAATACATGGTCACCTCATCCAATATACTATTAATATAATTATTGGACCATGTCTTGATGATTTTAAGTCATTCATTTTTAAAATCACTCTTAAATTTGAAGCAATTTCTATTTAAAATTTATTTTAAGTCATTTTTATAAAAGAAAATTTCGTTTTCTTCTTTTTAAAATCATCTAACAAGTAAAATTTCTATTTAAAATTATCCAACATACCTTCTTTTTTTCTTCTTTTCTCTCTCCTTCCCTTCTCTATTTGATGCTGCCGTTCCACCCTCCTTCTTCTGATTCTTTTCTTCTTCTTTCTGGATGTTGTGTTGGGGACCATTTTAAGGTCCCCATATATCTTACAAATTTTTTTTTTCATGCAGGGTTGAAGGACGACACGAGGAGAGGTGCCGCCTGGTAGGTTGGCACCACTGGTGCCGCCTACCAGACAGGCACCACTGGTGCCGCCTACCAGACAGGCACCACCCAAAAATACCACACTCGTATTTTTTTATCGGGTTTGACCTAAACCCGTATCAGTATTTTAAAAAAAAAATATTATTTAAATAATTTTATTAATATTAAAATAATAAAAAAATATTTTTTGTCAGAGTGCACAGTGGTGCCGCCTACCAGATAGGCACCACTCTCCCAAGTGTACCATTTTCGTAATTAACGGGAGGAATATATTATTTTGGTATATATTACTTTTTTTTGTATTATTTTAATAAAAAACCCTCTTTTACAACCATCATCTTTTTTTTTTTTGGGGTTTTAAAATAATATTTTATTCCCGTTAATGAAAGCAAATCCCCCTCTTAACTCTATCTCTTGGTTTATCCTTAGTAGTCCACCCCTTGAGTCCGCGAGGAAGATTTCCTCACCACCCAAAACAAAAATAGTTTTTATTGTTTTACAGAAATAAATAGATCATTATAGATTTGGATACAGATAGAGAAAGGGAGTTATAGTAGGGGGAGAAAGATTGGGTTTTCTTTTTTTTGGAAATGGATAGAAGCTGTCACTCTTTTGGTGGCTCTACCACCTCCAGTACCACCGCCGGTAGCACCAGTAGCTCGAATGTCAACAATATTAACAATCGCGATCATTACCTTAAACATCTCAACAAGCTTTCTCACAAAATTTCCAAACCCTCCACAGCCAACGCCTCTCCTATCATCAAAAAGGCTTCATTTGACCACGCACAAGCGCTGCCACCACCTCAGCTTCAGCAATCTCATCCCTCCCAGTCTCAGCCTCAGCCTCAGCCGCAGAATCCTAACCAAAGCGGTCTCCAGGCTCAACAGCACCAGCCACCAGTTTACAACATCAACAAAAACGACTTCAGGGACGTCGTACAGAAGCTAACCGGTTCACCGGCTCACGAGCGGTACTCTACTCCTCCTCCAATCCTCCAACCCAAACCACAAAGCTCTCGGCTTCAGAGGATCCGACCTCCTCCATTGGCGCACGTTAGCAATCGCCCTACGGGACCCATGATTAATTACGCCGTCCCCAACATGAACCCACCGGGTTGCTCTCTGCCTACCCTTCCTATCAGTGGTCCCATTGGTAATAGCTTCATTCAACGGCCACCTGCTGCGGCGCCTCTTTCGCCACTCCCTCCATTTCCTGCTGTGCACGCGGCAGCCGAATCACCGGTCTCCGCCTATTTGCGATACTTCCAGAACTCTATGCCCTCCACTGTCGATTCCATTCCAAAGCAATTCTCGGGATTCCCACCATTGTCCTCACTCATCTCACCCCGTTGGAACAACTTAACAGCCCCTCAACAACAGCAGCAGCAACCTCCGCCGTCGCAACAGCCACATCAACAACAACCGCCGCAGGTACCATCAAGGGGGATACACCAGTCACAGTTACCGCCATCATCATTACCATTTGGGTGCCTGAACTCTCCGCGGTCACCGTATCCTTTACTTTCCCCAAGTTTGCTATTTTCTCCGAATTCGGGTCAATTAGGATTCCCGCTGTCGCCGACGGTACCAGTGCCGAGCCCAAAATGGCGAGGCCTCTGATAAATTCCAAGTTCTGGTAAGCGTTAAGCCTTAAAAAAGTGGAAAATTGCGGCGTTACAGTTTTTTTTTTTTTTTTTGTAAATGGTTAGGTTGGTGGGGATTTTATTCGGTTACCAGTGGTCGGATAAAGAAAGAAAATTTTCTCGCCCTGGTCAGAATTTAGAAGCTTTTTTTCCCCCTTCTTTTTACAATTTTCTTGTTATGACAGAAACTTTATTGGGTTGTGAACAAAGTTAAAAATTAGGAATTTGTTAAACATTTTAGTAATATGAATTATATTTATTTGTAGGATTTGTTCTTGCTATATCTGTGCTGTCTCTGATTAATCTTTGATTTAGCCCTTTATGGATGTAAAATATTCAATTTATTGGACAATAACAAGATAACCTGTTGTTTCTGCTTTTGATTTTCGAACATGGAATTACCATAGATTTCAAGTTTGCTTTGATCAGTTTTGTTTTTCTCTTGAGGATTGGCAATTATCGGTTATCACAGTATATGAACAATAAAACAGAATAATTAATAAGATCTGTATAGCAGGGCTGTAGATGTTATCACCAAAGTTTTTTCAATGCCTTAGAATACAGCTGGGTAGATGATCATAGATGTCTACTAGGTGATGACAAATACATAGTGTATAACCTAAAATCTGCTTTATTTTCTTTGACCAGACTGCCTAATTAGTGTTGGAGTAGGACGTTCAATTGACCTCTTGTATGCTAGATTGGGAAAAAGAAGTTTGCATACCATTAGAGCTAGGTTCTTTAAGAAATGAATATTCAGTTATGGAGGAACTTCTAGGAGAGGAATTAATACTGGTTTTATATCACCTTCAGTCGCAAGAATATTCAAAACATGTTTGGATTCTTTTCTTTTTGCCATTTATTCAAAGTTGCATGTGACTTTTAGGGTTGAATATGTGGCAAGTACCCATTAAATAATAATGGATGGCCCTACAACTATCGGATAGTTGAAAATGCAGCGAGTACCCATACATTCCTACATACGTATGTAAACCGCTTCACATGTATTTATTTTTAGAGTTTAGTGATTGGCATGTCTTTATGCCCTCCCCACACCCTTCTGCATCACACCTTTCATTCTATCAAAATTTGGATGTAAAAAGAACCTCTGCTCATCTTTGACTGTATATGATTGGGAGAGGGAAGCTAAAGTCAGTAAAGCATCGGACTTTTATATAGGAATATAAAATGATAGTAGTGGTTTTGTAGTAATGGTGTGTGAGGGTGAAGACTTTTCATGGAGCAGAGGCTGCCCCATTGTGCTGTGGATGATATCGGCGTGCTGAACGTTCAAAACCTTGGGGTTAGTTTTAGTGGCGAAATTAGAAAAAATTTTTAGAGGAGGTCAAAGTTAAATTGTAATTTTTACGATAATAAATGTAATTTTTAAATGATTAAATTAAATTTTTATTATTTTTAAGGGGTTAAAATGTAATTTTATTTTATTAATTTAAAATTTTTAGAATTTAAATGAAAAAATTTTATTTTAAAGTGGCCAGTGCTTCTTTCAGCTCTTTTGGTTTTGGCCCTGGTTGGTTCTTTGTTCCCATAGGCAATCGGTTAGGATAAAAAATCACTGTCAGCTGATGGTATGCATTTCAATTGTTTCAAATGGCAGCGGAACCGCGGTGGGAAGTTCCGGCGAATATATGTGGATCTCAATGGGTCAAAAAGAAAGTGGCCACTTGTGCTTTATCATAATACCGTACCGCCCCAGATCGGATTTCTTTATCATGAAAATGGATGGATGATAATAATAATAATTGGTTGTGGGGAGGTTTGGTATGGGTTGGCTGAAGCAGATCCTCTTGATGGGATGCGATCAATTATATTCAAAATTTTTAAATATTTATATTCATAATATTCTTGAGTAAGTTGGTATTATAAGTTATAAATTTTATTATGAATTGTAACTTATTAGAATAATCTTATATTTATGCAAATAAAATTAAAAAAAAATCATATAAGATTAAATTGATATTTTTAAAAATAAAACTAAATAATTTTAACTCACAAGCGAAGGGTTTTTTTTTTTGTAAAATTTTAATTGTCAGAGAATGAAAGGGCTAAACTTTCTAGCCTAACACGTTATAATAGTCGGCCCAAGATGTTGGAGCCGAGAAGCCATCCAACAGCCCAACAGCTGAGTCAGTCACAAAAAGAGAAATCAGTCAAGTTCTAGTAACTCCTTTTCTACCTTCTAAAAGTTTCTACCCACAGGACAGCCAGACAGCCAGCCAGCCAAATTAGTAAACGGAGCGTAATACGTGGCTTACGCTCGTGAACTCATTTATCTCTTTCCTCTTTATTATTTATTTCCTTTAAAAATTTTACTGCCGCAGTAACACGCTGAAATCCTAACCTAGCCGCCCATCTATCGCCATATTATCCTGCGTTGGCTTGGATTTCCCCCAAACTAGAATTCGCCAACTGAAGGAACAGCCGATCGTCCTCTTCCTGCAATGGCGGATGCTCAAACTGAAAAACCCCTTTCCCTTTCCGAGGTACCTTTTTTTATTCTCTCTGAACCTCTCTTTTTCTCATTTCTTTGAAATAGGCAATTTTATTCCTTTATTTTGATCCTTGTAGATATTGCGAATTTCGATCTCCGTTGCTTTTGTTGTCTTTACAAATTTTTGGCTGTTTTTGGCACTTCAATTTCGTTTTTTAGAGTTTAGTTTAATTTAATTTGATTGAAATGTAACGGATCTGAGTGAGTTGTGCTGATGAAAATTAAAATAATTTGGTGGATAAAACATATTAGCTTTTTTTAAGTTTTTGAGACTCTGGTTTTGATTAAAAATAGATTGTTTATGGTTTGTTGTCGAATATAATTGACGTCCAATTTTCTTGAGCATGATCCTGAACATGTGATTATCTAATTTCTTTTCCAAGTTTTTGACTAAATTAACTCAATGAAGTTACTCTATAGTTTTCCCTAAGATTCTACCAATTTTTTTCTTCTCGCCATGTTTAGGGACTTCATTATAATATTTTGAGGCAAAGTCTGATGGGTCTTTTACTGGATATAGTGCTTAAGCAAGTGACAATATTTGGATCGTTTGGGATTTCTGACCAAAATTTTCGGTGGCTTAAGCATCCTAAGAACAAGTTATATTTTTTACTGGTTTAGGGTAGTCTCAATTCATGTAGCACGGTTGCCATTTAAGTTCATTTATGAGTATGGTGTGTGAACAGTAATGTCTTAATTGTTTTAACATGGTGAATTGGGTTTCTAAGTTTTTGTACAGATGACTTTACTGAAATTCCTACTTTTTATGTTTGTAAAACCTTCGGTGTAGCTGAACTGTCACTAAGTTCTCTGGTTCTGTGTATTTGTGCGTATATGGTGAGGGCAATTACCTGATTATTCTTGAAACTTATTGTTCTTGATGTCTGGACATATAGCAATACGCGCTTCAGGAGAAAGAGAAAAAATCAGATGTGACTACAAAACCAGCAGAAGCAAAAGAGGTTGAAAATCCAGTAAATGCTTCCACTGGTTCTGGGGATGTTGTAACTGAGAAATTGGAGGAGACTTCTGCTGCTCCAGTTGAGGGAAGCACTGAGGCCCCTCCTCCTGCTGCTGAAGAAAGCACTGAAGCAAATCCTGCTACTGGGAATAGTGGTGAAGATGCCGCAGAGGAAAACTCGGGTGACTCTGAGGAAACCCCAGATATAAAGGTTACCCTGCTGAACATCTTTATTATGAACTTCATATCTGCTCCCTCCTGTTCTTTATGTGTATTGGGAACTCATTTTTACATATTAGACTGCTTCAATAACATAGAGTGATGCATTCCCAATATTCAGCTTGAGACCGCCCCAGCAGATTTCCGCTTCCCAACTACGAACCAAACAAGGCATTGCTTCACGCGATATATTGAGTACCACCGGTGAGTTAAACTTATTAATTATTTTTTATCTTATGGAGGTATAAGGGTTTGTTTCTGGCAATGCTTCTTGACATGTCCTTATCCTTTCTATACAGTTGTGTAGCTGCAAAAGGAGAAGGTGCTCCAGAGTGTGATAAGTTTGCAAAGTATTATCGTGCCTTGTGTCCTGGAGAATGGGTCTGTATTTTCTTCTAAGAACCATAATACATTTCTCTGTTGTTATGTTATGATAAGTTGCGTAATTGGTTTTGACTGTTATTGCATGGCTTCTGTTTGGGACTCTTATTACATGCATGAATTAGGAAATGCCTTATGAATCCTATCTTTTTGATAAATTCTGTAAAATGTGAACATTAGTTCCTGATAATCTGATGTTGAAGGACTGTCAAAGACGAGTTAAGATAATTTGTTCAATCACTTCTAATGTATAACTGTTAAAACCTACAAGCTACCATGAACCCTGAGCTCCACTTTATTTAATCCAACAATAGCACAAACTTGCATATTGTAGTAAATGGTGGATTTTTCCATGCACCCTAAATTTCCTAGATTACACTGGAGAAGAGAAGTATGTTCTTCTATGGCTCCAGTTAGCCTAAAAATATGATGGTCCAAATCTTTTAATTGTTTTTGAACTAAATCTTATGGTTGATTTCGGTTGAACTAAAACTAGTTTATTAGAGAAGACTAAATCATCTTCTCTAGTATAGGAAGTACTAGGGTGTAAAATGTAAATGCCACAAGCCACTTGAGCTCAATTTGGTGAATACTCATGCTTGACTTGTTCATATCTAGATGAGTTCAAACGTTTGAGCCACTCGAGTAACAAGTCAACCTGAGTTCTAGTATTTTACTACCCTATTTGAGAATCTCATGTGCCTAATTAAGCCCGTATATACTGAATATCTACATATAAGTAAATGACAAAAATATAATTTTAATTTATCTATTTATTCGAGTCAAGCTTGAGCTGCTGAGTAAATTAGGGGCCAAGCTCTAGTAAGAGAAACAATGTTTGTTCAAGTCGAAGTTGAGCTTCAAGCCTTGAGGTTTGTAGTTGAGCCAAGCTCGACTCTGGCATTAGATAAACTCAACTCAGCTATATTACAAGTAGACCCTTAGGACCTATGACTGCAGATTGCCGGTTGATTTAGAGATTTTTATTACAACCTAATAACAAGAAGAAGAGTCACAATAGAAGGCAGCCAAAAAGCAAAGATGCAGTAATGAAATATTTACTCTTGGCAATTCAATTTTATTGGAAAGGTACTTTCTAGTGTTAATGTGTGGTCTAATTAACGAGGCATGGGGAAAAGATATTATGCTTTGATTAATCCACTTCCATTCCCTGTTTAAACTATTTGAACTAGTCTAATATGTTCCACATTCTGAGACTGAAAATCATACAATGAAATCTGCTGTATGTTTGGCTGCTTGTGTTAGTATATTCTATCTTCATATGCTAGTAGAGTTTTCATCCTTTATGCGTAGTTTTTTTTAATAATCATCCTTAATGCAAAGTTGATTAGTTGGTTTATTTACCATTTGTGGGCTTCTTACGCTTACAGTTACTCTTTTTTCTTTTTTGGTGTTTCTCAGATAGATCGATGGAATGAGCAAAGGGAGAATGGTACTTTTCCAGGTCCTCTCTAGATGAGATGGTACCCCCTATTGTTACCCCAAAAACCCCTGTTTGACTTTTTTTTCCCCTCTGTTATATCAAACTGTAACAGTTGAACCACAGATGAATTTCCAGGATGAAAGCAGAATTTCTCAGGAAATATCCAATTTGAAAAGGATGAGTTAATAATTAAATTTGGCGTGTACCCTAGCTTAGACTAGTTCGATGGACCATACAATTGTGTTGCTCATAAATGGAAATTCATTGCTCATCGGTTCCCATGGTGGAATCTTTTTTTTTTTTTTTTTGTCTGGTGCAGCCATCATTCAGTTTCTGGTTATTGCGGTAACTCTTGCTATAATAAAAAGAATGTCAACTTCGTGATTGTTATTCCTTTGATTTGCTCGACTCCATAGCTCCTATGACACTGAAGGTTGTAAATATGGACCTTATCTAGAACTTAACGTCTGACTATAGAAAAGTGTGCGTATTAGCCAAACCGTGTCACCAACAAATTCAGAATCGAAGGGTCAAAAGTACATATACGACCTCGAGTTTGGGCAAAAAGAGTATCGTGGACATCAGATAAAAGCACTCCGAGGCGGCTCCTGATGAGGGGGTGATTTAAAAGTATGAGAAACCATGACTCTTGAAGAAGGCAATAACAGAATCAAGTTTATTTGGGGTTTCGAAGTTTATGATTTGAGGCGGAGGAAGCCGATTTTGGCGACAACCCACATGTATTTATGAGGTATGAAATTGTAAATGAGTGTTGATTTGAAGTGGTTGAGAGTAATCTTGAAGATAAAATTGAGGCGTGGGGTCAAAGAATGTATAGAGTCTGCAATTGTGAGAGGGTACCATTTTATGTCTAGCATGGAAGAAGGAACAAAACATGAGAATTGAAAGTTAAAGTTGGAGATATTTAAGAAATTGGGATGGACACATCTGCAACGAGGAGGTTTGAAGAAACACAATTACTTGTTTTAGCAAATTCTAGTAACCTTCAGAAATTCTAATCCTGGAAAAAAAAGAGAACTAAAAAGGATCTGAAGGATATTTTAGGCATTCCTGCTTTTTTTCATTTTGCCATTGTAATGTCTGAAAACCCAAAAGATTTTGGGCTTTGCCATTTTCTGATTTTCTCTTTGAGTAAAGGTTAGTAATTTTTTTTTTATTACTCAGATTTAAATCAGATTTTTCTTCTAAACTTTTTATTTTATGATTTTAGAAAAAATACTTTCTAAAAATTATTTCTTCAAGTCAATTAAAAGAATCCAAAACTCTTACATTATACTTTTGACGAAAATATTTTTATATTAAAACTCACTATTTTAAATATAAAAATTAATTATAAATTTTAAAAATAAGCAGTTTTTAAAAAAATGGAATTCACATGAATGAAATATA
Organism: Gossypioides kirkii; assembly: GCA_005610355.1. Classification (NCBI taxonomy): domain Eukaryota; kingdom Viridiplantae; phylum Streptophyta; class Magnoliopsida; order Malvales; family Malvaceae; genus Gossypioides; species Gossypioides kirkii. The sequence continues at coordinate 16,667,970 of CP032247.1, read as the reverse complement.
TAAATAAAATTTGCAAAACTCATATTGGAACACTCTTAAATCAAATTTTAAAGTATAATTAAAAATAGGAGGTGGAGTCAAGACAAAAAAGCCTTAGGTAAAGAGATGGTTGGGCTTTTAATCAATTTCTAACAAACCCTCAAAGTCAAAAGTTGTTGAATTCTTGCCGTTAGTAACAAAGATAGAAGGCGGTTGCTTTTCATGTGCCATAAACATAACAAAATTCTTAATCTTATACTACTCTTTCTCGTTCTTAGCTTCAATAAGATCTCTGAAACCTACAAGGCTCAACTTATCAAAAACACAAACTATATTTATAGGTTAAGGTTTCTACAGCATCCAAATCAATATGATTCTACAGCATCAGAATTCCACTCTGGATTGATTAAACATCAAAGAAAGCAAATATCCTAACAACAAATCAGCAAATCAGAGAGGTGAATTTATTAAGCCCTTTCACCACGAATCCTCCTAGCAAGTTGAATGTCCTTGGGCATGATTGTAACACGCTTAGCATGGATGGCACACAGGTTGGTATCTTCGAACAACCCAACAAGGTATGCCTCTGCCGCCTCTTGCAAAGCCAATACAGCATGGCTCTGGAAACGCAGATCGGTCTGCAAAGCCACACAAAAAATGTCCAATAAGCTTAATCAACATAAGTAAACATGTATGCGTATATCTTTTTATGTAAAATTAACTTGGAATTTAATGGTATTACCTTAAAGTCTGGGCGATTTCACGAACGAGCCTTTGGAAAGGCAGTTTCCTGATGAGGAGTTCAGTACTTTTCTGGTACTTACGGATTTCACTGCACCCAATGGAAATATCCTAAATTAGATTCCTGTAAACAAATTCGTGTAAACAAGAAAAAGAAAACGTGATTTGATGACTAACCGCAAAGCTACAGTTCCAGGGCGATATCGGTGAGGCTTCTTCACGCCTCCGGTTGTCGGTGCCGACTTACGAGCAGCCTGAGAAACATATAATAGAAAAAAATTAAAGAAAAAGAAGAAACAGATCGAATCGAGGTAAAAATTGCAAATAGAATAACTAAAGAAGAAAAGAAAACCTTAGTGGCAAGCTGCTTCCTTGGAGCCTTGCCGCCGGTAGACTTACGAGCAGTTTGCTTCGTACGGGCCATCTATATTAACCACATCAAATCAAATAATTAACAAAAATCACCAATCAAAAAAAGAAAACCTCAAATGTTTTACCAAATTTATTTGCAAAGACTAGAAAGAATGGACGGAGATAGAAAAATAACGACTACGCTTACCTCAAAAAAAAAATCTTCCAAAAAACGATAGCAAGGGAATTTCAGAGAAAGAGAGAAAAGCCTCTGTTACGACTCGGAAACTTGAAGGCAAGAATCTAAATTAGGGAAGAAATAAAAATTGTGGACCATTTTATAGGTGATGGGTATGGACCAAAAAAGAAAATAACGTGACAAATACGAAATCGGACGGTTAAAAGTTGCTTGTGCTGTGCTTCTTGGAGCCTCCTGTGAACGGTTTAGATCCCCATTTAAGGATTCTTTCCTGGATTAACGCGGAGAGATACTCGCTTCCTATTGGTCCACAAAGTTGAACCTTGCCGCCTTTTTCTCAACAACTCCGCTTCGTCGCGCAGACATCCTTCTACGACGCCGTTCTGCGCCGCTAACTGGGAAAAACATAAAAATGGCAGTGGAAACGACGCCGTTGGTCACTGTTACTTATTGAATCCATTCCCGCGAGGTAGACGAACACGTGTTCATATACTATTGGTTAGATTAACTTAAATTTATTTTCTCTTTTAAGAAAATAGTTTGTAGGAGTAGAGAAGATAACTTCACTAAGAAATAAGGAAAAAATAGACGGTCTCGTATTGTAGAAGGCAAGCAAGCTGAGGACAGAGGTGAAAGGCATGGCGTTACAGTGTCGTTTAAGCGGGGCGATGTTCCAATCCCTAAAATTGGCGACGATTCCAATCTCATCTTCGTCGTCGCGCTTCATCTTCCGAACACTTCCTAAAACCCTAAACCTCGCTTTATTTTCCCGCCATACTGCTCCAAAAGCACCTCCCTTTTCTGTTCTCATTAGAACCTTTCAGCTCCGGCTGTGGCTGCTGCTCCTGCCGCAGAAACCTCTGATATTAAAGGTAATTACATTAAATTATTCCTCTTTTGTTAAAAAATATATATTTCTATTGCTGATATTTTGCATATTTTCTTTGTAGTTGTAAAGCCCCAATGGAATGCGGCAATAGATTTTAAGTGGATAAGGGATAATAAAGAAGCCGTTGCCGTTAATATTAAGAATAGGAATTCCAATGCAAATTTGGAGCTTGTGCTTCAACTTTATGATAAAATGATGAATCTTCAAAAGGTTATTTTCTTTTTTTCTCCGTCACTCATCTTCAAAATTAATCCGATAATAAGAAAGGGAATTCTTTCCTAAAAAATTTATAGCGTAGTTAGCTAATTTTCGCTGACAGATTGCAGGAAGTTGAGGGGCTTCGAGGGAAAGGAATAATGTTGCCAATAAGATGAAAGGCAAATTGAAGCCTTCTGAGCGTCAAAAGCTCATAGAAGAAGGTATTGGCGCAAACTTTTTTTGCTGTTTCTTGGTGCCATTTTTGTGGTCTAATTGTTTTGTTTTTTTTTCCCGCTTTTTTTATGTTTTATTTTTATTGGTGGTTTTTTGAGTCAGGAAAGAATCTGAAGGAAGCACTTACGACTTTGGAAGAAGACCTTGTCAAATTAAGAGAGGAGCTTCAGATAGAAGCGCAATGTATACCAAATATGACTCACCCGGATGTTCCAATTGGATGGGAAGATAGTTCAAAGTTAAGGAATATGGTATATATTGCTTTGATTGATCTTGTCTTTTTAGTCATTGTATGTTGTTTTTCTGGCGTTTGCATAGAGCTTTGATGTTAAATTTGTATTGTTCTAGGTTGGAAGCCCTCGTAAATTCGACTTCCCTGTCAAGGATCACCTTCAAATTGGAAAGGAACTAGATCTCTTTGATTTTGATGCTGCTGCAGAGGTATTCCTTCTATTTGGTGTAGGGAATTAAGGCGTCCCTGATTTGTTTATGTGTTCTATCGATGGTTTTAATCGGTGAATTAAATTACATTTGGTTGTTTTTTAGCTTGTGATTTTTAGTTGATTCATTACCTTTGTCCAATTCAGCCAACATGATTCTGTGTAGTTTATGACTGCTCTATTATCGTTAGGTAATCCTGATATAGCTGAGTTGCCTTTTGAAATTTATGTTTCACATTGTAATATGAAATATAATGTGCACTGGAGTTTCTAAACTTGCAACTTACATGGAACCTTCTTATATTAAAAAAAATTCCTTACTTCTCATCAGATGGGATTATATATCAACTTGCATGCTTGAAGCATCTTTGACTCCCATATGCCAAGGTATTAATGCTTACTTGTTGTGTAGGTAAGTGGTTCAAAATTCTATTACCTAAAGAACGAAGCAGTGATGCTGGAAATGGCCCTTGTCAACTGGACACTGACAGAAGTCATGAAAAGGGGCTTTACACCATTGACAACACCAGAAATTGTCAGGTCATCTGTTGTCGAAAAATGTGGATTCCAGCCCCGTGGAGAAAATACGCAGGTTTGCATGTCTTTTGGATGTAGTCCCCTTCTCAGAAAAACTAAGTGGTACATGCTGCATCAAATATCAAATGCTTATTGTCTCGGTCCAAATCACCATAAAAGCTGATGAAAAACACAATGAATCACTTTGATCCTGAACTGCAACAGTAGCTTGGATTTTGCTTGAATTGACAGCTACTAACTCGTTTATTGGACTGTTTAGATCTTCATGTTCTTAAACTCATTGAAAATTGGGAATTTCATGTTAATATAGTTAGTATCTCACTGCAGTTTCTTGATACTTATTTCAAATGCTAAACAGGTTTATTCCATTGAGGATAGTGACCAGTGCCTCATTGGCACTGCAGAGATCCCTGTAGGGGGAATTCATATGGACTCTATTGTTGCTGAGTCTGCATTACCCTTAAAATATGTAGCATTTTCTCATTGTTTTCGTACTGAAGCTGGTGCTGCTGGTACAGCAACCAGGTAATTAGCTATCTTATGTTCCATTTCCATTTTACTAGGCCTCACACTATAGTCCCTGTACCTGAGTAATGGACTAGAATGTTCTGAAAACACTGAAAAATCTCAAGTTCTGCATGAACTAACGGTGCCATTTGTTTTACAGGGGTCTCTATAGGGTACACCAATTTAGCAAGGTGGAAATGTTTATTTTATGCAGACAAGAAGAAAGTGATATGTTCCATGAGGAACTTATTAAAATTGAAGAGGACCTCTTTTCGTCTCTAGGATTGCATTTCAAGTATGGATTTTCATTAACTTTTACCCACTTTAGTGGTTTTGTTCTGTTATTTGTGACAGTTTTCTTTCTCGGCAGAACTTTGGATATGGCTACAGGGGACCTGGGTGCTCCTGCTTATCGTAAATTTGATGTGGAGGCATGGATGCCAGGTTTAGAACGCTATGGCGAGGTATTAAAATAACCTTTTTCCTACCTATGACAAGTTAAATCTACTGTCGGTTTTTCCATCTCTGACTTTGGCATAAGTTATTCTGTTTGCTGAGTATTTTGAAATACCTTTGAATACTTTTTTTTTTTCTTTTGGATTAGGAAATTCCTTTCAAACTTAGGTAATAACACATTTGTTTAAACAGATATCAAGTGCATCGAATTGTACTGACTATCAGAGCCGCCGGCTTGGCATTCGTTATCGTCCATTGGAATCACCCTCAACAACTTCCAAGAAGGGTAAAACAAACCTGGCTGCAACCAAATTTGTTCATACATTAAATGCAACAGCTTGTGCAGTTCCAAGGATGCTTGTATGTTTACTGGAGAATTTTCAGCAAGAAGATGGGTCTGTTATTATTCCACATCCAGTAAGGCCATTCATGGGTGGTGTTGAAGCTATATATCCTAAATCTAGATAAAAAGGTAACATAGTTGTTTCCCACAAGCTTAAGGTATTATTTTGTGAAAAATGAAAAATAAAAAAGGGGCAAACAAGTTGATGTAGGTGGAAAAACAAAGAAAAAAACGAAAGATTTTTTCCTTTTTTTTTTTTCAAGAATTGGATGTATGCACAACGCGGAGCATTGGTTTTCTGATAGTGAATCAGGTTTTTGAGATTGTAGATTTAAAAAGCTGGCTTTACTACATGGGCACTTTAGCCCTAAGATGCATTAAATTTTCAAGGCTTACTGTGTTGTTTGATAAGATATTGATATTTATTTGTAGTATTATTATTATCCTTATTAGTGTTTAGCTTAATTATAGACTGTTAAAGTTTGAGCCGTTACTAATATCCTAAACTGTAGCTATCTAGAAACAGTCGTCGTCTCTTCGTTCCGCAAATATGGTTCTGTCGAATAGATTATGTTGAAAAGTCATACATTCATCTTAAGCAACCTAACCTCACCTAAATACTGCAGGCATTACAATGGTTAATCTCTCAGAAACTAACATAGAAATGGAGCATTAACAATAATCCTAGCTAGTCATATTGGACGCCACAACAACAGGCTCCAACTTGTTTATCATATAGTTTAAGACCATTACGATAGAAAGGAATGGATTTCCCTTTTTTTCAAAAAAAAAAAAAAGCAATGGCATTGGGATCAGGACAGAACATAAAGGTTCACTTATCATGGACAGAATGCCCTAATTGCGGTTCCACGCAGATAACAGACCTAATTCAAGTACAGTCAACCCTAACCTTCCTACCTACCTACCAAGCCCAAGCCTTAACAAACTTCTAGGGTCATGAATCATTACACCTCCATGATGTTTTACTAAAGCATCAGAAAACAGTAACCTTCCCCTGAACTTCTCCTATGAGGAAAAGGGAGAATAGTAACTAGCCCGGACAAGCAGTGTTTTGAACCATATACAGAATGTTCTCTCCTGAAAGATGAATCAAAACTTAAAAAATGTTAGGCAAGTAATAAAAATTACCTTGAAGCCACTCAAACCAGGAACAACGTAGTTTGGCAACATCTCCTGCATCACAACATATCCACCTACAACATATTTTTCAGTTATAGACCAATAAAAATGCAGATACATTCATAGTTCAAGCAATTAAATTTCAACTTTTCATGTAACACTAAAAACCATTGGATCAAAATTTGAATTCTGGGAAGTTCATATGGAACTTGTATTGGTAATCTACCATGATGTAGCTCTAATATTGACAACAATCAAGTCGGCATACAACAAACTACATGATACTTTGAACTTGCAGTCATATGCTTAAACCCAATAACCCAAGCTTCTTTACATTTTATAAGTTAGAATTGGCTTCCTCATCCGAGTATTGAGAAGATTTTATGCCACATTCACAAAAGCCACCACCTAAGATGACATTTCTTATCTTTTATTGCATCATGGTCATATTCATGTCCATAAGATCATCAATTACAGCTCAAGCACTTAAATGGCATAAGCAGAGCCAGTGAGAGATTGGAATTATAATATGCATTATTCAATTTCGACAGTTTAGAAGGAAAATTGCCAACCAAAATAACTGAATCCCGAGGACCAATTCAAAAGAATAAGAATGGGAATTTTCAAAGTCTATTCTAAACGTACTAAACCTCCAAAATAACCATTCCATTCCCTTAATCAACCAACTCTAAAGTAAAATCAATCAAAGATCACAAAACTAAGCCCCAGAAAATCCTCAATAAACCAATGCTATAAAAAGATTCTTATGCAACTTTTTTATCACTAATAGTTAATTTTTTTTTTCAAATTAAACCCTTTCGGTTCTCCTGACTACTAAAACAAAAGCCAAACACAAGAGATTTGAAAATTTCAGATATCCTTTTCATGCTTAAATCTTAAGTTCAAACTAAGAGATAGCATTATAGCAACATGCACCGTCATTGCTGACTATTTGATGCAGTGTTGAGTGCCTATTTACAAGCACTTCCTCAACATCAGTTTGGTGGGTCAATCATCCACCTGAGCAAGGATCATAGTCGGACCTTCCTCAATCGAGAAGGTACAGTTCTCATCCTTAAAACCCTCATTTTCCATGATATTTGCTACTAAGTTCCCAGGTTTATGGGACGTGCAAATGTTTACAAAAGCTGACGTTTTTAATCAATTCCTTCCTATCCTCTATATAAGAATTGATTAAAGATTTGTCCAATTCTTTTGCAATGAGTTTCTCAATGAGAAAAAATAGTCCCCCTGAAGTTCAATGTGATAATTCCTTGATGGTGTAGTAGTCTCACAGACTAGCTTTAGTTCCAGCAAATATGAGGCCATAAATGTATGTATCTCACCTACTGTTTGTGCTATCGAGTTATGAATGAACCTGTTCCTAGCATGCTAAAGGCCCCAGATAGCTACAATCAATTCAGTACTTCTCCCAACATTGTAATTTTGAAAAAAAATAAATTTTAACCATTCTGCCATTTTTGTATTTGTATGAGGTGGAGACCAAATTGGTTCTAAACTGATATGGTAAAACAACAATCTTGAATGATATGAATCTCAAATTTTATGTGAATAAGATATCATGAACGATTCATAAAACTAATTTCTTGTTTAATATATAAATTTTGTGAAACTGATACATAATTGTTGTAAACGAAAATAATAGGACTTATTACAAAAAAAAATCAACAGTGTTTTTTTTTTTTTAGAAAAAAGAAGATATTTTTAGTATAATTTATTTATGAAACATACATGCTAAAGCAGCAGCCGCTACGTCAAAATTTTCAAAAATTTAAGTCATATCATATGATTGTTGATAAAAGCAATCATGCTTGTAAGTGCCAACAAAATCCCACACTTATGTGAGAAATCAACACTTGAAATGACAAATAGTTGATGAGGTTAAACGTGCGTGAAATTTTAAATAAATAAATAAATAGACCGCCTTACTTTATTATTAAACACCAACATCTTGGGACAATTCTTTCATAAATATTCATTCGAAGAAGGTAAATACAAAAGATTGACACTTATGCAAACAAAAGTAGAGTAAGGACCCCAAATAAACCATAAAACTCTCTTATTTCCTCTGACAAAACTCAAAAGAACCCTAATTTTCTTTTCACCTATTCCAATCGTAATGGGAAATTTTATTGATGGGTAGAATTGAACTGAATTATTAATTTACATGGTTGGTGATATCTTGTTCTAACTATAAACAAATTAAGAATGGTATAGTGGGTTTGTGGGTTGTGTAAGTTGCACTACTTTATGCGTCATTCTTCCAAGTTAACAAAGATAATGTCGGCTGCCAATTTGTATCACCGTAAATAGTATAAAACGTGCATTAAATTATTTAGAACACTCTGGGTGTGGGTGTGGGTGTGTTTTATTTGTGGCTTGTGGCTTTGTACTGTTAGAACGACTGAGTGAAGGTGTTGATCTCATATTCCTCAGCTATGGATTTTGTCATTTTATAAAGCAAAATAAGGTGTTTAAATAGGCCACGTTGAGACTACCGTTTCCTGCAATCTCAAACCTCATTGTTAATGATTGAATGAACGTTTAGGTCCAGTTTTGCAGTGCATTGCACTTTGCACTTGTGGAATTGAGAAGGGTTTTAAAAAGTTTGATTTGCTTTTCAAAAATGTCATGGCAAAAAGTATTGTGAAAAGTATAGTTTGTTAATGTCAAATGTTTGGTATTGTTGTCAAAAATTGCAGTTGAAGACTAAATTATCTATCTTAAACATAATGTTCAAACTTTAAAAATAAATTAATTTAAATAATATTTACATATTTAAATATGATTATACATTAAGTATATATTTTAAATACTTTTTAAGCATAAAACTAATTGTTCGCAAATTTAATGACACAAGAAATGTTTTTAAAAATTAAATTTAATAATAAGGGTATTTGTAAATAATATTTACATAATTAAGATCAAATATAAATTAATCTAAAAATTTTGAACATAATTTTAATAGTTAATGTAAATAAAATATTTTAATAATTTAAGCTTCAAAACACCAAAGTTAAAACCACCTACTAAACTCTAACTTTTACGTTTAGGAGGAAAATGTCTTCTCCACCGCACTTTCTACTCCAAAAACTAGGTGTTTGGCATTGTTTATGGGTTGAAAAGCATTTTTTGGCACCCATAAGCAATGCCCAACAACGCCTTAATAATTAAAAGTTAAATTTTGAAGATAGTTTTTATGCTTATCGATTTGTGTGAATTTAGTCATTCTAATCCCTCTATTTTTTTTTATTTGCTCATTTTTTTTGTTAACTCTATTAAATAATTAGGTACAAACATAGATTAACCCCTCAACTTTTACAGCTTTCATCAGTTTGACTCCTTTCTTTTTATTTTTGCTTTAATTATTAAAAACTGTAGAAAAATAAAAAATTATAAATTTTCCCATAAGTACCAACAAATTAAAGATAGAAAAAAACAAAAGTTACTATTAATCATTGAACTTAACCTCAAGTTTCAAATAGAGCATAAACATTTGATTTAATCAAATTAAATCATTTAACTTCAATTCTTTTTAAGGAGCATTTCACTTTAATTATTAACAACTTAAATCACTTACAATAATATTGTTTAAATTATTTTAATGAAATAACCAAATCCACGTCCTACTTTATGTATTTTCAACATGTGAACAAATTAATAACTAATTGAAATTTAAATAATTTTTCTTCTTAGTGTCGACGACAATATTAGGATAAATGTTAGATTAGCATTAGAGATTAATGTTAGATTAATATTAGATTAAGATTTTCTTTAAAATTAACATTAGATTTATGAAATTAGGTTTTCATCGAGTTTCAAGACCCTTCCACCAAAGCAGGTTGCGAGTATATGAAAAACGCAAGGAAACCGTGCAAAAAAGGGACATGAAGACTTTTCTTTCCTTTCTTCTTTCGAGGTTTTGAATTTTTAGAACAATGAAGAGTGGATGTTTTGTCTGTTAGTTTTGGTTACTACTACTAGGGAAGCCATGATAGGGAGTATGAAAGAAGAAAGTAAGAAGAGTCGAAAGAGAGGGGTTTTTAAAAAAAGTTTATTGCTAAGAAAATTAATTTTTCAATTGCGTAAGAATTAACTCATAATTAATTGAATAATGATTTCTAATCTAATGGTTTTTAATATTAAGTTTAAGTGTTTTTTAATTTTATATATAATTTTTAAACATTGAAGCAAAAATAAAAAGAGTAAAGGTCCAATTGAAAAAGTTGTAAAAATTAGGGGCTAAATTTGTGATTGTACCTATTTTTTTAACAGAATTAACAGAGGGACTAAAAATAGCAAATCGAAAAGTAGAGAGACTAAATCCGCACAATCAATAAGTACAAGGACTATCTTCAAAATTTAGCCATAATTAAAATAATGATTTGGGAGGTGACCCATGAATGCAAGTATGGTATAAAAATCAATTTCTAACTTGGTGATAAAAGTATCGTGAAAGTTTTTTATTGCTCTATAGACATAATGATTTATTTGGCATTTCAACTTTACAACAGAAATATCATTTTATCTAACCATTTAATTTTTTTTATCATTTTTAGTCCTTAAATTTGTATTATTTGTCAAATCGTCCCAAAATGAATGAAAAAGTTAACGTTTGTGACGTGGCTTCCACATGAAAGTCCACGTGTATGCCACGTTAGCAATTATTAATTTTTTATAATTTTATATTTTTTTAATTTTTAAATCAAGTCTTATACTTTTTAAAAACTTTTAATATTTAAAAAATCATTTGATTGTTAATGTGGCATTCATGTGACAACCTACGTGTATGTTATATCAGTAAAGTTAATAGATATTAAAATTTTCAACCATTTTTGGATGATTTGACAAATAGCACAACTTTAAGGGCTAAAAGAGGTGAAAAAAAATAAATGATTAAAATGACTTTTTTGTAAAATTGAGGGCCAAATAAATTAATATGCCATCTTTTGAGGTGTTCATGTTTTAGGAAGTAATAACATCTCTGCTTTTTTAACCAGAACAAGGATTTGATGGTTCAGACCACCGATTCCCAATCCGATCAAGTTGTCCAACACAAATAAAATTATAATTAAGGTTAAATGATTTTAGGAAATAGAAAAAGTAAAAAAAAAATTTAAAATTTTAAATAAGACAAACCAAAAAAAATAATTTAAATTTTATAATTTTTTAAAAAAAACTATAATTCCGAAAACTTATAAAAATATCTTCAAAATTTTTAAAAAAGGAAAAAGAAATATAAACAAAAATGCATATCACCAACAAGCAGCTAAATACAATGGTATGGCACATTGCATTCTTAAGTGAAGGATTTAGGTTTGAACCTTGAAGATGACAATGTTGGGAGATGTAATCATACACCTTGAATATGAACTGTAAAATGAACATGAAAAATAACAAAAAATGCATATCATTTTGTAATTGGGACATTATTTTATTTTATGTTCATTTAATTTTTAATTTTGAAGAGTTTTTTTTCATATTCTAGAATTTTCATTTAAAAAATAATAATGTCATTACATGGTACTATATGTTCAACATATACTTTTTAACCCTTTAATAACGCACACACCTTGCATACATAGGTGCTTGAACTCGAAATCCCTAAGATGAACATGTTTTTTTTACTGGAGCTATTTGTTGGATTCATGTATAATTTTATTGGAGAGATTATTTTATCCACGTATATGAATCAATTTACTATTTTTTTCAATAAATAGACGAAAATGCAATGATAATATAGTGCAAGAACTGCTATGATATGGTTTAATATATTTGAAAGAGAATGTGATGTTGCAATCATTTGTCTCAATGAAGGAAGGAAATGGAAGAGCGTATTAGAAGGGCACACAATTATCAATCGGAAACTTGGACCTACAATGGTTAATATCATTTACCTCCTCCAACAAGTGAAAGCGAGTCTCCATTAGACCTGATCATGGGTCGGGTCACTCGATCCGATCCGAAAGTCCGTCCAAAAATGGAAGGGTTTGGATAAAAATATAGGCTCGAAAAATAGGTTTGGACAAAAAATGAGACTCATTTTTTAAATGAGCCGGGCTTTGAGTAAGAGTTTTTTGGCTCGAGCCCGGTTCGACCTGACCCGAATAAATTAACCATTTTTAATAAAAAATTATATTATTATTTTGGTGCTGTTTTTACTGTTTTGGTTGCTATTTTTTTGCTGTTTTGGTATTGTGTTTTACTGTTTTGATTTTTTTATTGTTTTGATTACTGTTTTGGTGTTTTTTTTTACTATTTTGGTGTTGTTTTTATTGTTATTTTTGTTGCTATTTTTTCTATTATTTTTGCTGTTGTTTTGGTTGTTATTTTGGTTATTTGAATGTTATTTTTATGCGTGTTTATTATTGTTTTGCTATTTTTTTAATATTATTTGAATATTGTAGAATTTATGTTTTATTGTTAATTTTTCTACTACTTTATTTGCAACTATCTTAATATAAAGAATTTTTAATGTATTTTTAATTTGTTTACTTTTTAATGTTTGTTTTTAAAGTTTTAAGCGTATTTATATTATATATTTTTTAAATTTATTGTACATAATAAAATAATCTAAAAAAATTAATATGAGCCGGGTCGGGCTCGAGCTTGACTTTTATAATTCTGGTCGGATTTGAACAAAATTTTAGGCTCATTTTTTGGGCCGAGCCGGGCTTGGGCATAGCAATTGAGCCTAAAAGTTTATTGAAACCCAATTCAACCCGAACCCGACCCGACCCGACCCACGATCAACTCTAGTCTCCATTTTATAAGAGCAAGGGCATAGCCAAGAAATGCAAGAAGGGGTTTTGGTCCTCTTTAACTAAAAAGAATATTATTTTTAACCCTCTTATTCAAGAGAAAGGATTGTATGAAACAGAGATATTATCCCTTTCCAATAATTTTATGACACATCAACAATTTCATCCTAAATTTCAGGATTTTAATTGTAATTTGATTTTTTTCAGGATGAAATGTTGAAATTAAGAATGAAAATACTGATGTGGCATAAAACTATTGGAAAAGGGACACAAATGACGTGATGTCACTGTTTCATTCAATCCTTTTCCCTTATTCAAACATATAATTTAAGTTTTTTAAGCGTTTTGTTAAATGAAAACAAATATTTTTTACACCTTAAAAAATAATAATTTAATTTAAACATTTTTAATATAAAATTTTAATTTCTAACCCTAAAAAGTTCTATAATTTTATTCCAGTCCTTAAACAAAATTCCTAACCTCAGAACGGTAAAGTGGAAGGTGAAAGATTTGGTGGGTTCTAGGGATTGCCACAAACGTCATGGAAAAGCTATTGCTAGATTCCATAGGGGGGCATTAACAGTCAAATGCAGATGACATACGGGACCCATTACTGACATGAAAGGGACTTGAGGAGCCAAGAGTCGGAGCAGCTTTTGCATTTTGTGGTCTGTCTCTTTCCCACCAAACTACAAGACTGGAAAGGGACGACCGTCCTCTCCTCCTCCACATGTTCCATCCCTCAACGGCTAAGCATTAGCCTTGCCACGGAGCCTCCCTTCCATCGCAGCTCCGAAAGCTCTTCTTAAAAGCTACAGTAATCATCAACTCCAATCAAACATGATAAACCAGGTCTAACACTGCATTTGTGATTCAAGTCATTGGGCCTTCAGCATTCATGTTCCCCTCCTAAACTCATAAGACTCGCCATTCAATATTGTTTAGCTGTGGGTCAGGATCTACTTTTTACCAACCACATGGGGGAAAAAACAAAAGTGAAAGTAAAACATAAAAGAGATTGGACTAAAGAGGGTTTCTCCTTCGTTTTATACCTACGAGGACAGGTTTTTGCTTGGCTTTCTTAAATGGAAAACAGCTTTGGCCAGTCCTATTTTGTATTTTAACAATGGTCATTGCCACCAGCTTTTCAAAAAAAAATTCACAAAAACTTTGAAAAGGGACATCTTTTATTTATTTCTACGTTCAAGCGCTTCCGGTTTTTAAGTCAAATCAGCGGCTGTCCCAAAAATGAAAAGAAAGGGACCTATTTGGTAGGACCAGCAAGGCTGGATTTTTCCAGTATTAGATATGGACATTGGCTGGCTGGCCGGCCTTTTGTGCCGCTGCTAATTCAATTTTCCAACACCCTTTAGCTGATTTTATTAATGAAAATAAGTTTAAAGACTTGAAATTTCATTTTTTTGCAACTTGACTCAAGCTAAAGCACATGCAATTTAGAAGAGAAAATCTCCTATATGACATGAAATTAGCAGCTTATAGAGAGGCCACATCTTGAGATACCTACTTTCATTTGTTATTTATATTTATATAAATTTACAGCTGACATAGTGATGTCCAATGTCCAATGTCCATTGTTGAAACATAAAGCCATAAACTAATTATCATATATATGAGTTTAAGACATATAGGAACACTAGTTGAGTTGAGTCGAGTCATAAATCACAAAACTTTAGCTATTTTTATTCCTTCTGCAAGAATTTTAAAAAGCTTTATGATTTTGGGGTCTGCTTTGTTTTTTTTATCACTGCCCTGTGAAGTACCATTGAAGAGTTGGAGCTTGATCAACCGAGAAGAAATTGCAAGATTCCTCTGTGGCAAACACGCATTGTTCTTCCACTTTCACTAACTGGGGCTGATACATATTACCCAGAATCAAACTCGAGTCAAATGGTTGAAACCAGAGATGATTTGATGAATCTGAAGATGAAGAATACCCATTGAACTGAAATGAAGAAGATGATGATGGTGAAATTAGTAACTGAGCATTCCCATTGCTTTCTTCTTTGACAATCTCATTGGAAGCATCATCGTTGTCGAAGAAACCTTGGTCTTTGACCTGCTGGGAAAATTTTGGAGAATCTTCTTTAACAGAGTGGCAGCTCTCTGAATTCTCTTCTAGCTTAGCTTTCAGTTCCCTCAACTGCAATTTAGCATCCAAAAAATCATATTAAGCTTCAAGAAATTTAACTTGTTAAAAAGATGGGATTTTAATAAACAGTGTATTTCTGTACCTCTGCAGTTAAAGCTTGCTTCTCTTGTTCAAGATTGTCGTAGTCAAGCTTAAGAGCATTATAATTGGCTTTAAGGACACCATAGTCTTTCTCCAGCTGCTTAGTCTTCAACGAGCACGGCGGTTTTGGAACCAAATAGCTACTTGTCTCGGCTGAAGCCCTAATTCTTCAGCTAATTTCACCTTCCTCTCTGGCTCTAACTTGTTTTCCAATTCGAAATTCTTCTCCAAGGCCTTAACTTGATTCATGGATAATCGTCTTTCTTCTCTGTAGTTTGATCAGCTTCTTCCAAGCTGTCTTCTTCTTCTAACCCATCTAACATCGCCTGGAACTCCCTGCTATAAATTTGCTTCTTCTTTGAATTCTTCTCCTCTAGATAAACCAAACCAACAATTTCAACTCAATAACAAGTTATATTGAAGAATGTATGTATTTGAGTAACGAATGAATATTTTTTGTGTTACCTTTTGGTGGAAAGATGGGATTCAAAGCATCCAGGGAACCTGAACAAGTGAGCTGCTTCATGATTTAGGTGATTACAGGAACTCTTGTTTTTTGTGTTGGTGGTGGAGGGTTCAAGTTTCAAGCAGGTTTGCTGTTTTTGGTCTCTTAATTTGGAGAGCCACTGAAAGCTGACAACAAAGGAGAATATGTTTGTACAAAAGAGAGAGACAGATATGTTTCGTTCTTTTAATGATCCTCACTTCTCAACTTCAAGTACTTGGAAGAAAGAAATGAAGGCTAAATCATTGGCCTGCTAAGAATTTATAGAGAATTAAAAGGAACAAACTTTCAAAAAAAAAACTCTTTCTTAATTAAAGTTAAACTACAGTATTTAGAGAGAGAATTCTGAAAGGAGCCTGCTCCTTTGAGAGCTGTTATATAAAGGCATTAAGTTGATGTGAATTGGTGAAGTGATTTGAAATTTTTGACATCTTGTTGAAATTTTCATCCTTTTTCTTTATTTTTATTTTAAAAAGGTTGTGAATTTCACTTGTTTTTATGGACCATTTTAGTTTTTTATCTATAAATGGCTACATAAAATACATGATAGAGCCCATCATAAGTGATCAACTGCACATGAGAGTTAGTTTGCAACTTATTCTTGGCAAAAATGCAGGCACATAAATAATATAGCCTACAAATATATATGTGTATTTATGCATGTGTCTGTATATGTAAGGTTGTCATTTTGCCACATCCAACATTGCAAAGTGAATTGGATCATTGGTTTTTTTTTTTTTATTCTTCCGGAGAAAGAAAGAAAAGAAAAGGGAATAGTAAGTAAATAAGACTAAACTGCCCCATAAGAAATCAAATCTAAAAATCCATTGAATTAACATGTGGCTCTCTGGTTTTGCATAAACTAGCTGCCAAGCCTTAAATATGGAGGCTACTGCTTCTTCTGTCATTATCTATTTTGGACAACATGCAACATACACTTGTCTCGTCTTTCATGGTGAGCCATTACACTACACAAGTGTAAGCAGTGGACTGTATAGCAACCCAAACCTGGCTTTCAATATCATCTTCTTGTGTATAAAAATGAAGGAATTGTTATTTATTAGTAATAATAATGGATTGATGACTTGTTCAATCTGCATTTCCTTATAGAGCCATGAAAGAAATAAGTAATTGTAAAGAGATCGGAGGGCTTTAGATGGGGGTAGCCGCCCCTCCTACTCTCAAAGGTGTCAATGTCCCATTGGATTTTGTATTCTGGGATTTTCATCTCATCTGTTTGTACGGATGCTGCACTAATTTATATGGTTTTCTTTATCTTCTTTTCCTTAAAAGAGTCCTGACTTTTGTAATGTCTTTCAAGCCCATCATTGCTTTGCTTTTCTTTTCTTTGCTTTTGTTTTTGCCTTGCATGTTGTGAAAGTGAATAAGTATTTTATATATATGTTGAACCTTCCTACAACGTTCCTAAATCATGTTTTCAGTAAGGGTTTTTCACAATTGTTGTCTTTCTTTATTTATGAAATAACATTTCCCTTTTTTGTGTTTCTTAAAAGACCTAATTACTTGATGAACAACTTCCCTTGTGGAACAGTCCTGTTCTTTAACGAGTCGTTTTAATAAGTGTGTTTCTTAATATTCAAACTTGTATTCTCACCCTTATCGAGATGAGATCGCTATCACCTCAATCAATAGCTTGTTGTTATTTAAAGAATTTAATTTTGGTTTGCAGGGTGTTTTGGTTTTTTATATTTGCAACAAGTTTCCAAGCTCCCAAGATGCATCATCTACTTTATATGTGGACTTATTAAAAGAAGCTAATACACTAATAAGCTGCTATTGAAACTGTTTCAAAGATGAAGAAAAGAAAAATGGCAATGGTCACCGACCTTTCTGTAGTAGTAAATAACATCTAATTTGAGAATTTGACACATGTAAAGTTTGAAACAGGTCGGTAGTCAAGCCCAAAATCAATACCCCCTCACCAGCCACCACCATTGCTATCAGTCCTAAAAAGCTTAAAGCTGAACAACTTAGTTAAAGACAGGGTATGGTGGATGTATACTTCTCAGATCTTCATTGATTCCAGGGTATCCAATTTAGGAGCCAAAAATAAGCAATGGGATAAACAATTTTGTGGGTACATTACATATCACTTTATTTCAGCTCCAAGGGGGAGGATCATGGCAATGCCAGGATCTTAGCAGTTGCAGTCCAAATCTCAAATTGATGATCACTCCACCATCAATTTAAGAAGTGCATCTGTTCACATGGCATTTCTAGGAACTTTGTTTACCAGTGTATTTTCTGAAAGGAGCTTTGCTTAGCTAAATGGGTAGAATCAGATATCTCAAAACTGTGGCTAACAGACAAAACTTTCATGTACTATTTATGATTTCTAATTCTAGAAAGGAAAGTGCTGTCATGCTTTAGTTTCGTGTAAGGCACAAAGACACTAATCCCTACAATAAAGATAAACATATGAATAAAGTCGTAATTAAAAGGGTAAATAAGGATAAGGATTTGAAAATATGGGGGATTCTCTGGTAGGTAGGGCTAGAGCCTTAATTGAGTAGTGCCATACTGCCCTTTTACATGGGCAAGGTAAAGAAGAAAGCAGTGGGGTTTAGGTTTTCAGGACAATTAATGACTTTCACAAACCCTATAGGGAAGAGGGAAAGCAGCTTTTGCTTTATGCTTTATTTCTTATTTCTTAGAACATGTCCAAAAGGATAGGGTGAGGGAAGAAGTGACCCAGAGAATCTTTCTTGACTTCCTGCGCTTTAATCTAATCATATGATATATATATATAGATTGATGTTTTTATGGATTGAGACATATATTTGCTTAAGTATTTTACAAAAGGGTGTGCATAATTGCTTCAAAAAGTGTTGTGAACTGTTGAAAAAAAGACTAAAGTGTTGTGAACATCACTGAGTTCACACTTTTTCGGGTGCATGTTTTTCAAAGTTTTGAATTAATAAATGAAAAGAAAAAAACGACATTGTTTTGCTCAAAAGATCTGTGCCTTACAACTGGAAAAGTTTCCTTCTTGTTTTTTCCATATTCCAGATTAATTGCTTTTTCACCTTGCTGGGTGTTGGCTTATCAGCAATGTGCATTTCAAGAAAGGGACAATGAAGCTCGGATTTTGCTCAACTGGGGTTAAAGGTATTTGTACCATTCCCCCCCCCCCCGGGTTATGTACCATGGTTATCCTACGTGCATGTATGATCAAAATGAAAACAACAATGGAGTTTCACAATTCTTGCACCCTTTTTCTTGGTGGAAACAACTGTTGTATTTTGGCAAGTGAGCCATCAATTACATAAAGTATATCATTTTCATGGGGTTTAATTGATAAATTTATGGTCACCTATGCTATGATTATGATGGCCATTCACATCAAGAAACACGACGGCCTGCATTATTGGGTATTAATAGTTAACATCAACAGCAAAAACAGCACAAGTTTCAACAGTAATGAGTACGGTCATTGAAAGGAATGTGAGTTGAGAAAACTGACTCACTCACGCCACTCCCATTTTAGAATTGCGGATGGCTAAAGTAATAGGCAAGGAAGCAAACAAAGACAAGCAAACCATATGGATTAGAGTTTATGAAACCCTGGAAAGAAGCAGAGTAAACTTTGGTCCCAGAAAGGAAAGCCGAGAGTCAAAGCTAGAGCCACCAATCAGGGCCAGAGGGGGGCCACTAGCCAATCAACTTTATCTGCTCCGACTCATCGCATGCAAAGGAGCATATTTCTTCACCTTTTTTTTCCCCCTTTTCCCATCAATCAAACAACGAATAAATCAGTTTCCTGTTCCCAGCTTTTGCATTCAGGAATAATCATTCCATCTATTCGAGGTAAAAAATATTATTATTTATTTAATTTTACATGTATATGGATTGATTATTTAATTAGTAGATAAAATAAAAAATTTTAGATTAATGTTAAGCGAAGGAAAAAGGGAAAACATTTAGATTCAGGAAGGAAAGTAAAGCTGATGGATAAACATTTATTAAAATGTTGTAATTTTATTTTTAACTTAATGATTTTGACTTTTAACTTAAAAAAACATAAATATTTATTAAAACGATGTAATTTTTTTTATTCGAATTTTCGAATAATTCGAATTGTGTAATTCATAGTTGAGTTAAATCAAAAAAATTAATTTTTTTTATTCGAATTGATCCAAATAACTCGATTAACTCGAATTATATAATTTAAAATTTAAATTTTTATCAAAATTTTTAAATCAAATTAGATTTTATTCACTCCTATTTGAAGAGCTGTTTATTATTAGTTTTTTTAGAAAATATTAAGTCAAAGATTCAAAGTTATGAAGATTAGCAACGTGCCACCGGCCAAAGTGAATTAACTTTGACGCAACGAAGGTGTCGTGAAACAAGACCTGAAAGGAATTTGCAACTAGGCCCAATGAGGGGGCGGCTCCCCTACTTGGGAAACTGCAACACAACAAAGTATTCGTAAGGTCCAAGGGCCATAATCTAGGCTTGTTAAATATATTTATTTATATGGTAAACTATAAAAATAATCATTTTTATTTATCTCAGATTATATTTTAGTCACTTATGTTTGAAATATTATGTTTTAGTCACTTATGTTATTGTTTTGTTTCGAATTAATCACTTTACCGTTAAGTTCCGTTATCTTCCTAACAGCAATCCTACGTGACAATCCAACTAGATTTTAAGGGTCAACTTGAATTTCTAAATGGGAAGAGAATAGATTTTTAATTAAATAAATTTAATTAATTAAATTTTTAAATCTAAATCTTAGTTGAAACAACATTAAACCCATTTCCACACACCTCTCTTTTTCATTTTCATATCTTACCTTTTGATTTCAACGTCTTTAATTATAAATCTATCTCAAAACTTGAATATTTAAAATCCATTAACCAAAGAAACTTAACGGCAAGAAGATATTGGAATCAAAGATATTGAATCTTTGGTTAATGGGTTTTAAAGATTTAGCTTTGAGATAGATTTGTAACTAAAGATATTGGAATCAAAGAAGAGAGATGGAGATGAAAAAGAGAGGCGTGTGAAATGGGTTTAGGATTTAAAATTTTAATAAGTAAATTTATTTAATTAAAGATTTATTCTCATCCCATTTAGAATTTCAAGTTGGCACTTAAAATTTAGTTGGACTGCCACGTAGGATTACCGTTAAGGAGATAACGGAACTTAATGGTAAAATGATCACTTCGTAACAAAATAATAACATAAGTGATGAAAATGTAATATGAGGCAAACAAAAGTGAGTATTTTTGTAGTTTACCCTTATTTGTATAAATGAGAATATAAATTAAGCCATGTTGAGAAGTTCGAGCAGCTTGCTAGGGTGTTGTAGCAGTTATGGAGAACCATAATCTCAATGCTTGTCAACCAAGCAACGGGATAATAAATCAATAATAAAAAATGGAACAATTACCATCCAAGTGTCAAAAAATTGAACAAATACATGCCTTGGAAACTCAATTCCCAATTAATGCTTTCGAAACTACAATTTCTATATTAGCTTCTACCACATGGAGCTATATGATAAAAATTAAAACAATGTGGCTAAATAAAGCAATTTATGTTTTATGATTGGGATCACAGTTTTTTTTAATGTTAATTATTAATTCATTTAATGAATGGAACCATACAATAAACACTTTATTTATTCATTACAATTTATGAATAATAAAAATACTCATAAAATAGATCTGTAAATTGAAAAGATAAAAAACATTTGGAGTAAATGAAAAAAAAAAAAGATTGGTGGAAAAAAGAAAAAGTAAATGATAGCCAATTCAAAAGTTGACAGCGTTACTAAACAAAACAAAGATAAAAATAAAGGAATTGGAGGAAATTTTTATCAGGGTATTTAATTATTGGGTTGCAGTTTAGCATGAGATTTTACTTAAAAAATGAACAATAAGAGGCAAATTGTGAATATTGGCTTATGGGTTGGGTATGGGTCCATCGCTCAATCTACATGCTTCGGCTGACAAGACCTTAGCCCTCACAAAAAAATCACGTCAGGGTGCTTAAAGAGAGATATTTTGAAAGATAAAAGATGCTACATCCAAGGATTTCATGATTTCAATGAATGAATGAATGAATGATATTCTAAGCAAGCTTGCATTGGCAAAAAGAAAAAAAACAAAAAGAACACGTGTAACTGTCCCATGAAAGTTTCCATGGAATACTCGCGCTTCCCTTCACGTGGCAGACCAGAATTCCCCGCTTCCATATTCAGTACTCTCTCCAACCCTTAATCAGTCTTCAGTGATCTCTCGTCTCTCCCTATTCATCCCCATAAATTATTATTGCTGCTGCTTAACACTTAGGAATAGGAAGGCTCAGTCATTTCGAGCTTTTTCTTTTCTGCTTCGCGATTTCTCTCTCTCTCTCTCTCCTTTTAATATTGGAATCCTTATTTAACTTCTGGTCTGGGGTTTGGATCAAGTATCTCAACCATTCCATGTTTGGTCTTTTCGTTACCCAAAGGAAAAGAGAAGAATAGGATAAGGATAAAATATAGGAAAGCAAAGATGCTACACTCATCTTTTATATCCAAATCAAATGGTACCAAGTTTCCTTCCTTCGCTTCCGCAAATGCAACCCTTTCTCCTTCCGAGCTTCTTCTTTTTCAAATGGGGTATGCTCCTTTTTTTAAATGCATACGTTGGTGTTTTCTGATATATATTATTTCTCAGGTCTTGGGGTTAAACAGGAAAAAGTTAATATGAACGGGTTCAATTTTTATATACTGTTAAGCTCTTGTAAGATTAATGGTGAGAAAGTTTCGATCGGGTCTCAATTGGGAGAATTTCATATTATTATTTCGGTAAATTATCAAGGGTAGCTAGTGAAAATGGTGTATCTTGAAATGGGTAATTTATTGACCTATAATAGTGATACTTTAGATTGAAGTGGAGTAGAATTGCATTCAGTAGCAGCAGCAGCGGGCAACGGCTTTCAAGTAAGGCATGTCTATGCTTATAATAATGTCATAAAAATTTCCAATTTGACTAAAAAAGGAGTAGCAATGTGACTGAGTGTTTGCGCATATTGCAAGGCAAGGAGCCGTGTCAAGCATAGGACAGCAAACGTCTACGGGCGTCAAGAGAGACGTGTACTTGAGGTATCTTAATCTCCTGAATTGTTTCTCTTTCATTAAGTTTGTTCTACAATATTGAAATGTGGGAGTTATAAGGGACTAGGGAGGAAAATGAAGTTGACCTTACTCTTCTGTTTCTCTTACTCACGTTAAGATGTAAACTTGCATGGATGGTGCATGATGTGTGGCCAAATGTCATCTTGATAGTAAATTGCAAAAATCCTTACATGCTCCATGCAACTGCTTTTTATTAGTAGCTTAGCCAAAAAAAAGCCCTGTTATTATTAGTACTCTGTCTTTTATTATGCTCACTTCTTTTGCATTTTTTTTCTAAGTTTGCTTTTTTTTTGCAAATATGGTACTGGTCCTGACTAAGAAGCAATGTATGTATACTAACACTATTTATTGATCTACACCATTATTTATTCACTCTCTGCAATTTCAGGAAGAGGCCCCTGGAATGGCAGAAGCCACACCATCCTTTAAAATTTTTCCAGGTCAGGCATTTCCATTAGGTGCATCAGAAGTTGATAATGGGATCAATTTTGCCATTTTTTCACAGCATGCGACTGCAGTTACACTTTGCTTATCACTTCCCCAGAGGTGACAATACTGCCTCTTTTCGCTATATACATTATATTATCTGTGTACTTATTCTTCTGGGATAAGTTAACCTGATTCATTGTTTTCATTTTGTCTGTTTTTAATTAAAATACTTTGTGAGCTTATGTAAACTTATTATCCTCTAGCGTGGACTTCATGTTATTTTATTCTTTTTATCATACATGTAAAATTGATTTATCGTGACTGGCTTTTCTTGTTCTCCTAAATTGGAAAGATATACGAAAAAAATATGTTCAGATATTTCTTTGTTCACACAACTTTTCTGGCATACTGCTAGGAAATATAAAAGTTTGCTCTTCCTTTATATTTGCTGTGTTCGTCAGACTAGAGAAAGAAAGTTTTTGGTTATTGTCAATATTGTTGATGATGAATAATTCATTGTTGTGGTAATGTATATCAGGGGAGAACTTGACATGCTGGCTGGTGGAATGATTGAATTTTCTTTGGACCCTAATCTCAACAAAACTGGAGATATTTGGCACATATGCTTTGAGGTAGTATTTCTAACAAGATTCTTGAAATAATTTCTTGGTCTCTGAATTAGAATCAACTTCTCTTATTTCATTGTCTTTAATATGTATACTTGAATAGTGGAAGCAACTGTTTAATTTTCTTGCCATGATGTAGTCTGATTTCTGGTTGCACCAAAATGACTCTCCAAATGTAGGATTTGCCTCGGAGCAATGTTCTATATGTTATCGCATTGATGGTCCCAAAGATTGGGACAAAGGCATCGGTTTGACTGCAACAATGTTCTTATAGATCCTTATGCAAAGCTAGTAGAAGGTCGTCGAAATTTTGGAGATGCAAAGCATAAATTATCAAAATTTCTTGGAACATATGATTTTGATAGCTTGCCTTTTGACTGGGGAGAAGACTACAAGCTCCCAAATATCCCCGAGGTATGGGCAAGAAAGTTTGTTTTTGTGGCCCACAGCCAATTCTCCTATTGGGTAGATCAGTCACTCTTTTGTTTGTTCTTTCTTTCTTTCTCACGTTTTGCAACTTTTGTTTGATGCATATCTGAATTAAATTTATCTCTTATATCTTGTACATGGATCCATGCCACTTATGCCACTTATGCCAGATATTAAGTTCTCCTCAAGTTCTTTTTTTTTGTTTAGAATCAAAGTCATTGAGTTTGTGGTTCATCTCATCCGTGAATATTTCTGCAGCTCAATTTTTGTGACAGTTTCCAATTGATTGCAGGGAGATCTTGTCGTATATGAAATGAATGATGTTCGCATTTACAGCTGACGAATCTAGTTGCTTGGATCAAGATATACGGGGCACTTATGCTGGTCTGATAGAGAAGGTATTGATTTATTGCATTATGCTCAATCACATTCTGAGAAATTGCTATTTGGATAATGTATTAATTACAAGATTTAATAGTGGTTGCAGTTTGCATTTTAACATAATTAAGCCATGGTGATGTGTGGAATTCAATCTTAACTCTTTGATTGATAACCGACAGTTGAACATATGACATAGATACTTATCATTGACACAAACACAGGTTTTGGTTTAAGACATGGGCATTAGGGTTAGGGCATCCTGAAAGGATGTATTTGCAATGCTTGTAACATCAGTTGTTCTCTTCCTTGAATGAAGAGAAATTTTTTTCTGCAAACTAATTAAGTTGTCCCTATTAATCTTAGCAAGATAATATATGCACTAAGAAGCATGAGAATGGTTGGGGAGACTGAAGCCAGAGTATTATGTTGTTATCTCTAGAGAACTGCCATGTGCTCCATATGACAATCAACATGCTAAAGGAAATTTGTTAGAGTAACTTCTTTCATTCTGCATGGAAGTCTTATTCCAGAGAGTTGATTACATATTTGTGTCTGTAGCGAAATGATTGGACTCTTTTCAAATATTAAATTTATCTGGCAGTTTTTTTTGTTGAATTTTCTTTCAAGATCCCACACCTTCTAGAACTTGGAATCAATGCTGTGGAGTTGCTTCCTGTCTTTGAGTTTGACGAGTTTGAGTTTCAAAGGCACCCCAATCCCAGAGATCACATGGTAACTAGAATATTCAATAATCATGCACACTTTTTTGGGTCTCAAGACGTATTTAATGTTACTAAGTTCACTGCTCTTTTCACCGTTGCACAGTTTGTTATCAATTTATAAGTTGGTATATATTTTTCGAACTTGAAAGTTTAGGTGCTATTTATAGTTTGAAGTAGTTGATCCCACCTTGTGGATAGTGTTCATAGGATTCTAACTGCTTAATGAAATTCCAAGCCCATTAATAACATGTTACAACAGTTTGTGATTATCTGGATTAAATTTCTTGGACCAAGTCTTATAGGGTGCTCTTTTGTCACACCTGCTCTGTTACAGGGTCCCTATTTAAAAATAAATTAAATAATTTGTATATGTTAATTGTATTGAAATTTTAATAACACTGAGAATCCTTTTTTTTGTTTTTTAATTTAAGATCAATACATGGGGTTACTCGACGATAAATTTCTTTGCTCCTATGAGTCGTTATGGTAGTGGTGGTGGAGGAGCTGTTACTGCTTCTCGGGAGTTCAAAGAAATGGTTAAAGCCTTGCATGGGGCTGGAATTGAGGTAACTGTCTTTTGTCACTATGGTTAGTAGAATACATAATTTACAATTGGTGATAAATACCTTCTTGTTGTTCCATTGGAAGTATGAAATATGCTTATTGTTGTGTTTCTTGACTTTTTATTTTCATGCAGGTGATTTTGGATGTTGTTTATAATCACACTAATGAAGCTGATGATAAGCATCCTTATACTACTTCATTTCGTGGCATAGATAACAAGGTGATTTTTCTTTTTTCTTTTCCCCCCACAATTGTAGTAAGGCATTTCAGCATTAGGAATCATGTTCCTCATTGATGCAACATATTTCCCTCACAGGTGTTGTATCCTACTAATTCATTTGCAGGTTTATTATATGGTGGACTTAAACAACAAAGGTCAACTGCTAAACTTCTCTGGCTGTGGTAATCCGAGTTTCCTACTTGCCCTTTTTCACGGTTTTCCTGAGGAATCTGTTCCATTATTCTTTTTCTAGATGTAGAACAGTTGACTCACAAATTTCTTCCCTAAAAAAGCTATTCCGTTGGAGATGTGTAAAATTAACTCATTGCTAGTTTCTTATTAGAATATCAAGATGGCTTTTGAGATTGTTTTGTTTGCTAACTTACTTCTCAGAATCTTATATCTTCTCTTTCCAGGTCTACATAGCTATTTATATGATATCTGCCTGCTTTGATAATTATAAAGATAATTCCCATCTTAAGTCACTTGAATTTAGAAAGAAACTACCATAATTTTGTCTGATTAAGAATTTAGCATCTTTCTTCAACTTTCAACATCTTATGTTTCTGTTTCTGATCAGTCAAGATCTTGCTGCTTGCATAAGTTTGGTGCAGAGTATGACCCTAGGCATGTCTTTTGAATTTGTCTTCTCTGTGATAAAGGTGTAAAACGTTTCAACATTTGGATCACTTTATTCATCTTTCATAAATATAGTGGTTTAGCTCAGGCTTTAGTTTTACATCTAGCTTCTTTTTCTGGTGTTTACAATCTCATGAATCAATTGCTGGGCAGTTAAGAATTCATCTAAAACAATTATTTCAGAGAGTGCGAAACAGGATGAATTTGGGATCTATTTTATTTTTGAAAAAGATTTATAATTTCCGCTATCTAATATAAAGATTTTTGAGATGCAAACTTTGTGTTCTTCAGGGAATACATTCAACTGCAATCATCCTGTTGTCATGGAGCTCATACTTGACAGCTTAAGACACTGGTAAGGATACAAATCCTATAGGAACTCAAGCCTTTTTCTGCTAATAATATAGATATTTCTTTTTAGTTAAAGTAATTTGGACCCCTTTTTTTTTCGGTTTTAACATCTTGTTCTGAATTGTTTTCTTTCTCCTTTTTTTGTGTGTGCTGAGTTGTTTGTTAAATTGTAAGTCCCGTTTTATTATTGTTTCATGTACAAATAATTTGAGATGTAGTGCTGTTGTGATTTTCCTTTTGATGGGAATTACTACTAACTTTAGAAAGTTTAAATGGGCTTTAGCATACACACAAAGTTCTGCAGTTGGATAATTTTCAACTCAAGAAGGAAAAACAGAATTAGCTTAACTGAATTGTGAAACACTTTTGATCAGTTGGATAATCTGTATTTAAGTCAGTCAACATACTTAATTACACCTGGAGAATAATCAATAATGTTCAACATTTTTTTTCTCTTACCTTTTATCCACGCATATTATCTTCGAACCAACAAGATTCTGCCTTTCAAGAGTTTCTTAGTGGACACCAAAAATACCTAATATATGGTGAAACCAACAATTTTTTGTTGGCTGACATGTTTCGTCTTTTTTGCTATTACCAAATGTAGGGTTGTTGAATATCACATAGATGGATTTCGGTTTGACCTTGCTAGTGTACTTTGTCGAGGCACAGATGGTTCTCCTCTTGATGCTCCTCCACTTATCAGGGTAGGTGGCTTAAATGCCTTTTCACTATATATTGCTACACGCAGCATATCTGCTTTATTCAAAGTACAGTGGTTTAAAGTCCCTTTTGATCTAACATGGTACGATAACAGCGCAACATACTATTATGGTTTAACAGCCAGATCTACTGAGGATATTGTTTGTTAGGTTTATTCTCCTATTCTAAAAGATTATAATGAAAGTATTGCTAAAGTTTTTGCTCTCAATTTTTTTATTCTTAAGAATTTTGGCCTTTTTCTTTTTTTCTTTTTGTTTTTTTTTTTTTGGGGGGGGACTCTCAAGTTGCTGTTTCCTTTTGTGAGTTGTCGACTCATTCTTTATGAACCAGGCTATTGCTAAAGATGCTACCTTATCAAGGTGCAAGATTATTGCTGAACCTTGGGATTGTGGAGGACTCTATCTTGTTGGCAGTTTTCCTAATTGGGACAGGTAGTTTGCTTAAAAAAACATTTGATCTTCATTCTGTTTGTTTAAGGAACTAGAGCATTTAGAGCACGTAAAGACCAGCTAATACTTTTAACTTGTAAGTGCAGTCATTGTTACTAACCTCCCTAGTTGGCAGTAAATCTAGTTATAGAAACCTTGAGGGAAGAGTGGTTTCTTTTGATTTTTGAACTTTGAGAAAGATACATGCAATTTTGGCATTTTCCCTAGTTTTCTATGTAGGATTTCTTTATTTTTTGCCATTGTCTATGTCAGCGAGGACAGCATCACTTAGTTTTCTTTGGATACAAAAAGATTTTTATGGCTTGCCTGCAGTTCTTGGTTTTCTTGTCTGGAGTCTGCACTTATTATCTCCTAGTTGCATGATTGTGTGATTAATCATAGGTTTCCACCTCTAGCTTTCTACTTCAAACAGTTTTTTTTTCTTCCTGGAAAATTTCACTTCTAAGAGCACAGTGCACCTTTCCTCTATGACTTTCAAATTCTCTGTTTTGCAGGTGGGCTGAGTGGAATGGGAAGTACCGTGATGATCTAAGAAGATTTATAAAGGTAGCACCATATGGAACAAATATTTTGTTACATGAACATACAACTAATTCGCATTGGTTCGGATTTAACATCAGAGTGAACACAGAGTCAATGGGAAACTAAGAGAACATTGACCCATAGGTTGTGATTGAAAGGGATCTTTTTCTCTTACCTAATGGATTGACTGCTTGGCTATGCATAAAAGGATTCTAGCCGTAATAAGTTTACTTTGATGAAATTGCAAGACCAGTGCAGTCTGAGGCACGCTAAAGGTGCAAGGATGAGCATAATCCTGAGGTGCAAGGTGCAAACCAAGGATTCACATATATGAACTGTGAAGCAAAGCATGAACAAAGGAAACATAGATCACTCTACTAAACTTTAAGCATTAACTCTCTCCTCAATTGCCTAGTATTCGACAAATCCCAAATGCTATTAAATGGCACTGTAGGCTCCTGCTGTTCCGTCTCTGATAAGAGGTTATGCATAGACTATTCAACCTTTTCATTTTAAAGATACATAATTTTTGTCAGTTGAATGTAACAATGGAAACTGTAAATTTTAAGAAAAGATAAGCAAACTTAACTGAGTTAGGTTTTTTGCTCCATTTGCCTCTGAATAAAGGTACCTTGCCTTGGGGGTTGGGGTTTGGTGGTGGTGGTGGTGGTTGGAGTGAGGCACTTGCTAGATTGTCTTGCATCTTAGCACTCTGGGTTTCTCCTTGGCTACACTGCACTTGAAGGTGCTTGATGCTTCAGAATCCCTAGTTCATCATCAAAGAAATTTTAACATAAGCATTGTATAAGAATTTATGTAGTATTTAACTTTTATCAACTGCTTGAGATGGTATGTTGGGTTTTCCAGTTTTTTACTTTATTAAACAAGTAGGAATGTATTGAGTTCAATTTTTTGATACTCTAAACTATTATTTTACATGATGCCGATATTATCTTTTCAGGCCTTGATGAGTTCAGATTATCCTTTCTTATTTAAGATATGATGATCTCCGTTTGGTATCTAATAATGAACTTTCCTTAATTTAGGGCGACCCTGGTATGAAAGGAGCATTTGCAACTCGTGTCGCTGGATCTGCTGACCTCTACCGGGTAAGTTAGCACTCTAAATACTAAAATCAAGGAAAATCATAGTTGTCTAACTAGCATCTGCGCTTTTTATGCCCCAATTCTCTTGTTTAAATATTATTAATTATTTTTATAAAAAATATTATTAATTACTAAGCTTGGAGAGTATAGATGAAAATTTAGACATGCTAAACAGAATCCCAGCCACATTTTCAGTCCAAAATTTCAAATTATGAAGCTGTTGTTGCATGGTTTGGTTTTGGTCTGCGTATCATTCCTAGACATTAATGCGGGACAAAAAGAAGGCACTTGAAGAACTTAATTGTTCAAGATGTTATTAAATTGCTTTTTGTTATAATTTATGAGTTATATTATAAATGATCATAATTGATATTTGTATTTATTTTAGGAGTATTTTCCGTGCTGTTGTAAATTTGACTTGATACTGTCACCTTTAACTTCTTCCACTTTAATGGTTGTAAAACATATTTTTGGCTCATTCTACAGAAAAATAAACGCAAGCCGTACAATAGTGTTAATTTGTCATTGCACATGATGGCTTCACCCTCCGTGATCTTGTTTCATACAATTTTAAGGTATATGATGTCCTGTGCATCCATTAAACTGATTCCTTTGTGTGTGTGTTTCTTTTTTCTTTTTTTTTTGGGGGTGGGGGGGGGGGGTTGAAGTATTTGCACTTACTGCTTGTTTTGACAGCACAATGAAGCCAATGGAGAAGGTGGAAATGATGGAAGCAACGACAACTTTAGTTGGAATTGTGGGTTTGAAGGTATGTAAAAAAATGTTTTTCCCCCTTCGAAATTGTTTTTTTATTCTTTCTCTAACCATGCATAATGATAGTTTTGGACTACCTTAGTGGCTTTAGCTTGTTTCCTTTCATTTCTTTGCATGGTTTGAGTCTCCAGTTAAGTGAATATGTTCAATTGTATCATTTTATTAAAATTTGTTCCATCTGAACTCTTTTTTCCTGTATTTCTTTGATAGGAGAAACTGACAATGTTGATGTTATTGCCCTGCGTTTCCGGCAAATGAAAAACTTCCATTTGGCATTGATGATATCACAGGTAGAGATATTAGACACTAATTTTGCACGTCATATGCTTCATGGAGTGAGAGGTCTCGAGAGGTCCTGGAACTGTCCCCTTTGATACCCCCAACCATCTGTTTAAACACTGTCTACTTTGTGTATCTATAAGCTCTGTTGATTTTTGCTCTTAGATTTCTATTATTTGCTTTATACTGCGATTGAACTTGTAGGAACTATAATAATTGAGTGCATCATTATTAGGGAGTTCCTATGATGCTAATGGGAGATGAATACGGGCATACACGATACGGGAATAACAACAGTTACGGGCACGATACTGCTCTTAATAATTTCCAGTGGCAACAGGTTAAAATTTATCATTTTTTAAATAACTTTGATCTATATGGTACTTGCTTGATGGTTTTATTTATGTTGAAACAGTTGAATGCAAGGAAGAGTGACCACTTCAGGTTTTTCTCTGAGGTGGTACACTATCGGCAAAAGCATCGAGTATTTTCCCATGAAAATTTTCTCGACAGAGTATTTTTCTTTACACTTGTCTTGGTGAAACTACATTGTGCTTTGACATCCTCTGAAGCTCAATGGGTGCTTTATGTGTGCAGAGTGATGTGACATGGCATGAGGATAACTGGGACAACCCGGACAGCAAATTCCTCGCATTTACGTAAGAAATTTACATCTCTTAATAGGTTGTTGATATTCCTTAATCATTTGTGATTTAAGTAATGTGTTGACGTTACTCACCACATCCCTTGTATAACCACATTTGGCTTCATCAATTGGTTTTGTTGTTCAGAAACAACAATTTTGTTTGCTTTATCATGCGCTTTACCCATCCCATGACTGTAAATATTCTTGGCGGCTCCAATGTGCCTTTATGCGTGTGCATGATTGATTTCTTTTCTTGCAGGCTTCATGACAAAGGTGGTGGAGATATCTATCTGGCATTCAATACTCATGACTTTTTCGTTAAAGTTTCTATACCTCCGGCACCACCAAAGAGGCGCTGGTTCCGTGTGGTTAGTCTCAAACTCCCTGATTCTGTTCACTTGGCACTTCTTAGTGATCTATGATTCCACCAATGCACTTTCGCAGGAAATGAAGATTTTATTAGCATTATTAACTGCAATTTTCCATATCATAAAAGCTACAAAGCCTGTTTGGGAATAAGGCATGTTTTGATTGTTAATATAGAAACAGTGTTGTGTTGTTGATAGCTTGC
Source organism: Gossypioides kirkii (assembly GCA_005610355.1). Lineage (NCBI taxonomy): Eukaryota > Viridiplantae > Streptophyta > Magnoliopsida > Malvales > Malvaceae > Gossypioides > Gossypioides kirkii. The sequence continues at coordinate 16,635,831 of CP032247.1, read as the reverse complement.
ACTGAGATGTTGAAACTGCAGGTGGACACCAATCTTGCGTCGCCGGATGATTTTGTGGGTGAAGGAGTCCCTGGAATTGGCAGCACCTATAATGTGGCTCCATACTCTTCCATTCTTCTTGAAGCTAAATAATTATGAGCTGACCTGAACCTCCTACGATCAGATTTGTTATACTATTTGCATCGTTGGGTGCAAGGCTTTGTTAAATCTTCTTATAAGTTAAAACTCTTAGCAAATGTGAAAACTAATATAATTAAGCTATATATAGTTCGTTTTCATATTTACATCTTCACATTGGATTTGATTAATTAGAATGCGTTGTACATGATTAAAATTGTAAAGTAATACTGTAATATTATGCTTCAAAAATATACATTATTAATAATAAATGTATCAAAAAAAATATTACAATATTAAAAAATTAATAATGAATAATGAAATTCAAATTTTATACAATATTTAAAAATTATTCATGGGAGAATAAATTTTTTTATACTGACAATAATATTGATATCAATTTAGTTAATATTCAATTAACTCGCTTTTTTTTCAACTTTTGCTTGAACATTAATACATCTATTTTGAAGTAGCTATTTTATGGCCGTAAATTTTTGTTTTATATTATTAAAATATTAGTCATTTAAAATTAAGTAATTTAATCGATTAAATTTTAGTTTGATTATAAAATAATATGAATTTGAGTCTATTTAGAAAAAACACATAATAAAAGTTTAAAAGTTTATAATTAAATTAATGTTCAAAAAATAATAATAACATTTAGATCATCATGAAATATGACGGTAGATATCAATATATATATATATATATAACGTTATAAAGTTTGATTTTTATATTTAATAAAATATTTTTTAATGTTTAAATCTAATAGTAAAAATAAGATCTAATTTAAACGTCAACAATTACAATTTTAGAATCCAAATTCAGTCCAAATGCATAGGAAGATGTCTATTATTTCTTCTTTATAACTATTATTTTTTAATTGCTGCGATTCTCCGATGCCTTTGTCCGCTTTCGCCCTCCCAACACAACTTGTCGTTTCCTTTCCTCTCGCTCAGCTTCTTCATCGTCACACAACACCCAAACCCTTCTGCTCCAGAATGTCCGTCACGTCATCGACTTCCTTGACTGACTCGATCTCCTTGACCACTCAACTCGGTCAACCCGTCCAAGCCCTTACCGCCCCATATACCTTAGAAAGAATAGCTCTTGAAAAGGTTTTGCTATCCTATCAACTTCATTTGCACCAGTCAGCCATTCATGTTTTTTTGCTTACGTGCATGATCATGATAGTGGACAGCATCTAATCATTACACATACATACATGCATGCCTACATCTTAGAGATTATCATAATAAAATCTTATGTAGGAAAGTTTTAGAATAATGGTTAACATGGTTTTTATATGGCGAACATTTTATTTTGGTTTCTTTTGCTCAACTAGTATTCTCATAGTAGACTTCAGGTGAATCGTCCTTTTTCTTTTTCGATTTCAGTTCTTTGGTATTTCGGAATTCGGTAAGAACCCATTGTCTGATCATTCATGACGTAAATTTTACAGGTATCTTTGTTTAGACAATGGTTAAAGAATCAGGAGAGTGAAAATGGGATTTTGGCTAATGGGAACGTGACTTTAAGTACTTATTCCGGTATCTATCCATTTATAATACTTGCATTGATCATTGAGTCTTTTGGTTTGGGTGCTTTTTGTTTTACTTGTTTTTATCATTCTCGTACTGAAAATCATGGAAGAATTGTTACTTAAATAAAATATAGGAAGCTATGTCTGATGGATGTTGCAGTGGGTTTTATGAAAATTCTGAACTTGCTAAGCGTAAAAGGAATGTCAAATATCTCCTTTAGTACTCACTTTTTTTCCCTTTGATGACAGAACGTTAGGTTGATTGTTTTCTTTGATAACAGGGAGTTGTATGTTTGGAAAGCGAATAGGCTTCCTCAAATTCAAAGCTGATATCATCGATAAAGGAACGGGAAAGAAGACATTGGCTCATCTTACTGACTAGTTTTCTAAACATGTGAAACTGCTTGATGTTGGAATTGATTACTAATTCCAGCTTTGAGCATTTGTTGCAATTATTCATGCAATTGTTGAAGCATGAAGGGGAATTAACGATGAAGTTACAACGCAAGACGCCGGTGCGAGCTTGAATGATTTGTTTTCTTGGAGCAGAAGGGTTTGGGTGTTGTGTGACAGTGAAGAAGCTGAGCGAGAGGAAAGGAAACGCCGAGTCGTTTGGGAGGGCGAAAGCGGACAGAGGCATCGGAGAATGACAGCAATTAAATTAAAATAAATCTTCTGGACTAATTATAAAAAAAAAAATGCCTAGCTTTAATAAAAAAGCAAAAAAAAAAAAAAAAACTAGCTTTAGTAAAAAAGTAAAAAAAATGCCACATTAACACTCCGCTAGTAAATTAACGAAATTTTTAATGGTAATGACCAATTCGAGTACTTATTTTAATTCGAATGATTAAATTTTTAATGAAAATGATAAATTCGAGTACTTATCAATAAAGGCACTAACAGACAATAATCAAACACTTTAATATAAAAAAAAATTATTTTTGTCATGCGCGATAATCAAATACTTTAATACAAACAAATTCATTGTTGTTATGCACATGCTATACACTTTAATATAAATAAATCCATTTCTATCATGCACATGACAGACAATAATCAAAGAAATCTAAACCTGTCATACACTTTGATACAAACAATAATCATATTTGAATCAACATTTAAAAATGTTTTTGACAACTAGGAACTGATTTGTCTATTTTCTAAAACTATCTGTATGTACATGACAGACAATAACTTTAGAACAATCCAAACTTACCATACACTAAAGAAACCAAAAAATGTCATACATTTTAATACAAACAATAAACATACACGGTGCATCAAATGCAACAATTTTCAACAAAAAAAAAATCCAAAATTCCTTAAACCCAAATCCCCCTAAATCCAAAAAAAATCATAAACCAACAAAGAAACTTACCCAACATTGACGGGTTCTCTCCTATTAACCATTGTGGTCCTAACCCCTAATCAGTGATATCTTCTGTTATCTTCTTTTCTACTTAAACTTGAAACCCAATATATTAATCCTTTAATCTTACCCTTATATATTAATCCTTCAATCTTACCCTTACTTCGAAAGTTTCAATCCTTCAATCATCCAACACTAAACCTTAAAATGTTAATCCCAATCGATTTTTTTTCTTCTCTTTAAGCCCAATCGATCCTTTCTCTTTTTTTCCCTTAATCTTTATCCATGTTTTCTTTTCTTTTCCCTAAAAATATCCAAACCTTAGACCCTTCAGCTCATCGTCTAAACGTGACAAGTTAATTAATCATATCAGTTAGTTAATTGGTCACGTCAGCTGTCTGTTAGGCCTATAATGAAAAAGGTTAATCGGTAATTGATTTGTCACTTTTCGATAACGTTAGTGATTGATTTATTATTTTTTGAAAATTGAGTGACTGAGTCGAAAGTTGAGTGATTGCTTTGTTATTGAAATCAAAGTTGAGCGACTGTTTTGTTATTGAAATCAAAGTTGAGTGACTGTTGGTAGAGGTGAGCAAAATCCGATTCGATTCAAAAAACTTGAAAAATAATTTAATTTTTGAATTAAATAATTCAAGTTATTTAAGTTAATCAAGTTATCCGAATCAACTAGAATAAAAAATTAAGTTTTTCGGTTTTAACTCAAATATGAATTACACAATTCGAGTTATCCTAAAATCCGAATAAAAAAAGGCAAAACTACGTCGCTTTGATAAATGTTTACCCTTTTTAAGTTAAAAGTCAAAGTCATTAAGTTAAAAGGCAAAACTACGTCGTTTTGATAAATATTTACCTTTTTTTTTTTAAGTTAAAAGTCAAAATCATTAAGTTAAAAGGCAAAACTACGTCGTTTTGGTAAATGTTTACTCATTAAGTTAAAAGGTAAAATCATTATATTGTTTATGTAGTTAAACAATCTTGTACTTCGTTTACTAGTTAAATAATCGGTCCATGTAAACGCAACATTGAGTAGAAATAATAGGATTCGTTAACTCGACTCGATTTGATTCGAATTTTTTTAACTCGATTCGATTCAAAAAAAATTCAAATTGAGTTTGATTGCTAAAATAAGATTCGTTAACTCGACTAATTTAAATTTTTTTACTCGATTCGACTCGATCGAATACTCATCCCTAACTGTTGGTGTACTTTACCCTAAAATAAATGTTCTGGACTAATTATAAAAAAATCTTTAGCTTTAGAAAAAAGTAAAAAAAATTACCACATCAACAATCCGTTAATAGATTAATTGTATCTTTGACAAAAATGATCAATTCGAGTACTTATCTTAATTAGAGTGATTAAATTGATAAAAAAAATTAAAGTGGTCAAAATAGGAACAACCTATTTTAGAATACCTGCAATGTAGTTTACCCAATAAAATATTATTTAAATGTCACTGTAATAATATAATAAATAAATAATATTTTATTAATTTTTTTTATAAAATTCATGCTTTAACATATTATAAAAAAATAAAATTAAAATAAATAATAAAATTATATGTTTGAATCAGATCCGACCTAATCGGATTAAAAACTAGTTAGGATATTAATCTAAAAAATCATTAAGTAAATGGATTTAGAAATTTGTACGAATCGATTCAGCCGAGCAGAATGCGGATTATTTACATTAAATGGGTAAGTGCTATATAGTTTAGAACGAATACGATGAACTCAAAACAGAAAATATTTACACTCAATTGGGACGGGGGACGTAGGCGGGTGTAGGCGAGTGGGGAATGGAAAAACGCAGTAGAATATATTTCATTGATTAAGGGCAGTTTAGTAATATAATGTTTCAAAAATAAACGAAATAAACCCTAATGAGAATGCAGACAGATTGAAAGGAAACCCAAAATTGTGCCAAAAATCCATTACAAAATGAACGCTATATCGAGGCGAGCTATTACTGGAATCTTTCTTCCAGCGAGACAGGGGATCAACTTATTGAGTCATGATCTGAGTCAGGTTCAGCAAATGAGAGGGATAAGGGTGAAGGTAAGGAACGGCAACTTGGAGCAAGCGTTGGCGGTGATGCAGCGGGTGATGCAATCGAGCGGAATCGAACGGCTAATAAAGCAGGAACAAATTCATCACATTAAGAATTCGGAGAAACGGATTTTGGCACGCAAGAATTTGGAGCGTAAGATCAAATCACAGGACCACGCTCGCAAGCTGCAAACCATCCTCATCAAGAAAGTCAGGTACTTGAGAAGTTTATCAGTTCATAAATTTTGAATTTCAGTTTTCTTGATACTCTACGTTTGGATAGCCATAGTTAAAATTCTGAATGATGCTAACAGAGTGCCAAGTGTATATATATATTTGTATGTGTGTAGATATATATAATAGGATATAATTGAACTGAATCGAACTGGAATTCAACATGAAATTCGAGTTTGATTGAGTTTCATATTTATAACTTGAGTTCAATTCGAGATAAGAATCAAACTGTTAGAACTTACTGTAGACTCCATTAAGCACCTTATCTAGTAAAAAATAATCTCGATTATCCTGCATGATTTCAAACTGGATTATTTATTTAGTTCGAGTTCAAATTAGGTTTTTCAATACTAAATAAAAATTTAAAAAATCAATTGGGCTCTTGAGCTATTTCAGTCAAGTATTAATATGCTCAAATTCGGCTAGTTCAAGAGCTTGGCTGCTGCTTAAGTTCTAGCTTGACTTGAAAATGATCGAGCCGAGTTTGAGTTCTATCAAGATGAACTTGATTAGCTTGCAAGCATAATTGTCTCGTGTACTATCATCTGCTGCCGTGTTGAATCTATACTAGTATTCACAATTGTCTGGTTACTATTGAGTAGAGGGTAAGCTTTCTCATGCTCGATTTCTAATCAGATTATTATGTTTGAGCTTGAGTTTGTATTAGGTTTTTAAACACTAATTAAGAATTAAAAGCTCAATTAGGTTTGCGAGTTATTCAATTCATGTATTAGGATACACGAATTTAGTCTGATCTTCTCAACCTCTACTTGAATCGATTATGATTGAGCCCAAATTGAGTTCTTTAAAGAAAGATTCAATTGTTTCGTTTATTATCATCCCCTACCGTGTTTGAATCTGTTTTATGTTAGTGAATCTTTCCTCTGTTTCTTCTTGTTTTGCATTTCCTTCTATGAGAGAACGTATGAAAATGTTGTTGTCTTTGTTATGCAGGGGTCTGTGAGGGCAGCTTTGGTGTAGTTTTCTGGGTAAACTTTTATTTTCTTATGGAATTCAAGGATTGTTCAAAACTTTATTTCCCTTTTTTTAGTTCAACAAGATGAATTGGGCATTGGCATTTGCACTTTGTAGTGGTTTGACATTTCTTCATTCATGGTTGAAAATTGATGAATGATGATACATATGAATCATGATGATTGGAGGCTCACTTGGATTTAAACGGAGCTACAATGAATGACTTGTTAATCACCTTGGAGCTTGGATCACATGGTGTTATGTTGTTGCGATTCTTTATTTTTCTTGAAATGTTTGTGTATACATTATCCCATGTGTAAGTACGGTGATTGAATCCTCCAAATACATTAAAAACTTCAAAGTATAGAACATACTTCTGTCAAACACATCCCCGTATCTGACTCTTACATATGAGTCCAAGTAATATAGGTGTTATCACTATTGTGTTGCACTCATGTTTAGCTTAGTGCAAATAGTTGCCAGGACATTCAGATATCATCGTCTTCGGTAAAAGCATTCAGTCGTTATTCCTAAGACATTCAACATTCTATGCCATTCACAGGACATTTGGATGCCATTCGTAAGACATTCTAACATGTTCACAAAGACGAAGTTAGATGGAGTTTAGGGATTTGATTTAGGCATTGAAGAGGCAAATTTGGTTGTTTTAGAGAGGTTGGGGTTCAAGCTTAGATTTCTGAAATGGGCCCTTAGGTCAAGGAAATAAGGATTGCCGGAGAGGGGAAAAAAAATCAAGTTAGCAATAAATGGCATAGAATATGGATGCCTCTATTCAATCACAAAGGTGGTTATAAAAGAAGGGAGTCTTCTACTAAGGGGAAAATGAAAACAGCAACGTAGGTACAAGTTTTTAGTTTTATGTGCATAAATATGTTATTAAATTCGATAATTATTAAAATATAATCATATATAAAATTATTAAGTTTTTAATTTTTTTTTTTTTGAAAATTCTTAATATCATTGATATGACTTGATTAGTTCTAATATATATATTTTAAAAATCACACATTTCAAACACAGGTGAAAATAAATGATTTAGTAAGACAAGAAATAACATAAATTATATATATGAATATTATTTTTTTCTATATCTTCATATAAAAATTATTAATAATATTATAATTGAAAATTTATAGATCTTGTTAATTATATATACTTTAGCTCTAATTTCTGGTGTACCCAAAAGGTAACGGATTATTGAAAATTCCAATCAATGTTCACATAGAACATGATACAACAATGAACAATATAACTTACATATATGATGTACGTACCTAACGCCATGTAAGCCCAACCTCTCATTCATGAAGATAACCAATGATCCTCTACACAAACAATATAATAAAAAGGGAAAAAGATAATATCAGCAGCACTGCCTCTATCCTGACCATGGCTGGCCAACACTCTTTGCCGAGAAGCTTATTACGAAATGACCAAAACCAACAACGCAAGACAAGTTGTGACAAAAGCCATAAATGGGGATAGACTCCATGAGGATGAGGAATCCGGGGCTTTAGTTGTTGTAGTAGTTGTAGTAGATGGTGTGCCGGTCGACGGTTTATCGGTGGAAGCTGGCGAGGATGACGAAGAAGACGGTGGTGACTTAGACGGTGACTTAGCCGGTGCTCCCGATGAACCTGACTCCACTTTGACTGAAAGTTTCATTCCATTCGCACAGTGACCCACCACACCACAAATGAAGTAATGTGACCCGGCGGTCTTGAGAGCAACGGTGGTGGCTCCACTGTTATCTGTTGTGATTGCGTTGCCCACCGTGCATGTACTGTAGTCACTTGAACTTACTTCATCCACCGTGTGGCTTGTTGGGTAATTGAAAACTAGGTTAATCAAAATTTAACTACGTCAGTCAATATGATGGACCCACATTAGGAAGTATATACAGATTGAAGATTTTAGAACTCACCAAGGCTATCGCCAACTTTGAAGGTCTTATCTTTAGCCCATGTGCTATAATCTACACCAGTTGTCCAACCAGAGGTGTCACCAACAGTGTAAACTTTGGCCAAGCACGGCACAATCATGCACAAGACTAGCAAAAGACAGACCATTCCCACACTTGAGCTCGCCATTTTTGAGAGTAAAATGAACAGGGGATGTAAAAGAATAGTGAGGAGGTTTGTATGATAGCAATGTTCTGAAATGGAAATCCTTATATAATGCCATGAAAGTGGGTGGCCAGGGGGGATGGGAAGGAGTAAAATTTGGTCCACTTAATGCCATACAAACCAATATTTGTGAAAAGGAAACTCATTCCATAAAGGATGACTTGTGGGCGGCAGGTCCTATACCTAACGCAGAAGGAACATGGGTCCCTTAACCCTATCTTGAACACTGGTTGTTAAGTAGGGACCCTAATGGTAGTTACTTGGTAAATGGTAATGATGTTCGTAGCCACAAAGCCAGTTCAAAAGACATCAATTATGCATTCATGTAAAGGAACTCCACCATTTTTAATTCATTTTTAAGGGATCCATTTTCACCTCCTCGAATGATGGATTGTGAATAAAGAAAAAAAGCATGGAAAAAGAAAGTTTCTTGTTTTCCTTCTAGATTCTTTGTAGACAGGTTAGTTTGTTGTCATCATGTGGTGTTGCCACGATTGTGTTTTATGAGAGGTTGTTGTCAAATAGATGAAGAAAGCCCATAATCATCATTAATGGAAAAAGAGAGATTACAAACATGCTTGAACTCTACTCAAATAATATGTGATCAGATTAAACCCATCTTTTGAAACTCAATCTAGGACCCAACCACCTCATAAAGGCCAATGTTCATTGCTTATGTGCAAAATATATGATAACTTGGAGATTCAACTAACAAGAAGGTAAAAAAACAAAACCCTAAACAGGGAGAAAAAAAAAAGGGTTCTCAGTTGTACTCTTAATTAGGGTTAATAGTTTAAAATTGGAAATACAGAACAAGAATTTGCAAGCATTTATTGTTTGGCTTGCCAAGAAATAATAAGAACGAGGAATTCATTACAATACATTTATGTAATAATGTAGGGGGTTAAAACATGATTCCAACAAGTCAGTATGGTATAGTTTATGACATAATACATGTGCAACTTCTTAAAATGGAAATGATTTGATACCTTTTAATTTTTTTTTCTTTAATTAATCTATAATTTAAAGTAATGTTTTTTTTATGTCCAAAAATAGGTTTAGGAGAATGATTGTAGCATGCACACATCTTGATCAAACATTTCACCAACCTCTAGACTAAAGGTCTTGATGGTCATGGATGAGAATAATTTGTACACTAAAAAAATGTTTTGGCTTATTGAAACTGATAATTCGCATATTTATTTGTTGTTTGGTTAAAATATGTTATAAGTCTTTGTTCTTTTTTGAAATTAGGAATTTAGTCTTTTATTTTTTAAAATTTAAAATTCAGGTCAAACTGTTAATGTTGTTAATTTTTTTTTGTTAAATTTGTTGTTGTGACATTTTTAAAAAAAAGATTCACTTGGTAATTATGTAATTAAAAAAATGATTTTGTAATTAACTTGAATTAAACAAAAAAAATAACAATGTTAACAATTAGACTTGAATTTTGAAATCCGAAAAATAGAGAGACTAAATTCCATAAAATAAAAGTACAATGACTAAATTCCTAATTTCAAAAGTAGAGGGACTTGTGGCTCATTTTAACCTTTGTTATACTATACAAATTTTAACATATTTATATATTGTGTCTTATTTTAATTATTTTTAAGCTTTCAATTGGTTTAGGCCAACCGTTCTTTAGATTGGACTCCAGCTAGCTAGCTTGGTCAGCTTATCTGTTGCTGTGCATTATCATCACTTTCACCAACCGCAGCCTTTTGTGGATCCCCCCACCATCCCAAGCTAAATAATTCCTTTGCTCTTCAGCGGCAAGGTCTCACTTGCCGAGACTTCACAGGTGGATCGTGACACTGGCGCCGGCAAAGAAGTGAAAAAGAAACATACGTTTTCCAGAACATAAGCAAACCAAAAAAGAATCATCATTCTAATTTCACTAAAACAAACAAATTCAACATCATGAAATGGAGAGATCAACTTTATTATTTTCTAAGCCTGTTAACTTTTCTACAAAGGTCTACAAGCCAAATTTTCCTGGTTAGGATTCTGTCCTTTCAGTCTAACAAAAGACGGGGAAATTTTGTGTAAAATTTAGAAGCTGCATCTGCATGCTACACCTAATCATTTGGTGCAGGTTCAAAATCAATTAGATTTCCTTTTGCTACATGTGTTCACAGTTTTGTTGAGATGTTACAAGTGTTTCATTTTCAAATGATGTGATACAGTTCATCTCAGTTCATTCTAAGCAAAGGGTGTGTAGATTTGTGAATCAGGAAAGAAACCCAATGGCTAGATGTCACATCAAATTAATAAATTGAAGTTCTCAGAATATTGGGATTGGCTTCACAGTGGGGAAAAAAGAAACTAGAAAGTCCTAACCCTGTGATAGACATGGACCTCAGTTTAATGAAGCCTGAACGTGGATATCTGAAAGAACAAACATAGTTCCAAAAAGGTTAAAGCACCCAGCAAAAAAGCCACTGACTGTACGTATAATGTTACAGAGCTCAAATGATTGAAACATTCATGTATAATGTTACAGCTATATGTGGCTCATTGCTCTGTGTCTCATTCAACTTTCGTCAGCGGTTGCTCGTTTCAAAGTAAAGTTCAACTCGGTTGAATTATCACCAGACTATGAACTCTGTTCTGATTGTACTTTCGCAACCCGTATTGGTATTCCCATAAACATCTGCAGAGTAAATAACTTGAAATTTTCTTGACTAAACAAACAAATGCATATCATGGCCACACCCGATTCGAAAAGTCAGACGACTTGTTGGATTATCATGAAATATAACTTCAGCAGAGACAACATTAGCACCTCTGAAGTGAAAAAAACTCTTTAAGATGTTTAGCTCTTGCTTCATATGAAAGATTTGCCACAAACAAGTTGAATTCTACAACTGCTTTGGCTTTTCTCAGGTTTTCTTCTTAGTATCAGCATAATTGAGCCTTTAAGGAACGACCCTCTCTATGCAAGAGATAAATATTATCCCAAAAGCAGTTTACTTATCTAATAAGCACAAAACTTAAAACATTTCTTTGGACTTGTAATATTTCACTGCCACCTTAGCTTGCTCAGCCACAAATTCAGCTCGCTCCACAAACCCCTCCAGCTGCACCATTTGCAATTTTCTCCATTTTGCCTCCAAAGCCGTCTTCTTTTCACCATCAACCATATCCAACCCGACCTCTACAACTTCCACTTCCATGTCAAAGACACCAAATTTCTTATCAAGCAAACTATCGGAACTCTTAGACACCATGTCTACTTTCTTATCAGTTGAAGACTCAACTTTTCCACGAATCCCTTCTTTGCCCCAAATGTTTTTCGACAACTCAAAAGCATTTTCTTCATGGGCTTTAGAGAAAGTTCGATCCTCACCCTTACCTTTACCAGCATTGTTTTTGAATTTTTTTTTTCTTTAACCTTCTAATCCTATCCATCATTTGTGCTTTAGTAACAACAACATGAATCAACTTCTTAACAAAATCATAAAATCCATTCATATCTGCACAAGGGTCAGCCCCTTTTTTAGCAGAATAATCCAACATGCCTTTCAACAAAACAATCTCATCATCTTCACTGTACAACCATTGGAACAATAGCTTTTTTGCATCTTCACCGGTCTTTTTCACCTCCTCCACAACAGGTGCAGTAGCCATCCCTTCTTCCCCAACCTTCTTCTTGAGTCGTTTCTGTAACCTTCCCCAACCTTTGGAACATTTGGAACATAAACCTTCATATGCAGGCAAAGCTAAGAAACATTTGGAAGCAGGTGTTTGGCTCATAAACTTTGAACCAAAGAATGTCGAGGTAAATTTAGTTTATTCGTGATCAAAGTTGTTAAAATTGGACTAGATCAAAAAACTAATTATACAAGAAATAAGTGGCTTAATCGGTCTGATAATTGTATCAAAACCCAGTTTTCCTTTTGTTGTTTCAAGTCTTGTGTTATATGGTATTGATTGTGTGCATTTGGAATGGTGCAACTTTGGGGATTCAAGCATGCATATAGAAATACCTTAAACTGAAAGCAATTACTAAAAGAAAAGCAATTATCTATTCTATTACATTAGATCAGTCAGGAAAATGCTAAAGAAAAGTAGAAAATGAACATTACTTACAAGAGAGAAAAAAAGATAAGATTTTCCTTCAGTGCTTGAAACTAATATATTACTCGCAAACTACACACCCTGTAGCTTCAGAAAAGCTATCCGTAAATCTACTTAAAACACCATCTTTGATACAAATATTATCAATGGACAAGAAGTTAGGTCCTATCTTGAGCATTTTTTACATCGGGGCATTATATCGGAAGGATGACAGAGGCTTTCTTGCTGCATCTGTATCAGTGAAGTTAATCTTCTTCTCAATCGGACTGCATATCTTGGGACTTGACTTTCGCTTGTTTGTCTGTGACACAATCAAGCAAATTGAAGCATTAAACTAATGAATGTGCTGACCAACATGTTGTTTTATTTCCTCACCTTTGCAGATGCACTACCAGTATGCTTCCCACCAGAATCATGGAGATTCTTCTCTTCACGGGATTGCCTCAATAATCTTTTGTTCGCCTCATCCAATATGTTGTTTTCTTCAAACAGAATTTTGACCTATATAGATAAAATATCTTGTTAAGTTGTCACAAGGCAAAAGCAAATTTCGACAAGCAAACCCAATGTCCAAATTCCTTGGTTCTCTCACCTCTTCTTCAGCTTTACTAAGGTTTATCCTGAGATGTTCCTTGTCTTTCTTAAGGGTCTTTACTTCAGCAGCTAGTGTCAAAATTTTTTGAGTTGAAGGCCTCAACCTGCAAAGCACCAGAGATCATTAGAATTGATTCAGAAATATGGAAGAAGCCCTTAGCAGTGAAAGAAGAAAACCATCACCTGTTCCACATTTTAAGCAACCTTAGGCATGATTCAAGGGAAGTATTAGCCTCCAAGAATGCACGTCCAGATGTAACTTCATTTTTACAAATCAATACTGCTAGAATTGACTCAAGTAAATTCTCTTCCTCAGTTGTGCCTTCGGAAGAAGAATCGATCTACAAGTGCGATATATGATTGTCAATATGGAGATATAATAGTTCTTGACTAAGCTATATATGAGTGCAGGTTTTCTAATCAATCATAGACAAGCAAAAACTGAAATTAATCTCCCCAAAGCAGTTTTACAGTGTTCAGCCTACGTTTTCTCTAGGACGATATCAGCAACAAAGAAGAACGGTTTCATAATGCAAATTCAACTACGTTTACATGTTTAACCAGTTCTTTATAAGCTAAATATCCATAATTTAGCAATTGAATCCAGCAAAATCACATACTAATCAATCCGTCCAAAAAATAAACAAGAAGTAAGAACTTAGTAACAACAAATTATAGGGAAAAGAATTCTAATTTACCCCTTGACTCTCATAACGGTGTTGGAAGAACCTTAATTCTTCATTTAACTTCCCTAACTCCTCTTCCAATTCATGAACCCTAATCTCAGCTTTCTTTGCCCTCTCATCAGCTTCATTTCCAAAATCCATCAACGTCTCCCTATCACGATCATAAAGTAAACACTCTTTTTCCCATTTGTTACACTGACTTAACAAATTTGCACACTCTGCCGCAAGCTTCTGATTCTCTTGCACGAATCTCTTCAACGCCACTGCATTCATATTCGCTTCGGCCTTTAGGGGGAAGAAAAGAGGGGCATTAAAAATGTCAATAATTTCACATTTTGAATACAAATATTTTTTGGCTTCGTTTTATAGTTGACCCACCTTTGACCGCTCGATGATTTGGTCTTTCTCTTTCAGTTTTGAGAGAAGTAACAGATACTGCTCACGGAGACGGCGCTGGGTTTCTTCGGAGGAACGGAGTTTCAATTGCAAAGATTCAGTGGAGATTTGAAGACCAAAGGAATCATCTATGGTTCTTTTCATGTAATCATCGATTTCCTGAGGAATCCCCATGTTTTCAATTACTCAAAATTTTGATTGACGAAGGACACAAGATACCACAAAATCCAAAATATAATCTTTTTAGAGAAACTGTGGAGTCAAAAGTAGGGAAAAGAAAGGGTGACAAATTAGAAGTAATTCAGAACTGGAGTTAGGGTTTTTGAAATAGAAGACAAAATGGAGCAATTTGGGGGGTTTTCGGAAAGAGATTTTTTTCCTCCCTTTTTGTCTTTCACTTTCTCGAGTGTTTTCACTTTCGCTGCGTTGTTTCAAATTGAAAGAGAAGTGGCCGTGACTAGCCGTTAAACTGTGTTTTCAAAGCCCAAATATGGTTAAAATACGTCACAAGTTTTTATACTTTTTGAACATTTATAATTTAGTCCTATATCGTGATTTTTCAATTTTTTTTTTATTTTTGGCCAAATATTTTCAAGGAATTTAATTTTCTAATTTTTATATTTCAAAATTCAAGACCAATTGTTAACACAGTTAAATTTGTTGGTATGTTATTTTAAAATAAAAAAATATTCACTTACAAGCCATGTAATTAAAAAATGAAATTGTAGTTAACTTGAATTTAACCAAACAGATTAACAAGATTAATAATTTGATTTAAATTTTAAAATTTGAAAAGTAAAAGTACTCAATTCTTGACAATAAACATATAAGAACTAAATTTCACATTTTTAAAAAGTATAAAGACTTATGGCATATTTAATCAAAATATCTATAACGTGGCCTACTGCTTACCTGGCAATATCTTTTCTTTATTCTATTTGGGCCAGTAACACTTCTCTTATAGATTTTATTAACCCAAATAAAATTGTAATAAAGGAAGCAAAAGAGGGCAACCAAAACAACCGATAAACAAATAACATTTGTGTCTGCCTTAATTTATTATTATTATTATTTTTGTGTGTGTGTTTGTCTCATTTTGGAATTGATTTTTGTAGCAAAAAACAAAATTCTACATGTATCGTATTATATATTATATTATATTATAAAGTGAGCTTATACAAAGCAGTTCATTAAATGACAAGTAGTTTAGTTATTTGTTGGTACTTTTCACTCAAATAAACAAAACAATGGACCATAAATATATGTACAAAATATTTTATAATCCTAAAATGATAGTGTAGGTGGGTTATTCATAGGTAGTAATTCAGGTGGCATGTTTCCTGGGGAGAAATAGTTGCCATATCGATCTTAGGCACTGCAGAAATATTCCTATCATTATCTAAGCAAACTGATGTAGAAGAAGACCCAAATTAGCCGAAAGATGACTCCCATTATCTTGAGAGACATTGGCTCCCATTGCCTTAATTTTCAAAGATGCGCCTTTTATATTAACAGTAACATAATTGGAGACAGATTTTAATTTCTTGTCCAAGATTAAACCTCCCAAACTGCTCATTTTAGCTCTCGATGACCCTTTAGATCCATATGTCTTGTAGTGACTTCTATCGAAGAAATTCTCTCTTGGTAGAGTGAGTCTTTCTACTACCCACAAACTTCTCTTCCATTGTGGAAAATTGAGATGTTCCCACCGCACTGAAAGTTATATCTGCACTATCAGCAGTAGAGTTTGTTCCCTCTTTCTCCGAGACTATACCACTTAGAACAACAGAATTCTTCGATTTCGTTGTGTTGCTGATTCCTGTAGATGGTACCTCAGGTGGAGAACTATGAGAACAAGGAAAGGATGGAACTGGTCTACACGGATTTGGAAGATTCAATTCAGAAGTTTTGGCTTCAGGCTTCAACTGGGGCTGGTTTGAAGAAAAAGAAATCCCATTAGAACCTCCATCACCAGCAAAACCACTCAAAGGATCACCATCCACATAGCACAAGCATGCGACACATTCATATCACAAATCAATAAGCACCACATAGCATCCCCAGTGCTAAAGAAAGGCCGAACTTCTCGAAGAACACAAACCAGTTCCGTTAGTATTTACTTCTCCATCTGCTAGAGATCCTCGAAATAGTAGTCTCTTGAAGGATTATAATCTTGGCCACTTCTTAGAAATGCTAAGGTATTATCCACTATATTTGAGACCGTGTCTTTACAACCATAACAAAGGCCAGACCTCAAGACTGCCTTGGTAGCAATTTCTTCCATGTAACCGTAAGCAACGATTTTCTCTATCGCACTCTTGAATATTGTATCCAAATTGCTTAAAACAAGTTTTTCTAGCTAAGATTCTGTGAGATCACTCCAATCAGCATCTTGAAATTCATCTGCCTCTAGTTCCTCTTTAGCCCAACTTGGCCCAACCTCTGAAGAACTTAACGTGCTAGACAATCTCAGGTCGAGTTTCAATCCGTCAGAATGATCTTGGCTCACACTACACAATTCGCATGCACTAGCTTGACCATGGACTGGAGTGATTTCGAACTTCTCAGCACAAAATTCATAACTCGGACATCCATTTTGAGGCGAAGTTATAATCTTATTTTGATCACATAACAGCAGATCGGCACGGAATTTTCGCTTATTTCAGCTACCTTTTTTCTTGAATCGACATCAATGGAGATACATGATTACAACTGCTACTACCTTTAAGAACCATTGACGCCTTTTTTAAGCTGCATCGGAAACGAACAACAATATCAAATCATCAGTACTCAATGCAAAAAACTAAACTATCCAATGATCTATTCGCCAAACCCAATCAAAAACACAATTCAAAATCCAAAATTAAAATTTAAAACAATTACATAATAAGCTCATTAGATCATTCACTAGCAAACTAAAAATAGTGATAATTTCATATTAGATATTAGAAAGACAAAAAAATCGTATCTTATAATCTCAACTATCAAAATTGACAATAGCAATAATCAAAATTCTGCAACAAAAAGAAAAAAACAATTAAAAATAAAACAGTTCAGGTTTCAAAATTAATTAACATACACAGCAAGTAAAACCGCAGAACTTGAATTCAATCTATCAGTATCCAAAATTACAATCTAAATTTTAGAAATAGATCAATGAAAAATTAAAAGATGATCATAATTTGAGTTACAAATGAGGTAACAAAGCATTGTTTTATTTGATTAATGATCATATTCCGATGATCGGAAAACATACCTACCCGATTCAAAGTTTATTCGATTGAGAAAAAATCACCAATCTCAAAGAATCAGTGAAAGAATAAGAAAGAATATTTTTTTGAGGCTTTTAATTTTAATTTTATTTGATCATTTATTGTGCATTGAACGTTTTTAGTCACTCTTTAGAAAATATATTTGGCTTTAGAAGAACATTTATATTTTTAATTAAATATATTGGCACCCATCAAGATAAACACTTAAAAGTATTATTTAAAAAAACCCCAAATCCATCATAAGCTTTGTCACTACCAAAAAAAAAAACCCAAAAAGAAAAAGAAAGAAATCAACGAAAAGATCAACATTTCTAAACAAACTCAGCTTAAAGAGAAAAACCGACCTGATCGATTTACAAATTCATTAACTACCAAGTATGAACCTCTGGTTTTCAAGAAACAACCCAAGTGTTGCCATTTACCACCGCTGGAATTTCTATCATGTAGAAGATTGCCATATGAGATAAATTTGATCCAAATCTTTAGGGCTTTTATTTGGGTATATTGTAATGACTGAACCCAGCATGCAAAAAAGAAAAGCAGCCCATCGGGAAAGCCCATGGACCACCATTTTAACGTTCAGATATCAAGAAACAGAGCAGAATAACTGCAAACACACGTGGGGACTGAGTTTTTTACACCTTTTCCCATTTTTTGCCGCATTTCTACCAGTTAACAACAACTCCATTCAAATGCTTGTCACGTGTGAATATAATATGTAAATTGTGCAAGTATACATGTCGAATCAAGTGATAAAGTGATTAGTAAAATCATTTCCGCATGGATCAAATAGGTATAGTTTGGTCGAGTTATTATAATTAAGCTTGATTGATATTAAGGCAAAATAAAAATAAAAATGCAGTGGCAAAATGAGAAAATGATGATATATATGACATGTGCAAAATAAAAGAAATAAATGTAACAAGAATGTTATGGCAAAAAGGGTTGAGGAACTACGATGTTGATTAGGATGGCTAGGATTACCAAATAATTCACCTTCACTAACTATTAATGCCACAACAAAGTAATACTGCTCGATAGGTTTTACAATAGTCTGCTTCTTTCGAGAGCAAGACCTTAAGTTACCTCTCTTAGGACATCATATGTCTATAGGTCAACTACCATTAATATTATCTACCTTCTTTCGTATGAGGCAAGACTCTATGTCTAGAGACTGCTACGAATAATTTTTTAATCATTCACTCATATTATCCAACTTCAATCTAGCTAACCTAACCCTGTAGAAATTAAGTTAACCTTAAAAACCTAATGTGCATTCGTCAATGTACAGCCTAAATATAACATGAAATATCATTGAATAAAACAGTAGAACAAACCAAATTTAAATGTAAACCATTAACAGAAATAAAGGTTTTACCAAGATAATCCCCAGCCTAAGAGATTTAGCTCATGGTTGAGTAAATCAAGTCTGAATTTAATACTCTAACCAAAATCATCGTCAATAAAAAATAATCCTTAAAAGAAGCACAACACGAAATAAGGGAGAAATATGAGAAGATAGCTTTCACCGATCTAACAGCACAATGTCTTGCGTTTGTGGAAGAAGATTGTAGTCGTCTTCTCCTTTTTCCTGCTACCATTTTCTCTTAGTTGTCAACATCTATTTTGCCCCAAAAAGCTGCTCCTCTTTTTTTTTTTTTTTTTGTTTCGAACGCCCCCCAAAAGCTCTCTCTCATTAGGGTACCCTTTTTGGCTTTTATATATTTTTTCCTTTTAGGGCATCAGCCCACAATCCTTCCTCTATTTTGAGGTGGATTTTCGTCACACTTCATGCATGTGAGGTGGGGACCAACTGTTGAATATTTTAGGTGCTGACTGTGTTTATCGTTTCCCTTCTTCGTATTGTCATGACATCCTCTCAAAATGCCTCGGTAAACCTTCTTTCCTTGCTAACCTTTTTCTCTCAAGCTTGATGAGCTCCAAACTAAGTTGAGCTCGTAGATGTAAAGCTCGTCACTTCACATTCTTGTAGCTACATTGGCAGAGCTCACAGGTGAATGGGGAGAGCTCCCCATCGCAGAGCTCGTCGCTACAGGGAAAGTGTTCGCCACTGCACAACTTGCAAGTGTATGGAAAGAGTTCGTCATTACATTAGAAGATTTTGCCATTGCAGAATTGGCCACCGTGCAACACAACTAAACCTTTATGTGGGGCCAAAAATGGTACGCATTAAGTGTCGACTAGGCATCTTCCCAGTATTGTTACAACATTTGTATTGGCAAACTGTCCAACCTTTTGCCATGACTAACCTTCACTCATTTACTTCTATATCCTTGTTCTACACCTACTATAAAAACAAACAAATCCTTTCCACCCACAAGCAAAAGTAACATATAATGACATTTAAGCATAATCCAAACTTCATGATGCAATGTTCCAAAATACTAATATAACATCCTAAAATGCAACTAAAAATACTTAAGTACAAGCAATTAACTATATCTACAGGTATGAAATATAACTCTTTTTCAAGAGGTATCAATGCCCCGCCGGGAAATTATAGTTTAACAGTACTATTACTTTCATCTCAAGCACCCTTTCCCTATTTATATAAAAATTACATTTATCTCAAGAAAGCAACATTCTCAGTTTCAAGCAAATACAAAAAATCATTTGTTGTCAGTGAAAACGATAAGATGATGGAGCTTCTCGATCGTGATGATTTTAAGAATACAAAGATTGATCCCTATTGGGGTCTTTTTTATTGCTTGTTACACGTAGTCCATGTTGAGCAACAAAAATTGTAAAAAAGCCACAATGCATCCCTACCACCTCGAACCCTTTACAAACAAGAACATACGGGTTTCAAGCTGAGACTGAAGTTCGACAACAGCGTTGGACTTAAAAGGAAACGCAATCTCAAAGTAGTAGAAGAAGAAGACGATGGCAATTGGGTAGCACCAAAACTGAAGCCGAAGAGAAGCAAGAGAATTTCGTTTGCTTAGTACCCCCACCATACTTGCCTCCCAAATTCAAAAAACTTATAGTTGAATAGATGAGTGGTAAGGGTTTAGCTCTGGTCATATAAAAGACCATCTTTTTCTCTAACATAAACCCTACTGCCATTCATTTCTCCATACCCTTCTCACAAGTCAAAACTCACGACTTTCTCAACGGGACAGAGACTAAAAAGTTAGATGACAAAAACCTTATGCATTTGTGGTTGTTAGACCTATCCATGAAGGGAATAAGCATTACCTTGAACAAGTAGATTATAGGGCCAAGTTCGCTCTCTGTCCTTACTAACACGTAAAACCTTATTGTGAAGAACAATCGACTCAAGAAAGGCAACATGGTACAGCTCTTCTCTTTCTAGGTGAATTCCCTGCTGTGGTTCGCACTCAAAAGCTCTAACTTCCAATCACATTTGTCAGTTTATACAATATTAGGTTTTTGACTTGTTAGTATTTTTTTAGCTTTCATTAATTAATAATTTTTATAATGGCCAAGTATGTTTGGTGGTTAATATGTATTGATATTCCAATTTACTAGCTTTTTTTCTCAACATAGTTGAAAATTCACTCAAACTGTATGATATATTCTACTTTTTCAATACACCGAAACATCTATACTGGCACACACAATGCATCATCGGATAAAAAGAAGCAACTATACTGGCACACACAACGCATCATCGAATAAATAGAAGCATCTTTACTAGCACAAATAGTGCATCATCGAATAAACTGAAACATCTATATTGGCACACATAGTGCATCATCGAATAAACCGAAGCATCTATACTATCACACACAGTGCATCATCAAATAAACCAAAGCATCTATACTTACACATAAAGTGCATCATCGGATAAACTAAAGCATCTATACTGACATACAAAGTGCATTGTAAGATAAACCGAAGCATCTATACTGGCATACAAAGTGCATCATCAAATAAATTGAAGCATCTATATCGACACACACAGTGCATCATCAGATACACCGAAACATCTATACTGTCATATACAGTGCATTATCGGATAAACCAAAGCATCTATACAGACACACAATACATCATCGAATAAACCGAAGCATCTATACTGGTACACACAGTGTATCATCGGATAAATCGAAGCATTTATATTGGCAAACGCAGTGCATCATCGGATAAACAGAAGCATCTCTACTAACACACATAGTGTATCATCGAGTAAACAAAAAAATTTATACTGTCACACACAGTGCATCATCAAGTAAACCAAAGCATCTATTCTGAAACACACAGTGCATCATCGGACAAATCGAAACATCTATACTGACACGGATAATGCATCATCGAATATACCGAAATAACTATACTCGCACAAATAGTGCATCATCGGATATACCAAAGCATCTATACTGGCACTCACACAGTGCATCATCGAATAAACCGAAGCATCAATAATGGCACCCGCATAATGCATCATCGGAAAAATCGAAGCATCTATATTAGCACACAAAGTGCATCGTCGAATAAATTGAAACATTTATACTGGCACACATAGTACATCATCAGACACACCGAAACATCTATACTAGCACACACAGTGCATCATCGGATAAACTAAAGTATTTATACTGACACATAGAATGCATCTTTAAATAAATCGGAGCATCTATATTGGCACACACAGTGTATCATCGAATAAACCGAAGCTTTTATACTAGTACACAGTGCATCATCGAATAAACCGAAACATTTATGCTGGCACACACAATGCATCATCAAATAAACCGAAGAATCTATACAGACACACATAGTGCATAATCGGATAAACTGAAGCATCTATATTGACGCACACAATGCATCATCATATAAACCAAAGCATATATACTAGGACACACAGTGCCTCATCGAATAAATAGAAGCATCTATAATGGCACACAGTGCATCATCAAATAAACTGAAGCAACTATACTGGCACATACAATGCATCATCGGATATATCGAAGCCTCTATACTGGCACCACACAATGCATCATCGGATAAACTGAAGTATCCCTACTGACACACATAGTGCATCATCGGATAAACGAAGCATCTACACTGACACACAAAGTGCATCAACGGATACATTGAAACATCTACATTGGCAAACATAATGCATTATCAAATAAATTGAAGCATATATACTAGCACACATAATGCATCATCGAATAAACCGAAGCATCTATACCGACACACACAGTGTATCATCGGATATACCAGAGCATCTATACTGGCACCCACAAAGCATATATACTAGCACACACAGTACATCAACGGATAAACCAAAACATCTATACTGGCACACGTAATGTATCATCGGATAATCGAAACATCTATATTGGCAACATAGCGAATCATTGAATACACCAAAACATCTATACTGACATACATAATGCATCGAATACATCGAAACATCCATACAATCACATACAGTGCATCATCGAGTAAACCGAAGCATATATACTAACACAGAGTGCATCATCGACTAAATCGAAGCCTCTATATTGACACGGATAATGCATCATCGAATATATCGAAATAATTATACTGGCACATACAGTGCATCATCGAATATACCGAAGCATTTATACTGGCACTCACATAGTGCATCACCGGATAAATCGAAGCATATATATTGGCATCCACACAATGCATCATCGGATAAACTGAATCATCTATATTGGCCCACATAGTACATCATCGAATACATCGAAACATATATACTGGCAAACACAATACATTATCGAAAAAATCGAATCATCTATATTGGCACACAATGCATCATCAAATAAAATGAAGCATCTATACTAATACACAGTACATCATGCCTCTATACTGGCCCATAGTGCATCATCGAAAAAATTGAAGCATCTATACTAGCATACAGAGCGTATCATTGGATAAATCGAATCATCTATACTAGCACACGTACAATGCATCGGATAAACTGAAGCAACTATACTGACAAAAATAGTACATCAGATACACTGAAACATCTATATTGGTACATAGTGCATCATCGAATAAATCGAAACATCTATACTGGCACAAACAATGCATCATCGAATAAATCGAAGCATCTACACAGACACACACAATGCATCATCGAATAAATCGAAGCATCTATATTAGCACACATAGTGCATCATCAGATAAACAGAAGCATCTATACTGACACAAACAGTACATCAACGGATAAACGAAAGCATCTATATTGATGCATATAGTACATCATCAGATAAATCGAAGAATCTATACTAGCACTTACAGTTCATCATCGGGTAAATTAAAGCATCTATACTGGCACACACAGTGCATAATTAGAAAAACCAAATCATCGATACTGACACGAATAATGCATCATTGATTATACCGAAGTAACCATACAGGCACATACAATTCATTATCGGATATATCAAAGAATCTATCTTGACATCCACAAAGTGCATCATCGGGTAAATTGAAGCATCTATACTGGCACACACAGTGCATAATCGGGAAAACCAAACCATCGATACTAACACGAATAATGCATCATCGATTATACTAAAGTTACCATACAGGCACATACAGTTTATCAACGGATATATCAAAGAATCTATACTGGCATCCACACAGTGCATCATCGGATAAACCGAAACATCTATATTGATACCCACATAGTGCATCATTGGGAAATAGAAGCATCTATACTGACACACATTGTGCATCATCGGATACACCGAAAATACTAGCACACATAATGCATCATTGGATAAACCGAAGCACCTATACTGGCATACACAGTGCATCATCAGATAAATCGAAGCATCTATACTAGCAAACACAGTGCATCTTCGGATAAACTGAAGCATCTATACTGTCACACATTGTACATCATCGGATACATTGAAACATCTATACTGACACACAGTGCATCATCAGATACAGAAAATACTAGTACACACAGTGCATCTTCGAATAAATCGAAGCATATATACTGGCACACATAATGCTTCATCGAATAAACCGAAGCACCTATACTGGCACACATTTTCCATCATCGAATAAATCGAAGCATCTAAATTAGCAAAAAGAGTTTATAAGATAAACTGAAGCATTAATACTGAAACACACAGTGCACAATCGAATAAATCGAATAATCGATACTGGCACATAAATTACACCATCAGGTAAATCGAAGCATCTATATTGATACACAATGCATCATCGGATGCACTGAAACATCTATACTGGCACACACCGTGCATCATCGAATATAATGAAAATACTGGCACACACAGTGCATAATCGAATAAACAAAAGCATATATACTGACACACACAATGCATCATCGAATAAACTTAAGCATTTATATTGGAACAACAGTGCATCATCAAATAAATCGAAGCAATTATATTGGCACACACAATATCATCTAATAAATCAAAAAATCTATACTGGCACACACAATGCATCATTAAGTAAATCGAAGCATTTATACTGGCACATATAGTGTATCATTTAATGAACTGAAGCATCCATACTGGCACACACAGCGCATCATCGGATAAACCGATATATCTATACTGATACACACAGTGTATCCAAAAAACTAAAGTATCAATATTGACACACAGTGCATCATCTAATAAACCAAAGCATCTATGCTGGTACACAGTGCATCATCTAATAAACCGAAGCATTTATGCTCGCACACAGAGTGCATCATCAGGTAAATCGAAGCAACTATACTGACATAATACATAATCGGATACACCGAAACATCTATACGGGCACACTCAATGCACCATCGAATAAATTGAAGCATTTATACTAGCACACACTGTGCATTATCGAATAAACTGAAGCATCTATACTGGCACACTGTGTAATATCGAGTAAACTGAACCATTTATACTGACATACATAATGCATCATCGGATAACGAAAACATCAATACTGGCACACAAAGTGCATTATTGGATAAATGGAAGTATCTATACTGACACACAAAATGCATCATTAGATAAACAAAACCATCTATACTGACGCACAAAGTATACCGTCAGATACACCGAAACATATATACTGGCACACACAGTGCGTAATAGGATAAAACTGAAGGGTCGATACCGACACATATATTTCATCACCGAATAAATGAAAGCATCTATATCGACACACAATGCATCATCAAAAAACGAAAACATCTACACTAGCACACAATGTATAATCGAATAAATCGAAAAATCTATTATGGCACACACTGTGCATCATTGGGTAAACAGAGGGATCTATACTTACGAACAATGCATCATCGGGTAAATCAAGGTATCTATACTAGCACACATAGTGCATCATCGAGTAAATCGAAGCATCTATACTGACACACAGTGCGTCATTGGGTAACCAAGGCATCTATACGGTGACACACAATGCATCATTGGATAATAGAGGTATCTATATGAGCACACACAATCAATATTGAGACACAGTGTAATATCACGTAAATCGAGGCATTAATACCGACACATACATTACTTCATCGAGTAAATCGATGAATCTATAAGAGCATACATAATGCGTCATCGGGTAAACGGAGGTAACAATTTGGGCACATAATGCCTTATCGGGTAAACAGAATCATACATACGGACACATACATTGCATCATCGGGTAAATGAAAGAACCTATACGAGAATACAAAATACATCATCGGGTAAACCGTGGTATCTATACTGGCACACACAATGCATCATCCGATAGACCGATGCATCTATACTTGCAAACACAGTCCATCATCGAGTACATTGAGACATCTATACTGGCACACACAGTGCATCATCGGGTAAATCGAGGGATCAATATCGGCACACACAATGCATCATCGGGTAAATCGACGCATCTATACTGACACACAGTACATCACCAAATAAATCGAGGGATCTATATCGACACAGTGCATCCTCAAGTAAATCAACGCATCTATACGGGCACACACAGTGTGCCATCGGGTAAACAAAAGCATCTATACGGGTACACAAAGTCATCGGGTGAAGGAAATCATCTATACGGGAATACACAGTGCATTATCGGCTAAACAGAAACATCTATACGTGCACACACAATGCATCATCGGGTGCACAAAACCATCTATACGGGCACACAGTACATCATCGGGTAAACGAACCTATCTATACGAGCACACACAATGCATCATCTAATAAACGAAGGCATTTATACGGGCACACACAATACATCATCGGGTAAATCGAGACATCTATACTGGCACACAGAGTACATTATCGAGTAAATCGAGGTATCTATCCTGGTACACAGTGCATTATCGAGTAAACCGAGGTATTTATATTGGGATACACAGTGCATCATCGGGTTAATCAAGGTATTTATACTATCGAGTAAATCGAGGCATTATACTGGTACACATAATACATCATCCGGTAAATCGAAGAATTTATACTTGCAAACATAGTCCATCATCGAGTACATCGAGGCATCTATACTGGCACACATAGTGCATCATCCAGTAAATCGAGACATCTATACGGGCACACACAGTGTATCATCAAGTAAATCGAGGCATCTATAATAGTACACGCAGTACTTCATCGAGTAAATCGATGCATCTATCCTGGCACACACAGTAAATCGGTGGGTAAATCGAGGCATCTATGTCAGCACACACAGTGCATCATCTGATTAATCGTGGTATCTATACTTGCACACACAATGCATCATCGAGTAAATCTAGACATCTATATTGGCACACACAGTATATCATCGGGTAAATCAAGACATCTATATTGGCACACACCGTAAATAATCGACTGAACTGACGTATCTATACTGGCACATGCAGTGCATAATCGGGTAAACCAAGACATCTATATTGTCACACAGTGCATCATCGAGTAAACCAAGGTATCTATACTGGCACACACAGTACATCGTGTAAACTGAGATATTTATACTAGCAAACACACACTGCATCATCGGGTAAACTGAGGCATCTATACCAATATACAAAAGATCATTTGGTAAATCGAAGCATCTATACTGACACATAAAGTGCATCATCGGGTAAATCGAGTCATCTATACTGGTACACATTATGCATCATCGAAGAAATCGATGCATCTGTACGGGCACATATAATACGTCATTAGTTAAACCGACGCATCTATTTTGGTACACATAGTGCGTCATCGAGAAAATCGAGTCATCTATACTGACACATAGTGAATCATCGGGGAAACCGAAGTATCTACACTGAAACACGCAGTACGTTATCAGGTAAATCGAGGTATCTATATTGGCACACACAATGTGTCATCGGGTAAATCGAAGTATCTATACTGCACAGAGTGCGTTATCGGGTAAATCGAGGCATCTACACTTGCACGCAAATTACCTAATTAGGTAAATCGTGGTATCTATATTGGAACACATAGTACCTCATCGGGTAAACTGAAGCATCTATACTGGGACACACAGTGCATCATCAAGTAAACTGACGCATCTATACTGGCACACATAATGCATCATTGGGTAAACCGAAGATATTATACTGGCATACACAGTGCATCATCGAGTAAACTGAGGCATCTATACGGGTACACACAATGCGTCATCGAGTAAATCGAGACATCTATACTAGCACACATAATGCATCAACGGGTAAACCGAAACATCTATACTAGCACACACAATGCATCATCGAGTAAATTAAGGCATATATATACTGGTGTCACGGGCCAAAGCTCAGAGCCCGTGACCATCGCACACAATGAGTCCCCTAGAGGTCTGTCATTGACATTGGGATCATTTAGCCCACATGAGCTGGCCCAATTCAGAGAGCTGTTGATCAAGCCTATCAGATTAAGGCCTGGGTGGCCCAATGATGAAGATTTGGCAACTTAAGGTAGCTTGGCAAATATGGGAGCTAATCTTAAAAGATAAGAGAATCATATCTTTAGGATTATATTGGATTAAATTTGATTTTGCAATCATGTAAATCCCATGAATTAAGGGATAGGCTAATCTTGACCGTCAATGTAATTCGATCTTAACCGTTGGTTGTGAGGGAGCTCAACTATAAATAGTAGCCTCTCCTCATTTGTAACTCATCCATTGGAATTCATTCCATTCATTGTATTCTTTGAGAGAAAGTAATATAATTAAGAGCATTTACTCAAACACTTGGTGTTCTTGTTCTTGTGCCCTTTCTGTTGTCTTTTGAGCCTTCTTTTGGCTAATGGCTTCCGCTATACAAGTTTTGGTGCCTTGGAGGAATTCTCTTGGTGAATCCTCATCGTGGAAATCAAGCTTACTTAGGCGTTGTGCGATCAAAGAAGCGTCTAAGACCGCACGCTCCAAGATTTAAGTTCTAGGGACGTGACAAGTGGTATCCGAGCTACGATTTCGAAGGCACCGATCGTGATGTCAAAAGAAGTTGTTGAACAGACTGAGCCAATGGAGACCCGTGAGAGGGCCAGGCATAAGAGTCGTTCAAGGGACATACTGTCGACTTTGAAAAATCGAGTGGTTATTCTCGAAGAATCCATGGGGGATGTTAAGAAGAGGCTCGATGAAGTCGAAGAGGGACTCTCAAGTGGGTTACAATCCATGAAGGAACAGGTAAGAGAGTATGTACGGGATACTCTTAGTTCCTTGGAGAACAAGATGACAAGGAAAGATGATGCTCTTGAGGCAATGGTGGTAAGCTTGAAGGAGGAAATCGCCGAGCTTAAAGGGGAGCTCAGGATCTTCAAGGCTGCCTTGGGAAATGAAATGTTGGCTTCGATGCCAAAGCAACAGGTGATGGATGTGCCCAAACCGAAAAGGTTTAAAGGGGCAAGGGCCACAAGTGAAGTGGACAACTTTTTTTGGGCAATTGAGCAATACTTCCAAGCGATGAGCATTCAGGATGACGCTACAAAGGTAAATACTGCTGCTATGTATCTTACTGACGTTGCATTGTTATGGTAGAGACGTAGGTCCACAGATGTAAAACGTGGTGGGACCAAGATTGACACTTGAGAAGAGTTCCAACAGGAATTCAAGGCACAGTTTTATCCAAAGTACCCCGAGAATGAAGCTCTAGCAAAGTTGCGACGGCTTACGCAACGAGGATCGGTGAGGGAGTATGTGCGGGAGTTCAGTGAACTCATGCTTCAAATTTTAGATTTGAGTGAGAAGGAAGCATTTTTCTCCTTTACAAATGGGTTGAAACCATGGTCGAAGCAAGAGTTGCAATGCCGACGAGTCGAAGAGCTTACCAAACACATGAGGGTTGCAGAGTCCATACTAGAATTTGATCCGAGCAAAGACATGTTTGAACTTTCGAAGCCCAATGGGAAGGGCGACGGTGGGAAAGATCATGATGAGAATAAAGAGGGACATAGCGATTATGGCAGCGGTAGTAGCAACGATGGTGGGAAACCATAACGAGCAAAGTGGAGACCCAATAACCCAAAAGAGAAGAGGAGCAAGATAAGATGCTACCTTTGTAAGGGACCGCATATGAAGAAAAATTATCCAAAGGTATCTTCATTTTCGGCTATCAAGACGAAAGATGAGTCGGAGAAAGGGAAACCTGTTGAGAAGAAAGCATCAAAGGTTAATGCGATGGTGCTTATTCCTGCCAAAAGAGATGGCAAGGAAGGGTTGATGTTTGTAGACATTAACATTCCAGGCCAAATGAAAAGTGCTCTTGTTGACACGGGAGCATCTGATTTGTTGATATCGAAAAAAGCTGCTAAGGAGCTTGGTCTTTCGATTCGAAAATCGAATAAGAAGATCAAGATGGTAAATTCCGAGGAGGGACCAACTGTTGGCGTAGCTCAAAACGTGGAGCTACAAATCGACGAATGGAAAGGCAAGGAAGACTTTGAGGTAATCAAGTTAAACGATTACGATTTTGTGCTTGATTTAAACTTCCTTGACAAAATTCAAGCTACAATATTTTCATGGGCCGATCAAATTCATATTGTTACCAGTGCGTTATCACGGATCATTGTGCCGGTATATCGAGGTATGAAGGTTGAGACCAAGGTGTTATCATCAATCCAGCTAGTCGAGGATGTTTCGTATGGGAGAAACATCGACTCGATGAAACGG
This sequence comes from Gossypioides kirkii, assembly GCA_005610355.1. Lineage (NCBI taxonomy): Eukaryota > Viridiplantae > Streptophyta > Magnoliopsida > Malvales > Malvaceae > Gossypioides > Gossypioides kirkii. The sequence continues at coordinate 16,605,233 of CP032247.1, read as the reverse complement.
AGTGTTACGAAAGCCCCTTCGGGAGAGTTAGTGGAGCTTGGGACCAATATGAGGCCTGGTGAGTCATCTGTGAAGAAATCACCTTTGGGTAAGGTGAAGTGCGCATCAAACTTCGAGGGAAAAGAAGTGATGCAAACGGGACAGACGGGCGAGTAAATGCTACGAGTAAGGTACATCATGAACACCTTAGTAGTGTTGTAAATTCTGACTTGTTGGCTTGGCAAGGGCGTAGGGACCCTTTCAAAGTTCTTGAGCAAGGAGACCAAGGGACTGTGGGAATTACGAACCCAAGAGGTGTGAATCAAGAGGATTCAGAACGAAGCAAGTCAAAATTGGAGCAAGTTGGAGTAGAGACTTCTTGCCAGCAAGATGTACCAACGAGTGCAACGATTCAAGATAAGAGGAGACGAAAGTCGAGGCGAAAGTTCCGAAAGAAGGGACAACCCGATAGCAAGACTAGTCGGGAAGAAGCCGAGGCAACGAGGCAAGATCAAGGCGAATCAAGTCAGTGCCATTCGGGAGCCGCAATGAGGGCGTTGCGAGAATGAGTGGGGGAGTATCACGGGCCAAAGCTCAGAGCCCGTGACCATTGCACACAATGAGTCCCCTAGAGGTCTATCATTGACATTGGGATCATTTAGCCCACATGAGCTGGCCCGATTCAGAGAGCTGTTGATCAAGCCTATCAAATTAAGGCCTGGGTGGCCCAATGATGAAGATTTGGCAACTTAAGGCAGCTTGGCAAATATGGGAGCTAATCTTAAAAGATAAGAGAATCATATCTTTAGGATTAGATTTGATTTTGTAATCATGTAAATCCCATAAATTAAGGGATAGGCTAATCTTGACCGTCAATGTAATTCGATCTTAACCGTTGGTTGTGAGGGAGCTCAACTATAAATAGTAGCCTCTCCTCATTTGTAACTCATCCATTGGAATTCATTCCATTCATTGTATTCTTTAAGAGAAAGTAATATAATTAAGAGCATTTACTCAAACACTTGGTGTTCTTGTTCTTGTGCCCTTTCTGTTGTCTTTTGAGCCTTCTTTTGGCTAGTCGCTTCCGCTATACAAGTTTTAGTGCCTTGGAGGAATTCTCTTGGTGAATCCTCATCGTGAGAATCAGACTTACTTAGGCGTTGTGCGATCAAAGAAGCGTCTAAGGCCGCACGCTCCAAGATTTAAGTTTTAGGGGCGTGACACTGGCACACAGTGCATCATCGGGTAAATCGAGGCATCTATATTGGCACACACAGTGCATCATCGAGTAAACTAAAGCATCTATACGGGCACATAGTGTACATCATCGGGTAACCCGAGGCATCTATACGGGCATACACAATGCATCATCAAGTAAACTAAGGCATCTATACAGACAGAGAGAGTGCATTATTGAGTAAATCGAGGCATCTATACCGACAAACACAGTGCAGCATCAAGTAAATCGAGGCATCTATACTGGCACATACAATGCATCATCAGATAAATAAAAACATCTATATTAGCATACACAGTATATTGTTGTGTAAACCGAGGCATCTATACTGCCACACACAGTGTATCGTCGAGTAAATCAAATCATCTATACTGGAACACACAGTGCATAGTCGGATAAATCGAAGCATCTTTATTGGAACACAATACATCCTTGAAAAACCCAAAGCATCTATACTAGCACACACAATGCATTATCGAGCAAATTATCACATCTATATTTGCACACAATGCATCATCGGGTAAATCGAAGCATCTATACTGGCACATATAGTGCTTCATCGGGTAAACCGAAGCATATATACTGGCACACACACTGCATCATCGATAAACCGAAACATATATACTGGCACATACAGTGCATCATCAATAAATCGAAGCATCTCTACTAGCACACACAGTGCATCATCGGATAAATCGAGGCATCTATACTGGCACACCCAGTGAATCATCGAGTAAACCGAGACATCTATACTGGAACACACAATGTATTATCGGGTAAATTGAGGTATTTATACTGGCACACACAATGTACCATCGAGTAAACCGAGCAATCTATACTGGCACACACCGTGCATCATAAGGTAAACCGAGGCATATATAGTGGTACACACAGTGCATCATCGAGTAAACCGAGATATTTATACTGACACACATAGTGCATCATCGGATAAGCTCAGGCATTTATACTGGCACACATAGTGCATCATCGAGTAAACCAAGGCATCTATATTGGCTCACACAGTGCATTATCAGGTAAACCAAGGTATCTATACTGGAACACACAATGCATCATTGAGTAAACCGAGGCATCTATAATGGCACACACAATGTATCATCGGGTAAACTGAGGCATCTATAGTGACACACAGTGCATTATCGGGTAAACCGAAGCATCTATATTGACACATACAGTGCATCATCGTGTAAACCGAGGTAGCTATATTGACAGACATAATGAGTGCACATGAATAAACCTAACCTGTGCATGAAAAAACAAACCGAGCGCTAAGTAATCAGCTCAGTAGCTTTTTTATAACTAAGATTATAACATAACATGAATTATGTGAATTATGTTAGGACATAATAAAATAAAAATCAAAGGTTTGTAAGCAGATTAATATGTTAAAATATTATAAGGACATAGTCTTCATCTCGCATTTGTAGTCTTACCGACTAGTTGTAACATATTCGTCTTCAAATTCCTGACCTATGAACTCCAAAATTCAATTAAATATTGAATAATCACTTACATTCACATAATCACAAACATAGTTTTTGCATACATGACTCAACTTCTTTTACATTTAATTCTTTCTAACATTACTTATAATTATTCTACCAAACATCTAAGCTCATAACAATAAATCAGATTCGAACAACATAAAAATACACATTCTAACCGTTAAGACAACAATTGTAATGGCAACCAAGCATATAATTCAATTAACAATTTAATGCATTAATTCAGTAGTTTCTTAGCTACGCACTTTCGAGCAACAACTTAATATTTATTCTTAGACAATAATTAAACATGCAATTTCGAATAACATTTTTATACATTTATTCGGCCTACCCCATTATGCACAAAACAAACTGCCCTGTTTATGTACAGTGAACATCATTATAATGTTCAAAATAAGACAACATTAACAATACATATAACATCAAATTGGACAGCTTAGTTAACTCAATACATTAGCATAAATAACAACACATTGGACAGTGAATTTACCACATTCTAATAGCTTAATTAACGAAATAAAACACAACATGAATGACAGCTCATTTAAACAACACTTTTATGTAATTTAGAACGGCTTTGTGATTTCCATTTGAATAGCGTAGCTAGTCATTGAATCCACATCATTATTCAACACAAAATAGACAACATGTAACTCCATTCAAACAACGTTGATAATCATGAAATAAATCTCCTATTTTAACACGAAAATGGACAATATAAATCTCCATTCAAACAACATTATTAAGCATTAAATGAATCCTTATTATTTAACACAAGAATAAACCGTATGTAACACCCCTTTAAACAACATAGCTATTATTAAATCAACCTCATTGTTCAGCCCAAAACTGTACAGCCTATACACCATTCGAACATCATTTTAAATAGAAAATTTTCCAGCCAGATACAATCATTTCCGGTCAGACATAAATTAATTATAGAACACATTTAACAATTACGATAATAACATAACTCAAAACACTATTTCCAACCCAATTTTCTTATTAGTTTAACAATTAATAATGCATAAAAATTTAAAGAAAACAATACCTCAAGGACTTACTCGGATAACTCTATTTATGCGTAATGTATAAAGCATTTTATATATAAAATATACAGCATTAATATACGAATTTTGGACAGCTTAACCATTAAAAATAAGTAGCATTTATAAAACAAATGTTCAATCAATTCAAACATTAGAAATCGAACAGCATTAATTTTTGAAAAAAACATTAAATCTTCAATTTGGACAAGCATTTAAATATGGCAAAACATAGATAAAATGTCCTGTTTTGGACAGCTTTAATACTTCAATTAAACAAGTAACTAATTCAACCGAACAACATAAAAAAAAAAGTCCAGCTTTGATCGATTAACATTCAGACAACCAAAAGTGTAATGTTAATCCATTCAACCAAAAACATAGGTTGCACTAAATCAAACAGCAGTAGAAATTACTTAACTTGGACAGCAATTGAGTTGTACGATTTTTGGACAGCAGCCGAAATTAAGGACATGCACAACCAATTAAGTTAAGACTCGGTTTAAACTACCATCATGCAGCTTGTGTCATGTTTATTAGTAATTTATTTATGTACAAAGCCGAAAGTCTAAAGGTTCAAGGACATTACCAGAAATTTTTCTAAAGCCGGATCTACCTACACCAATTTGCTCTTCCCTTTAACGCTTTGACCGTCTTCACCCTTTTTAGCTAACACAATCGTCCACAAAGTTACAAGACAATAAAATTGAAAGCATCCATAAGGTCAACAATTTTACTTAACACAAGAGAGAAATTTAGCAACTAAAGAAAACTCCTCTTCATCACAAGTTACAGTTAAATATTCAACTCAAAATCACACTATTTTTTTTCTTTGTAAAACAAAATCTATGGACAAGACGAGCTTGGAAAGGTTACCAATGCTTGCACACACAGTGCATCGTTGGGTATATCAAAGTACCTATACTAGCACATACAGTGATACCTTTTATATTACATTATTTTAATATTTAATAATTTTATACCTTTTATATTTATTGGAATTTTTTGTTCCAATAATCATCGAGAATCTTTTCTTCACGGGATTGCCTCAATAATCTTTTGTTCGCCTCATCCAATTTGTTGTTTTCTTCGAACAAAACTTTCACCTATAGATAAAATATCTTGTTGTCACAAGGGAAAAGCAAATTTCGACAAGCATACCGAATGTCCAAATTCCTCGATTCTCTCACCTCTTTTTCAACTTTACTAAGGTTTATCCTGAGATGTTCCTTGTCTTTCTTAAGGGTCTGTACTTCAAGAGCTACTGTCAAAATTTTTTGAGTTGAAGGCCTTAACCTGCAAAGCCCCAGAGGTCATTAGAATTGATTCAAAAATATGGAAGAAGCCCTTAGTAGTGAAAGAAGAAAACCATCACCTATTCCACATTTTAAGCAACCTTAGGCATGATTCAAGGGAAGTATTTCCCTCCAAGAATGCACGCCTAGATGTAACTTCATTTTTACAAATCAATGCTGCTTGAATTGACTCAAGTAAATTCTCTTCCTCAGTTGTGCCCTCAGAAGAAGAATCCATCTACAAGTGCAATATATGATTGTCAATATGGAGATATAATAGTTCTTGACTAAGCTATAGATGATTGCAGGTTTTCTAATCAATCGTAGACGAGCAAAAACTGAAATTAATCTCCCCAAAGCAGTTTTACAGGGTTCAACTTATGTTTTCTCTAGGACGATATTAGCAACAAAGAAGAACGGTTTCATATTGCATATTCAACTACGTTTACATGTTTAACCCGTTCTTTATAAGCTAAATATTCATAATTTAGCAATTGAATCCAACAAAATCACATACTAATCAATCCGTCCAAAAAATAAACAAGAAGTAAGAACTTAGTAACAATTAATTAGAGGGAAAAGAATTCTAATTTACCCCTTGGCTCTCATAAGGGTGTTGGTAGAATCTTAATTTTTCATTTAACCTCCCTAACTCCTTTTCCAATTCATGAACCCTAATCTCAGCTTTCTTTGCCCTCTCATCAGCTTCATTTCCAAAATCCATCAACACCTCACTATCACGATCATAAAGTAAACACTCTCTTTCCCATTTGTTACACTGACTTAACAAATTTGCACACGCTGCCGCAAGCTTCTAATTCTCTTGCACGAATCTCTTCAACGCCACTGCATTCATATTCGCTTCGGCCTTTAGGGGGAAAAAAAGAGGACCATTAAAGATGTCAATAATTTCACATTTTGAATACAAATATTTTTTGGCTTTGTTTTAAAGTTGGCCCACCTTTGACCGCTCGATGATTTGGTCTTTCTCTTTCAGTTTTGAGAGAAGTAACAGATACTACCCACGGAGGCGGCACTGGGTTTCTTCGGAGGAACGGAGTTTCAATTGCAAAGATTCAGTGGAGATTTGAAGACCTAAGGAATCATCTATGGTTCTTTTCATGTAATCATCTATTTCTTGAGGAATCCCCATGTTTTCAATTACTCAAAATTTTGATTGACGAAGAACACAAGATATCAAAAAATCCAAAATATAATCTTTTTAGAGAAACAGAAGAGTCAAAAGTAGGGAAAAAAAGGTGACAAATTCGAAGTAATTCGGAACTGGAGTTAGGGATTTTGAAATAGAAGATAAAAATGGAGGAATTTGGGGGGTTTTCGGAAAGAGATTTGTTTTTCCTCCCTTTTTGTCTTTCACTTTCGCTGCGTTATTTCAAATTGAAAGAAAGTGACCGTGACTATCCGTTAGACTGCGTTTTAATTTTTAAAAGCCCAAATATGGTTAAAATACATCACAAGTTTTTATATTTTTTTAACATTTATAATTTAGTCCATAACTTTTATTTTCAATATTTTTATTTTTGGCCAAATATTTTCAAGGAATTTAGTGTTCTACTTTCTAAATTTCAAAATTCAAAATCAATTGTTAATGGTGTTAATTTTTTTAAATTTACTGTTATGATATTTTAAAATAAAAAAATTATTCACTTGCAAACCATGTAATTAAAAAAAATTATAGTTAACTTGAATTTAATAAAAAATTAACAAGATTAACAATTTGACTTAAATTTTAAAATCTGAAAATTAAAGTTACTAAATTTCTGAAAATAAAAAAATAAGAATTAAATTCCCCATTTTTAAAAAATAAAAAGATTTATGGTATATTTAACTCCAAATACCTATAATGTGGCCCTACTAATTACTTGGCAATATCTTTTGTTTTTTGTTTTTTCTATTTGGGCCAGTAACACTTCTCTTATAAATTTTATTAACCCAAATAAAATTGTAATCACGGAAGCAATAAAAGAAGCAAAAGAGGGGCAACCAAAGCAACGGATAAATAAATATTTTTGTGTTTACCTCAATTTATTATTACTTTTTTTGTGTGTGTATATCTCATTTTGGAATTGATTTTTGCAGCAAAAAACAAAATTGTAAATGCATCATATTATATATATATATATATATATATATATATATATATATATATTGGTGAATTATAAGAGAATGATAAATCTTAACAACAACGTGATTAGTGCGACTCGAATTCAAATCATATTTGAGACAATAAATACCCTAATTATCAAATCAATATATGAAGTTCATCATATTATATATTATTTTATATGGTACAGAAACAATGATCTTATACAAAGTAATTCATTAAATGACAAGTAATTTAATTATTTGTTGGTACTTTCCATTCAAACAAAAAAAAATTGAAACATATACAAAATATTTTATAACCTTAAAATGATAGATCAAAATATATCAATAACAATACTTATGAGTATAGGAACAAAAACAACACACGCATGGATAAAATAAATTTACCTAATGGTAGGCCAATTCTTTTGGATTGGATTTTTCAAAGTTACGGTACAAAATTACTACTATTTATTAAATATTAAAATAAAAATTAGTTTTAATCGAGATTTGATTAATCCACATTAGATTTTTTGTTGTCGTTAGTGTCGACTTCTTCCATAAAAGACTCCATTTTATCTTCAATTTCTTGCACCTGCATTTAGATTTTTAAAAAAAATTACATTAAGCATAAAAAAAAGGTATTTGTCTAAACTTTGAAATATCATCCAACATTTTATTTATTTTTATACTCATATTTAGACATGTTTATAGGTCGGGTTATCCATCTTGATCCAAAGGCTCGCCTGAATTTCAAAGGATTTGGACAAAAATATTAGATCCGAAAAAATGGATTTGGACAAAAAAATTATGCTCGTTTAAAATATGAGTCGAACTCGAGCTTGAACCTTCAAGACCCGAGCCTAGCCCAGCCCAACTTATTTTTAAGTTTATAATACTTTATATTATGTTATTTTTATTTATTATGTAATTTAGAACACATTAAAAAATAAATCTATATTAAATATATAACACTACTATTATGTAAATATTAAAATAATATTGAAATGACTATATAAAAAAATTTAATAAATAAAAAATATATAAAATTATTAAATATTACAATAAAATAAAATAAATATTTTTTATATATTAAAAATATTATAGGCGAGCTTAAAATGGGTTTGGATTAATATTTTACAAATATGAGTGATTTTGGGTAAAATTTTAGACCAATATTTAGAACAGAGTTAAACTTGAATAAATATAAAATATATTAATATCATGCTTAAACCCAAACTCGACCCGACTCAACCCATTAACACGTCCACTCATATTATATAATTTATAAGAATAAACATATATATATATATATATATATATATATATATATATATATATATATCGACATTTAAACTACATTAAATCATCACGTTTTCCAGCTTTTAAATAACTAAATATTAAATAAAAACAATACTTGTATATTTGTATGTTTTCAATAAATAATAAATCATTCAATTATTAATGATAACCAATAATTGCAAGTAGAATTTAATAAAGTCACACATGCTTTTAAAATGTAATAAAAATAAGGTTAAATTTTTCTCAAATTTTAAATAAGAGTTTTTGACTTAAGAAAAATTATTTGAGTAATTTAAATTAAAATTTTATATAATTTTTAAATTTATTTTTAAAAAAATAAAAAATTTATTTTTATTATTTTTATATTTTTTAAGAGTATTTAAATTTAATTTCAAAAGAGAATAAACTCAACATGCAAATAGACCAAAAATTTAAAACCATTTAATTGGAAACCGCCAGCCGTCATGGCTTCCCTTTTTTCATGCAATCTAAAAAGAATAATTGCTTCATCAAATCTCTGAATATTTTATACAATCATACCTTAATCCGATACCATTAATGACAACGAAAGTACCTAAAAAAATTATTATTATTTAAAATTAGTCGATGATGGCCCATTATGAAAGATGGTGCCTTCAATGACAATAATGGTACTGATGTTCACTTTTCATTATTATCGTACATGATTTTGCAAGTGGATATTTTTATAAATAATTAATTTATTTTGGTTATTTTTGAAAAAAAGCCTTAATTTTCTTTTGAAATTGCAGTGTCAAGTACAATAATTGAGTAAAAAGATAAAGTATGCTTGGAATAAAATAACATGTTTCTCATGCCAAAAAAAAAAAAATTATACCGAGGTTAATTTTATAAGCAAAATAATTAGGTGGAATGCTAAGTTGCTAACCTTGTCAATGAGATCTCCGGCGAGATGTGCGTTCTTAGCTGTTTCCTCGGCTAAATCCTCAACCAATTCAAGAGTAGCCCGAAGTTTTCCACCTTCCGGCAGCTGTTCGCCGACCTGATCTGCTATCTCCTCAACTTTCTCGGCCACGTCTTCCACCACATCCGTTATCTGTTCAGCTGCCTCTAGGATGTTATCAGCATCATCTACACATATATGAACCCAAGAAATAAAGATAAGTAAATGAAAGGCCTGGTTACTTTAAGAGAGAAGAAAGAAGAAGATCCTTACTTTTCAGTTTTAAGAATGGCCCCCATTTGCTCGTTGTGAAGGATAGGAGAAGTGGTACTAACGTTCCCAGAGCCCACAGTTGCCTGCACTGTCAATATCTCAGTGCTTATTCTTTTAATACAAATAGCATAATGAAACCGCATTAATTATTTGCATGTTTTATTAATTAATTACCAGCTGGAACCGGCAGGAATGAGATTAAAAGGAAATGACGGTTGCCCTGACTCCAAACTGCAGCTGATCACCTGCATATTTTTCCTGAAGCAATCAAAACAGCTAGCATTAGCATATGGAGATAAGAAGAAGAACGAGAAGAACGAAAAGAACGAAAAGACAAGTTATACTTCATCTTCTTGTTTCTGCAACCTCCATTGATGAGTGATGGGAAGGTTTGATTTCTCTGAAACAGCTGCCCGTTGTTTTGCTTTGAGATATTAGGCAAAGAAAGAGCAGTGTTTTTGAGTTGTGATCTGCATAAGGGCTCCTGATGAAGGCACTTAGCTTTGCCAGGACGAAGAACAACAATTGGTCCGATGGTCAACATATTTTTCTGCTATGAAATTAGCCTCGTTGAACAACCTAATTTACCTCTCTTATATCATACCCATTTCTTTATTCAAGTAATTGAAAATTTGCAAATGAGTCCCACGAGTTAGATATGCACCACAATATTTTTCCACATGGTACTGCAAAATGGTAAAGTAAATATTAGGTTAAATTCTGATATTTTTCCCTGTCCTTTTTAAAAGCTTTGGATTTAGTATTTGTACTTTTTCACTTCATCAATTTTTGTCCTTATACTTTTTTAAATTTGATATTTTTTTTCCTGACCCAAACTATAGCAATTAAATTTATTTAGTTAAATTCAATTAGTAGTTTTGTACTTTGTATACAATTTTAAATTTAGTCGATCATTCTAAGTCTATACTTTTCAAATTTTGAAATTTTAGTCTTGACGTAAATGGTAGTTGTTAATCAATTAACTAGATTTTTTGTGAGTAATATATGAAAATAACAAACTGACATAGCATTACACATTATAATATTTGTCATATCAAATTTTTTTGGGGAAAAAACTTAATAAATTTACAATTATTATTTGGTGATGACTGAAATTTTCAAATTTGAAAAGTACAAAAATTAAAAATGACCAAATTAAAATATAAAAATTAAATCCATAACTTTTGTAAAGGATAAGGACTAATAACGAAGTTTAACCTAGATATTAGTGTTCAATTTTGAAACGCAATAAACCCTTTGTCCTTTTCAAAGAAGGCAAGTTGTTGACAGCTAATTCGAGGCATTTTTCTCATTTCCAATATGTTTGGACTGTTACACGCATATACTATTTTCTTTTTATATGTATTAATTATAATTTATTTATTTATTATATTTTTAATATAATATAATATAATATCTTAATGGAAGGGTGGGATTTGCGGGATTCCATGGGAACCTTGCATGGAAGGATAAAACCTGAACTACTCGACATAAGTACTTGTTAGTTGTGATGTGATGAGTACAGATTCCTTTATGTCTAGAAAAAAGGTTGGAAAAGAGAGTGTGGAACGGAAACTAGAGAAACGGGGAAACAAAATATTATAGACAGGGCTGCTGCTGCTACCTGGATTGGTAAGAAAGACTATTATAATCTTCCTTTTTGTATACGATGAATTTGATGGCCAAGATAAAAGAAAAGTTTAATTTTATTATATTCCTTAGATTTCATAGTTCAAATTGTGTGTTTGTTATGGCCAAAAGAAAATATCGTCTTTGTTTTTTTCCATCCTTTTACATGTGTGAGCAGTATTTAGTTTGAGTAGTTGTGACAGTTTCGTCTTTTCTTAGTTCATAGGCTAATTTATCAAAATAATCTAAAAAATTTGATTATTTACGAAAATGATTCAAGTTCAAAAATATACACCAAAATGACCCGAAATAAACAGTAAAAGGTGAACATGACTCGGCCAATGATTGGTGTCAGACATAAAAGTTTATGTTTGTCAGTATTGGTCATGCATGGCTGACACGTGTATATTTTTTTTAAATATGATATTTTCTTGATATACAAAAATACGATAATATAAAAAAAATTGGGGTGTTGGCCATGCAATGTTGACACCCCTTTTTTGTCAATTTTTTTTTAAAATTTTGGGATATTGGCCATCAAATGCCCGACACCCCTTATTTCAAAAAAAATGCATTTTTGGGTGTTGGCCATACCTTATTTCAAAAAAAATTGTATTTTCTGGATGTTGGCCATTGCATGATCGACACCCCCTATTTTTTAAGAAAAAAATTTCAAATTTTTTTGGTGTTGGCCATGCAATGGCAGACATCCTCTTTTTCTCGAGAAAAAAAATTTTAATTTTTTTGATGTTGGTCATGCAATATAAAACATATAAATTTTTATATGATTTATATTGTAATAAACTAAGTATTGTATTTAAAAGTATAATTTCACTTGTCATCCGTGTCAATTTTAAATTGGTTCAATATTTCCATCATATCAATTATATTTTATTATAAATTTAATGGTTCAACATGTTTTGATTTCAACTTCCACTTTAGATTGTCGTCAAAATTTATTTTAGCTTAAACTCCATAATGTTTGTGTCCTTTCTATAACTATTTTCTTTTTAACCCTTTAACAAGGCACGCATAATTTACACACACAGATGCTTGAACCTGGGATTCCTAAAATGAATAACATCCTCTTTTCCACTGAAACCACTTGTTGAATTCATTTCTATAACTATTTTAATTTGTCTTTGAATATATTTTAGTTTTCAGTTTATGTTTCATAATGCTTAATAGATTATGACTAATTCAAATGTGTATTAGTTATAATTATAGTTATACTCAAAGATAGAACTACATTTTTCCTCCCATTTGTATAATTAAGTATTATATTTTTATAATTTTTTTTGAATGTATTGATGTAGTTATATAATAATATCTGTCTATACTTTTTTAATTTTTTGACAATGCACAGGCATTTTGCATACACAAATCTCGAACCCAAAACTCTTATTGTGGCCTAAAAAACATTTATATTTGTTCATTTTATTTTATAAGCCTTAAACAACATGAAATCAACGTAGTATATTTTAAGTTTGAAGAAAAAAAAACCTTAAAAGTTTGAATTTTTAACTTTAAAAAATTCTTACTTATTTAAAACAAACATTAAAGTTTGCAAGTATTTGATACTAAAAGGCAACAAGAAAATGACATAGTGATTTCAATTTTTAATAAAGCTCAATAAACATGATTTTTTTTCTTTTAATCTTTATTATTTATTTATTGTATGTGAACAATCAATGAGTTTGGGTGGTGACTTCCAAAAGATCTAAGGTTGGTATATTTATTTACGTGGATATTATTTAATTTTTCATATATTATACAAAATTATTTGTTTGGATTTTTTCATCTCTTACTAATTTGTTTGATAAGTTTAGAGTTAGCCATTATTATTAATACATTTAGTTGGATTTTATTATTTTAGGTTAAATTCTGTTATTAGTCTCATGCATCACAAGAATTGTAAATTAAATCTACATTTTCTAATTTAATTATTTTTAATTTTTATATTTTTAAAATATTAAAATTTTAATTATCACCAAATTTTAACTATTATCTTATAATGTAAAAAAAATAGACTTGGACAAACAAAAATTTTCTACCCTTTTTACTTGCCCCAATTTGTGCCTCACTAATATTAGTGGTCCACGTGTAAGATTAACTTTATGTTTTATTTTTATGGTAATACCGTGAAAAATATTTCCCCGAAGTTTCATCTACTTTTATTATCGAGGTTCTTTTTTTTTTTTTTTTACTTTTGCGAGTTTCTTGAGATTTAAAGTTCTGAATTTTGAAACTTAGAAACTCAACCAAATTGACCTATTTCCCTACCTTTTTCCTTTACTTATCAATTCTTCCTTTTACAAACCCACACATTTAAACAAGCTTTTACATTAGGTTCTCACCTAAAATTACAGATTGAACATTGCATCAAATGAATTGAAAATTTGAAAATGCTGATGTTTTATATTAATCAAGCAATCACCAAAATTATTGAAAAAAATTAATTGAAAATTTGTTCAAATTAAAGGTAATCCAGAGAGAGTGGACATGTTTGGAATAAATGAAGCTTGAGAGAATTGCCACCAATACCGGGTAATATCAAGAGTGGAACTTGAAGCGAAACATGACTGGCACTAAGCATCTCCAACATAATCACAAGTTATAACTCAACACCAAGGTCTTTATATGCCTTCACTTCCTCTAAGTCCATATACAGTGATCTCTTGCCGCCGTTTGGCTTGGTCATCACCGCCAGACCAGCACTATCCTTACCTACCTTCGCTAAAACTTCCATTGTAATTGTTATAACCCACTATGAAATCATCATATTCTTCTTATTGTTAGGATTGAAACTTGAAAAGTTTGAACCAAAAATAAAAACTCGAGAAGAAGGAAAAAGAAGACTGTCAAAGAACACGACATTTGCAAAACATAAAATATAAGGTTATGTTTGTTTCAACTTTCAGTTATGGAAAATATTTTAAATCTTTTTTTTTAATGTTTGTTTCATGTAAAATAAGATGGTCAACGTAAATAATTTTTCAGTCAACTTAAAATTACCCATTTTTTCATGTAAAATATCTTTCCAAAATTTTTTCCGTAATATATTTTCCAAATTGATAAGGTTCTTTTCATTGTAACATCCCCATACCCAGCCCGAACATCGGGTCAAACATCAGGATGTTACATTCTTTAATACATTCTCCACCTATCAAATATTTTCTTATAAACTTTCATAACTTTTCAACTTAGTCCCTTTTTGTCATAAAAGTTCAATATTCACTAATTAATCATAATAAATAATTTTTCTTTCTTGTTGCACTTTAATCACATAATTTATCTCAACATCTTGTTTCACATATCAAATTTCTATGTATTTCACCTCTATTATTTCATCCACATATTTTCTCAAGTTTAACAATTTAATCATTATCATTATAAAAATTCCATATTTTTCTACAATTTCACTTTTACAATTTATGCAAATTTCATCATCTCATAACAGATTCATTAAACTTTTATCATAATTTTCTTATTCACATATTAAATTGTTTCACACTTAAACTTTTGCATAATTTTCAATTTAGTCCCTACTACCATGTAATTAATTTTTCATTATATAAGCACTTTAATCAAATAGTTCATTATAATATTTTATTTCAAATAACAAAATTTCATGCATATCACTTCTCTTGTTTCAATTATAAATTTTTCAAAGTTTACAATTTAATCTTTAACATAATGAAAATTCATTATTTACTATAATTTCACTTTTTTTTTTGGTGAATTAAAACATACAATTAAAATATCACTAGGGAACTAAGTATTATTACAAGGGAAATCCTTAAAGATGAATCCTAAGACTTTGGATGGAGGCTCCTCGAAAACTTGTAAGTCCGAGTTTCATGCAAGGCTTGATTTGGCCAAACAATCCGCAATTAAGTTATTTTCTCTCGGCACATATTGAATTTGTCATTGTTCTTTAGAATGCATGAGTCTTTGAACCCTTCTCAAAACTGTGATGCCAGAGTCATTATCGCACTCTTTAAGCAAGGCTTGGATCACTTCCAAGTTATCTGTCCGGATAATTTACTATAATTTCACTTTAACACTACTTTGTAACAATTCACTACTTCATTTAAACTCTTTACTGTAAATTCCAAATGTATGTTTTTTCATTGAAAACAACTTTTATAAAATATTTTTAGGAAACCTGTCAAACAATTGAAAATATTTTACACACAAAAAAATATTAACTTTTCTAAAAAAAATAATTTTTTAAAAATTATTTTTCGAAAATCATTTTTAGTGAAACAAACGGAGTGTAAAATTTAATCATACACATGGACAAATATAATTGGTGAGGCACAACTAGAAGCAAGCAAAAGGGGCAGAAGATTTTCATTCATGACTAAAATACAATACGAAAAATAAAATAATACCTTAAAACATTTAAAAAATTTAACGTACTTCCTTCTTCCCTTTACGTTTTACCACACGCACAAACAGAGAAACGTGTAAGATGTTCATGGCAGTACCTCTACAGTGCACTACTGTATCCTAGTTTTATATAAAGAAATAGATGTATCATATGTATATATGTTTTTCAATCTCGACAACCTTGTCATTTGATCAGCCTCTCCATCAATGAAAGGCAGGTTTAAGGTTGATTAAGAACAAAACATAAGATTAAGAAATAAGAAAAAAGATTATAGCAGATATGAGGTCCATTTCAGTCGACAACTACACAATATCCCCTAAACTATGACCCTTGATCAGAGATGTAGTAAACACTACTTAATATCCACTTAATCTAAATTATAATTTTATCGTCATGATTAAGACCGCTTACCAAAAAATTGTGGAAAATTTCTATCTATCATAGAGTAAATTACAATAAAATGTGAGAATCTAATAACGAGTGACAACATCATAGGTCAATATGTTGTATAAATATGCTTTATTTATAGAACCAGAAGACTGCATTACGAAGCTTTTTCCAACACAGTAAACTAAGGCTTAATTGGAAATCGTGGTCCTAAAATACCAATTGTTAAACACACATTACATACATATAAATATGTCTTTACTCTTTACTAACCTTTGAAAGTGAAATGTTTGTTTGATTTTTCATTCATTTCTTCTCTTCAAATTCAAAGAAAATATTAGGTTTACAGCTGCTTAGGACTCTTTTTGTTTGTTTCATATTCTTCTTCACTTGATTCTCTCTTCATATAGCAATGAAAACCAGAAAGCTTTTTCCGGCTGTGACTGAAACAAACGAAACCATAGAATGCCCTGATTTTTGTGACCCTGCCTGCCCTTACAACTGCTACCCTTACCCCGACTACTATTACCTACCGCCGCCGCCGCCGCCGCCGCCTCCTCCTCCTCCCTTCTCTGTCCAAAACCATTACATCTCACCTTATGTGATCATCTTTGTTTCGGTACTCGCCAGTTTCATCCTTCTTGTTGGCTACTACGTGATTGTGGTGAAGTCGTGTTTTGGTTGGTGCTGTTCGAGGAATAACAGGCAATCGCAAAGTCTAACCGATGCTTCAGACGAAGAGTTCCTCGATGAGAACCGGATGGATCATCCTATTTGGTTCATCACCACCGTTGGTTTGCAACAATCCATCATAAATTCCATCACTGTTTGTAAGTACAAAAAGGGTGATGGATTGATTGAAGGAACGGAATGTTCGGTGTGTTTGAATGAGTTCCAAGAAGATGAGACGGTGAGGTTGTTGCCTAAATGCAACCACGCTTTCCATATCTCGTGTATCGACACTTGGCTGAGGGCTCACACTAATTGTCCCTTGTGCCGAGCACATATCGTCTTTGATGCTCTTTGTAGCACTCCAACTTCAGCGGATCACAATCCCGATAACATGGATGCAATTGTCGATAATAATCAGACAGAAACGTCTGAGATTGGAGGTATGAATTCTGATGAGAACAGGGCTGAAAGAGAATTGGCAGAGGCTAATGACCAAAGGGTTTTAAAGGAAGGCGATGAAAATGGCGTTTTGTTAGCAAGTGATTGCATGGAAAGAAGCAGTGTTGTGGCTAAAGAGATGACACAAATCAAAAGGTGCGTTTCCATGGATTCTTCATCTTCATCAGCTGCAAGTTTGTTTCTGGGCATTCAAGAGGATGTGGAAAACCCAGATTCAAGCATCGTTGAAACACAAAAAGAGGTTAGGGTAATGGGGAATTCATCCATATCTCAGCATCTTCATTTAAGCCCGGTTCCAATGAAAAGATCGTTCTCATGTGGTGGAAGGTTTTTCTCTTCATCCAGACGTTACCGAAGCATGAATTCATCAATTCTTCCCCTGTAAAATAAAGTTCTTTCCCTCTTTTAGATTATAGTTTTGGTTTACAGCGTGCGGTATTTGTTAAAAACAGAGAAATTGTATGCATGATAGCTGATGAAGCCCCACGACGTAAGAGAGGAACAAGAATAAATTCCATGTATTTTGCTTTCCCTTGGGCTCAAATCCAGAAGTATATATAACTTGATTGAAGCTTCACTTGATATCTGTAAATGCGAGAAACTCATTATGCTGTTAACAGAGAGTGTGTTTCAGCTGAGAGATGAATTGATTGATTTTGGAATTTCTTTTTTATGTTGAAATGGTAAACTTCAATGATTGATGATTATGGAGGATAAAATGAATATAGTCCTTAGTTTAAATGAAGCAATCTTTCTTTATTTCTTGCTCTTCAAGTCAAGAAGAAGAGAAAGTCATAATTTAGAGGTTGCTTGAAACCAGGTATACAGGCTAACCAAAACCAGTCAATTTCATCAGCAGTCAAAAGGTTTGCCTAATTTTTGGTGACTTGGGTTTTCTTCATGCCCTAATTTCCATCTAATCAATCCACATTTTTCTTTACTCTGAAGGTGATGATCTAAGCTTATATACCTATAACTAAACAAATTTGGATGGTGGCTTCTTCAACCAGCCATGATTTGTGAGTTGGTTCTGATGCTGATTCAGTAACTGATCCAAAGCCCCATCAGTTTTTGGGTTCATATGGTTGCAGCCATAAGCCCAGCCATGTCCAATTTCTCTGAATCGAGTGAGGGACCAAACCAATTACCAAATAACATTTTTCTTAAAATATTATATTGTTCAAATTCTTTTATTTTAACTTGATAAAGATATAGGTGCAGTGGACCGGTTAGGTCAAAGAAACTAGTCCTCTATGATTAATTATTTATATATTTTCCAAATATAAAACGAAATAATTAGAATAAAAAAAGTTAAAAAAGTGTCGGACAAAACACTAAAGTAATCCTAGATTATTATATATAAATTCTTTTTCTAATTTATTTTTTCATCTTTGATTATTTTATATATATATATATATATTCTATTTATATATATTTTTAAAGAAGCCTCATGCATGAAATGTAATAAACTTCAACGATAATATAATTTTTTACCTTAAATTTGATAACTAGATCCATTTTGATTTATGAATTTGGATTTTGTCAATATTTAATGATATAACCAGTGTTATTAGAATAGAATCAGATCAAATGAACCAATAATTTATTGATGTAACCGTCCGAACAAATGGGTTGAATCGATTGACTTAAAAACTAATTGAAATTGGTAAAAATTAAAAATTGGATAAAATTGATAGTTGAACCGGTATAATAAAATTTTTATTTTTTTTAGATTTTATGAATTTTTAATTTTTTTATTTAATTATTATTGGATTGACGATCGAACTGATTGAATTAAAAATTAGTGATCTAACTTGTTCAACCATCGATCTAGTTATTAAAATACTTAATGTAACACTATATGATTGTACCGCATATTCACCTGAAAGTTTATATAAATTTCAACGGATGATGTGACACAATCTCAGAGTGTCACATCATCAAATTTTTATATTTTTAAAGTTTAGGGATCAAAATAGATTTAGTGATCAAATTCAAGTGCCAAAAAAATGAACTATAGATACCAAAATAAACCTAATTGCCAAGTACAAGGGCTAAAAATTATATTTTCCCTAAACTTCATTATAATATTCTTCATATATTTATAATAACATGATATATTTAAATTAAGTTGATTAATTCATCTAATGCAATTGTAAATTAGATAAACCAAAAATGATAAGTTTATGTATACTTTTTAAAGAAGATAAAAATAAAAATAAACAAACAAAATCAAATTAATCAAATCACAACGATTTAATTCAATTAACTTGATTTTAATGCAGGAGGCAAGACAAAAAGAATGAAAATTTACACCAAGCTAGAGCCTAGAGAAGCTTGAAGTAGCAGGCCCAGACAGTTCAGTGTAATTAAGGTCTGCATGCATTTAATCAACTTACATCTCCCGACCCAATCCCTTCAGTTAAAAAAAATAAAAAGAGAACACAGTTTTTGTCGTCTTCAAATCCGCCATTTTTGTATTGCTTAGTCTTACACCAAAAAAATAGGGCAAGTTGGTGCATTATCGACAGCAAATGCCATTAATAAACACCAACCAACGCCAACGGAGAGAGAAAACCTAATAAGTTCAGCACAAAAGACAAACACTTGAATCGATTTGCAGTTTAATTCTTAATTTTTATATATATCTATACTTAGAACAAAGGAAAAAAACATTTTCGATGGTAGCGAAATCTTTTTGTTTGGCGAGATCGACTTCGAGATTCATGGAGTTAAGACTATCTACTTACTAACAACCATGCATGCATTGTCTTACATGGTTTTGTTCCAAGTCTCTTCCTTTGTTATTTTAAAACTAAAATCCTTTCATCAATCAAAGATTTGTCAGATCTTGTTCCTGTTTGACTTACTTGTGTCGTATGTGTTCCTTAAGAACAAGCAACTGCTCCAAATTTAGACATTCAAATGCAAGTGTATATATATACATAACTAAAGATGGCAAAATCTTAATCACTGGATCGATTTCGAACTCATCCACTCAAAATGGAGTGGATTTTTTTTATTTGAAAAGTGAATGCGGATCTTTTAGATAATGGGTATGAAACTGTTACCGTAATTATTTGTATCGCCCCGGCCCACTCCATTATATGAAAAATACTATCGTATCCTTGTATATATATATATATAAACTATTAAAAAGATAAAAGTGTAATACCATAATATAGAAAAAAATCATATATTTTATGTTTAAATATTTTTTTTGTTGAAAAATTATGTTTAAATATCTTACTTGACCTTAAAAAATTGAAAATATTAAAAATAAGTCACAAAAATTAAATTGAAGCAAAGCAGGTAAAATAGGGATGAATGCATCCAACATCTATAAAGATTATAATGATTTTCAAAATTATAAATTTATAATAATACAAAGCGAGTGATAAAAAAATACTAATTATGAAACGATAATAGATTTAACAATATCCACCGGTCCCATTCCATTAATATCCCTATAAATACATGTATTCACGAGGGCAGCTCAATCGTGTGCCACAGCGGTGCAGTCAAATTGCCCTTTATTTTTCCATTGGGTGGATTACCCAAAAAGTAGGAGTCAAACACTATCCTTATATTCGATACGGGATGATTTTCTTCAAAATTCTTTCCTTTAATCATTGATTTGTTTCAACTTTAATTATTAAGTCCTGATTTCTTTAGCATTTAAGCATTTTCACGTAATAATCAGCATAATAGTTTGATGGTTTTTACGACGACGTTTCTCTAATG
The DNA here is from genome assembly GCA_005610355.1 of Gossypioides kirkii. Taxonomy (NCBI): domain Eukaryota; kingdom Viridiplantae; phylum Streptophyta; class Magnoliopsida; order Malvales; family Malvaceae; genus Gossypioides; species Gossypioides kirkii. The sequence goes on along the minus strand of CP032247.1, from coordinate 16,584,263 downwards.
TTTTTCTTTTTCTTTATTGAAGGACGAGTACTTCTAAGACAATGCGGATGGACAATTATTACAAAGTTTGATCCTCTCAAAATTATTATATGGAGAATTAAACAAATCACAATTCGAATATAACCTATCGTACATCAAAATAGCTTTGGACAATATTCACATGTGGTCGAGTTTAATCCAAACATAAATTTGAATAAAGTTCATACATGATTTATGTAAGGTGAAACTTGAATTCAAACATAAAAATAACCTAAATAAAATGAAAACAGGGGAAAATTTTAAAATTGAAACATAAAAAACCTTTAAAAAAAACCATTGGATTCCCTAAATAAAATGAATTGACACGCATGATTGGTTAAACATAGCATAAACTAAATGAGTTTAGATGTATATAACAACGTAATGTTGAGGGAGCAAAATGAGTATATATACCAAAAAAGAAAATGTGGTTGTGGGACAAAAAGGTATTACAGTAATTAAATTTAAAAATGGCCTACGCAGACTTTTACTGTTGCAGCTGAATGTAGGTTTGATGTTTACCATCATCACATATTCAGTAGCTATTGGCATTTCATAATTATTAAAAGCGTAGAAACGAGGAATATGAAGTAAGTCATGTTACATTCATGATGATGTTATTATTGTAATTCAAAATCACAATCATTTCCTTACAGAAACTTCTTTGATCTTTCCCTTTTCTTTTCCTACAGGTCATCAAAGAATCTCCTGTCCACTCCCCAGCTTTTTCACATCCCCCTTTTTCCTTCTATCTACTCTCGGAATTCATAACCTTCTGGTTTTAATTATTAATGATATCCCCATAACCAAACTTCATTAGTTCCTGCAGAGTAAGGAAAACCCCTTTTTTTTACTGGAAAAAACCCCCTTTTTATGATAATCTGTCATTTATAATAAACAGTCGTGAATGTTTCACCACGAGTTTTTACTGATAATTGTTCTTTTTTTTTTATTATCTAATTTCACATATCAAAACATGCAATGTGAGCATGAAATAGATTGTCTTTTCTATTTTATTAATCAATATTAACTTAATATTTATAACAACATGTTTTTGCTGCATATCTATATGCATTATTGATCCAAAAATAATTTGGGAATTCGCTGAATTCTTTTTTTGACATGCTTAGTTGGGGGAGAATCTAATTAATGTGATTTGCGGAGTTGTTATCATAATATTTTAAGAATAACAAGAAGGAATTGTACAAATTTGAATATGAAGTTTCAGCTTAATCTCATGTATTAATTCGATGATTAGTATGTTCACCATCTCAAATGTAACTTGAGTTCGAATCGCATTAGTCACGTCAATTTTGAAATGTAATAAAAGGATAAAAAAGAGGTAAGAAAAAATAGACATGGGCCAAGTCATATTTCAAATCCGAAAAAATGACAATCAATCAAATGATAGTTATAAACTTTGCTGTTTATAAAGTTGGATGATGCAGGTCTATAGCTACATCTAGGGCCCTTCATTAGCTTTCCTTTATTTTCCCTAAAGGGACGACAAAAATCTAATGGATCTTTATAAAGATAAGCTTGATTAATGACTTATCATTATTATTAAGTAATATATCACTTCGTTTTCATTCTTCATATCATGCAAAGTTTAGAAAACCAAGTTCCACATTCTGTCGATTGCTTTTGTGGTACTTTAGGCATATGGTTTCCAGATCATGATCATCTACAAGCATTAGAATAAATTATTATCTCAAAAAACAGGAAAAAACAAAAATGGTAATAAAAAGCAAACATCTGCTGCACATTCTATTGGCAGCACAAAAAAAAAAAAAAGTAACCCCCTTTTACTTATTTTCCACTCAATCAAACAAATTCAATTACGAAAAAGGAGAAGAAAAGGCCAAAAGGGAATAAAGAATCAAACAAACTTTATAACGTAATCGCGGAAGATAATCATCAAAGAAACCTCTAAGCAGATTCAGAAAAAAAGGAAGACCATCGAATCTGGAGTTCACTGTTGCATGGCTTAATCTTTTGGAGAGGAAAAAGTGTTTGTGGCACCCACCCAATTGTTTAAAGTTTGTAAAGCAATAGTTGTTTCATATAAAAGTGTTTGTGGCACCCATTCAGAAAGTGGAATGGAGACTGGAGGAGGGGAAGGGGTTTCATATAAAAGTAAGACAAAGGAAAACGCAATGTATTGTTGGAAAAAAGACACATTTATTCTTTCTGTTGTTTCCTCGAAGGCGAAGAGGTAACACTGTAACAGTGGCTTTATACCAAAACATAGTAAATTGTCCTAATTCCAACGTTAAAATTATTAATGGAATTGCATGAATGAATTCGGGAATTTGTCACAATAAGTACAAAATGAGTTCATCTTGTCAAAAGAGCCGGCCGGAAGATATGGTTATGGCTGTCTTTAAGTGTCTTTCTTTTATCTTTTTTTTTATACATGAGACGCAATGGTAGGTAACAGGATTCTGTCTATTTCGACTGCACTGTGGCTGATGGGACACGGTTTGATGGCAATTTTTTTTTCTTTACCAAGTAGTAATAATAAGACATGTAATTTGATTAAGTCTTGCCTCCATTAGCAGGCCCAACATCTGGAAAAATATTGTACTCACTTCACTACACTTACACTGTATGTCTTCAAAATACATTAAGTAAAATATATATTAAAGTTGCAGACCTTGCAAGAAAATTAGATAGCAAAACAACAATGGAGTCCCGTTCGATCCATCGATTTTTGGGAAAAAAAAATTACAGCGGGACACAGAAGACATAGAAGCTTTATACGTCTCAGTTTTCTCTCAGCTAAAATCAGCTTCTTCTTGGAGACTGCGCAGCATTTGATTAACAGCTGCTGCAATTTCATCCACAGTGTTCAGATGGCACCCTTCCTCAACCTGTCCCCATTAACCAACCATAGTTTGAGATGGGTTTTTTGGCTATTAAAGTAATGAAGTTTGTAGTGAAATATTAGTTAAATAATTACCTTGACGCTGATTGAATACAAAGCCATTTCATCAACAGTGGAGACATTGAGGTGGAGAATGGTGAGGCTTAGGCTTTGTAACCCAGCAACCAGCTTCAAGAGTTGTCTGGGTCGTTTCTTGGAGAGTATCTTGAGGTTAGCGTGGGTTTCCACCATGGTCACTTCGATATCCGCCACGCTTTCGGCGGCCATGGGCTGATCAGCTGCCATGGACGATGGTGAATTGTTGCATTGAGACGTTGCACGAGTCGAGAATTGCGGGAAGGCGAAGAACTCAGCAAAGGGTGAAGGGTCGCCATTGTGTTCTGGGTGTTGAGTGGTCCTCTTATGAGCCTCCATGGTCTGCAACAGCTGCTCCAATTCCTTAACGAAATTAATGGCTCCCCCAATAATCGAAGCTTGATCACCCTGAGAAAAGGATTAATGCATGTGTTAGTATAAACTAGTTGCCAGACACAGCAAAGATATATAGCTGACCAGGGCTACAAATCTAAATGATCTTTCATGAAAATCAGGAATTTCTACACTTTTTTCAGCCAATGCCTTTTTACGACTTCAACCATTTGAGAATCGAAAAAGTAATGGTCATAATATGTTAATTACTTAATTAATAAGCGAAAGCGTTGATTAGGGTTGCATAAACTTGTTCTAAAGGTTAATCATTACTTTATTAGTCCAAACGGAAGAGAGAGAAATAAAAACTGACCCTTTGAACATAAGAAGCTGGCATCAAAGATCTAATAGCAGCGAGGTACTCATTCATTTGTTTCCGACGATTGCGTTCAACAGCAATATGAGTCATTCTCTGGTTCTCTAGCTCTTCTTTGTTCTTACTGCTCCTGGTGCGACGACGTTTTCGTCTACCACCACCGTTGGTCTCCGTGTAAGCTGGTGGGGGTTCCATTGGAGCTTGGAAACCAACTGCAGGACCAGGGAGAGACTGGTCGACAGTACAAGTTTCAGGCGAAGAAGAGTAAGCATCCCATAATTCCTTTGCATGTTGTTGTTGCATGACTGAAGTAGACGGTGAGTCCCAAGTTGCATGACTCCCTTGTTGTTGTAAGTTGGTTTCAAGAATCACAGGAAGAGCTTTATCTTCATCTTGAAAGCAAAAATCATACCCCCAGGCTCCTCCTCCTCCACCAGCAACAGGGAAGATGTCCTTGAAACCGTAAGTAAATCGGTCCGGAGGGTAAACCACTGCCTCTAATGCCATGTTTTGCAAGAATTCAGATCCTTATTACACGCTGCCAATCTTTCTTTTTTTTTTCCCTCTAAAGTTGGTCCTTTGTTTCGCACACATACACAAAGAGACACACGTTTGTATTGTCTATTCGCTCTTTCTTTTTCTTTTCCTAAAAGGAAAGTGGAAAGACAAAGATGAAGGAAGAGATAGAATGCGTAAAAGGGAATCTCTTGTAATTATAAGAACTGAAAGGTGAGAGTTGAGAGGGAGAGAGAGAGTGGAAGTGTTCCCAACGAAGAACCCCAAATGAAAGAAAGAAAACACTACACATCCAAAAGACCAAACAAAGTCCCCCTTTTATCATCCCCTGGTTCTCCCTCATGAAAGAAAGAAAGAAAGTTGATCAACTTTTTAAAAGATGGTTTAATCCTTAAAAAAACAACAAAAGCTACAGCATGGTGCACGTGAGATTACATTGCAGACCATGGAGAGATAGAGACAGAGAGAGATTCTCTATGGCAGGCAGTTGGAGAGAGAAAGAGCAATTACTGCTTCAAGATCGTCCTCCCAAAGTAAATAAGAATACCAATGTAAGAAAATTATATAAAGGGTCCAAACTCCAAATTAGGGGCATATCTAATATCGTGAAATGGGTAACCTTTTTTTGTGTTTATTTTATTTTATAGGAAGGGAACAGTCATGTCTCCTGCCACGACATTAAACTAATAATTTAAAGGGAAGGGTTGTTTCGGAATATCCCCCTAATTTTATATTATATTATAGTTTTTATAAATTGTCCAAACAAAACAGAGGTGCCTAATTAGATATGACTATGGCTTTCATTATGTAATAATGTGGTCGGACACTTGGACATTAAACTCAGAAACATGACAAAAAGCTGACGATAAACCAGAGATTCTGATCAAAGATCTATAAAGAAAGAAAGTGAGATGAGAAAGTGAGAAAATTAAAAAAAAAAAAAAAAACCTAATAAAAACAGCTTATTGTTTTATTTTATTTTTATTTTTAAATATATTTCAGGTGTCTGGTAAATGTCCAGAGGAATCCATGTGACCATACAAAGAGCCACTCTATAATCATCTACGACCAAGACTATGCTTCCAACCTAAAAAAAAAAAACCTATACTTCTCCTCTCCCCTGTCTCTTCCCAAAAAATTCTCTACTTCCTAATCTTAATTTCCAATTATAAATTTATTGGCTGATGAAATTTTGCATTGAAAAATAATAAGATAAAAAGTAATTTTTGTTAGTAAAATATTTAATTTTTTATTCAATCAAAAATTTGTTTTGATATTTTTATACATTTTAATTTTAATTATATATAATTTATTACTTTCATCAATTCTATATATATTAATAATTTATTTTTTTAATTTATTAAAAAAATTGATGAATTAATTTTATATAATCATATTCCTTTTACTGCATGATAATTTCGGGCATAAATTAAATAATTCAAAAAAGTAAATATATGTTGTTTTACATCCCATATTTGGCTTTAATGATAATGTAAAGCTAGGTAGGTAGGCACATCAATTTCAATAAGACATTAATTCTTTATGGTTGCTTTCCCCTCATTTACCTTGGGTTCTTCTTCCATGGAATATTGTTAACACCATCTCAATATTCTAATCTTCTACTGTCGGAATTTTTTTTCCAAGTATTCCCAATGGAACAACTGGCTTTCTTTTAATTTTACCACAATAAATAAACATTATTTATCAGATTCCTTCACCAATATGGTAATTAAGAATATACAATTTGGCTTCCCTTATTATCTAATAATTCTCTGCCTTTCCAGATCTCTCTTTCAAACCAATTAGTCACCAACTAATTTAATTGCAATTTGTTGTTTACAAACAAGAGGTGTTGTCGTTTAACTATTTTTGAGCTTCATTACACGCAAGCAAGGCGCCGTTTCACAGTCTATCTTCCTATTTTGGGCTTTTTTTAATGCTATATTTTTTAACTCATACTAAATGTTTAAAAAACTTTAAACTATAATTGAAATTTAAAGAATGAAACGTAGAGAACTCAACAAGTGGTTCCAGTGGAAAAGATGATATTGTTCATCTTAGGAGTTCCGGGTTCGAGCGCATGTGTGTGCATTGTTAAAGGATTAAGAAAATATAAACTTGTAATCATTAAAAAAAAGGTAAAATGGTAAAACAATCTCAAATTACCACGTGAATGTAAGATACTTAAGTAGAGATGACATTTCATTAAGGTCTTGTCTCTCAACTCTAAAAGGATACCAAAGGTATAGGTTTGATTAATGCCTCGTTATGGATTTCCACTGTGTTTCGCTTTTTCAATGGTATGATTCTCATTTTTGAATATTTTAAAAAAAACGGCTTAAGTTCTCTTTTGAATTGGGAGATAAAATCTTAAATGTGTGTTGCTCTTTACTGTGATAATACTTTAAGAAAACAATACTTTCACTTTATCAACACGATAGAGATATATAATAATAGGTGTTAATTATATTTGAAAAATTAAAACTTTAATAATATATAATAAACGAAACTTAAAATATGATTATGACAAAATCATGATCCGTGGCACATCAATCTTATTTTTTAAAACGCCTCATCTCCATATTTAATATATGCTAAACTTTGTTTTTATACAAAGGAAATAACTATTATTGGAAAATCAATAACTTAAGTTGTTGGTAGGAGTGTTGAATGTATTGAGTAATCAACATAAAAACCCAGAAAAAGACAATATATATATATTGAACGACAATTAATATTTTCTTTAAAAAATGTTTGGGCCTTTACGGTGGTTAGGAGGAAAAAGAAAATAGAAATCATCTAAAATAATAATTAATAAGTATGATAAAAATATGGCCAAATTATGCTATTAGTATTTATATTATGTGTAAGTTTTGAATTTAATTTATATACTTTAGTTGGTAAATTTGAGTCTTTCTACTTTATGATTTGATCAATTTTAATTTTTATAAATTTTAGTCATGACTCAAACGATAATAGTTAAATTCGTTTGGTTAGTCTTGAAAACCATTGAATTATTAAACTTCTATATGGTAAAATTGCACTTCGAACTCCCCACAATGAAAAAACTGTTTAGTCCTTTTCAAAAATGATGAAATCATACACTAATATATGATAAAATTATATTTTGACCTTGACCCCAAAAATTTATAATTCAATTCAGGTCCCTCCTAAAAAATTTTCTAGATTTACCCTTGGTTCATGTTTTTCATTTTGATCATTTTCAATCCCTATACTTATTCAATTTTTGAAATTTTAGTCTTGAGGTAAATGTGAGTAATATGTGGAAATAATAAGATAACATGACATCACATATATGATAAAATGTTTGTGATATAAGAATTTGAAAATAGTAGAGCTTAATTTATTGAACTTAATAGCTACCATTTATAGAATTTAATTCTGAATTTAAGAGTGATATGCACCCTTAAAGTTTTGACCCAATTATGGCCAATATGTTACCTCGCCTAAAAGAACTTATCACCAGACACCATCCTGCCTGATGCTTCAAGCTCTCCATCGCTAGGCTATGTTCTTCACCAGCACTTGTCTCCTGCGTCAATTACATCAAAATCCATTTAAGTCCTCCAAGTATAAATGCAGAAAGTTCACCATAACTCAGCTACTAGCTCTATTAACACCACACATGTCTAGGGAACTCACATCAAGCAAGGCTCCACTGTCTCAAAACCACCACTTCGCCAAACCATCCAACCATCATCAGCACAACTAGTCTTTGATTTTGATCGTTGATATATGGAATCCATCTACCTAGCATTAATTATTGATTTTATAATTAAGATCATTGCTTTGACTTGAGAGTTTGAAGAGAAAAACGTGAGGTGAATATTTGATCCTACAAATATATACGTACATTAAATATTGCTTCTTTCTTATTTCATTTGCTTAACGCAACTAACAATGTAAAACAACCAACCAAACCACGAATACGTGTTTCAACCTCTAATCCAGAGTTTACCACTCAATTCCCACGATTCAAATTAAGTAGCTAGGGTTTTATTTATTTTTTTAATTAAGCAGGAAAACTAAGCATACCGTACGGAGATACTCATAAACACAGCTCATTCCCTAAGAAAACACCAAAAAAGAAAAAAAAATCAAACATAGGGGCTTAGCTACTTAATTAATTTGTTCTTGGTTTTCGTCACATATAATATATGATATATGATATATGTGTGTGTTTCAAGCGCAAAGCTCGCTTCCAAAAATTCTAACCATGACGCATGTGGGCATTACATGGTTGCCAACATTATTCCAACTGGATTAATTATAATTATGGTTTTAACAAGTTTAAGCCTTCATCAGAATCTCAACTTCATCATTTTAATCAAAATGAACAGTACTTAGAGAAGTATATATGGGTTCAAGGAACCACGGACCTCAATTTCTGGGAAACAGCAACACCTTAGTGTCGTCTTTTGTTGCCGTGGCCTCAGCCTAAGATTTAGACCCCCCCCCCCCCCCCCCCCAATTATTTTTCTTCCATTTTTAGGTTGTTGCTAGCTCATCAAAAATAATGCTCAATTTTTGGCCTTTTAAAACAAGCTTTTGCTAACCTCAAATGTTAGGGCTTTTTTTATTTATAAAATGATATTATTATTCTCATAGCTTTATTTTTTTTTTCAAAATTATATTTTCTTTTGATTTTTGTTATAAAATGATAAATTATTTTTAATTTACTTTTTGGATTCTTTTGAGATTGAAATTCTAAAGGCCTGAGCTGACGTATTAGACTGTTTTAGCCCATTATTATATGTATGGGCTGAAGAATAAGGCTTCTACCCATTTGACAAATCTCTTGCATGCATGAAAATGAAACACGTGATGTAAACACATCAAAATTAATACATATTAAATTTTGTTTAAATATATAATATCCTCAAAAATAAATAAAAGCATGTTCCGGTTGGAATATTGATTTTATGGACTTCATTCCAAGACCTATTACACTAACACCCTGTTTGGTTGGCTGTAATAATCATTCCATTACATCACAATTCAATGGGCCCACCACTAATCTTTTGTTTGGTTGAATGGAATACCCATTACTGGTGTATTCCATTACAACCTTATGTAGAAAAAAACATCCGTTTCTATTCTCTTCCCTCCCCACAGAATCTCCATTCGTTGTTTAGCCTCTCTAATTTTACCCTTACTCTCTCTTTTAGACTTCCCAATTTTTTTCTTTCATTTTCATCGAGAGAAGCTTGCTTTCCTCCTAATTTATTTCTCTTCTTGATTTTGGGTCTCTGCAAAATTTACACTTCTTCTGCTTTCATTTTCAAGCTCTGCTCTCTTTGCTTTTCCATTTTGCTCAGTTTCAAGGTATGGGTAAGCTTCCTTCTTCTTTTATTCTTCGTTCACTTGTTAATGCTGGAAGCTATCTTTCTAATTTCCACTCTTTTTCTTCTTCTTCTAACACCATTTCTACCCACATCGAAGCCTTAAGTAAGAAACCCATGCCCATGTCTGTTAGAGGAAAGGGCAAAATAGATTATCGCTTCGATAATATTGATCATGCTCTGCTTTTGTTTAATAAGATGATAGGCAAGTATCCAAAGCCTTCAATTGTGGAATTTAATAAACTATTAGGAGCCGTTGTTAGGATGAAACATTGTGTCATTGTTGTTTCTAAGTATAGACAGATCGAATTATTGGGAGTTTCCTATAATGTTTATTCTTTGAACATCTTGATTAATTGCTTTTGTCAATTAATAGGTCGAATTGATTTTGGGTTTTCTGTTTTGGGGAAAATGTTGAAGTTAGGTGTTGAACTTGATGTTGTAACTTTGATTCAAATAATTTTCTTTCCTCTTTTCACCTTCTCTTGTTCTACCTGGCAAACTCTTTAATGATACCGGTGAATGATGATATTTGTTTGGTTATGTTTATTGTACATTATCTTTGTGGTTAGTACATAGTGGATTAGGAAATTATTCATTTGTCAAATGCTCAAATTGTACTTTGCTTACATCTATGAAAAAGTGATTTTAAATTGATTTAATCATTGGTCATTCTTGAACTGAAACAAAATACTCAAAATTATGGTCACAGTAAGAGAAACTTCATTATCCTTTTGTTTTCAGTTTTAGTGCTAGATTATTGTGTATATCTTTGAGTATTACACTTTAAGCAGATGTTATGCTATGCAAAAACTTCCATAGTCAAAACCATACTTGTAGAACCTTTTCCCTTTCCCCTTCTTTTTCCTGGCTTTGGTTCAATAGGAATTGAATTAACAATCGCTAGAACTTGATCATAAGAATTGAAATAGCAAGTGGTCCAATCTTTGTTGTCTTGGTTTTAGATCATACTATTGTTGTAGCTGAAAATAGGTATGTTAATGTTCTTTTGCCTAAGTTAAGAAAATAGGTATATAATGTTCTTGTGTTTTTAGAGAATCCTTGGATGAGCAAGGCGTTTCAGCTCTTGCAGCATTTCTAGAATGCAAAAAGGTAGGTTGTTGTTTTCTGCTCGCAGTTTTGATTTAGTGCATTTTTGTAGGAGTAGGATTAATGGCTTTGATCCATGCAGCCAATCCCATGTAGTGTAAAACTAAAAAGGCTTATTGTTGTACTACAAATGAAACTTTTTAAGCCAGTAGAAAAATGCTTTGCTGTTGTTGCAAATCATTTCTAACTGATTAATTTTTGTTGCATTTGCCTAATTTCTCTATTGCATATTTATATTTTCAGAGTCTGGATGCTGCAGCATAGTCAAGTAGTGTTTTGGATTTAATTAAGACAACTCTTTCCTTGAGCGCTTTAAGACAAGTAATTGTAAAAGGTCTAGAAAGTAATCTTAAAAATGATGCGTCTGATGCAGCCATAGCAATGCATCAAAAGGTAAGTCCAATTGTTATAATGTTTAAGCATAAGCTTCATAGAAACATAAATTTGACTCGAAATTTTCTCTATTTGCTCTCGTCTTATTTTGCTGGTCACTGTTGTTTGCAATTGATAGTGGCGGCTTTGTGAGATTGGCCTTGAGGACTATACCTTTTTCCTCTTAAGCAGGTATATATCTAAACCTTTTTCTGGTTGCTATGATAATTGTGCTTGGACTTGTAAAATTTTCAGCTATTATTATACCTCTGCCAATTATGAAGAATAATTTAGTAACAGTTTATGACTTTACACCAAAAATCCTAATCAGCTTATGGGCTCATTTTACTAACCAAATTCTTGTTAAATTGAGTTAATGCCCTTGATGTTTGATGTCACTTATCTCTATTCTTTTGTTTGTAGAATTTGTAGCTAACATCCACGTAATGCTTAAAATCGGGAAGTTCTATAGAATATTATGATATCAAGATTTGATATTAATAGGATGCAATGATGTCATATTTTTGGTAATTTTAAAGGGCAACAAAGTGAGCTAGAAGAAAGGAACTATGTCATGTTTTGCTAGGGCTGTTTGAGCCAATTGCTTCTTCCCAAAATTCTCAAGGAGCCAAAAGGAAACGAGTTCCATGAGAAGATGTTTCATTGGTTGCTTGTATGGTCGACTTGCACAATGTTCGAATCTTTTTTATGTTATAAAATTTAACATATAAATTATGACATATAAGCTAATGGCATCATGTAACTTTTTGTTAATGTATGAACATTATGTTTGAATTCTCAAGCTATTTATTACTTTTAATCTTTTACTTTTTAGTTTAGAAGATAATTAAATTATTTGTTTCGCCAATGATATTTAAGCACATTATATATGCATTGTAGTTTAAAACTAATAAATTAGGTTATATATTAATTTTCTAATATTATATATTATGATTTTTATTAATTCATATTTTAATAATAATTATATTAAAAATATTATTAAATTATATATTATTTTATTAAATTATATTTAATAATAATTATGTTAAAATATAATTAAATTATATGTAATAATAATCTTATTGAAATTTAATAACAATAATTATCTAAAAAAAATTCCGCTAAGGGTACTTTAATAATTTAAACCTTTTTTCTTATGCTATTACAACACCATTCCATTCAACCAAACACAAGAATACTATTACAGCTCTATTCCATTCCATTCAACCAAACAACTGAATTACTGATTACATTCCATTACAGCGAACCAAACGTGGTGTAAGATTTGTGCATGAAAAAATCATCAAATTAATTTCTCTCGTCTTATGCTAACAAAATTATTAAATCGATACCCCTGTTTCAATAATTTGTATGATGGGTTGAATTTAAATTGTAATTTTTATAACAGTAAAAATATATTTTCATCTTTTTAATGGTCTATATCTTTAAAAATTTTAAAGGATTAAATTAAATTTGTATCATTTTTAGAAAAGGGTCAAAGTATAATTTATTAATTTAAAATTTTAAAAATTTTAATAGATCTAAATGAAAAGTTCTCCACTTTAGGGGGGTCGGGGCCTTTACTAGCCCTCTACCTACGCCCCTGAGGGTAGGGATGTTCAAACGATTAACCGAACCAAACTAGTATTAATTGAATTAACCCAATTTTTTAATCTTTTAATTGTTAATCGAACCGAAACTTTTTTCAAAAAAATTAACTAAACCAAAATATTGCGGTTAGTTCGGTAAGTTAACCAAATTAATCGAAATTTATATGTTTTATTTTTTTTTTGTTAAAACAAGTATATAACATATAAAATAAATAAATTGATAATGTTCAATTGACCGAATTAATTGAATTAACCGAATTAGTAATAGTTTAATACATATAATATATAATATTATTTTTTAAGTTCGATTAATTACCTAATTTTTTTGAACTGAATTAATCATTAACCGAAATTTCAAAAAATCTTTAATTGATCTCCGATCAAATTAGATCGATTCGATCGATTAATTCGATTTTAATCAAAATTTGAACACCTCAATCACAAAATATCAACTTAAAACAACTTGTAAGCTCGATTAGTTATAATTTGCTGGATTGTACTATTCACAGAGCATCCAATAATTGAAAATGTTATTAGCCCCACTTATATCATTATACATATAAACCACATTCAAATCAATTTAGAAATTAAATCTAAAAAATAAAAATTTCAACAAAGTCTTGTTGACAAAAGCCGAAGTACTAAGATTTTGACCTCCTAAATTCGACTCTCATATGATGAATTTCAAGTATATTTTGAGTATTAAACAGATTATATTTTTGTAAAATTACAAAAGAAAAAATCACATAATTTATCTACAAGTGAAAGCATGCAAAATCAATACCATGGCATACATAGTAAACAAAAAAAAAAAAATAAGAAGTCAATCGAAAAAGAAAAATATTAAAATGAAAAATGGGGTTACTGTATATCCGCACTCTATATTCCTGTAAGAAAAAATAAAGAAGGAAAGAGAATAACGTGGGAATATTATGTCAGGGTGGGAGTACAAGCAGAGTCAACAGAAAATGAGGATGATGAATATCGAAATCGTCTGATTCGAATGGAACAAGGAACATGTTGTGGGGGTAAATAGGAGCCGTACACGTGGTCCAAAGCACCCACATGATTCTTGTCAGTGGCTGTTGTAACGCAGCGAAACCGCGGTCCCCACTTAAAACCAGGGGCTACCGCCTCAACCTTCACCGATTGCATTCCACAACATAACCAATCCCACAAATTTGTTCCTTTCATTTTTATTTTTAATGTTTGTCGGTCCCCATATTCTATTTTGTCGATAAATTCGATGTTAAATACTAGGTTTCTTTTTCTTTTTTTCTTTTTACACTTCTTCAAGTGTGGGAATATATGCTCCATTCGGTGGGTTTTTTTTTTATTTGGATTTTATAATGTTTGTAATAATTTTTAATTGTATTTGTTTTTATTTTCATATTGAACATTCAAAAGACTGGGCTTGACGGTACATTGAATTTATAGTATAATGTTTTTATTATTGGAGATTGTTAGCAAAATATTTATACTTAGTCTTGGAGCTATTTGAAGTATTGCTTAATGTGTGTTCATCAATTACTCAATTTAAGAATCAATGTGTAAAATTGCACCATTACTTTAAGTGAATGTTAAGGTTTGTCACTAAATTTTGATTTTGATATATAAGTTTAATTTAAAATATTTTGAAGACTAAATTTAATAAAAAATATTTCCAATAATTCATTTAACATTTAACAATAATATTTAAAATTAATAAAAACAATTACTTTATAAAGAAACAAACATTTTTTTTCTACTTTTTCAAGTTTGCTTTTCTATCATAATTAATTTTTAATATTTTATAAACTAATTTACTGTGTTTTTTTTCTTCTTAAATTTTGTTTTAAAATTTGAAAGAACATGTTTGCTCTGCGTGATAATCATATTTTTATTATTATAGTTGAATGATAGGGATTTAAGTTTTGTAGGTCGAGTAAGAAGGGCCCACAATAGCCCAAAAGCAGTGAAGTTTAATTAAATAGATGAGCCCAATTGCTTGCTGCTTATGAGCCCATAATTCTGAAATGTTCTAAGCCATAAACTTTGGGCTTCAGTGGAAAGTGGATTCCACGAATTTTAGGCATTTTATAACTACTTCAATTCTTCAATGGCATTTGGTTTAATGATACTACGTGTTGAATTTTATTATAATTTAATTTGAATATATTTTAATTATTAATATTAATTGTGATTGTTGTTATCCAAATATATTAATTATATTCACCATTCTACCTGCAATTATACTAAAAGAACACTTGCACTTTCATGTTTATGTATAGGAACAACAGACTGTTTCCTAAAGTGCATATCATATAATATCAAAAAGGTTTAATATATAACTTTTGGTACCTAAACTTGACATTTTTTTCTAAGTTAGTACTTAAATTTTTGGGTCCAATTTGGTACCTGAACTTGATTATTTTTATCAATGTGGTACCTAATTTTTTTAATATTAATTCGTTAAACATAATTCAATATCTATTTTTAACAAGAATTTTTTTTTAAAACTGACTATATTTTTGTAGCATAACAAAAAAAATTTTCAACACCGTTATTGTTTTGCGTAATTTTTATAATATTTAATAAATTTAGATACCAAATTGAATCTTAAAAAAAGCTTAAATACCAAATAAAAAAAATATCAAGTTCAAATATCAAATTAAAAAAAAGTGTTAAATTCAGATAGCAAATGATAACCGTATTAAAAATCCAATTGAATTTCATTAGTTCAAATGAATACTTTGAGTTCGACTTTTTGTTTAATGTTAAAAAAGAGAGTATATATTCAATATTAATGAACGAGAGTGATACGAACAAATAATTGTAAATGAAGACAGGAAAAAGTATATTAGAAATGAAAGGCTGGTTTAATATACTTTTCCTTGTATCTCTTTATAAATTATAGGTGAATTGTCTTATTTTCTTTTGATTGATAGTTTGTGTTTATAAAAAAAAATTGTAACAAATCCATCAAATTTTAGAGATGTCTAAATATCAAATAATTGGAAAAAGTGAAAGTAAATCGTTTTATTAATATTTGTATTAAGTTTAATTTTTAGAATCGATATTATTAAGAGAATTTTATATGAAAATTACTCCAACTTGAACAGAATTATCATTTTCAATTGGTCCATCATTCATTCCACATATTGTATTTCTCAATCAGTAGCCTTTTTATTAAGTCTTTAATAACTTCAATTGATTGAACAAATATGGATCCATATTCCATAACCATCGCTTATATCTATATCTATAATATTTATAACAACTTCAAGTTATGGCCTCTTGATCGGGTGTTCATTTTTTCTAAGAATTGTTTAGGTTCAAATTATCGTTGTACAAAAAAAAATTATACATATATAGGCATGAGTTTGGGAAAACTTTTGAGTTGATAATAATACATTTTATTTAAAAAGTTGATCTAAAATAGTAGTGATAATCATATATTTAAAAATAGTTATAATTTAATAGAAATTGTGATAATATAATTTAATTAAAAATATTAATTAAAATAATTATAATTTAATTTTTACATTATTACCAAAGCAAAAATGACTTAAAAAAATTTGTGCTAATTTTATTGATACAAAATAGAGTTATTATTTTAATAGAACTGTAAGTATTTTAATTATCGCATAATTAAGATTAGAGTTATATAAATTTAAGTTTAGCTTCCTAAGTAACATTTCACAGTTAAGCATAATTAATCAAGTAGCATCTGCAAAAAATTATATATAAAAAATGAAAAATATTAGCATAAGTTAGAATTATATAAAAAAAATTGAACATTAAAGCAATGATTCTTGAAAGAGACAATATTAAATCATATTTGAAAAACAATCGCATTGGAAAGAGATGAAAAATTATTTTAATTAATGATGAGGTAATATAATTTTATTAATTTTTTTACGTTGTTTATGCTATGGGAAGCAAGTACTGCTAAAACTGTTTTATAATACATTATCAGCACGAGCTTGCTCGATAGTATTCAATATTTTGTTGGAGAATAAGTAATGTAGACGTACAATGTTCTTGTTGAAGCAACAAGATTAAGGTATGTGAATTTTTCTGTGAGCTTGAAAGATTTTGAGATTTAAATATTCTTAATGAAAAAAAAAGTTAAAATAATGCTCATTTTTTTCCCGTATTTAAATATGAATTTATGTTTTATATATTTCATGATATGCTTGTTTATGATCTAAGACTTTGAATAAAATTGAAGTATCAACAACTTGAATATTTTTTACTTAAATATGTATATATTTCATAACATATGTCATTGACATGATTAAAAATAAAGTAATCTTTTTTAAAAAAAAATTATTTTAGTTGGTGACTTTTACCAAATGTATTACGTTGCCTATTAGATTATTATTTTTGACACTAGAAGCTCATGTTTAATATTTGAATATGTCGTATGAAAAACTTAGAAAAAAAAGTTAAATATACTTGTACTGAATATATATATCTAGATGCATATGACATAACTTATGGCTATTTATTTCTTTGCGGATGAAATTTCTATGGAAACCTTGATTATAGTAAATAAAATAATGTGATGTCTCTAACTAATATTCCATAAAATATTTTTTGAAGTATTCTATTGTTATGTTGATTAAATTGTAAGGTTGACATTAGTTATCATAAGATTGTAATAGATCTAGATGATCATATTTTTATACTTAAGTTTGAATAGGCATGAATAATAGTGCTTTCTCGCTTTAGTTATTAGCTTAGAATATATAACTTGACACGAATAATTATGAAAAAATTACCATTGTGAAAGTTCAATGATTATCATCTACATGAAGAATTAAAAGTGTGAAACATCTAACTGTGAAAGATCCTCTTGATTCTTGAATGATGTAATAATTTGAAAGAATGATTTTATCATTAGAAAACGATAATACTCTTTAAAGCTTGTTATGATTGAAATATCTTATGTGCTCCTGCAGCAGCAATATTGTAAAAAAAGCTTTAAAAAGTATTTTGAAACGATCTCATGCATTCTAATGAAAAAGACTCCATTCCTTGAAGTGAATATTACTACACATAACAACTATGAAAAATCAAAATACAAAAATTGTGGTTGTCGTTGTAATTGAGGATGTGGTTGGAGACATATTAAAAATTGTTATCATGATGGTTATAATAGTGGTACTTCTAATCACTAGAAAAAGAATAATAAAGAAAATCAAGAAAATGATAGTTAAAAAATATTTGAAGGTTATTGAAAATTCATGCTACCAATGTTGTATGAAAATGCATTGATCACATATCTGTCGTATGTTTAAGCATCTAGTAAAATTTTATCAAAGCATCCATTAAAAAAATAATATTGAGACAAATTTTATCCAAAATGATGAAAAGGAGGATAAATTTTTTCAAAAAAACATAAAAATTTTCAATATGATGCTAAAGTTGGCCATGCATACAAGGATGATTAAAATGTTTCTAGTCTGTGTCAAAATTTTGTTGAGATCCAAGCATTGAAATTTAATTGCTTGATTTAAGAATCATTAGAATCAATGTCTACTTAATATTTGCTTGGGGATGATATCTTTCTCTTCATTACAAAGTATGCTTATAATCACTACTTCTCATCCATGGTAACCTAAGTCTAATCAATTTCTTTTGAAATTTGATTTGATTTTTATTAAGAAGTTTAATTTATATAATTCTCTATCCATAATTTTATGAATTTTTAAATTTCTTCACGTATTTAGTTATTGAGATTTTTATGTGGATATAAATGTTTTTATTTTTATTGGTTCATTTTAAATAGAAATGATTGGTTTAATTTTGAATTTGATTAAGATATATGATTATTGGGAGTAAAAATGCTTGTCATGAATTTTGAGATATTCACCTTATTTGGATAGTTTCATAATTGCGGTGAAGATTAGAAAATATTTATGTTTAAACCTTTATAGTTGTAAATTTATTTTAATTTGACATTATAATATTTTGCATTTTATTGTGTTATGGTATATATAAAAATATATATTATCTAACCATAGTGATTTATTAGTAACATGAATTTATTATTTATTATGTTTAATATATGTTTTATTTATACATATTCATTTTATTTTTATATGAATAAATTAAGTATTTATTGAAGATATATATAATAAAATGATTGTATGCTCCTGAAGAGTTAATATTGCATCAAACTGTAAAAAGCTCTTGAAGAACTAATATTTTACCTCCTTGAGATACAAAATTTTGTAAAACATAAGATTATTTTTCAAACCAAGAAGATATATGTTGAAGGAAATTTTTATGTGTTTTACATTAAAAACATGGATAGAAATGACATGAGATACTCATGTTTTTGTATTATAAATATTCCCAAAAGGAATACATTACACTTATATGAATAACATATGAGATAGTGAAAGAAGTTCATAGAGTTGGTATGACCAGTTAGACCATCTCGAGTCAATGTTGACACAAAATAATTTGATGCAATTTTATATGATTTTATTAAATAATTAAAAGTTATATTTTAATAATTTTCATCATACTAGTTATTTGAACAACATATTGATCTAACACCAGCTAAAGTTAGAGGTCGGTTGCATTTTTCAATGATAATCAAATAATATATGAGCTCATGTATCACATATGTGCAACCCAAAGTTTGCAATACTATTTCTTGAAATAATTTGATTGTGCACAATCACTATAGAATGCAATTTGTGCTAACAATGCTGGTGCATTATATCCCTAGCATGATTTTCGTAGTTTTAGCTGAGATAATTTTAAGTTGTCTATTGCCTATATATGTTATATTTAATGGTTAGCAAAACTACGCCTCCATTTGGTTGCTTAACCATTAATATAAGAATTGCTTTACAATAAGCATGTAATTTTATTTGCATCAAGCCATATTTATCTCGTGAGAATTGACTTTCATTTATAAGTCAATGGATTCCATCTAAGAATATATGCATGTGCAATATCTATTTCATATTCCGTCATAATGCACTAAGATGGATCATTTAATATGAAGTTGAGAAATTTTAGAATTTTCATTAGATATTGAAGGGAGATATATTTATAATTTTGAAAAAAAAAGTACTGTTATGTTGCAAATTTTCTCGACATTAAGGGGAGACAAATTAATTAAATAATTATGTCATCATTTTTCTTAAGTGATCCTCACTAATATTATGTGCACAAAGTTTGAAGGATAAAAATTATTTGCTAGATATGTTTAGTGATGACATTTAGAGATTCCATATACTAGTTGATACATATACAAGCTAAAATGCTCTAAATAATTATATGTCCTAGAAGGACAATGTGATAAAAAAATAACTCTTGAGCATGCTAGAAGCATGACAAGCTAATCGACTCCATAAAACAAAAAAATCATTGAAAGAAAGGAGAAAGAAATGAAGATGGTCACATACTAAAAGGAGGCGGGTACTCCTGAAAAGGCTCAAGACATAACTCTTAATAAAACCCTAGAAGAGGTTTAGGTACTTAAAATTATGAATATAATGAGATATCACAATTAGTTATGTCATAACTAAATATGATGGAGTTGAAAAAAATGAAATTGTTGTTGACAACGATAATATATGTAGAATATTTCAATATTATGGAAAAGTGAGGATCTTGAATAAAAACATACTTGAAAGCATTGAGATGAGAACAAGTCATAAAAAATAAATAAGTGTTTCTATTATAACTTATGAAATGTATCTTGAACAAGAAGTCCAAACACCTGGAAGGTGTAAAGCCAAGAGGAGTACATATTAGCATAATAGCGGAAAAAAATACAAATCATAATATATAGAATTGACTTGTAACAAGAACGTTCACAAGACACCTGATATTGATTATGAAGAGACATACTCTCTTGTGGTGGATACAACTACTTTTAGGTTCTTAATTAGTCTGACAATAAAAGAAGGGCTTGATTTATGCCTAATGGATGTATTTACAACATATTTATATGGCTACTTGATAATAACATTTACATGAAACTCCCAGAAGGTTTTAATCTGTCAGAAGCAGCTAATTCAGGTTCTCGAGAACATTACTCAATCAAATTAAACAGATCCCTTTATGAATTGAAACAATCTGAGAGCATGTGGTGTAATCGTCTTAGTGAATACTTATTGAGGGACGACTATAAGAATGATCCAATTTCTCCATGCATTTTTATAAAGATGTTTGGATTAGGATTTGTTATAATTACTGTGAATGTTAATAATTTAAAGATTCTTGAAAAGAATTTAGTAATAATGGAGTGCATTCTATAATTAAAAATACATTATTTGAAAATTAATCAAAAATTAAATGCATAAAATCACATATTACGGATATAATATTAGAAACTAGTATATTAGAATTATGCACTAAAACAAACAAATCTCGTCATTTTTCAAAGAATTTTGGGTTGTAACTAAAGTATCCATTATCAATAGCAATGATTAATCTTCTTATCGCACATAATTTCTAAAAAGATAAACGACAAACCATAAAATATACTATATTCCCATAAACAAAATAAAACTCCAATTATAAAATTAATAAAATAAAATAAATAACCATCACACAACATCATTTTTTTTTCAAGTAAAAAAGGAAAACCACACAATGCATATGTCCTTAAAAGAACATTATTGTAATTTTTCCGAAAATAAGAGGAATTACAGGAACGATCAAATAAACCCCACCCAACCACCACTCAATCCCACACCATATGCTAACCGGTTAACTAAACATAGTCAACTCGCTCGACTCGTCCGTTGTAATAATCTAACCACTAACGTCCTTTTACCGTCATTTGCTCTATCTTTCATCACTGCCACAAGCTTTGCCTTGGTTTCCTTCACCAAATCCCACAACCCATCGTTCCTGTTTCTGTTTATAAACAACAAAGATATTCCCTCCTTGCAATCCTCGAACTTGGTTAACGAATTCAGGAACTGAGTCCACTCGCTAGAACTCAAACTCATCATTCGCGCTTCAAGTTCCGCAACTCGAGTACCGATTTCACGTTGGACCAATCTGTAATCTTCGCCGACCGATCTTACAATCTCGTACACCAAACTTTTTCGTTGAAGATGAAGCGAATCGGGAAGGTCACCTACCTGGCTTGCGAACTCAACGAGAGCATCGATATCATTTAGTAAATCCGAGTTCAAAGAACTCGAGATATTATCTTTTTCCTTACCGGTAACATTCTTGGCACGTTTACTGTAAAGGTGACAACCTAAGGCCTTGGAAACCACCAAGTTTTGTTCCAAGATGGCTGCGTACCATCGAACCCATATGGACATTTCCCTTGTTTCTGGATCCAAATCGTCTCGAAACGCCAACAAGTTGAGGAAATTTCGACCCCCAAAGTATTCGTACATTGAGAGCTGGTCTTTCAAGATGAAGAACCCTTTCCCTATGATGTTATGGATGGTGTAGAGGCATTTTAGTGCAACCAACGCATCGCTCGTGCTATGCAATCGATCCATGAGAGCTTGGATACAAGAACATGCCTCGGTTTTTGATTCAAGGCCAAGGGAGATGACGGCGGCAATTCGATGATTTGATGGTGGGGAGGAGGAGCCGTGGGTGGTGGCGCGTAGGATCACGCAACGAACAGCAGATTTGTGGGGCTTTGTTGATAAGACGGTCTTGATCAATGAACCCTTGTCTTTCAGGTTACCGAACACTATTCTCAGGTTTTTACGGTACCCCATTGAATTCAAGAAAAAAATAACAAGAATGGAAGAGATAAGAGGATAAGGTAACAGTTAGCTTTCATGGAAAAGGAGGTTAACTTATTGCAGTTACGAATGTATAAGTAAAAAACCAACTGTTTTTTGGTCAACTATCAAGCTTTTCGCTACTAAAATGAACTATATTTGGCATTTGGTCGGTAATTATCCCTCATATTTCCCGAAAAGGAAAGTCACTCCGTAACTGGATAGACTGGTATCCCCGTGTTTCTTGCTATCGGCATTCATTAAGTCCAATCAACTTTTTCCATTTTTGGGTAGAAAATCCAATCCGCTAATTCTATACTAGGTTATAGCGAGAAAAAAACAAAATTCTATGTATAAAAAATAATATAAATAATAAAGTATAAATGTTTAAAGTTCGATATAAAAATAAAAAAAATTATATTTTAAATAATATAATTTATTTTGTAAAGTAATAATATTTTTGCTATTATCCAATTGAGTTGATATTTGATTGATAGTCACTTAATATATAACAATAAGGCACAAGTGATACTAAGTGACTAAATGATGAACATGGTGACTAAAACTAGATCACATTGAATGGCGAAGGCGATCCAAGCTGGATTTTCCATTGAGACTTTGACTTTGTTGTAGCTCCAAGTATCATAATTTACTCAAACACCAATTAACTTTTTCCTTTTTTATGAATTAAAATAAGACACATGTGATATTAAGTGACGAAATGATGAACATAGTGACTAGAACAAGATCACATCGAAAAGCGGAGGCGATCCAAGCATGATTTTTCATTGAGACTTTCACTCTGTTGTAGTTCCAAGTAGTTCCTATACGTGATACCTAGATATGCTTGGCCGGCGTCGTCCCCCACCAACTCCTTTGCTGGGCTTACGAGGGTGTCAAGCGGTGGGCCATGTGCAGTTCCAATGGATATCCTCGTAGCTTTGTTGTTCACCACAGCTCTGTGCACCACACTTTTGTACTTGCCGTTGGTCAGTATCTGAAATCGACATTACAATAGGGTACGGATCCATTTTCAACCAATAACGTTTTAATCAACTATCAAAAACCTTACAAGAAAGGAAACCCATACGTACCTCCATGTGATCGCCTGTGTTGACGAGGAAAGAGTTGGGAAGGGGATTGATAAGAACCCATTTTCCTTTGTGCATCACTTGTAGGCCTTGAATCCCATTTTGCATGAGGATTGTGAGGAGCCCGTGATCCGAGTGCGGGGGTAGACCCATTGCAAGCTCAGGTTGTGGGCAAGGCGGATACATATTCGCAACGAACAGTTGATGAGACTCCGAAGATTCCACTCCTAGTTTCTCATTTATGTACCTTTCTTCCAGTCCCAAGCTTTCGGATATCCCTCTAAGCAGCTCACTTGCCATTTCTCGAGTCTTTTCGCAGTATTCCCGCAGAACCTTGCTGTTAAGCAAAAAGAAACATCTCTCGATTCATGAGTTAGCAAAGAAATCATTAAAAAAAGTACTGGAGCATGAAGTACCTGAAGCCATAAGGTTTGGTAGGAGCATTGAAATGGGGATGAACGTGAATCTTGAGATAATCCCTCCAAAGAAGAGTCTTATCCACATTAGCATTGAAACTAGTTCCACACCTTATGGGATCAAACAACTTCTTCCCTACATACTGTTTCTTTTCCTCCCCTCTTAAATCGAAGAAAT
This sequence comes from Gossypioides kirkii, assembly GCA_005610355.1. Taxonomy (NCBI): domain Eukaryota; kingdom Viridiplantae; phylum Streptophyta; class Magnoliopsida; order Malvales; family Malvaceae; genus Gossypioides; species Gossypioides kirkii. Next base: position 16,560,205 of record CP032247.1, on the reverse strand, counting down.
TTTCAGTTTCCCTTACCATTTCATCTCTCAATGTCTCCGCCACTCCATGATTTATTACCTGCTCAAACAATAAGATAACCCACGCTAAGACCCTTCATATGTACGTAAGAGAAGATATACATATATATGTGTGTGTGGGGGGGGGGGGTGTGGGTGTGGGTGTGGGTGTGTGTGTGTGTGTGGGTGTGTGTGTGTGTAATTGAACCAATCCGATAAGTTTACCATGAAGAATCCCCAATCCAGGCATGCATTGCCAAGTTGAGTAATGGTTTTGGATCGTTGATGAGGATCATGAGATGTGAGCAAAGAGAAATCTATGATGGGGACTGTTTCTTCTGGTTCCATGAGCAAACAATGACGATCAGATTCTGTATTACCGAAGATATAGTTGGAAGGAAGTGAAGTGAGGGGAACTGATTCAACTAGTTCTTTCACAGAAAACATTTTTCAGTTTCAAATAAGTTGATATAACTAAAAAACTGAAGGCTGAGATATGTTTGTATTTTGTGAGTGATTCACTTTCCATTTGACTTCTTATATAGACCATCAAAAGATGTTGGTAGTGATGACTTGATAGAAATCTCGTAAGGGACACTTTATTTCCTACCCACATTTAAAAAAATAATAATTTTGGATCGAAATGGACCCACAAATTTATGGTTAAGTTGCTAAATGTCTGCCATAAAGTACCAACAATTTTGTGAATGGACCCATATTTAGATTTCTTTTTTTTTTGGGTGGATACCCATATTTAGAGTTTCAATCTTTAAAATGGTCCTTTTTTTGACTAGGAAGTTTCTCCAACATTATTTCTTTATTATTCCACACATATCATGCCTTTCACGCATATTTCAGTTGTTCAACAGTCATAATCATACTGCATTTATTTTCCTCTCTTTTTTTGATAAAATTTATTTTCCTCTTTAAAGGCCGGTGAATGATTATAAATAATTATACCAAATGTAAAATAATATCCTATAAAAAATTTATAAAATTGGAAATAATAAAGACTTAAATTGTGATTTTTATTGCCTTAAGTTCATTTTACATGCTATTGATTATTCTAATTAAATGAACCAATATCTTTTTCTTCATTATTTATTTTTAAAATTATTATTTCAATTTGACAAAAAAAAAGTTAGAAACAAGTTTATTAATTTAAATAAGTGTTTGTGATTGAACTAAATAATTTATATATAATCATTTATTTAAGAAAACAATCCTCTAATGATGACAATATACGTAACTAAGATTTGATTTTAATTATTATTTAAAATTTAGTTTAAATTTATACTTAAAAAATAATTTTTGTTATTGATATCTTCACTTACATAATTTTTACTAATAATAAAATTACTTATTTTAAATTTATAAATAATATATATATATATATATATTTGAAATAATATTATTTCAAATATTTAATAGTTTTATAAAATTATATTTGAATCCATTAATATGACAATGTTTTTAATTGTTAAAAATTTATCAATTTTATAAAACCCATAATTTAAAATTACATTTTACTTTTTTTAAAGAATAAAAATTGCAAGTAAATAACATAATTTTCATTTGTCTATGTTGGAAAAATATGGATATCACATATATAATAAGCATAATTACATGTTATTATTTACTATAATAAAATATTAACTCAAATTAAAAGTAACATAATTTAGTTGAAGTTTATTGGACTTTAGTTATTAAATAAAGTATGAGCCAAATATGTGTAGATATTCAAGTAACTAATTTCTAATTGATGATCAGCTGATTAGAGATTAAAATTAATGTACAAAAGTTATATATTAGGGTTATGATCTCCAAATTACACATATAAGTAACTTTTCTAATATCCCACACTTTCTCTAGGTTACTTATGTGATAATTTGAATATCAAAACTGCAAGATTCATAGATTTCAAAAAATAAATGAATTTAGGTACACTTCTACATATAATTTTAAAATTACATAGTCATTATGTACCTTTCTTCTAGTCCCAGGCTTTCAGATATCCCTCTAAGCAGTTCACTTGCCATTTCTCATGTCTTTTCGTAGTATTCCGGCAGAACCTTGCTGTTAAGCAAAGAAAGCAAAAAGAAACTTCTCTCGGTTCATGAGTTGGCAAAGAAATCGTTAAAAAAAGAAATGGAGCATGAAGTACCTGAAGCCATAAGGTTTTACAGGTGCATTAGAATGGGGATGAACGTGAATCTTGAGATAATCCCTACAAAGAAAAGTCTTATCCACATTAGCATTGAAACTAGTTCCACACCTTATGGGATAAAACAACTTCCCTGCATATTGTTTCTTTTCCTCCCCTCTTAAATCGAAGAAACTTTTAGTTTCCCTATTAGTCAATGTTAAACAGTTAAACAGTTAGTCTGTTATTAACTACTAACTAACAGTAGTTAACTAAGGTAGTTATAGTTTGTTGAGTCTAAAGTGTGTATAAAAGTATGTACAGTTGATGAGATTGATTAAGTGAAAGTATTATCAAGATTATTCTGATATGTTATCAGAGTGAGTGTGTGTGTTGAAATGGCGTCAGAAGCTACTGAAAGGGGGTTTAATCCTCTCGGCTTACCTCTAAAAAAGTTGTTGTTCTTGTTGATGAAGGCAACTTTCTTGCCTGGAAGCAACATGTGCTGCTGGTGTTGAAGACTCAAAGGTTGCAGTCTTTTATTGATGGTACGATGTCCATTCCAACTCGGATGATTGCTGGTGGTGGTGGCACAACTGTTAAAAATCCTGCCTATGTGTTGTATGAGCAGCAAGATTCAGCTTTGGTTGCTTGGTTGCTTTCGATTGTGAGTCCTGTGCTTCATAATCAACTGATTGGGTGTTCATCCTCTGCTTTCAATCTTTGGGAAGCCTTGACGAGGATTCTTGGTGCTCAATCCACTAAAAAGGCAATTAGTTATAGATCTCTCCTTCACAATAACAAGAAGAATGATCTTGCTATGTCATATTATTTGGCAGGGATTAAACACTTGTGTGACTCGTTGTCTAGTTGTGGTCAACAAGTTTCTGAGGAAGAGCATAAATCTGCCATTCTTAATGGCTTATCTGCTGAATTTGATAATGTGGTTTCTATTATTACCAAAAGCAGAGTTCTTTTTTATCTCCAGGGTATTACTACAACGCTGTTAGACATTGAAGCCAGGCAACAAGCGCATGGGGTGTCTTTTTCTGGGAATCTTGCAGAGAAAACTAAGCCTTCCACAGATGTTGAGGATGTTTCTTCCTATGCTGGTCAGCCACCACTTCAGATGTTTTACACAAGACGAACTGGCAGTTTTATTCGTGGTAGGGGTTGAGGAAGCTTTGTTAATAATATTAGGCTATAGTGTCAGATTTGTGCCAAGATGGGGCATTTAGCAAGAAGGTGTTATTACAGGTATGAGTCTACCTATGCTGATTCTGGTGCTGATGATGGAAATTTCAGGTCTCTGCAGGTGAATCCAATGGTTCATGCATCAGGACCACATTCTCATGCTGCATATATGTGTCATAATAAGGATCTTGGTCCAAGATATAGATCACATTGCTTGGAGACTTGTTGCCATTCAGGGTCATGTGGACAGTCAATACCACTGGCAAATTTGGTATGTGGATCAATATAATTTCTCACACGATTTCTTCATTTTCTTTAAAGTTAAAGAGTTTTACACACCGGAAATAATCATCTAGATGCTTTCATCTTTTCGTCGATTTATTTGAAGAAGTTTGTTGAAGGGATTTACTACTAAAGGCACCACAACTTTGAAATAGCACACTGGTTCCAAGGGTAGCCTATGTTATTGTAGACTGAGGGCACCCATATGTATTTTGAATACTCCTTAGAACACAGGGAAAAATATTTTATGGGTGTGCAGACTTCAACAAAGAAGTGTGTTTGAAACCAAAAATCGGGTGGTTGGTCATGGATGACCAGTTGGATGGTATAAGATGAAGGGTTAAGTATCTTTTAGACCGTTTTTCATGTTGTCATATGTTTAAGTTGAGATAAGGATATAAACAATAATACTAATGCAATTTATGAATGTGTTTCTTTAAAATAAATAATTTTTTTGGTGAATTACAAGAGGAGGACAAAGCCTTTACAACAACGCAACTAGCACAACTTGAACCCAAGTCACATCTGAAGCGGTGAACACCCTGACCATCAAACCAACACATGAGAAGGACTGTAAATGAACCGAGCTTGAACGAACAAACCTCTGTTCGTTTTTATTTGTTTATTTTTGAAGTTGTTCATGTTCGATTCGTGTTCGTTAAGAATTTTAAATTTTTGTTCATGTTCGTTTATTTAAAATAATGTGTGTTCATGTTCATTTATTTATTGTTCACGAATATGTTCATGAACATATAATTGAACATGTTCTCGAATAATGTCAATGAATAATAAACAAACAAACAAACAATAAATACATACACATAGATATTATTTTAATATTTTTATAAGAAAATATCATTAATAAATAAACGAGCCAATAAAAGAGCTTTTAAACGAGTTTGTTCGTAAACACAAACGAATTGAACACATCTCTGTTTGTGTTCATTTGTTCGTTTATTAAACGTACATAAAAATTTTGTTTATACTCGTTTATTTAGTTTAATAAACGAACGTTTACGAACAGTTCACGAATAATTTATCGAACATTCTATTTATTTACACCCTATACACGAGATTCTTTAAAAAATTAATTTCAATAGTGTTTGATGATATGTATATTTACTTATATGATAATAAATAGAAAATAAAAAAAATCAATCAAACACTAATAAAAAAACTTACACGCAATTCAACTCTTGAAATTAAAAAATTAATCAATCACACCATTGATGAAGTTTATTTGTTAGAGACTTTTTACTATTAATTTTTTTTTAAAAATTTACTATCATAATTATATCAATATTTGTAATCAAAATCAGAAATTAAACTCAACTACACTGTATCTCAACTAACTAACTAACTAACTAACTAATTCACATATGAGTTTTATAAGATGGAACTGAAACTTAATCCTTTACAAATGTTGTCATTGTAAGTCACTTTTCAATGAAAAACTAATTTTAGATCGAAATAGAAAAAACAGTTTTTACAAAAAAAAAAAAAACTGACTAATATTAGTCTTGTGTCTTTTAATATTAAAAAAAAAACTTCAACCATTTCTCTTAAAAAAGTTTACTATTTTCTTTAATAAATAGCAACATTCATAAAAACATTTTATAACCACCAAAATATATTTTATCACTTCTATTTTCAATGTTATTATTATTATTTTAATACTATTTCCTTTTTTTGACACTATTTTGTCTTTTTGCCAGAGTTTTGGGCACAATATAAATGTTTACAAATTAACCGTCGGCATTTTTAAATGCGGGCGTTCCCTCTAAAATCAAAATGGACCACAAATTTATGGTTAAGTTGCTAAATGTCTGCCATAAAGTACCAACAGTTTGGTCAATGGACCTGTATTTAGAGTTTCAATGGGTCCTTTTTGTGACTAGGAAGTCTCTCAACATCATTTCATTATTATTCCACACATATCATATTTTAATTATTCAAAAGTTATAATCATACGTATATATGAGTGTATTTATTTTCTTCTTTAAAGATTGGTGAATGATTATAATTATATCAAATATGAAATAATATTTTATAAAACTGGAAATAGCAAGGACTTATGGTTATTTGTTCTTCCTGCAATAGCGATGCTTGTTTCTGTGTTCTGTATAATTCATTCCGCATATACTTATATGGTTGAATCCTAAATAAGTCTACTTTTAAAATAAATAGACGGGAACATCATTTGATCTCTTTACTAAAAGATAAATACTTTTTAGTGAAGAAAGGTTGAAATTGTCAGGCAGCAGAGAAAGGGTAAATTGAAAGAATTTTCTGTATGAATTGGCTAAAGTAAAAATTTTGAAAATTTCATGATAAAAATAAAATTGAGTCTAGTTTCAAAAACATCAAGCGGATAATAATTTCGAATTCTGTAGTTTAAGATATAGATAATTTAGTGATTGTGACACAAATGAACAGCTTTAAAAATATAGGTGTGAAATGATATGTGAATACTAATAAGTGAAAATCACATATGATGATATATGTGAAAGAAATTATATATATGATGAGTTAAATGTGAAATATGAAGTTGATGATAATATTGTCCAAGTAGACCGAATTAGAACTATTGTGATATGAGTGGCATGCCATTAAAGAACATTAGCGCGCTCTCTGTTTAGCACTGTGTGTGCTTTCTGTTGCCCAATACTTATGTGCTATCTGTTAATACTTATTTATAATTAATTATTATTTAATTATATTTAAAATTTATCAATATTTATTTATAAATCTTACAATATTTTTAATTCTATTTAATGATGAAGTGTCAAATTATTATTTAACAATAATATATGAAATTTATAAGACGACAATGCATTAAATATTCTACATTATTTTTAAATATTGTAGCTGCTGATATATATACCATTTCCCACCGCTTCTTCCTTTTAATTAAAAAAGTAAACATTACTATTTAATTTTTTTAGATAAAGTTATCACTTTTTATTTAATTTTATGTTAAATGTAATTTTTAATTTTTTATTGAGTTTTGTTATTTGTTAAATTGTTAATTAAATTTTCTATTCTCATTAATTTTAAATTATTTGAAAATATAAAAAATTAAAAAGAGTTATATTCCTTTGAATATGTTGATGATTGTTTTAGTTTGAATGAAATAATGGTTAAAATTTTTGTTGGATATTTATTTAGTACATGTTCAAATTGTATTACTTCATTTTCAATCTTTAATATTATATAATGATAATAAAATTCAATGGAATCAATCATCTTAATGATTGATAATATTTTGGGATAAATATGTTTTTCCACAAATGAATGACTTTCTGGTAGAATTGAAAGAATTGGCTCATCTCGACTTATTGATTGTACTAAACTGGATTAAATAAAGGCAAACGATTCAAAGGCTAATGATGATATGACCATATATTATAATCCCACCTCGGTTGTGGTTTATATTTGCATATTGCATATTATTATTATTATTAATTTGGGGAGAATTCTTAGGTACAGAGAAAACAAGTGAAGTAAAATATATTAGGAAAAATGAAAAGAAAGACTGAACCAAATCTCATAAAATTGATTGTAGCGCCATGTGTTGGTTTGGAAGATGGAGAAAGTTTGAGAGTGGTTAAGGATGGGGTCAAGCAAGTGAGTAGCATGAGAGAAGTTTACAGACGTTTTAAAGTGAAAACAGGCTTAATGCATGAAGTATATCCTTTTTTTCACTTTGGTTTTTTATATTTTTTTCCTTGAATCAGGACATAAAGTATGAAAACTTAAACGGTTCAGTCCTTCCACGTTTAAAAAAATCTGACGAAAAATTTAGGCTAATGAAATCTTTCCAAGTTGCAAATTTTTTCCATCTCATTAGCCTACGTGGAATTATCGTGTAAATACAATGAATTTAAATAAGAATAGAAATTAATTTCTTTTTTATTAAATAAAAACCAATTTAAATTCCGGAAACACTTTCAAAAAATAATTTCTCAGCTTCTCATTTCTTTTCTCACGATATCTTCATTTTCTTTAAACTTACGGCTTTGCCCACCGAATAGAATCATCTAGATGTTGTCATCTCTTCGTCGATTTATTTGAAATCAAGGTTTGTTGAAGGGATTTACTACTAAAGGTTGTTCAATGTCCACCGGACAGGGTTGAAGTCAATTTTTTTTTCTACGGGCCCAAATTAAATATTAATTTCTAATAATCAATATTTTTATAATTTTTAAAAAATTAAATTAAATTTTATCATTTTTAAAGAGATAAAATATAATTTTACTTTTACTAATTTAAAATTTTAAAATTTTTAAAAAACTTAAATAAATAATTTTTTATTTTTGGAGGAGTCAGAACCTCTACCAACCTTTTTAGATATGCCACTACTATCAGAACCTTGAAATAGCACACTAGTTCCAAGGGTAGCCTATGTTACTGTAGATTAAGGGCGGGGAAAGTTTTTTTTTATGAGTGTTCAAACTTTAAAAAAAAATTGAGTATCAAGTCAAAAGCGGATGGTTGCTCTTGAATAATTAATTATATGGTACAAGATGGAAGGTCGTTCGTAAGTATTTTTTAAATCGTTTCTCATGATGTCATATGTTTAAGTCGGAACAGATATATAACAATAATACTAATGTAATTTATAAATGTGTTTCCTTAAAAAAATAATTTTAATAGTAGTTGAGTGATATATAATTTACTTAATGGTAATAAATGGAAGATAAAAAAATCAATTAAACACTAATGAAAAACCTATACCCAATTAAACTCTTGTAACTAACAAATTAATCAATCAAGTTGTTGATCAAGTTTATTTGTTAGAGACTGTTTTACTATCACACTCCTTTTTAAGATTTAACTATCATAATTATATCGATATTTTTAATCAAAACCAATCATTAAAAATATTAGACAAGAAAATTAAACTCAAAGTAACTAACTACACTTTATCTCAACTAACTAACTAACTAATTCACATATGAGTTTTATAAGATGGAACAGAAACTTAATCCTTTACCAATGTTGTCATTGTAAGTCACTTTTCAATGAAAAACTAATTTTAGATCGAAATAAAAAAAAACATTTTTAAAAAAAAACTGATTAATATTATTCTTATGTCTTTTAATATTAAAAAATTATTCAACCATTTCTCTTAAAAAAGTTTACTATTTTCTTTAATAAATAGCAACATTCATAAAAACATTTTTAACCACCAAAAATATATTTTATCACTTCTATTTATATATATATATATTATTTTTCATTGGTATCCCAATTTCTATTGTTCCGTCCATTCTTTAAGTTTTTTCTCGGCATTTCGGTTTTCTTTTACACTAATTTTCTCTTTTTGCCAAATTTTTGGGCACAATATAAATGTTTACAAATTAACCATCGGCATTTTAAAATGCGGGCAGTCCCTCCAAAATCAAAATGGACCCACAAATTTATGGCCCTAGTACCAACAATTTGGTCAATAGACCCGTCTTTAGAGTTTCAATCATTAAAATGGTCCATCTTGTGTGACTAAAAGTCTCTCAAACATCATTTCATTATTATTCCACACATATCACGCGTTTCGCGCATATTTCAATTATTTAAAACTTATAATCATGCTCAATTTTAAGTATATTCGACTGTATTTATTTTTCTTTTTAATAGTTGATGATTAACTATAAATAGTCATATCAAATTTTATAAAAATTCATAAAATTAAAAATTGTAAGGATTTAAATTGTGATTTTTATTGCATTGATTATTTTAATATTATTTGTTTTTAAAATTATTATTTAGATTTTTTAAAAAAAGTTAGAAGTAAGTTTATTCATTTAAATAAGTGAATACAATGTTTGTGATTGAAATAAAGTTTTTTTTTTTTGGATAAAAACAGAACAGCAAAAACAATTACAATATTAGACTAGCTTAAAGCAAAACTGAAGAGCTCAATATCCTATTGCAAAAGATGTCGAACAGACATAGGAGGATCATTAATTTAAGAAAGTAATCCTCTAATGATGACAATATACGTACCTAAGATTTTATTTTAATTATTATTATTTAAAATTTGGTTTTAAATTATACTTAAATAATAAATTTTGTTATTGATATCTTCACTTACATAATTTTAACTAATAATAAAACTACTTATTTTAAATTTATAAATAATATATATCTTTGAAATAATATTATTTCAAAAATTTAATAGTTTTATAAAATTATATTTTAATCCATTAATATGATAATGTTTTTAATAGTTAAAATTTTATCAATTTATTGTTGCAAACCTCGAAATATTATTTCAATGAGGGATGAATAAAAATTTAAAGCTTTTATTTGAAATTATCTCGATTCATCCACCAATGAGAAATTATCAAAACATTTGATCCTTCACACATTACAATAGGAAATTGATTGGTTTGAAAATAAAAGAATTGCTTATCGAAGAACATTATTCTATTCTAAAATCAAACTAAAATAACAAAAGTTTATGTTGATTTTCACCTAAGTTAAGGTTAAGTATTTATGGAAGAGAGGCATGAAGTGGGTTTTTCATCCCATGATTATTTTCTTGGTAGAGTTCAACTTAAGTCCAAATTAAGTACGGATTTGAGGATGAAATTACCATGAAACGATTAATCGTTAAAACAAGAGCTTCTTCTTCTCCATTACCAAATTGTTGAATTTTAACTTCATTTGGGTTCGTTGTTCGGGAAGGAAGAGTTCCAAGTGTGGCCTTTGCCGATGCTAATAATTTTAGTCTCAATATTATGCATGAATTTAGGATTTAATTTCTATACTTTAATTTTTAACATAATTAGGTTTTTATATTTTTATAATGTTATTAGTTAGTCCAAATAGTTAATGTTATAGCTTTTTTATTAAAATTTTACAAGGTTATATATAATTTGAATGCTCTAAAGATTGTAGAGACTGGCACATCTTTTAAGTTTATATTATCCTTTTTTTAACACTATAAGGTAATGATTAAATTCTAATTTTAGCCCCTATACTATGTTGAAACTTAAATTAAATGCATATACTTTAATTTTTATATAATTTAACCCCTCTACTAAAACCTTCAAATTCACCATACGTCACACAACCCAGACCTTGAAAAGCCACAAATAGTTAGGTGTACTTTCTAAATTATATATGTGTAGGCATAATTAATTGATACTTGATTTCGACATCACATAGCTGATTATTTTGGTGGTGGAGAATTTTGTAACTGTCTTAGTACATTAGTTTTCCACGAGTGCCACATTGATAAATAAGTCACAACAAAGAGATCAGGAAAAATTGAATGAAATTTATTCCGAGGGTCCATTTTTATGTTGTCTTCGACCCCATCTAAAAGCAGCTTTGTACCTTTTATTTAATTTCGAAAGACAATGACATTTTTTTAGAATTTTGAAATTATTTAAAGTTGTGAATAAATTTGTTATGGTATTCACGATCTCGGATCAATCGAATCGATTCTCATATCAACTTACAATTCGATTAACGAAATACAGTTCGTCACCATGCAATTTGTTTGCATGGGTTCGCATCACATGTATGTGAATTCTTATTCAAAAACACATGTTGACTCTACAGCAGGATAGGTGTTGACTTGCATAGAGACCTACTTAATCCTAATATATCAAATCATGGAATTATGTCATATAAATAAGAAATTAACTTTTATAAAAAAAAATACAAAAACACTCAACAATATCAATTTTTAAATTTAATTTAAGCCGAGTTCAAATTTATTTGATCACATCTCTTAAAATGTGTGGTGAGTAATTGAATTTATATATATATATATCTTGTTATTTTATATGAGTTCAAGTAGAATTTTAGATGCTAAATTTAGTTTACAATTAAAATTATTATTTTGGTAATAGAAGCACTTAACAGAAAATATTAGGTAGCATCAACATCATTCTTAATATCCGTGGTGTCATTAAGAAAAATTCTCCGACTTCCAAATTGTTCCGTCGACAAGGGTCGACTATGAGCCAGCTTTGCCATGCCGTCCGCAAGCTGATTGGCCATTCCATACACATGTTTAAAAGACCATTTATCCGTCATATTCATATTCCACAAATTTAGAAAAAAAGAAAAAAAATAAAAAAATAAGAAATTTAAGAATAAAAATAAATATTCAAAATAATAAATAAATAATGAAATGATAGAATAAAAAGTACAAAATGGATCGAATAAACCGATGAATATGAGAATAGATGAATAAATGTCCAATTAAACCCATTGAGATATAAACTCCAATAAATTCAATTAATGGGTCTAATTAATCTAAACAAACTTTCAAATATATTAAAACTCTAATTAATCTAAACAAAAAGCAATTTTAAACTAAACTTTCTTATTGATTAAGAAACATAAAACTCCCAAAATATATATATATATATATCCAAAATTCGAAATAAAAAAATAATAAGATAATAAAACCTAATAAATATAATATTGGACTCATAAATAATAAAAAGTAAGCCTAAAAATTAAAATCAATATTGTAATTTCCGTAATAATCCCGTCACTAAAACGGTCATAACTTGAACTTCTGAACTTAAAATCGAGTGATTTAAAGTGCGTTTCGAAGATAAGAGATAGATCTTCAAACTCTGTGAAAACATCTCAACCCAAAAATACTTGAATCCAATCCAAAAAGTTGTTTCAAGTCAACTGATTCTTCAAATTTAAAAATTGACAACTTTAATGAATGGAATATAATAAATTTCACCCCATTTATTAATGTATCACTCCATGTCACAAACTAAAGTTTTCGTTTCTATGTAAATTGGGTACTAACAGTAGTTATTCAAAGATTTTAAATTGGGACCCATTGAAAATCTAGCTGTCCAACCATCCCCAATTGAGCAACATATGAGGCCGAAGGGAAAATACAATTCCTTAACATATGAGGCCTCGATAGACGGAATGAATCAATTGCAAGATAAATGGATGGAATGTGACAATAGGATTTGGAAAATGCTGCAAGAGCAAAGGGAGGTTGACCATGATCCTGATGACTCTGATTCTAGCCATATTCCAAGAGAGCAAAGAGATGCAAATTAACCACATCAACATCAAGATTCCTCCTTTTCAAGGTAAAAATTAATTCAAAAATCTTGACTCGAGTAGGAACGAAAGGTAAAGCTGGTCTTTAAGTGTTACAATTATTCTTGGGAGAAAAAAAAACAAAGAAAAACTCACCATCGTTGAATTTACTAATTATGCACTAACTTGGTGGGATCAATTATTCTGTAGGAGTCAAAATTAAGAACTTCCCATTCATACTTGGGAGGATATGAAGATGGTTATGACCAATAACATCGAAGGTTTCAATGCCTTAGTCAAAATGATAAGCAAGTCGATGACTGTTTTAAGGAGATAGAGATGATCATGATTCGTTCTAATCTTTAAGAGGATCTAGGGGGTGCCATGATGAGATTTCTTAGTGATCTTAAAATTAAGTGGACATGGATGAGATGCTACGAAAGCTTATCAAGATTAAGAAGCAATTGAAGAGTAAAAGGGTTCAAGTTTGAATACGACATGTAAGAATCAATGGCCAGAAAGAGAAGAGAAAACTAGATTTTTCGAATCCAAAGAGACACATAAAGAGGTTAGAGTTCAGTTTACTTCCAACTTAATTCCTTCTGCAAAATGAAATCTGATCATTAAACGATTTAATTAATTCAGTGAAAAAGAACAAATTAATTAATTAATAGCAATCCACGGATTTTATGAGCTTTGAGTGCAGATGGAGAAAATTTAATCAAGTGGTGAATTGACTGAGTTCCCAAGTGAAAACCCATCATCCAAGGTGAGTCCCATAATATAATAGCAACTATGGTTTATGCATGCTGACTCCTACTCGTACACATAACGATATAGAAGAATGCAATCTTTTATCTCTTAAAAATACATAATTATGTTTTGAACATATGAAAAGGAACTAACAATATAAAAGACAAAGCCTATTCACTCACAGCTTCAACAAAAAGAATTGAATTACAATTTACAAATATAATCACACTTTATTGGAATGGAGCTGTTTCATTTGATATATATGAACGAGCCTTTTTTGCCTGTAATTCAGATTTTAAGTCGAGAAATTTAGTAACTTGATTTAGAGCAGAGGAAAACAACTAAGGGTTATGTTTGAAATATTACTACAAAACCTTACCTCTATTTCCCATTTGCATTTCATTGTTATGACAGCTAGTATCAATGTCTGAACCACAGTTCCACATAGCATTCCAGCCCAGATACCCTGGTATTAAAAACATAGCATGCTTCAGTTTTAAACACTCGATTTCAGCCATGTTTTCTGTGTTCCAGTTCAGTAATACTGTCTGTTTACGAAAGAGAAGATTCTTTTGTCGAAAACTTGTGACACGATAACTGTACTTACAGTGATACCAAATTGAAGCCATCCGAACAGGACACCAAGAGGAACTCCAACTAAATAGTAGCTACCTATATTTACAAATGCCACTACACTTTGCCAACCAGATCCGACCGCCACACCTGAAGGCAAAGCGTGAAGATCAAATATACGACGAGCCATAGGCCATGATTGCAAATAGATATACATTGTTTGAGCTTATTACCTGAAAGAACTGGTTGAATGCAGTTCAGAGGAATGGTGAATGCCAATAAGATTGAGTACTTATTAACCATTGTAATAACAGAAGAACTTGAGGTGAAGATCATTGCAAGCGTCTCATGAAAGGCCATAATAATTGACCAAAACAAAAATCCAACTGCTAAAGATGTAATCACTGACACTATAGTTGCAAATTTGGCATCTTTCGCATTGCCTGCACCGAGCTCGTTCGCTACACGCACACTGCATTACGGAAACACAATGTTTCGTAAGATGAAAGAGCATTTAGCATATACTCCAATGGAAAAATCTTTGTTAGTTTTTATGTAAATGAATTCATTTTATATCAGACTAAAAGAACCTAACATTGATTATGGAGAGAAAGTGCATTTTATGTAACCCAATGCCAAACATACGAATTGGTAATGGGTCAATATCTTACAGCAGTTAGCATATATAAATGTCCTTCAGCAATCCACCATTTTGCTGGAGACACTAGAATGAATGATATCATCATTGAAACCAACATATCAGAGTAAACTATGGCAGAATCAAAATTACTCGTCAATAACACCGATGATAGGGCAAAGTTCCATTGAATTTAAATTAAAGACAATAGGTATTGTGAGATGGGAACCTAAAGATTCCTATTTCTATTGCTTAGAACTTGTATAGTGAGATGGGAAGGCGGCTAAAGAACAGCAACTTACCCGGTCGCAGCCAAAAATCCCAGAGGAATCATGGATTCCCAGCCAAAGATTGTCATGCTGCCAAACAAAGAAATGAAAATGTATCAAAAAGTAGCAGCATAGTATGAAAACAACAACCAAGTAATATAATTTTATGTAACATTAATAATAAAGGTGAGCAAAGGAAGTGAAACTAACCAAATTGAAAGAGCATCAATTGCAGTTTCTGTATTGTGCAAATATCCAGACACTATGATTAATGTTCTGTAATAAATATTCTCCAAGCTGAAACATTAAAAAGTTGCAATCTATTACTAATTACTTCAGTGTTATATAGGAGGTTCAATTATCAATTAATCAAGAACATACAGAACCATGACACCAGAAGCAAGCGAGAGTTTGACGAAATCCCAAAGCTCAGAGAAAGCCTGTGTAGAAAAACCCGTCCAAGAAAGGGGACAACCACCATAAACAACATAAACAAAGAATCCCAAGACAGTCAACCACCAGGAGAAATCAAGGGTAAGAGCTGTCCCAACAATCCCAACTCTTAACTTGTAAACGAAAATCCAACTTATTAATGCGTGAACTGCAAGTGCAACCCCACAAACCCAAGCAATCACTGCAGTCTTCAGTTGGCTCTGCAGAAATCTTTGCAGTGTGAACTGAAATGGTAAGCTTAAGTGAAATGGCATCAACCAAATTGCAACTAAACCTGTTTGATCAGCCACGTCGGTTGGCTGTCCCATGAATTTTAAGAGTGGAGTAGCAAAAATGAATAATGGTAGTAAAAGAATGGAACAAATGAAGAGAACAATCCATGAGCGTTGCAAGTATAAACCCAACATTTGATACTGCTTTGCTCCGTAAGCTTGTCCACATAAAGTCTCTAGTGCACTAGCCATTCCTAACTGTAAAAAAAAGAAAAAAAAAACATTAAATCAATTTACAAAGGAGATATTTTGAGATGAGAAAAAAAAAAGTTTCGATATGGGTTATCAGTGGTTACCAAGAATCCAAAAGTGATGCTAATAATAACAGTGGTGGCAATGGAAATGGCAGCGAGATTGAGGTCACCTAGGTGGCCAGCAAATGATTGGGTTATGATAGTCATGGAGAACATGGCAAGGCGGCTGAAGATGGAGGGTCCTGCAATTAACCATAACTTCTTTGATTCAACCCAGACTTTGCTAATCAGATTTGAGTCTTTAGGCTGTTGATGACAGTGGAAGTGTTGAGTTTGATCGGAGCTTGAGAGAATCAAAGCTTCTTCTTCTTCTTCTTCTTGGTCGTGGTGTATGATGCCCATTTTTGGGGCGTCTGGCAGAGATCCTCTCCCTCTGCCACCACGCAATAGTTGACCCTCTAGAGTCTAGACACGGTGGCTTGCCTTCAATTCCACTCCACTCGAAATCCATACCCCTGGATTGCGCCTTTGGGCCAGGCCATTTTTTTTAAGTGTCTCTAAAACGGTACAATTACACTCATCAAATCAATTTAATACAAATCACAACGTAATGAAAAATAAAAAAGTAATCTAAAAAAGTTTATACATGCCTTACATATAAAATAGATGGGATGGAGACTCACACATTATAAATGCGCATGATGAGACTTAAATATGAAACCAAAATATTCAAATGCTTAAACTAGCAATAAAATTATTAGTCTATTGAATTTTACATGAATATTTTACTCTTGTTTGGCAATTAATTGATAGTTGATTATTGAAAATATTTGTAAATTTTGAGGGTTGATTTTAAAATTATGATTAAATTGATATAATATGTAAAAGTTGAAGACTAAATTTATTATTATATCGATTTTTTTAACTGCCAAATTAACTTGTCGTTTGTGATTTTAACATGAGCGATCAAAATGACTGAACTATATAATATGGGTGCTTAAATTATAAACTTTTTATTTTTAATGCCTAAAATAAAATTTTTTAATAATTGAGTGACTATCTATGGAATTTACCCTTTAAATAAACTATAAATGAAATAACGTAATATAATTAATAATGTGGTATCTATTATTAAAATAATCAAATTCTACCAGCCTCATCTAATAATTCTCTTTTGGCTGGATAGTATATATCAGTAATAGAGGCGAAGCTACGGGTTAGTAAGGGTTTTCGTCCCCTTAAAAATAGAAAATTTCATTTTAACCTTTTAATTTTTATAAAATTTTAATTTAATAAAAAGTAATATTATATTTTGATTTCTTTAAAATAATAAAATTATTTTTTAAAAATTTAAATTATTAAAATTATGTATTTTATTAAGAATATATAACTTAATTCTGATAAACTTGACACTTATTCGCATTAATATTCATAAATATATTTATTAATTAATTCAATTTCAAAATTATTGGGTTACAATCATGTACTGTCACCTCAATGGGAAGTCAAAGTATTTATGAATCAGGTTTAGATAAAATATTAATATTAAATATATTTATTCAAAATTTACAGACTTTAAATTTTTGTTGAATTACATCCATACTCATTAACATTTTTTCCTTAAAGATCACTTTAACATTTTTCTTACAAAAAGAAAAAAGAAAAAGAAAAACTCTTTAACCTTACTATGTAATAATGTTATCGACAACTTAGACGTATTATAAAAGATGAGTAAAATTGAAATCTGTATATTAATTTGATGATTAATGATATTTATTATTTTAAGTGTGATATAGATTTAAATCGTATCAGTCGTATTGTTGTTAAAATTTTACCTTCTTTTTATAATTTATCAAAAAAATAAGTAAAATTCGAATCACATCCTTTTAGAAATTACGTGTAAACTAATTAAGTAATTAAATTAATTTAGTGAGATTGTAATGATGAATTTCAATCGTAACTTTGAAAAATGCTACCATGTAATAATATTTTGAACAACTATAGCTATAAGTAATATAATGATTACTTTACATTGTAGTATTTGTTTATATTTTCTTAATCCTTTGATAAGGCACACACAGGTGTTCGAACTCAGGACTCTTAGGATGAACAACATCCTCTTTTTCACTAGAATCACTTGTTGAGTTCAAAAAACTCTTTATATTAAAACAATATAAAAGTTGAATAACTGGGACCAAACTACTTTAAAAAATAATAACTGAGACCAAATTAACTTCCCGAGTCAAGTGTATTATGCAAACCCAGTAGTATCCCAATCAGCAATTAGTAACGGTAATTACATTTTAACCCTTATAAAAATTTGATTTAAGTTTTTTTAAAAATTATTAGAATATAAATTATTAAAATGATGAAATTGTATTTTATTATCATAAAAATATAAAATCTAATTTCAGCCCCTAAAAAGTTTTTTGACTTCACCCTTGAACCTCATATATACTTTTTTTTAGGAAAAATCATATATACGTATTTTAAGTTTATAAAATTATTAAAAAAATATTTTCATGTATAAATTAAGTTATATTTTTATGAAGGTATTTTTTCTTTTTATATAAAATTTATTATAATGAGATTTAAACTCAAAACACCATGCATAAGAAATAATTAACTTTAACATTGTAACTAAATGTCAATGAATTTTTATCTGAATTTTTAATAAATATATTTGTTACATAATAAATTTTTTTTATTCGCATTATGACTATATCATAAATCTAGCATGTATTAAGAAAGCATTTGATACAATGGAAAATAATAATTTTTTGAAAATTTGATTGGTGGGAGATAGATTCACGATTTATCGTGTTTGTTATGCTAAAAACAATTAGCATTTTTTGGGAATGTAATTTTTCTGTGAATTACTTTCCTTCCACCACCGAAATGTCATTCCTTGAATATTTGTTAGAAAGTAACTTTATCATGTGGTTGAAAAATTAAAATTTATCTTTCAAGCAAGAATTACCATTTTTAATATTTTTTAGAATAAATTATATTAGAATAATTTTAAAAAATATAATTTTTAAGCACTAATAAAATGGTGCCATATCATTAAATTTTAAAAATAAAAAAGTATTATCATACACTCATCTATATCTAATATTTTCTCTAACTTAATTTAACTTTAATTAAATTACTTAAAATAATTAATTTTAAAATTATAAACAAATATATTTCTTCTTTTATCTTGAACTTAAAACTCAGAACCTCGAATATTGACTAAACCTTAAACATCAAGGTTTAGGATTTGGGTCAGGATTTAAGATTCAAAACTCAGGTTTGAGTTTGGGTTTTGGTTTAAATGTTTAAGGTTTAGAGTTTTGAGATTTAGGATTCGAGTTTAAGGTTTAAAAGTTTGGGATTATGGGGTATGAGTTTAAGGTTTAAGTTCAAGGTTCAAGGGTTTAAGTTTTGAGTTCTATATTTTGAGTTTAGGGCTCGGGATTCTAGATTCATTGTTTTTGGTTTGGGCAAAAAAAATATAAAAACTATGTGTTAATGATAATGGATAATGTGGGTGGATGGGTCCATAAAATAGTTTTTCTATGGATGGGTGTATAATAATAATTTTATGTCTTTAAAATTTGATTATGTGGCAAAATCTTATTGGTGTCTAAAAATATTAGTTTTTAAGATATTTTTCATTATTTTTATGTAATAATTTTCACGAAATTATAAAAAGATATTTAGTTTTAAATTTATTTTAAATACTATTAAACTAAAATTTCAATTCATTCTAGTTTAATACATATAATATAAAATTTCAATTTGGTCGTAAGATAAATATATTGATTTATTTTCATTAAAAATAAATAGATTAAATTAATATTATTATAAAGCTTGTTTTTCGATGTAGGTTCGGTCATCCTAGAACTCGTGACCGCAATCTAATACCTATATTTGCAATCCAGCAGCGACCCGCCTGAGAATGAATCCGGGAGGGAATATATTTCAGGGTTCGTACGTAATGACCTTAGCTGCAGCGGCTCTGTACGGATTTATATTGCCTTTGGTGGAAGTAACGTACAAGAAGGCAAAGCAAGAAATCAGTTACGCCCTTGTGATGGAGGTTCTGTTGGTGATGTTTGCCTTTTGCACCGTCGGAAGGCTGGTTAACAATGGTTTCAAGGTTTGTAGATTTCGTCTCTTTCTTAGCTATTCCTCTTCTTGCAGGACAAATACATAGAAACTTTTATTTGTGTCTGCAGGTAATTGGAAGGGAAGCAAGGAAATTCGAGCCATTGGACATTCCTTTTAACTATAAACTATTAAATTAGAAAGGATGTTACCCGTTCAGTTGATTATTAATTATATTTTGAGTTAAATTATAGAGTAAATATTTGAGCATTAAAATATAATTTAAGTTTTTGTATTTTTTTTGTATATTAAATTTAAAATTTAAAATTTTATTTTTAGAAATTTAGTTTTTTTATTTTTCAAATTTAAGAATTCATATTCGATTGTTAACACCATTACATTTTTTTCTTAAACTCGTTGGTGTAACATCTTAAAATTTTAAAAAAAAATACTCACTTAGTAACTATGTAATAAAAAATGACATTACAATAGGTTTAAATTTAACAAACAATCTTAATCGTATTAACAACTCTTAAAAGTTACATTAACATTTTAATCAAAATAAAGTATTTGGGTTAACCAATGACTATAAAATAATTGAGGTACCAAATTCTATAAAAAAATTGAATCTTAAATTCAAAGTATAGTAAAGGGATCAAAATTAAAATTTGACTATTATTATATAATTTTAAAGTTGAGTGTAGCTTAGGGACTAAAAAAGAAAATTTGACCATTTTGCCATATAATGTAAAAAAAAGAAAAAGAAAAAGGGCGGAATTATAAATCTGATGAAATAGTTTTTTTTTTAATTTATAAATCTTATTCATTTTTAACTAATTTATATTTAGTATATCAATCTCTGCTCTCTCATACCGTTAATTATAATGATACAGAAAGAAAACCACATGCTCACGTATTGTTAAAACTTTTAATAATAAATATAATTTATATTAAAAAATATTGATGTTTAGATATAAAATTGAAAAAAAAATAATAAATACCGAAATGAAAAATTAAATATTGTTGAATGGCGAAATCATGAATTGGTGGTAGACAAAAAGAGAGGGACAGATGAAGTTGGCTATTAGTTGTTTATGACAACTTTGGTTGGCTATTAGTTGCTTATGGGAATTCATTTGATAGCTACATGGATAAGAAAATGGCCTTTGCCATAGTGTCCTTGTAATGGCCTTTGCATTTTTATTTTATTTTTTTATTTTTTAGAATCGAGATTAAGTTGAAATAATTTATAAATATTGATGATTAATTTCTTTAGAACCAATATTAAATTGATACAATTTATAAATATTGAGAGCTAAACTTGATATTATACTATTTTAATACTGCCATGCTAACTTTTTGTCACAAAGTTAACAATAGATAATGAAAATAGCTTAAAAAAATAAACGCAATTAGTTGAATGATTATTTTATAATTTTTTAGTGAGAAAAATGAAACCTAAGCATGTTGGGTTTTGACTCGGCATTCAAACCTAGCTCTTAATTCAATTTGTAAGATTGTATTGATATAAAAAAATGAATATAATTATCTAATTTCAAATACTCGTGATATCAACTTTAATTTGAAGAGATAAATAAAACAAATTTTATTTTTTTCTATTGCAAATTTTCAAGTTTTATCATAATTCTAATTTTATGAATAATGGATTAAAAAATAATGAGCTTCATTATCATTTTAATTATACTAACTATGGTTGGAATAATTACATTAATAATTGTATTGACTCTTATCTTCGTTCTTAAATTTGTATTGATGGTTCCATTTTAAGTGGTAGTGACAATTCCAATGATAATTATATTTATAATCACATTTGCGGCGAAGGTGGAAATAGTAGTGAAGATAAGAATTTCGATATAATAACTCGTGAAAATGGTAAACCTAGAAATGTTCATGGGTCGGATTGGGTCGGATTCAAGCATTATATTAATATACTTTATGTTTACTCAAGCTTGACCCGGTCCAAAAAATAAGCTTAAAATTTTAAACGGGTTTTTTTTGTTCAAGCCCATTTTTTTAGCTTAAAATTTGTATCCAAACTCTCTTAAATTTTGGATAAATAACCCGACCCATGAACAGGTCTAATAACACTCACACTCATTAATATTTTTTTCCTTAAAAGATGACTTTAATATATTCTTATATTAAAAAAAAAAAAAAAAAAACCCTCTTTAGTGCTACTATGTAATATAAAAATTGAAGAATTGCAGCATAAAATAGTTAATGCCTAACTGTATATTCAGTGCCCAGTAAAAGTAATACAATGATTAATTTGAAAACAAAATAAAACTTGAGTTTTAAAAAAATTCAATATTGAAAGGAAATGAATGCCCTGAGTTGAGTTGAGTGGATAATGTATATGCAGCTAGCAGTATCCCTTTAACAATTGACCGCGATATTTCATGGCTGTTAATGAAGACCAGCAGTTTGGGAATGTTTGTTGGACGTTGCATCGACGATAAAATTCTCTGGTTTAAAAAAACTGGACCCTCTTTGATAAATACTATGATTAATGTTGGATGAATGGAATTGATTAACACTAAATACAAGTCATAAAACCCTCTTTTTCGCGAAAATTGTGAAAATTAAATGAGGTAATGATCCCATGTTTGAGTTATCAAATAAGATATGTATCATAGATTAAAATACTTACAGTTGGTTGGAAGTGCATTAAATTCCAGTTGATATTATTTAGGCTAAAAAAGCTCTTTTTTCACAGTTTTAGTCAATAATAGCAGCTATATGCTTGTCTTATTCTTACTTCGGCTTTTTTCCTTTCTACAAAGAGCTTGGAAACAGAGGCAGGAGAATCAAAAATATCCAAATACAAAACAGAGAATTTAATCATGGAGGTGAAGAATGGCACGACCACAAGAAAAGCTCTCTTAATAATAAACTGCATCATCCTTTCTATAGGCAACTGCGGTGGTCCACTTATCGCCCGTCTCTACTTCACCCATGGTGGCAAACGAGTCTGGTTCTCCAGCTGGCTCCAGACAGCGGGTTGGCCCATCATCTTGCTCCCCATCGCTTGTGCTTACGTGCATCGTTCCAGGAAGGCCGATCCCACCTCGGAAAACAAGCTTTTCTACATGGAAGGACCGTTGTTCGTTGCCGCTATCGTCATCGGGATCATCAGTGGCATCGATAACTACCTCTACTCCTATGGCTTATCTCGTCTCCCCGTTTCGACTTCTTCTTTGATCATCGCGTCGCAGTTGGCTTTCACGGCGGGGTTTGCTTTCCTGTTGGTGAAACAAAAGTTCACTGCCTACTCCATAAACGCCGTGTTTTTGCTGACCATAGGGGCTGGCGTTCTTGCTTTGCATTCGAGCAGCGACCGGCCTGCGAATGAATCCAACAAGGAATATATTTTGGGGTTCGTAATGACCTTAGCTGCAGCGGCTTTGTACGGATTTATATTGCCTTTGGTGGAAGTAATGTACAAGAAGGCAAAGCAAGAAATCAGCTACGCCCTTGTGATGGAGGTTCAGTTGGTGATGTGTTTGGTTGCTACTGCCTTTTGCACCGCCGGCATGCTGGTCAACAATGATTTCAAGGTTTGTTTTTTCGTCTCTTTCTTAGTTATCCTCTTCTTACAGGACAAGTGATTGAAGTCTGATTATATCTTTTTAAGGGAATAAATTATACTGGATTTGCTAAAAATATAATTTTTAAGCATCAATAAAATAATATTACATCATTAAATTTTAAATATAATAAAATATTATTATACATTCATCTATATTTAATATTTTTTTAACATAATTTAACTTTAATTAAATTACTTAAAATAATTAACTTTTTAAATTATGAACAAATATCTTTTCTTCTTTTACTTTGAATTTAAAACCTATAATCTTTAACATTGAACTCGAATTCTAAATTTTAAACCCCGAACTCCAAGGTTTAGGATTTAGATTCGAGATTTAAAGTTTAAGGTTTATGGTTTTGAGATTTAGGATTCGAGTTTAAGGTTCAAGAGTTTGAGTTTATGAGGTACGAGTTTAGGGTTCAGATTTAAGGTTCAAGAGTTTACGATTTAGGTTTTGAGTTTTATATTTTTTGTTTAGGGTTTAGGATTCTAGATTCATTGTTTTTGGTCTAGGCCAAAAAAATATAAAATTTATGTGTTAAAATCATAAAATAATTTTTCTATGGATGAGTATATAATAATAATTTTATGTATTTAAAATTTGATTATGTGGTAAAATTTTATTGGTGCTTAAAACTATTAGTTTTTAAGATCATCATTATTACTCACATATTTTAAATATATTAAATTTTTTACTAATTTATATTTAAGATGTGCATGTTATTTTTAGAAAACCAAATATAAAATTATTTGTATAATATTATAGGTTGATGTACTATTTATGTATAGATTCGATTTGTGTAAAAACTATATGCACACGCAACTCACTGGTTGACAAGCTAACTCCAAGCTCTTCGGACAAATACTATATCCAAGTGATCTCTGAAACTGTACTTGCAATACTCACTGTATTCAGCCTCTGAGGTTGACAAAGCAACCACAGGTTTCTCTCTAGAACGCCATGAAACAAGGTTGCAGCCGAAGTACACTACATAACCAGACGTTGACCTTCGATCCTCTAAGTTGCTTCCCCAATCAGCATCAGCAAAGGCTGTGATAATGAGCTGTTTGACCAGCCTGCAAGGGCTGTCTCTAGGTTGAGCCATGTATTAGCCTGCCTTTTTGACAGTATAATTCATGTGACGCCTAGTGTCATACAAATACTGTAGCTCCCCAACAAAGACTTGTATAATGATGAGGATCTGCCAAAAGATCTTCTGTAGCTCTCATCTTAGTTGGGCAGAGACTTGCACTCACTCATGGCAGAGACTCCTTCTGTAGCTCTCATCTACATAAACTAGAAGTAAAACTTTCTAATCTTAACACCTGTGTCTTTAATAAAAAGAGCCAAGCAGCTTATTGAAAACCAACACTAGTGAGATACTGTTCAGCTTCTACAAACCAACTGATCACCATTGCTAGTACATTGCTCAAAGCCAGGAGAAACAAATGCATTGAAAGGTTGTTTGTGTTTGCAGGTGATTGGAAGGGAAGCAAGGGAATTTGAGCTGGGAGAAACAAAATACTACGTGGTTGCGATTTTTAATGCAATAATATTTCAATGTTTCTTCTTGGGAGCAATTGGAGTAGTGTTTTGTGCGTCATCGTTGCTATCGGGTGTAGTGATAGCGGTTCTATTACCAGTTACAGAGATTCTGGCAGTCTTTTTCTTCAATGAGAAGTTTCAAGCCGAGAAGGGTGTGTCTCTTGCTCTTTCGCTATGGGGCTTCGTTTCCTACTTCTATGGTGACATCAAGCGAATCAAAACAAAGAAACCAGCTCCTGAAACTGAGATGGCCTCGTCTCTGCCTCCCAATAGTCTCGAAAGTAGTGTTTAATGTTGGATTAAAATCCTCAATTATGTGTAATATATAATGCTATTATAAAACGTGATATAAAATTAAGTGATTAATTATGTTATGAGTATCATAGATATTAAAGTATCATGGAAATAATCTATAGATATCATAAGTTGTATTTATAATTTGATGAGGGGCTAAATTACAAATATCCAAAATTAATTTAATAATAAATTATTTTAAAAATTGATAGTGATCCTCAATAAATAAATGTACAAAACTATTTTCTTGAAAAATAAAAACCTTCTGGATAATCTCCAACAATAAATTCAAATACGTTTTCGCATATAATTTTGTTCTTAATGATCATTTAAAGATCGCTGATCATCGTCGTCCTAGCGGCTATTAATCAGAGTTTAATTTATTTTTTAAATAATCTTATTATATATTTAAATCATATCTGTTTTTTTTTTGACGTAATGTTTAAATTACTTATAGTCTCTTCTCAACTCATAAATAATAAGATAATGCATTTTAATGCATTCAAACACAGATCTCCTGCATTAGTAATAATGCATATGCTAATCAAATTAAAACTCAATTGATTTCGAAATTTAATTTTTAAATATTATAATCTCATATATTTAATTTAATAAAATTTATAAATAGTGTTAAAAATTGGGACAGAATTAAACCTATGCAGAGGAAATTTGTATTAAGAATTTCGGTTAATAACACTTGAATTTTCTCATTTTGGAACCCAGTTTGAAGGAAAAGAAAGAGTAAAATTTGTGGAAATATATAGGCGTGTTCGAGGAAAAAATATTAAATGGGGTCGATTCGCCGGTTTGCTGTCGAATTGTAAATTATACAAAACTCGCCGTCTAGTGCGCTGAATAAGCCTAAAAAGCACAGTAACGGCGCCGTTTGATACCGAAGTTTACTTCTTTCCTCGACCGAGAAAGGAGCGGAGAGAGACAGAGAGCGGAAGCAGGGTTATATCGTCCATGGCGAGTCGCTCCATTTTCTCTAACCTCAAAAGCAACGGAGGCGATAAGCTTGCGGACGCCAGGTGGGGGCGGCTACTAAGTTCTGTTACTTCCCGGGTGAAAAAGGCTAGTGTTAGAAGTGCTGCTGCTGCCAGCAATGAAAGTCTGAAGGGGAGAATTTTGGGGTTGAGGTCGCCGACGGAAAGTGCAACCGAGGTGCTTCGCAGTTGGGTTGATTCGGGTCAGAAAGTTGACATTCCGCAACTCCTATCCATTACCCAAAATCTTCACAATTCTAGGCGCTACAATCAGGCCCTTCAGGTTCCTTTCTTCATTTCTTCTTCTGAATTTGTTGATATTGCAATATTAAAAAAAAACTTCATTCTTTTTAATTGGTAGGGAACTTATTCCAGGCAAAAGTGTATTTTATTAATTTATTTTAATGGGTTTTCAATGGATTTGATTTTGTATTATATTAACTCTCTGAAACGAACAGATTTTGACATGGCAAGAAACTCAGAAGGGCTTACAAATGTCAGCTGTTGCTCATGCCACTAAAGTGAAGTTACTCATCAAGGTTGGTAATTTAACAGCGGCTGAAGAACATTTCAATCGTTTACCCAACACTGCTTCACAGAAAGCAGCTTGCCTTCCTCTTCTCAATGGTTATGTAAAAGAAAGGGACATTGAAAAAGCCGAAGCTTTCATGAGTAAGCTTGTTTCTATGGGGCTGACCCTCAGCCCCCATCTATACAATGAAATGATGAAACTGTACAATGCTACATCTCAGTTTAAAAAAGTACCTCTGGTTATCGAAGAAATGAATCGAAACAAAATACCCAAAAATGTTCTATCATACAACCTTTGGATGGATGCTTCAGCCCGATCATCTGGGGTTGCAAAAGCCGAAGCAGTCTATGCTGAAATGCTGAGTGATGAAAGGGTCTGTATGGGTTGGAGCACTCTATCGACTTTAGCTAATATTTATACCAAAGCAGGTCTGGTTCAGAAAGCAGAAACTGCCCTCAAAACTGCAGAAACAAAGCTGTGTGCAAGTAATAGCTTTGGTTATATCTTCCTCATGACTCAATATGCATTGTTGAAGAAAAAGACCGAGGTTCTTCGGCTTTGGCAAACCAGTAAGTTAATAGGTAAGAGAATGACTTGTGCCAACTATATGTGCATATTATCATGCTTGGTTCGACTCGGTGGTATTGTAGAAGCGGAGAAAGTGTTTATGGAGTGGGAGTACAACGGTCGAAATTATGATATCAGAGTCTCCAATGTGCTTTTAAGTGCATACGTGAAGAATGGATGGATGAAGAAAGCTGAATCACTGCATCGCCACACATTGGAGAAAGGAGGGTGTCCAAATTACAAGACATGGGAAATTCTGATGGAAGGGTGGGTGAAAAGCCAGAACATGGTGAAGGCCATCACTGCAATGAAGAAAGGGTTCGCTTTGTTAAAAGATTGTCATTGGAGACCACCCCATGATACTCTTGTGGCCATTGCCAAGTACTTCGAGAAGCACGGGAATTCGGATGATGCAAACAACTTTCTTAGAGATGTTCAGCGTTTGGGTCTTGCAAGTTCAGAGATATATAAATCATGGCTTAGAAACCACCTTTTGGCTAAGAGGCCAGCCCTTGACATCCTTGAAATGATGTATAAGGATGGAATTGAGATGGATAATGAGATTTCTTCCCTTGTTCGAGCTTTCAACGAGCAAACTGAAAGTGACTCCAGAGATTAGATTCTATTGTAGAGGAAAGAAGATGGTTGATGTTCTCGGTTAAAAACTCCGACTCGAAGTATCAGCATTCCTGGTGATATCAAATCCTATGGACTTTAAACAAAGAAATAGTGCACAAGAGCCTGCATAGGTGCTCTAGATGAATGCCACTAGGACGTTGTCCCCATTAAAACCATGATAGCAGCCTTCAGATTACAACCTAACTACCATGTGTGGTCATTGTTTTTGTTGAACTGCTTCTTCCTAAGTTGTCTTCAACAGGAAGGCTTGATGTTTCATTGCTAGTAAAATTGGAATTTATCAGTTATCACAATCGAGATCTACAAAATTTGCCGGATTCTGGTCTAAATGTGGTTGTTTCCTCTCTCTCAACAAACACAAACACATGCGCACACACATCAATATGACCCGTTTGCTGTAAAACTACGGAAGAATAAGAAATGAAAAGATGAATCAGCCATTCATTCATTGGTAAACATCAAGGACTAGAATTTATTGAAATGCTGATCCTAGTTATAGATTTAAAAACAAAAAAAGTGACCAATGCATTATATCGGAGCATTCAGCTCGTCTTCCACCCTAAGTTCATCTGCCAAAGGCCTCAAGGATACTGAAAGCCTTTTTTCATACAGGAAATAACAGGAGAAAAATACTTAAAAACTCCATTAATGCTTGAATGCCCATTCAAAGTTTCAGTATAGCTACCATCCTAGGAAAACCATGAGATCTTGTACGATCTTCTTCAGTTACTGCAAAGATGATAATGCAGAGGAAACATTTCGCGAGATTCGATCATGTATTGGCTCCTGCCAAAAAAAAATAAAAAATTAACCTGCCATTTTTGCATAAAAACATTAAAAAGAACATCTATAGTGCTGTGTCTTACTCCCATCGGCTGCATCTCAAATCTTGATTTTGTTATAGTCTCGTATAAAAAGATGTATCTGGCAGTAAGGTTAACACCAGTGCAAACGGGTGTTAGTTAAAGCGCTACAAACATAAAACAGGGTCAAAATGTTAAAAGCACTACAACTATTGTCACTTTTAAAATTAATGACTGAACTCCATACATATGAAATTGGGTCCATGCAGTCATGTTTTGTGAAGGCTAGCATAGCAACAACTTACCAATGCGAGCTGATAAAACAGTGACAGTGTGTTCCAGTTGAATGGAGACACGAAATGAAGAAAAGCAAGATGTAACTTCAAAATGATTAAGACATGAATTTCAAATTTGCTCATCTCTTTACATTCTTAGTAGAGTACATTTTGTATCAACTAAAAGGTATGATAAAGAGGACAATATACCGCCAAGCAAGCTCGCAGACAAGTTCTTCAGGGGCATCAGGAAGCACCTAAGGATTGCATGATCGAATTAGTATTTCGATATATCCTCAACTTACATTAATGAGCATAGAATTTAACTTTTTGATCCAGCTCACCTTGTCTTCATAGGGATTGCAGTTCTCTCTAAACCATAACCTTAAGAACTCCTATAGACCCCACAAACAATTTAAATATTAGTTCACTCTAAACTTTTTGTCCCTAAACATCAACTCAGACATGCATAAACTATTCGCACACCTTATCAACATTTTCAGGTTCAAAACCATTCTGAAAGCGCTCCTCATAAGAATTGGCAATCCAATATCGACTTGAGTCAGGTGTATGCACCTTGAATTACAGAACAAGAACACAAAATTTATCATGGCTTAGTGTGAATTTTTCATACCTAAAATGTGCCTGTAAAAGTGTAAATGAGTGACAGGCAGAAGCAGGGAATCTTTCAGGAAAATGGAATCTAACCTCATCAATCAATAGAATTGAACCATCACTACTCTTTCCAAATTCATATTTTGTATCTACCAAAATCAGGCCATGCTCCAAAGCTACATGCTGCATTGTTCTCAACAAAATCATTCAAATCATAAAGTCGGCTCCAATAAACAATTCAGTAGTTACCGATTGAGCAATAACAAGTGATAATGAAAAAAGTCATCATACTTTAATAACTTATATGGTGAAAGTGTTTGGTTGTAGAAAGCACAAACAGACACATATGTACAGAGACACCAAAGACTGCTGTAAATATGCTGTGATGCTTGACATGAGATGAGAACATTTTCATCACCAACAGAGCATGAATGAACTGTATAGCGGTGAGTAGTAATAAAAAGGTTTTTAACTAAACTAGGGGAGTTTAACAGAATAAGAAGCAACTCGCAAATGCCAAAGTCACCATTTTCAGCTCAATCAACAGACTATCAAAGCACAAAGTACAATTAAATATGTTTTTCCTTCTTATTCTAATCTGTTCTTTTTATAAAAAAAAATAAAATAAAATTTCTTGAGCATTTTAAGTTCTAACATAATTATCTATAATTTGTTTGATCTAATCTTGTGGAATTTTCAGTGTGTTGATAGATATTATCTTATATAAAATGAAATGGTATTTAACAAAACTATGGGAGTTTAAGCGAACAGGAAGCAACTCGCAAATGCCAAATTCACCATTTTCATCTTAATCAACATGCTGCCATAGCACAAATTACAATTAAATATTTGTTTTGCTTCGTATACTGTTTTTTTCTTTTCTTTTAATACGATTTCATGTACACTCTAAGTTTTAACATGATGATCTATAATTTATTTGATCTCATCTTGAAGAATTTTCAGTGTGTTGATAGATATTACAAAGCACATGAAGTATATGAACAGAATCAAAATCACCTGTCCATATTCAAACAAACTTAAAGCTTTTTCTCTTGCTTGATCAAACTCATCTCGAGTCATCAATCCTCTTTCAATAATCTGCAAGGAAAATGCACCATTTGAAATAACTCATCCAGCAGATGAACAGTTACCAATCAACAATATGCAAAGACTAGCTAATAGGACCCTTTTTTTTAGCCTTTAGTTTAAGGGAAGATGTGGGGGAGAGGAGAACACTTAAGCAACATGAAAGATGAAGGAATAATCTTTTTCTTTTCTTTATACGCTCCCTAAATCATTCAAAGCTCAACTTCAGCGAAAAGAAGGATCAACCTCATCAGGAGTTACAGGAACATCGTGATCCTCAGCTTTAGTTGTTGGTGTGAGTATATTTGCAGTTAACTTCTGATTTTTTACCAGCCCTATAACAAACATATCATTTCACCATCATATAGCACAATTTCCAAGTGAACGGAGAGTGATTTAACCATACAGAAGCCTCACCATTCGGAAGTACATTTCCACAGTAATTTCGAACTCCATTTTTGTAAACTGTCCACAGTGACGTTTCAGTACTTCCAGTCACAAACCCTCTAACTGCATATAGCACCAAAATCCAGATCAGATGAGGATTTTACACCAGGCGGCAGCAATAGCTCTAAATAACAAGGTTGGCATGCAACATTAAAAATTAAAACTTGTTTTGAACCTGTGGCAATTCAACCTCCCACAAAAATATTAAAACAAAAAGTTATGGATCATTTTCACTATTTTACATGCCGTGAATGAACAAAGGAAAACTTGTTGATTGTTTTAATTGATAGGGTGAAACTCCATTCATAATGGACTTCGGAATAGCTCCTATCATGAAATGTGACCATGGAAATTCAGAGCTCCAAGTTTGTAAAAACGAAACAATTCGATCTCAATCAACCACCCTCCATGTGACAAAAATTAATGATAAGACTATCAAAGATACTCACCAACAAATTCAACAGGAAAGACAGAACATTTCTTAGCAATTGTGACATTTTTATCTGGTACTGACAAAACTGCATTTGGAATCATGTGCTGAGTTCTATTGAACCACCACAAGCTCGTCTCATTAAGAACCTGAAAATTGAAATTCCAACAATGATACATCTGCTGCTGTTAATATTTACCATTAACAAAGTAGCAAGTATAAAAAAACCTGGCCCTTGAAGGGGATAGAGGCAAGAATCCTATCAAATGCACTCTGACGATCAGTAGTGACCAAAACAAGATAATCCCCACTATCATAAATGTCCCTAACCTGCATGAATCAAGCAAAAGTACAAAAATTGCCCATCTTTTAACTTGGCTTTTTTTATTTTATTTAAAGAAAATGCAGTCCTTTGTGTCTACCTTGCCTCTGGTTTTGGATTTGAGACCAGGGACTGTCAATTGAAGATTAGTCTCTGATAGACAATTGTGAAGTGAGGATTTTATGCTGGCAAAAACTTCTTCTTTGCGCCCAGAGTTGAGCAAAGCATCGAGAGATGGGACTTGGGTTTGGCCCTGGCTTTGGCTTTGGTTTTGGTTTTGGCTGGACATAACGGAAAGGGAAATTTTGGGGTACTTCCTAGCATTGGGTTTTGCTTCAAAGGAAGAGATTGATGGAAAAAAGGGATTTTGAGTTGGGGTTTTAGTGGAGTGTAGTAGGAACTGGGAAGGATTTAAGGTTGTCCTCACACACTCGGCCATTTTCAGCTTTTCCATTTTGTCTCGACTTTGTGTCTGATGTTTTAGGGTACCTTAGTTTTGCGTTGAGACCATAAAAATCAGTTCCGTACCCGTACCGGCAGGAATACTCTGCTCCGGTAAGAGACCGAGACACTCACCCACAAATTCCGTTCCGCTTCAAGTTTCGTTCGGTACCAGTTGTTTCGCTATGGTTCGGTCAAATTTCGCCCGTTCCGCTTGTTAATGTCTGGGATGATGAGTGATTGAAAACTATGATGGAAACTTACTATGCATCAAACAATCTCACTTTGTAGCAGAACAGAATATAAAGGAGGAAGAAAAAGTGGCAGTAGCAATCGCGAAAGAAAGAAGTGTGCAAGCAAAATTAAGACACAACCCTAAAATTACAATCGGGCTGGGCTTTAAAAAGGTAAGTAACAAAATATTTTGGCTTAATGCTAATTTGCCCCTCAAACTATGTCTGTTTATTCACTTTGGTACCTAATTTTTTTCTCAAATCAGTATATCATTCTATTATCAGATGCTACCTTTTTTTGTAATGGTGTTAAAAAAATGTCTGTCACATGCTGTCAATCAAAATATATCATGTGACAGAACTCAATGAGTGATTTCAGTAATAAAAAAGATATTATTCATTTTAAGAGATTCGGATTTGAACATTTGTGTGTGTCTTATAAAAAATTAAGAAAGTATGAACAGATACCATAATATAATCACATCAGTATATTCAATATATATATATATATCTCATATAGTACATCTAACCAGTCAAAATATGTCATGTAACAATTAAGTTTATTTAAATTGAAAACATCAAATTTAAATTAAAAAATCACATTTGACTTTAACTCAACATTTACGAGCATTAACTTTGTCTCTACATGGCGCTATTAAAACATTCCACTTGTCTTTTCTTTAAATATTATACATGTTATTTTGATTAAAAATTATATATATATATATAAAATAGGTTTATAAACTTTTAAAATGTATAAATATAAATATTTAAAAGTCAAAATAATATATAAATTTTGAAAAAAATATAAATAAAAAAAGTATTTACATTGTAAAAATTTTCAACAAGAAAAATTAAATTTTCAAAAATATATATTATAAAAAAAAACTTAAATTGTTTTGAATTTAGATATATTTTTAATTTTTTGAAATAATGATTTTTTACTATGTATTTTTGAAATTTTAAGTTTTTTTGCAATTTTTTAAATTTAAATATTTTTAATTTTTATATATTGTTTTGAATTTTTAAAATTTATATTTATATTTTTATATTTTTATAAAAAATTTAAATTTTTTTCTCTAAATTTAAAAAAATAAAAAAATGTTATCACCAAATTTTTTTTAAAAACTTTATATATTATATCAATTTTTTTTAATATTTTTATCAATATAATATATATATAGCGTTGTGTGGATGGTATACGGTGGTAAACATCAATCGATGTCAAGCAATGATGGTCAACATTTGGTCAATAATTAATCAAAATCAAAAGTATATTTTAAATTTAAATTTAATATTTTATTTTAAATAAACTTAATTATTATTTAGCATGTTGTGATTGGTTAGATGTACCATATGGTACATTCTGATTGGCATAATGTGGTGACTGTTTTTTTTTTAAACACTGTCCAAATAAAGACGGAAATGGGTGATTTAAGTACCAATCTGAAACAAATAAATATTTAGGTTCCAAAATGGAAAATCAGGTATAGTTAGGGGCCAAATTGAGCATTAAGCCATAAATAAATAACCTTTTTCTATATTCCATTCTCGGAAACGCAACGCAACCCGTACGACTGGAACAAAAAATACTCTGTGTCCACATCTTGGACCCGACTCTGGTTTCTCTAACCGAATAAGGCCACATATGTAAACTGAAAAGCACACAGACAGAGAGGCCACGTGAACCAATTAGAACACTCCAAACAATAAACTGCGTCAGCTTCCTTAGCACACGTAAAAATAACCCACATACTGGGTGACCGAAAAAGACCCGACTGGTTCAGTAGCAAATAAATGAGTAACAGGAGAGAGCCGACTTGTTCAGAAGCAGGTAAATGGGCTAATTTATCAAAATAACCCAAAAATTTTGATTATTTACGAAAATGACCCAAGTTAAAAAATATACACCAAAATGACTTGAAATTAACAGTAAAAGATGAACAGGACTCGACCAATGATTGGTGTCAGACATAAAAGTTTGTGTTTGTCAGTATTGGCCATGCATGGCTGACACGTGTGTATTTTTTTTAAATACGATATTTTTTGATATATAAAAATACGAGAATATGAAAAAAAATTTGCATGGCCGACACCCTTTTTTTGTCAGAAAAAAAATTTCAAAATTTTTGGATGTTGGCCATCAAATGGCCGACACCCCTTATTTCAAAAAAAAATTCAAATTTTTTTATGTTGGCCATCAAATGACCGACACCCACTTTTTTTCTCGAGAAAAAAAATTCAAAATTTTTTTCTTCACGATTTTTATCATCATTCTTTTGAGGATATTTTTGGCGTCGACCCCGACCTTCAACATACATATTACTCTGGGGCTTCCTCATATCAATCGGAGATCTATCTGGAAGAACGTACTCCAACAATGGACGATATTTTTGGCTTGGCACCTCAGGTCACTCAACCTACTCCCGATTACGTTGATACGTATGATTTTACCGACTTTCTAAGTACACCAATCGGGACACCCAACGTTGACACCACAGAGGATGAGCTGACGAACACCACCGAGGATAAGCCGACGAACACCAATGTAATGCCTCCTGAACGAACTGTACTACAGCCTTGGCCTCACCGAGCCCGAAAGAAGCCAAACTATTACACTCCAACGCAGGGGATGTCGTCGGGATTTACTCAATTTTGATTTTTTTTTCCGTTTACATTTTAAATTTAATTTGTAATTTCGTTTTTATTTTAAATTTAATTTCTATTTTTTTTGTATATTTTAATTTTTCTTTCTAATTTCCTGTATATTCTAATTATTATTTTTTAAAATTTTATATCGTCTTTGTCAATAATATTTATTTCCCCACATTTTGACAACATATTTAATATTTTTATATATAATTCGAAATTATTTTAATACAAAAAATACAAATATTCTGTTTGAATATTATTAAGCAACAAATTAAATTTACAGATACAATAAATTACAATTATTTGTTAATATTAATACACGAAATTTAAAAAATTAAATTTACAGATATAACAAAATTGACATCTACTTGAAAATCGAGCTGCAAACATTAGTACCGACAAACTTGCTCGGGTTGCAGTTAAACACAACCTTTTCCAATTTGTAAGATACAATGCAGTCGGTCTCGGTTACCTGTTAAATGACGGAAAAAGTCATCTCACCTTTAACAGGACAACCTTTACGGCCTTACCACAACGCTTACATAAAGCAACAATATATCTACATTGGAATAGCTATTCGACAGTATTTTCTGTGATGACAAATTATTCCAACGTAGATAATGTCTATTTGCGTTGGGTATATCAGATAGTCTTCAATGGCGCAGAAAATTGTTTTACCACTGAAGACATATCTTTGCCACTTCGCATGACAGTATATAATTCAACTCCGGCAATACATGACAGTATATAGTTCAACCTCGAAATTCGATTGTATACTTCACAACTATCCTCCAGAACAAAACACTCATCTAATGATAAAAAATAAAAGACTCTCATTTTCTTGTTATTTTGAGAGAAATATTTTTTACTTAATTCAAAATCAAAAAACTAAATCCTATTTATAAAGAATGAAGGGAAGTTGGTGTCGGCCATTACATGGCCCACACCAAAAAAATTGCAAAATTTGCTATTTTTTAATTCGAGGAAAATGGCCAACATCAAAAAATGTGAATTTTTTTCTCGAGAAAAGGGAGTGTCGGCCATCTGATGGCTAACACCAAAAAAATTTGAAATTTTTTTCCCGAGAAAAGGGGGGTATTGACCATGCAATGACCAACACCAAAAAATTTTGAATTTTTTTCTTGAGAAAAGGGGAGTGTCGGCCATGCAATGGCCAACACCAAAAAAATTTGAATTTTTTTTGTAACATCAGCATGCTTGAACCGGATTTGGAACAATGATAAAATAGAATTGAGAATTAGAAATGTTTAGTTGAAGTGATGAAGGTTAGAAAAATTTAAGGATTAAATAGTAAAAAAGAGAAAATATGAGAGACTAAATAGCGAATCATCCAAATTGAATTTTGAGTCATAATGAGAATTAGATTGATTGAGGAGGGTCAAAAGAGTAATTTGGTGGAAGATATTTTTGGAGGCAATGTTTTGGGCCAAAGTGTAAAGTTGGAAGGCCCAAGGACTAAAAGTGCAAATTTACCATTATTAAAGAAAGATATTTTTATAAAGAGAAATTAATAGAAAAATCTAGAGAAATGAAGAAAAGAAATGATAAAAAGGCTATAAAAGCCATCAGCCATGGTGCTTCACGTTAGCCACCATTTTAACTTTTGTTTTTCTTACAAATTAGTCATTTTTCACCAAATACAAACCAATTAAGCTAGTTTCTTCGAAATTTCTTCAAGATTAGTGAATAAAATTAATAGAGAAGTGTAATAGCTATCCAATTGTTAAGAGAAATGCATCCATACTTGTCTTGGAGGAGAGAGAAAATGGACATTAGTGTTGAATACAAGTGATTAAGGTAAGAAAGTTAAACTCCTCTTTAAATACATGTTAGTTTTTGGTTTAGAAACATAGATTATGACATGTTAGAAGGATTTTAATATG
Source organism: Gossypioides kirkii (assembly GCA_005610355.1). Taxonomy (NCBI): domain Eukaryota; kingdom Viridiplantae; phylum Streptophyta; class Magnoliopsida; order Malvales; family Malvaceae; genus Gossypioides; species Gossypioides kirkii. The sequence continues at coordinate 16,522,922 of CP032247.1, read as the reverse complement.
AACATATGTGTTTGTATGAAATTGAAGAGAAAGAAAAGAAGGAGAATGACCAAATTGAAGGAAAAGGAAAAGGAGAAAGCCAAGGAGTGAAAAAGGGATTATCTACAAGAGTTGTAAGTACTACAAGTATTAAAAGGTTTAGAATTAATTAAATTAAAGTGTTTATAATTTTAACATATATGATTAATTATGATAAAAATGATTATAAGTGTTGATTATGTGTAATTAAATGAAATTTAGTGTAAAGAGACATGAAAAAGGAAGCATATCCATTAAAACAGTTTGGACAGAACAGAGAACTAACTTTGAAAATTCACTAAAAATTGTATAAAAAGAGTTAAGAGTTGAATTAAATATTTAATTAAGTCTTATTGAGTGTAGTTTCATATAGAAGAAACAGTGAATTAAAAGGAATTTTATATTTCGAGATATACTAGTTTTTGTGTAACCAGGTTAGAGTAGGTTCGAGTTCCTCTGTTCTAACTTTGAAAAATCATATAAAAATGTATAAAAATTATTAGAGGCTGAAATTTATATGGTTGAATCCTTAATGAGTATATTTTCAAAATAAACAGATAAGAACATTATTGGATCTCTGTACTAAAAGATAAATAATTTTTAGTAAAGAAAGGTAGAAACTGTTAGGCAGCAGAGAAGGGGTAAATTGAAAGAATTTACTGTACAAATTGGCTAAAGTAAAAATTCTGTAATTTTTATGGTAAAAAGATATTTGAGTCTAGTTTCAAGAACATCAAGCGGATATTAATTTCTGATTCTTTATCTCAAGATATAAATAATTTAGTGACTGTGATGCAAGTGGACAGCTTTGAAAATTAATGTGAAAATAAAAGTAAGAGGGATATGATGATGAATATGTGAGAAAAATATATGTGTGAAATATTATGTGGTTAATTATAAAGATTAATTGTGTGATTAATTGGTGAAATTGTGGATTTATTTGAGGAAAAAAAGGTGAGAAATACATGAATATGTATATTTGAATTGAATTTGAATGATTTGTGATCAAAATTGAAAGTGAAAGTGATATGAATTGTAAATTGAAAATCCCTATTAACTAGTCGGGTTGAGTCTGATATAGTTGACATGCCATAGGATTGGAAGAGTTCAGGGATACTTTGACCTTGAGTCGATGAGACACTGGGTGTCATTATTTTACTTCGGATAGATTCGATGAGGTACTGGGTACCACTTTACTTCGGCTAGGCCGATGAGACACTGAGTGTCACTTTATTGCTTCGAACTATCAGATGAGGCACTGGGTGTCATTCTGGTGTGTTTGGTTGGATCCGTGTATCCGTCAAGGTCCGAGTCTTGTTAATAGGGTAAATAATGTGAAAAAAAAGAATGTGCAAATTGTGATATTGAGGTAAGTGAAATGATAATCACATGAAAGGTAAGTACAATACATGTATAAGAAATCAAAGAATGATAAAATTAAGTAAGTTAAGAGATTGGAATGGCTAAAATGTGAAATAAGGAAGAATATGTGAATTTCATAACACTACTGTAAGTTAAATGTTATACACATAAAATGTATGTATTTTACATGAATAAATAATTATATGAATAAGTTTGAAATGAGTGATTAAAAGATGAATGATTAATGATACTTGTGGTGCTTACTAAGCCTTCATCGATTTAACGCGTTTGTTTTAACGCATAGGTACAAAGTTACAAGAAGTAAAATTGAGTTCGGGAACCTCTCATCACATCACATCATCCTTTGGAGAACTCCAAATATAGGTATTTGTTTTAAAGGAGGGTGTCAGCCATGCAATGGCCAACACTCAAAAATATAATTTTTTTTTGAAATAGGGGTATCGACCATTTGATGGCCAACACTAAAAATGTAATTTTTTTTCGAGAAAAGGGGTGTCGACCATTTGATGGCCAACACCCAAAAATTTTGAATTTTTTTGACAAAAAAGACCCCAAATTTTTTTTTCATATTATCGTATTTTCCTATATCAAGAAAATACCGTATTTAAAAAAAATACACACGTGTCAACCATGAATGGCCAATACTGACAAACACAAACTTTTATATCTGACACCAATCATTGGCCGAGTCTTGTTCACCTTTTACTGTTCATTTCAGATCATTTTGGTGTATATTTTTTAACTTGGGTCATTTTTGTAAATAATTAAATTTTTTGGGTTATTTTGGTAAAACCATCAGGTAAATGATTTTATTTAAAGAATAAAGAAAAGAAAATTAATATTTTACTGCATGTTATCATAAAATAAAATCACCCTCCAAATCTCTCAAGCCTCGACGTTTCTATGTTTTTTTATTTGATTCTCCAAAATTCTATCCCCGGATTTTGCTTACTCGCTTAATTGTCGCTCATATTTTCTTCCTTTTCGGTCTTTTTAACTATTTTTTATCAACCTTTATTCGAATCTGGGAGATTTTTCCCTGTGTCTAAAGGTTCCTTCTTTACTACTAAATTCTGATTTGGTTTAGCATTTGATTGAACTTTTATGAATAATAATAGAACAAAATGTTGGTTTTTTTTTTTTTTTTTAAATCTGGATTCTATATGGTCCCCAGGAGAATCTATGAAAAACAAATAAGATCATATTAGTTTCTCGATTTTTTTTTCAAGTAAATATTTCGTTTTCAAGGATTCACAACTTTTTGCGGCTTAGCGAATCAAGTTTTCTTGCCTTATTTTCCTTCTATTTATATCCTTCGGCTTTGAACTGATTTTGACCCATAATTTTATTTCATTCATTCATTTACAGGAAACTAAAGCAGAAGAGATTGCCAATAAAACTGGATATTTTCATCGTAATCTTTAGGAAACTTAAATGCATCCAGGTCCAACTTTGGATAAGTTTTCCTGAATTGATACTTGACTTTTGATGAGAAAGAAGAGGAAAGGAAGTGAAACTGATGCATCTCCGGAGGTAACCAACAAATTTGCTTCGGCATGTGATTATATTAGGTCCCATTTTTCATTAGAAGATTTTTCAAGGATAAAGAAGAGGTGCAAAGAAGATGTGGATACACCTCCTGTTGGTTCATGTAAAAGTAGACTCGCTGACATTGCTACTGCCCCACCTTGCCGTGCGTCTTCATTGGTGCCTCTAGGTAGTGGTCTTAAGAGGAAGATAGGTTGCATTGAGGTGATTACACGGATCAGTGGGACAGAGAGGTGGAGATAATGCAGCATTTATCTGGTCATCCTGGGTTTGTGACTTTGCAGGTGGTGTATGAGGAGCCGGACTGCTTTTATCTCGTAATAGAGTTGTGCTTTTGAGGTTGTTTGATTGATCAAATGACAGAATGTCCGTATTTGGAGCAACGTGCTGTCAATATTTTTAAGGATGTGATGTTAAGTACTGTGATGACATGGGAGTTGTAAGAGATATCAAGCCTGAGAATATTCTCCTTGCAACTTCTGGAAAGATAAAGTTGGCAGATTTCGGTCTTGCCATGAGAATTTCCAATGGTGAATATCTGGGACCTGCTTTGAAGAATGCTTATCTTTATTTTTTATTGATTCTATTATGTTCCTGCTTTACTTAGTATCTTGCAACTCAATGCTCAATGTATGGAGATCTAACTTTTGTATGTTCTCAATGTTTATCAAGTATGGCATCTTTCACTTATATGCATGAGGGAGAGGGAGAGAAATAAGTTTTTGGCTGAGACAATAAGACTTCTTTTCCTGTCTGTGTATTGATTAAGAGAATCTAAGTTGCTACAGCTTTCTATGGTCATGTCTCGGTCTGTCAACAACAGAAGCTGCTGAAGAAAAGGATTAAGGATATGTCATCTTTTGAAGTGTTTAAATTTATATCAAATGATACAAATTTCAAGCAATAAAGGTTTCTACAACCATCGGTATTATGATTTGCTAGTGAGCATGTGAGGTACTGTGCTCTTCTTTGAGCCTATCAAGCCAAACCATTTGTGAAGCTAAATTAAAGCATAATTGCTGAAACATTTGAAACTATAAATTTGGAAGGGCATGGAATTGTTATCATTGAATTACAAGTCAAACAGATTAGTTTTATTTGATTTCACTTTAAATGTTCTCGTGTTCTAGTTTGTTAATTCTTAACTGTTTTAGCAAATTTATGCATAAGTAGATTTGATGATACTAAAAGATGCTTGCATTAGCATGTTGCCTCGGGAAAGGTTTGTTTAACATTTTCTTGTATCCTTATGAGATATGCCTGATGCTTTTGTGTAATACAATTACTATTTACTACTGGTCAGGTTTTGTCTGGTTTGGCTGGAAGTCTGGCTTATGTTGCCCCTGAGGTTCTATTAGGAAATTATTCTGAGAAGGTGCTCCTACATGTGCTTTTGGTTGGTGTTCTTCCATTTCAAGGAGACTCCTTGAAGGCCGTATTTGAGGCCATCAAGAATGTAAAGCTTGATTTTCGGGGATATGGGAATCTGCATCTAAACCTGCACGCGATCTGCTGGCAAGAAAGCTGACCAGGGACGTCTCATCAAGAATAACTGCTGATGAAGTATTAAGTAGGTTCTTGCTCTTTCTTAAATACTAAAACAATTATATAATATATATTTTTTTAGAAATTTGCGACTTAGCCTTGCGGTCTTTAGTAAATCATGTAACTTTGCTAATTGTATAAAGTGTTTCATTGATCTATTTTCATCATGAATTTTTCTGTCTAAGGATTCCTTCTGCCATTTATCATGTTTTTCCTTTTCAATTTATTTGGACCATTTTGTATCTTTTATCTATTTCTGATCCTATCTGGTATAAACTTATAAATTTGTCTTAGGACTTGAATAGGAGATTAACCCTAGAGCTCTTTTAAAAGCTTAAATCATTAGACTTCATTTTCTGACATCTGAGCTGTCTTAACTTCAGGACATCCATGGATTTGGTCTACACCAAGAGCTCATTGAAGACATTATCCATCAAATCAAAGTCAAAGAATCAAGTAGGACCTTCCATCCAAATTTCAAATTCTCCTGGATCTGACTCAAGTATGATTAGTAGCATAAATGGTGGTTCTCAGAGTCAGGTTCCACAGCAAGTCTTAACCGCCCTCAGTTCTAGCTGCAAATCAGAGGAACAAGATAAAAATGGTGTGGTGGATTTGCTTGCTGTGGCAATTTCCCATGTGAGGATTTCTGAACCAAAGAGGAGCAGACTTTGCAGTCCCACGAGACCTATAGAGCAGCAGTGTTCATCTAATCTGACGGTTAACAACCTGTGTAGAGCCTTCTGATACTGCGGACAGTGCTAACATGATTATCATCTCAACTGTTTTTCGAGCTCAGGATTTAAAATTAACTTGCCCCGTTTGCTGTTTCAGTAGGCAAACGATACATATGGTGGATGAAATCAACATCAATCAATCCCATATGGTTTCATCTCTTAGCATAGCCATGGCGTTAACTAAATAATTTGGTTTAGGCTGGTGACAGGATAGAATTCATGTACAGAGTTGATTTTTCTCCTTAGTTGTACAGGTTCTAAAGCTTCTGTCTATAGCAGGAGTTTACATGGCTCCTTACAAATATATGTTTTACTGAGTGACAGCTCTGGAAGCAGTGCAACTTAGATGCCAAATTTAATAAATAACAATTATTCTGATAGGAAAACAAGATTGACACTTACCAATTCATGGCATTATGGAGGTTGGATGCTTCATATAGAGACTTTCTTCCTGGTGTTGTTAAGCACTTTTAGAATGGCCATGGACTTATAATCAGTCATTAAAACCATGGATTAATGAAATAGTGTAAGATCTCTTTAGAAGGATGGAAATAGTGTTCTTACCACAGCATTTGAAAACTGAACCATTATTTTCCATACGAGTTTCCACTGTTTATGGGAACTGTTGACTGCGGTTAGGTACTCCTTGCAAATCTACATGTATTCAGCAGTCCCAGAAAAATTCATATATTTGGACTACATGAAAGAATGTCATGAGCAATATGGTTTGGACCATCTTTCATTAGGATCTTGTCCAGTTTCCCATGTTATTCTGCACCCCATGCTTGAGCTTTTTAATCATATGCTCATTTGCTGCCGTAAACTAAGACTCCCGCACTCACTAAGCATAACAAAGGATTTTCTTTTTGCCAACTATAAAGGACTAAACTACACAGCTGAACTTGAACTCATCAAAGAGTTTATTACCAAGACCAACTTTATGTTTTCTTTTGCATTTAGCCAACACCAACCAAACGGAATGCACAACTTTTCCCCATTACTACCATGAAATAGAAAGAAATGGAGGAAAAGAATCATTAAAATGTGCTCTCATAATACCAACATATGCACTGAACTGAATAGAGCAATAAAACATCATAAGAAGGAGTCATGGCTTGCAAGAAAAACCATAAAGACAAGGAATGAAGAAAAGGGTGCATTTAGCAGTAACAAATACCAGCTGATCTAAACAGTCCCCCCCAGCCTCACCCCATTTTTGGCATTAACGTTACTTCCTTTGATGAATATTTTCATTAACATGGCATATACAGTAAAAGCTAAATACATAAGCATATTTGTATTGTCGAAAACAAAAGAAAGGGTGGGCACATTTCTCATAGTGTTTTGGATCCATAAAAGACGGAATAAGAGGTGGAGTGCTCGAGTTGAGTGCATGTTTTTGTCAAACAGTAACAGTATATTGAAAGATTGATCAAAGATTGAGATGGGAAATTTCGTATCGAATTTTTGGAACTGCTAAATCTTTGACATTTCATATCCAGCTATTCTCAAATCTTTCTCATCAATATTTCTTTCTTTTTCTTCTTCTTCTTCTTCTTCTTCTTTTTAAAAAAAAAAACTCTGCTCTTTCTTAAGGCTTAAACAGAAGATATCATAAATAAGAATATATTGTCTCATAAAATGCTGATTAATGTAGGAAGTGAAATACATAAGGCTATGTATGTTAGTGTCATAAGCTTTGCTTTTATCTTTGGCAAAAAAACTCAATGTCCTTGTGTGTTTTTATGTACACCATACACATTTCTAGTTAAAGAAAAACAGGCTGTTTTATTATTATTACAATATCCTTAAGCCTTAATTAAAGAACAGATTTTGTGAAGAAATAAACAAGTGGGAAAGAAGGGTGTATGTGTGTTTGCTGTTCAGTGTTCACTTCCAAGTTGGGGGCCATGGGAAAAAGCAAAGATCAATCCTGGAAATAGTGCAATTTAAAAAGGGATTTTGTACTTTTAAATATATTTATTAATAATCAAAACAAGAAAATTTTTTTTTTAAAAAAAGGTGGGGGATGGAAGATATTTTAGTAAAAGTGGTGCAGCAGTAGAGAGAGAGAAAGCATACTTTAGTGGTTGGGCTGATGGTGCTTAGTTCAGCCATGAATGCGCTTAGCTTAAACCCCACCAACTGGGTTTTCGCTTGTGTCACGGTCTTGCAATTTATCCACTCATTTTTTATTATATTTTAAAAAGTAGTAATAATAAGTTTTTTAAATGCATATATTAATATTGAATTCATCTGGTGCTGGGTATCCCACCACCAATCTGTTCAAAGCACCCTAACTTTTTGTCACTCCAAAAAGGAGCTTTACTTGGCTTACTCTTTTTCTGTTCTTCTTTTTCTGTATGAAAACAAGAATTTTGGAATTTGGGGTCTAATTTAATTGTTTGTACTATTTATATACAGAGAAAGCAAAGCATTACTTTTTCTTTTTTGTTGCTATCAGTTTGGTGGTAAGCATGCAGCAGTATTAGTATTATAATGTGGGATAGCATGAGCATGTGGAAGCCATAGCCAAAACAGGGAAGAAGCAGTTTTTATAAATGAAGGCCATTCATTCAATTAATTGAAAGGAAAATCTATCAAAATGAAATGATGGGATTGGATAAGATATGTTCCAGTAGGAGAAATATGTCCATCAAAATGGGGCAGTTTATCAAATTAGCTGAGTTTGGCAACATCTTGGACCTAAATATGAGGTCATTATCACTGTTTTTTTAAGACATGGTGATAGTCATTAAAAAAAGAAAGCCCAAGTGTAAAGGATGTGATCAAATCAAAGAGCAAAAGAAAAAGCAGAGGCTACCATGGGAATGGTGATTCAGGCTACATTTTTCATTGAAACAGAGCCAATCAGCCAAAGCTTTGGTTCCCATCACTTAAATTCAATTTGCACAGTCAGATCCCACATCGATGATAAGCTTTGCTTTTATTCACCATCCTCGCTGCCATGGCGAATACCAGCAAACAAAAACAGATAAGAGTTTCTATCCTAATAATAAGAGAGAGAAGGCAATGGCTGGCTTAGAATGCAAATCAAAACGGGTGTGAACAAATCATCAATAACACCATCGGTCCCACTTTCGATATACCAAAATCTATAATGCAAAAGTTAAGAAGAAAGCACACACAACCAGGGTCTCTCTCCATTAGAGCCTCATTGATAATATTTTCAATGAACTTCAAAGGGTTTAAACCAAACTTCACAGCCTCCAATGGAGAGTGAGAAACTATTATGACCATCCACCATCCACCATTACATCCATCAATCCTTTTCTTAAGAAATGGGATTTCTTGTGGATGGAACATGGAACCCCACATAGTGGAGAGGGACCTGCTATGTGTACTTATACAACACTTTCCACACATAATTAATGGACCTTCCTGTCATTTAATCATTCCACATTCAGGAGGGAGAAAAGGAGGGATTATATATAATAAATAAAATGAAAAGAAAGAAAAAAAAACAGAGTCTAGCTGAAGTTTAACATAATACACTTTCTCACATTGCTAACCACCACAATATAATAAATTCAACAGTCAGGTGCTGCCACAACAAATCTGAAACAAGGTGAAAAAGAAAGAAAAGAGAAGTGCAAGCCTGGGATTTTAGGTCTTTCACTAAAGCTTTAGCCTATAAGCTTAAACTACAGCAGACTATGTTTTACAGAGTGGATAAATGCTTCTTAAGCTGCAAGCATGGAAAAATAGATCCATCCATCTTCATCTCTCCTTTAAAACTCTGATTCATTGACAACCGTCTGATCTCTACATCAAAGGTTAAAAGCTATTTGGCCCCGAAAAACATGTATCATTGCCCCTCCGTATAGTTTCGATTACCCCCTCCTCCCTTCAATTATGATCAAATGAATACGAAAACAAAAAAGGAAACATAAAATTTAAATGAGTACCGCTAGAACATCTAATGATCCGATAACTTACAACGACATCCCCTTTCATGCACTAGTCCCCTCATCCAAAGTCCTTCAAAAGAACCCATGCAAAAATGAACCTTCTCCGTCACAGGGGGGATCTGATTTCAATGCCAATATAACAACAGCCCAAGCCCGAAGCACAAGTTATTTACTCAACTTTTGCTTGGTCTGGATTGCAGGAACCTTAACACGGGAGTTATTTAAAAGATGCCTGCCGTATCAATATTCCCCGTGAAACAGTTTAAAACTTGCTTTGTATCTATCATGAGAACAATTGAAACAGCTTCCTGCACCACGTTTACCTACAAGATGGTGACGAATTTTGGTGCATCAGTTCTTGGCCCTTCAAGAGACCGATACATGTATAATGTTCCAACAACATCATCCATCTCCTCCTCATCAGCAGACCCAATCACTTCAACTACAAGGCGAGGCATAGCACGAGCAATCTCCTGGCAACCATGGCGCGTTAGCCTGCATGAGGACATCCAAAGGAACCTCATGTTGTAGTAGTGATGCAAACCAGAACGCAGAGCTGCATCACCAAATGGGCTATCTCTAATCTCAAGCTTCTGCAACTGTGGACAGCCCTCGAGCACATATTTCAGCCCCATGTCACTATCTCCAGCAAAAGCCACTGACAAGGTGCGTACCAATTTCCCATGTCGACCAATGTAGTCAAAAGCTTTGTCTGTCAGTAAACCAGATACGGCAAGGCGAGTGAGCTTCTTACAATTCATAACAATGGCTCCAAACCCATCATCCATGGGTTCACCGGTCACAGGATCAGCTCTGTGGCGCCCCATTATGCATAGCCGAAAAACAACAAGATCTGGACAGTTCTTGGACATTGCTATGACGGCTGCATTAGTCATCCGCTGGCAAAAGTACAGAATAGATTGCAATTTCCGACAACCCTCAGATATAGCTTGGAGTCCCACTTCGGAAACTGGGCCATCACTATCCTCCCGAGGATCAACAGGGAAAACACGAAGCTCGCGTAAGTCCTTGCATGTTGCAGCGACCGCTTGAAGTCCTTCATCACAAATTGAATCAAGAACCTGCATAATGAAAGCTAAGGTAAACTTCAAAGACCTAATTTCTTCAAAGAGCTTATAGAACAAACTATCGATTACATACCCAGAAAGTCTGGAGCTTGTGGCACTTGCTTATAATTGGCTTAAGCTGTTCCGCAGTAATGTTAGCATAGCTGAAATTCAGAGATGTCAGATTTGCGCAAACAGGGTATATTGCAGGCAGATAATCTGGAATTATTTCCCTAAACCCTGAGAGACAAACTAAGGATCTGCAGGCAGCAAAAGCGGCCACGTAATCTGGTTCCTGATCAACTTGCCCTGCAATATCCGATGGGCTAAAGGACCCTGTCCCAAGGTGTGTGAGCTGTGGTGCTCGAACCATCAGGCGATATAACTGTCCAATTGAAACATATCGATTTAATTTAAGCTTCTTAAGTGAAGCAGACCTAGCCACCAGCCTTTCCAACGCCTCGAAATTTATATGGCATTCCACACAATCAAATATCAAGGACTCGAGATTCGATTCACCCTCGGGAAAACAAGAAATCCAATCCGTCTCATCATCTGAAACCTCGGATTCAATCAGATCAAGCACCTTAAGCTGTCTGCAATTATAGAAATATATCTATCATCTAGATATCCATCCTCAAACTCTCCTTTTATTCATTGATTATCACAACACATTACATAAACTCAAAACAATTTCAAACCCCAGTTCATACCCAGATCAAGGAAAACCATAAACAGATCTAAAAACATTCAATCTATAAACACAACCAATCAGATCAAACAAAAATCTCAATACAGCAACAATTGTTTTTCTCAATCCCATATTATATAAGCTAGCAAACATTACTCTTAACACCATAAATAGATCAAATCAGCAGGTTAATAGTAAATAATGAACATTATTAACAGCAAAAATAATGAAGAAAAATACCTGCACTTGCTAACGAAAATAGCAAGGCCACTAGTTCCAAACCCATCGCAGCAAACGAGAACAAGCTCCTTAAACCCTAAAAACAATTCGGCAAGTGTTGCCAGATCATCATCCGTGACGGACATGCGCTTTAGATGAACTTTTTCCAGCCAAGGGTAAGCCTTGGCCATCGCCAGCGCCCAGGGATTGAAGTGCGCTCCCCAATCGGGCGGCATCAGGTTAAAGTCCGCGAACCTGGGTTTCCCTTTCAGGTGAAGAGCCTTCACCCGGGTGAACCTGGCCGTGGCCCGACCCGGCGAAACCGCGTAGCAGTTCCCGATGAACAGCTCGGATCGAGTCAGTGCCTCGACCCGATACCACGACTTGCAAACCAATGAAGCAGCGTTCCGGTCCCGCCTCGAGGTCAGGAAGTGGAGCACGTTCTCCAACACGTTCTCCAGAACCTGGTCCGGGTACGTCGACTGGAGCTCCGGATGACCCGAGCCAGATCCCGTGGCGTTACAGTTCCGCGCCTTGTTGGAAACAAACTCAAGATCCGATGTCGGAGATTGTTGCCTCTCGTCGTCCTCAGACATTTGCTCCGCCCTGTTGTCTCACACGACAAACAACGGAAGGAAGACAAATAAGGCGACTTTGTACAACACGCGCGGCTTTACGAACTCAAAAGACAATCCTCCTCCTTCTTCTTCTGTTTTTTCTTCTTTGGGGTGAGAGATGAGATTGAGATTTGAGCTTCTTAGATCAAGGGAACATGGATTCAATGTAAAGGAAACCAGTAATTGAAATAATACTATTATTTTAAAGCTTTTCTTTTTGGGTGTTTTCTCTCTTTCTTCTGAGCAATGGGATTCTCATGCCCCTTTCTCTCTCTTTCATCTGCAATATCCAATGGCTCTCCACACTTATCCTCCATTATTTTGGATTTTTTTTTCTTACAAGCTTCTGTCTTTTTTATCTCTTTCTTTGTTTTTTTCCCCATTAAAATAATTATTGGATTTTCGACAGCAGTAAACTACTGGTTGGTAAATAGTTCTCCTTTTGTCACCTTTTAAAATTTTGTTTTGGCTTTTTTCTGATGAAAACCTTGATATTTTATTTTATTCATAAATTACTCCCTTTTACTTTTTTCAAGTTTATTTCAATTTTGAATGAATTTTTTCTAAGAGATATAATTTAGGTATTTTTATTGATAAATATAATAATTCAATACAAAGAAAGAGCCTTGACATTGTAGAATTAAATAGGAAATAAAGAAAAGGAAAGGCTATTTTGTAATTATTAGAAAAATTAAGGACCTATTTTGAAAAACCCTGTCTCTACGGCTCTAGCTCCGGTTTTGGAAATGGAAAAACACTGGTGGAATTGCAAAGCCCAACAGTTGTCTAAAGTTACCTAAGCTTCAAGAGGAGGGGGGCGGGGGGGAGAACTGCTGGAAGGAGAGGCAAAGGCTGACAGCGCATACGTGGCAGAGTCATTTCTTTCTCCTCTCCACGTGCTCCATACCCCCGTGTCCATCACCTGCCGGCAATCCCCCCCTTCCCGCTGTCTTCCCCTTTCTTGTTGCCTAGCGAACAACATATTTTATTTATTTTTTTATATAAATTAATATACTAATTAATAATAAAAATACCAAAACTGCAAATAGTGAAGTCATTACTTTAGATAGGAGAGCTGAATTTCTTTTATTCAAATATAAAATGATCTCAACATTATTTACTTTGTTAAATTTTACAAATGAAACCCAAAAAAATGCAAAATTCTACAAACAAATCAGATTCACTCAATATGTTAAAGACTTGTCGCTCAAAATTTATATAATAATATTCTCTGATATCTGATATATTGGTAAGAAATGTAATGTTATGGAATTTTAAATTTTATTTAAATAAAGTATAAAATAATCATAAAATTTAGTCTAATATTTTTTAAGATTTTTAACACACTGTACATTATATAAATTTCATCCCTATAAAATATTAAATTGATATTATTATTTTTCTTTTACTAATTTTAACTATTCAAACAAAATAATATACCATTTTGCTTTCCTTTTCTATTTTTTATTCACAAATATATTAATTCAAACATAGCATTAAATGTGAGACCTCATTAATTAGATGAATAAACGCTTTTTAAAAGGTAAATAAAAAATATAAATTAAAGATCAAATTTAAATTTCTTTTATATAAACATTTATTATAATTTAATTAAATATTATATTTATTTTAATAATTCATAAACATCAATTAATCAAATCCACAAAAACAAGTAACAACTTACATTCTTTTCTTTCTTTTCTTTTTTGGGGTTTGATGAGGTTGGCATCATTTGTCGTTCTTAATGTTTTGGACCTAACTTCTTTTCCCCATTGTCCTTTATTCTTTTATCTTTTCTCATTTGTTAGGTAATTTTTAATCATATCAAACTTCTATCTTTTTTATTTTATTTTATTTTTATCCGATTTTTACCTAAAACAAATTAGGGTTTTTCACTATTACTGTTTTCGGCTAAATTCTGATACCTTAATTTCACTACAAATGTTCAACTTTTCCCTTTTTTTTAATATTAGCGTTTTTTGGGCAAAATAAATAAATAAATTTAGTATTTTTAATCTTAATTATTTATCATAGTCTTATAAAGTTTCAAACATTTATTTATCAATAATTTAATAAGGTACACCACTCATGAAAGAATAGAAATTATCCAATAAAATAAATTTTTTTTCTTTTTTTTTAAATGTACGTTTCTTTTATTAAGTCTGCAGTTGAAAAAAAAATCCATTTATGGAAATTATATTATATTGCAATTCTTTGTCACTTGTTTTCTTTTAGGTTGTACTTGATAATACTTTCTTTGATCAATCAATCACATGTTTATGAAGTATAGTACCTTCATCTTTTTTACATGTTTGGAAGTTGAAACCTGAATATTGATCAACTCTTTGCTAAACGTTTTAATTTCTTAAATTAAGAAATATTTAAAATGTAATTACGGAATCTAATTCAATTTCAATTTTTCTTTTAGAATTTTTTAACCATTTTATAATTATAGTTGGAGCTTTATTTTAAACGATGGGAAAGGTAAGTTAATATCAGTAAAAAATTAGGTTGTAATGGTAAGTTGTATTATACTTTTAAGAGTATGTACGAGTGTTTTCAAACCAAATTCTCATTCTTAATATAGGGGTAGAGTAAGGGGATTACTAAGACCTCAATCCCTTAAAATGAAAATTTTCACCATTAATTCATTTATAACTTATAAAATTTTAAATTAGTATGTGATAAATTTACACTTTCACCTCCCAAAAGAGAAAAGTTTGATTTAATTTTTAAAAAATTATAAAGGTATAAGCTATTAAAATAATAAAATTGTAATTTGTTATCGTAAAAACATACAATTCAATTCCGACTACCCTTAAAAAAATTTCTGACTGCGTTCCGACCAAAATGAAATAAATAAATAATGATCAATTTATGGGTCACTCCATTGTCACTACTAAAGTTTTTATGTATGATGCGTCATATTTTGAACTCTGACATATTGATGAAAATAATTAAAGATGTATTTGAATTTCGAGAAATTCAAACGAAAACAGCAAATAAATCTAAAGTCGGATGATAGTAATCAAACAAAGTTAAAAATAAGTCTTATAGGAATCCAAAGCCGCCAGAGTCACGCCGGCCTCCGAATTAAAAACTCGACATGAAACATTGAATCTGGCAGCAGACCAAGCAAACTGGATGAACTCTCCACCCTAAAACACATAAGGAGACAAAATCCCTTGGTCAGGTATCTTACGCCAAGCCTAAATATTTGTTTCACTTAATAAGGCCTAAGGGCCTCTTCCATAAAATTTCATAATATTACAAGTTTTAACTATATTTTTATTACCACTTGTACAAATTGGGAAAGTATAAAAATGATAACAAGGAAAAAGAAAAAGTTATGAAAATTGTTGGTTCCAAAATTGAGGTCCAAGAAAAGGAGTAAAGTTCAAGTCATGAGATGCAAGAAAAATACACATTTCCAGCACTCAAAACAGTATGACATGCCTCAAACAAAGTAAGACATACAATTAAATTAAAAGGAATCAATGAAATGATTAAGGTTTTTCTTAGTGGTAATGTTGGTTGAAGCTTTGGATTAATGATGGTTCTTCAAAAAGATGCAACGAATCTGTGGCAGTCTGTTGAATTTTAAACCCCCCTAACTCTTTTCACTTTATATAATGTAATGTTTATATATAGGTGAGCTCCAAAATATATCACTTACAATAATTACATTACTATGTATCCAAATATAATCCTTAAATAAATTCAGGGTTTCTATGGAATTTTGATACTTTCTCGTCACAATTTTTAATTTTAATTAATTAAAATTGTAAAACCACATTATAGAACCCTCACATGTCCTTAGAGTTTAATCTTTGATTCTGACATACCACGTCCAACTTAATTAACATTTAAAAAATGAATACTATCATACACCACCACAAGACGTGGATTCCATTTTCTGGGGTGTCAGGAAAGAAGAAAATCAAAGTGAAAACTGAAAAGAAGAGAAAACAAACGGGAGAAATTAAGAAAAGACAGATGATTCTTGTGGGGTTTTTTAGTTTCTTTAATTCTGGGGAATCTTTCCATGATTTTCTGGGTAACCAAACAATCTTCACAAAGTATAAAATCTTAGTAGCATGGAATAAATGTAAACCTTCCTTCCAATGCATCAAGACAGATCCAGTAAAGATCTAAGTAGTTTGGTCCCCATGGAACATAGTTGACTTAACTTTAAGATTAAAAAGTTCTTTTTTGAAGTAAATCAATTAAAAATTTGGAATCATTTCATGAAAGTAGTAAGGTTTAATTCTCCTTTTTTAGGATGGAGTTTAATAGTGGTGTTGTATACGCATCATTAATTTTATTCTTGAAATATTCTTCATAAAAATCCAACATCAGTCGACAACACTTTTTTTATTTTATTAGATATTTAGGAGGTTGTTGTATTACTGTTATATAATGTACTATAAAGTGAAAAAGTAATTTAATTTTTTATGTTATCAGGATGCGAGTGAAAAGTATTCAGTGCTTACAGGGTTAATTGTTTTTGTTAATAAATTATTAGTTCATGAGTAAAAATTCAAAAATATTTTTAATTTTATTTTTAAAATGTTTCTTGAAAAAACTAAATATATTTGCTTAAAAGTCATGCTTTGGGAAATAGCCCTTTTTAGCTATGCTGGTAAAAAGACAAGGGCTATGCATTGCTCAGTGAGACAATGGGTGTTTGCTTCACAACCAATGTGCTGTGTTTTAAGTTCCAAAAATTAACAAACTTCATTCACCTTGGTTGCTTAATATGTAATCAATTCAATGTGTATTCACTAGCAATGGTGTTTGTATCCATAATCGTGACGGAGTCTATTACGTGAAATCCCCATTTTATGTTCTTTTGTAGCAAAGAGAAAAGCTTTAGATTGGGGTTGGAAGAAAGAAAGGTATTTGGGATTTGAAAATGGCTTCTCGAGCAAAAATTTCATTTGGAGATCGTGTCACAACTCAAATCCACCTTCGAAAATCTAGTCAAGAGACATTGTGCTTTTATCACTTCTATGTCCAAGATGTGGTCATGAAGCCGAGTCAATGGAACATGTTTTTTTTTTTTTCTGTCCTTTTGCTTCAACAGCTTGGAAAATTTTCACTTTTAGGGTAGGTTTGAATGAGCTTATTTGCAGTTAGTGTAAAAACAACAGTAATGGTGAGATTAAATACGGTAACAATACTGTAATGTGAGACAAAAATTAAGTAAATCGCACCTTCCATCCAAACTCATCATTAATTATTGCTCGAGAAAAGAAAGCTTCAAAGGGATGTTCAAGTGGGGGAGTGATACTAGTAGCTGGTTTATGGCAAACGAGGTGAAAGAATAAGTTGGACTACTCGCCTACATTTGCTGGAACTTATGGACTGCTAGAAATCGGTTGATCTTTGAAGGCATAAATATAATCCTATAAACATTTGGCTTCAGGCTATGAAAGATGCTGATGATTGCAACTTGATTTTGGGTGTTCGTACACCTTTGTCGACCATTTCTCTCTCTCAATGGACAACCCTAATGAATATGGTGTGATGCCTTGTGGTGCTCCTCAAAAAAGATGGCAGAGATGGCTACCATAGTCAGAGATGAAAATGGAACGATTATTTAATATGAAAATACTATCCGTTTTAATAACTCATTTTGAAATTTGGTTGATTGCGAGAAGAAAATAGAATGATATGGTGCTTAAATTTGACAATAATATTTTAATTGTATCTGTTAAAAGAAACTTCTTTTTATCGAAATTCTCATGCCATTAAAAACTGAAATTTCTTGTTTTAATACTAATTTCAACTGTATGTAAATGATACTATTCATTAGCGATGAATCCTCTGTTTTCTTTGCTAAAAAAACCCCAGATTTGATTAAATTTAAGTGCTTTAACTAATATTTTATTGATTTAGATTTGATTCAGTTTAAACTATAGATGAAAAAATATGTCCAATCACGTAATATCATTATCCAAACTTACCTAAATTCATCCAAGTCCAAAGTGCAACACATATAATTTAAAAAGAAATATGAATTTTATTGTATAATAAGGGGGGGGGGGGGGGGGGACAGATATCCCGATTATTAGACTTTAGAGATGCCAATCATTCTTTTGTGTTAACTCAAGAAAGTTTGACATCCCTAAACCAAACTTCTGGTTTTGATTAAACGTTGCACAAATAATGTTACCCCCCCCCCCCCAAAGTTATTATAAACTTGTCTACAGATAATCCACACCCCATTTTTCTTTTATTTCTTGTCATTTTATGTATTAAACAAAATAATGATACGATTCTTTATTTAACAATTGAACGTATGACTTTTTTTATTTTTCTTTTAACACAAATAAAAAGAATTAGTAATAAAAACAGACCAACTTGAATTGAAATTAGTATATTTAATGATCCGATTGAGATTTTATTTTAGATGAAAATATTATAATTTGAGTAATCTAAATTTATTTTTAATTTAAAATTTTTAAAATAAAATTTATATATTAAAAGCAAAAGAATAAATTAAAAAAAAAATCAAAGATGAGATGAAGAAGCCCAAAATATACTTTCATTGGGCTTTACAAGGGAAGGCCCAAAGGAGGGACAGAATCTTGATTAAATGGGCATGGCTTTAGTCTAATCAAAATCATGGTACGTGTGTTATTTTTCTCCGTGTATTTTATTATATAAATTTATTAAAATTTTGATTAATTCGTTTAATTATTTAAATTAATTAAATTATTTCGACTGGTTAAAAGATTTGAAAAGAAATTGTTCGATTAACGATTAAAATTTTTATAGTTTCGATTAATTCGATTAATGGTAATTCAATTCGAATATTAATCGGATCTACCATTTAAATACCCCTAATTACAAAAAATGTAATTACTATTTAATAATTACACTTTCATGTTATATTTTAAAATTTGTATTTTTACTCCAAAACTAATGGGTGTCCATTCAAAGCTCGTTTGGGAGATAAGAGAAGGGAAGAAAATGGGCTAAATATTAGTAAGAATCCCAGAAGTTTTTGTTTTAATTTTCCAAACCATCCTTTTAGTGAAAAAGAGAATCCTTATAAATTATAAATACAAGTAAAATGATTCCTCCTTTAAAATTAGTCCATTTTTCCTTCATGTGATATGTATATATTTTTAATGCAAAATTTGTAGAGATAACTGATTATTAAAATAAAAAAAATCAATTTATATATTTTTATTAACTCCATTTCCCATCATTTTCTATATTTTATATATAAATTTTGGTTGTGCTGGCAATGTTAAGATTTACAATCTCGTGCACTAAGTGCAAGCCATTAGGAGATTTATTTTTTATTTTATTTTTAAAATAAATAAATAAAAATTATTTATATAACTCTTTTAATTTATTACTTTTATTTTAAAATGTCGTGATTCATTAAATTTTTAGTTGAATTGATATTTAATAATTTTTTAATATTTTTATTTAATTACATGTATGTAGTATTTATTCATATTTTTTTAATTTTTTGATAACGCATACACACCTTACACATATAGATGCTTAAATTCGGGTCTCTTAAAATGAACATCATACTCTTTTCTACTGGAGTCACTCGTTGGGTTCATATTTAATTAATTTATAACACTAATTTGATTAAGGCTTAATAATAATATAGTTAAATCTTATGCATGTTATAAAATAATTAAATTTCTTTTAGTGTGTATTGTGTTTCAAAAGATATGTAAATGGCATTGAAGAATTAATTGATTATTATTAGGTAGGTTGTTAGGTCAAAAATATTAAGGGTGAGCTGGTATTTTAAAATTATTTATAAAATTTTCTAAATGATAGTAAAATAGAACAAAAGTTTCTGCAAATGATTTAGAATGATTCGACTTCAATTGTATGTATATCTCAATTAATGATTTTTTCAATTAACTCTGTTGAATTGTTATTTTTTAAAGACAATATATAATTTAAGATATTATGAGATTTTTGACAAAAAAAAATACACCTAAGATATTATGTACAAGAAAATGTGAAAAAAATAAGATTTAAAGTGAACTGTCTTACTTTCAATGTTTAGATATGCCTTTCTCGAATCTTGAATTGTTCTTATTGAATATTTATATCAAAATAATGTGTTTGTAAATATTTATAACAGTTAGAGATGAAATTTAAACGACACAAACAATAAAATTGAGATTAAAAAAATATGTCTCGAGACTTTAACTAAAAAGTAGTTGTTTATTACTGTTATAAGGTTAGATATTGAGACTTGTAAGGTGACTTACAGCCTAAATCTTAATACATGACCTTTCAAATGAATTTCGAAGATTTCGACATACAGAATTTTACATGAAATGTTAGTATATCAAAAACATAAAATATCAATGTTAATAAACTAGGGGATACATGAAAGTATATATCCAATGTCTAACTAGATTTATCTACTCTACTCCAAATTGTCGGATTGGAATAAAATATAACTCCAACAAACAATTTTAAATAAAAATAAAAGTAAAAAATAGAGTAATATAAGCTTAGAACAATAAAAATATAGTAAACAGGAGCAACTCAAATTAAAAATAAAAATAAAAAATCAATCCGAGTATCCAGTTGTGAATTTTGATACGTAAATCCAATCCATCCCACGATCATGTCGGTGATTGCTGGATCTTATAGTATCGTGTGGCCTGTGCTACTGCCAACTGTTTTTTTCATTTTCAAACTTCACACATATTAAGAAAGAATATCGACAGCCTCCGTAAGAACGTCGTCTTCTTCACGATTTTTTAATTTTCTGCTTTTGATATTTGCTTTTCCAAAGTTTAAGAACTCAGTTTTACATTTTTCGATCCGAACACAAAGAAATCATGAGCCACGCTCCATCCGATCATGATAAGGTCGCGGAAACCAAACAGTCAACGTCGTCCACGGAATCCACCCAACCGCCGACTCTCTCTTCTGATTACGCTCCCTATCCGAAATTAGACCCGAAAGACGTCGCTCCTCCACCGGAAAATTGGACCACCGTTTCCATGGCTTCCCAATCGGATCCCAGTCAGGACCCCGTCCCGATCTCCAGCAGCACTGCTACCACCATGCCTGCTGAGTCCAACCCGTACGTTTCTCCGGCGCCAGTTCAATCTTCTTCCGTCAAGAGTAACCCACTTCCGATCGCTTCAGTTTATGTTTACTTGGTGGTATTTTGTATATCGTTTGAATTCTTTTAAAATTTTAATTATTAAGCCCTTTTTTCTTTGAACAGATAAGATGGAATCAGTGAAAGACGTGTTGGGGAAATGGGGAAAGAAAGCGGCGGACGACACTAAGAAGGCGAAGGAGATAGCTGAGAACATGTGGCAACACTGTAATTATTTCCCTCCCCTGCTACTTTTGAACTAGATATGACTATGGGCATTTTATTACGTACTGTCAAGTAGATGGATAATATGAAGTACGATAATTTGGGCAAGTAAGTTGATATTTTAATTGTTACAGTGAAAACTGGGCCGAGTTTTGCTGACGCCGCTGTAGGAAGAATTGCTCAGACAACCAAAGTTATTGCTGATGGCGGTTATGAGAAGATCTTTCGGACAACATTTGAGACTGTTCCTGAGGAACAGCTTCGGAAGACATATGCTTGCTACTTGTCCACCTCCGCTGGTCCTGTTATTGGAGTTTTATATCTGTCAACCCATAAGCTTGGGTTTTGCAGTGACAGTCCTTTGGCTTATCAAGTTGGTGATCAGACTCAATATAGCTATTATAAGGTAATGCATTGCTGTTGTGGTTCTAATTGTTTCATATGCAGCTAAGGGCTAGTGTAGGCTGATGCTTAGCAATTACCAACAAACTTAATGACTTTTTTTATGCTCTGATGGAAATTTGTTAGAGCGTGGCTGTTTCAAATGATAATAAAAGAAAAGTTATTTGTTTTTCATTCCCTCCTTGATTTACATGTTTTGAAAAATATTTTAATGCTCGATACTCGATAGTTCTACGTGGATTAGTGGAGTATTTGAAGTTTGACAATCACGGATGCTTTTTTACATGAAAACCGCACTTGAACAATTACATTTATCCCAGTTATGTGCTAGAATTTTGTGCTCATCTTGTTTTGCAAGAACTACTTCACCATGTTTCTAGACTTTTTCTCTCTTGTACTGCTTTTAGTTAATACTTTTGTGCTCGATGCTCTCTTTAATTCAACTTTTAACCATTTGCAGTAAGATGAGAACCTTAATAGGCATTTTGAAGGTAAAACATTATATACAAGATGCGTTGGGTTGGGACATCTGTAAATAGATCATGACATCCTTAGTTTTTCTAAATTTAATGGTCCATATGATTCTAAAGAACCCAGCCGAAAGTCATCTTGTAATAATAGTTGACCTAAGGCTTATACAGACCAGGTCTACATCAAGTTATTTTGCCAAATGAGTTCATGTTCCCCATGTTAGTAGGATATTTGTTTTGTTTGACTGCATCCTTGTCAACCTGTTCTTGAAAAGTGGAAGTTACCCGTTAAAAATCTAGGATTCTGTTTATTCGGTTTTACAAGGATCTACATGTTAGTGAATTATCAGAAATCTACTAGATTTTTTCATTAATACATACCTATGCTCATTGTGTTAGTAAATATACTTGTCTTCATCATTTAAATATGGGTTTATATTCAACACCAGTTTTAGTTTATAAGTTCATAGATTTTCAGTGAAGTGCATCAAATCTAAACCCCGTTAGTCATCTTTGTTTAACTTTTTCTAATGGTCAGTAATGGGATTTGTGTCCTGTCGCCACATATGCATGTAGGTGGTTATCCCATTACATCAGCTGAGGGCAGTGAATCCATCAGCTAGCAAAGCCAACCCAGCTGAAAAATACATCCAGATTATATCGGTCGACAACCATGAATTCTGGTTCATGGGGTTTGTACACTATGACAGCGCAGTTAAAAATCTCCAAGGAGCATTGCAGTCCGGTGGCTCATGATGTGGTTTTATGAAAACTCTACAACAATGTCCCGAAAGGTGATTTGCATTTTACTAGATTGATGTAGATAAAAATATATGGAGCCAGATTTGTAATAATCGATATAGCATACGCATAGGCTTTGTTTTATATTGCATTTGTTTGGAGTGTCACTGTGGTATTATTCCTTTGGTTCCGAAACACATTAATGGTTGCTACTGGAAATGTTATTTTTATACCGTTTTTCTTTTAAGTGCAAAAGGGTTGATTCTGTCAAAGGATTATTGTGAGATAATGGAACACTGTTTTTCGTTTTTCCCCCCTCGAAAGTATATTCTTGCAAATTCCCCTCATCACTGTAACACAGTCAGTCACTTGTCCTGTCTTTGTCACCGCACTTGAAGATTTTCCATTATTTTCTAAGATGCTCCGTTTTACAAAATAAGATCCTTTGACAACCATGCAGCACTTTTAGTCCTTTGCTCGTGAACCCAAGAACCCCAATCCAAATTCCTCCAAATCTGCTACCACAGAATTCTACATCCAGTCTCTTCGGCCATCTGATCTTGGCTACTTTGACTGATTTTCTTAAAACCAAGGAGGCTGAAAAACATTGGGTACCGACAGAACTCGCAGTACAAGTAGACAAAACGCAACAGCCATATCAGATTTGGATCCCCCATAATGATTGAAAGTAATTCTTATCCCTAGCTGCCAATACCAACTATATATGTGTGGGAAATAGGAATGGGAAGGTCCCATTTCATTTGTTTTGGAACAGTGCGTTGGAAAGAAGGGTCGGGTTTGTGATGAGCTTAAAGATGGTGTTTTGATTAGGCCCAAATGTGTTGGAACTGACAGATCCGCTAGTCGGTCCAAAAGATGGCGATGTAGGATGGCTCCAGGCCAGGCCAGGTCAGCTTGTCTGTCGTGGTCTTAACTGGCAAAGCTGAAATATGAGAGAACATACACCAAGTTTGACGGCAGATGATACTTGATATATGGGCCATGCAGTCCGTCCACTAGGGTCCATGTCTTCTCACTTTTTAGCTAATCTACATCTTTCCTAAGGTTATATTTGCAAATAACTTTTTTTTCGAAATGTTTGCAAATAATTGTCAGTCTTAGTTTGTCGTTTTCCATATATGAAGAAGAAGAAAAGAAAATAATAATAACGGGAAACTCATGTCTAAGTGGTGAAGTTGAAATTCGGACATTCGCTTAATCTTATCTTAAAGAAAAAATATATATTAAGGCTTCTTCGGATTAAGAAAACATATGAAGTCTTAATCTTAAACAACCTATGGTTGATTATATGGAATATTGAAGAATATTCTCTTTAGATAGCAAATGATGAGGTACGTTTGAGCCAGTCAGTGAAAATGTTTTTTTTTATCACTTTAATTTTAATTTATTTTTTAAATTATCACACCAACAAATTTAATAATAGTAAGAGTTAGACTTCAATTTTGAAATTTAAAAAATAGATGAACTAAATTCCAAATTTGTAAAGAGTACAAGACTTATGACTTTTTTTAATCATAATATAAATATAAATTTAACAATTATAGGAAGTAAAAATATTACTAATTATGCTATTATATAAGATTTATTTTGTATAAAAATATGAAAAATAAATATTCTTTTGTTATGGTAAATCTAATTTTTTTATTTTAATTCGAAAAAATTAATTCTTATTTTATATATAAATAATATTAATAATTAATTTATAAAAAATATGATTTTAATAATGTTAAATTATTATTTTAAAAATAATGTATATTTGATTATTATATATACATTTAACTATTTATTTTATTATAAATACATTTAAACTAATGTATCTAATAGTTAAACCCTTTAATGTTTATAATTATCATTTAATATTAAAATAAATATTAGTTTAATGTTTCTTATTTTATTATATATACACTTATTTTTTAGTCTAATATCTGTTATGGTCATTTTTCACTTTCATCTTATCACAATAACTTTGATATAATAATCTAAACACATATTTCAACATTGTTTCTGTTAAATTAAAGGTATGAAAATTTTAAGATTTCAAATTTAAATTTTGGTCTTATGTAAATAATGTATGAGTTTTATATTAAATTTATTCTACTTAGGTTGAAGCGTACATTATTTAAATTTATCTTAATTATGGATCCAATCATGATTTATAATGTTGATTAAGGTTGTAATTACTTTTAAATTTTTTTGAAATATATATTATATTACATGGAAGATTTAATTCTCAAAGTGGTTAAAAATTATACAAACTTTTTTAGTTTATGTAAGAGGCTAAACATCACCGAGTTAAAATGAAACAATGCAATTTGGTTGTAAGTTTGCATGTGTTCATGTAGAAAACATTGCATCTACAATAAATTATAAATAATTTCATAAGACTCGAATTTAACGTCTTCATTACAAAAAACAAAAATCAAACTCATTTTTCATTTCATCCCCTTAAAAAAATAGATAATATTAATATATTATACAAAAAACAAAACAAATTAACCAAAAGCTGCAACATTGGTCTGGTCCTTAGCCATCAACACTGAAACAGTTATATATTCATTAAAACTAAAAAGAAAGAGAAACTAATTATTGGATGAAACCAGTAACTGAAAAAAAGAGAGGGGATATTTCATTCATTTATTTAATTTATGTGGGATGGAAGTGAAGGAGAAGGTGAAGGTGAAGAAGAAGAAGAAGAAGAAGAAGACACAAGAATAAGAAAAGGAAGAGGAAGAGAGAAGAACATCATATATATGTGTATATATAGCTGTAATGTCAGTGCAATTAATTAATGTTGTTCCAGTTTACTTTTGTTTCCAGACAGAGAGCCCACATGTTCCTGAACAGGGACAACCCAAAAAGCAGCATCCATCCAACCAACCAAAAAGAAAGAAAAAAAACACCAAACCAAACCAAACTAAACTCAAAGCTATTTGAAACTCTGATTTCCGACAGCTTCAATTCTCCACTACGCCACCTTCTCTTTTACTTGACTTTCCCCAACATCAAACATGTTCAGTTTCTTCCCCCCACACGCACATCTTTATAAACATTGTTCTTATGGGATTTAATTTGTTAACTAAGTGTTGGGGGGGGAGATTTGGTGTTTTTATGTTAATGAAGGTATATATTTAAAGGTGTTTTTTAACGTCCCATCCACGGCCATGGGACCTTTTGGGGGGGGGGGGTCAGAACAAGTCTGAAACACTGCAATAAAACTGGCAAAAGACTGTGCTTCTCTGCAATAGTGCCATGTTAATAACCACTCCTAACTTGTTCTCTGCTCCCCCATCTTCCATTTTTTGCTTTTCAATTTCTTTGTTTTTTCCAAGTACGAAATATAAAAGAAAATTAAGAGAGCATGCGATTATGAAATTATAGGAGATTAAGTATAAAGAGAATGATAAAAGCTTAACGATGAAGAGTGATTAAAACGGGTAATTATAAAAAATAAAAAGTTGGAAGAAGAGTGCTGGCAAACTGTAGGTTTGAAGGAAATTAATGCAAGTGAGAGAAAATATTGCAGCTTTTGCATTTGCATGCCACGTTTTAGTTGGACTTGGAATTACTCTCCAATATGGATCCTTCGATGATGAATTTGTGATCATCATCACATGTTACTATGACTAACTTACAAAACCCTTAATTACTTCATCAGCTTGGGTCTTTTTTCCCTTGATCTCCTTGCAACAGTAAAAAGTGCAGGGTTTTTTTTTTTGGTCACAGAGAATTGGAAGTATATATGTAAGAGATGGATTATAGCATTAATTAATGGAAAATTTCAAAAAAACCCTGCAGTTAGCAATAATTTACTCATCAGAAACTTACAGATCATATCATCATCATCCTACACTGATCGGCATTGATAATATTAACTTAAACTAAATCAAAATCAGAATATTGAAAAAGAAAACAAAAATGAAAAAGAAAAAAGAAGTGAGAACCCTAGTTCAATAGAATCCCTACTGAAATCACATGGTGTTTTTTTTTTCTTCGATTCCCCGTTATCATATGCTTCTCTTGGATGTTTTGTTTCTTCCCAAGTAACAATGTTGAAGCATTGTTGTTTTGGTTTTGATGGGAAATTAGGGTTTCTTACCAAGAGTATACTTGTTGTTATGCATCCAGACCTTAAGAACTTGCCTTTTGACCGCAGTTTCTTCACAAAATTGCTCCACAGCAGCTTCGTCATGCTTCTGGATCCTCCAGCCCAGCCTTTCAGCGAAACTCAGCATCTTATCTTTTTGTTCCGGCGTAAATTTGGTTCTAAACCTCTTCTTTAATCCCCCACTGCCGCCACCTCCACCGCCACTGCTACTAGGATTCGAAACATCTTCGTCTTCTCTGCTGTAACCGCCGGCAATACCACCTCCCGACGCTGCTGGCAAGGCCAAAGGCCTCTGCTGTGGCATTGGCGTCAAGTGGAGGTACCCGGCCGGAGGTGGCGCCCTATAGTAGGGCGAGAATTGGGGGTGTTGCTGCTGCTGGTAGTGATGATGATGATGGTGAGGGTTGTAGATACTACTACCTTCACCGTCCGTTTCTTTACGGTGAAAGTTCCTGTGGCAGTTACAAGCAGCGCATTTCAAGGCGTCAAGTGTCCCTTCATCACCTGCCGCCATGAACTCCCCACAGCCATCCAACGCGTGGCCTCCGATACTCACGGCATGGTTTTTTTGACACTCGCGATACCTTATACCTGACCCCGCTTTTCTCAGTGGTGCAGAAGCCGCCGCACCTTCACCGCCACTTGCTGCGGGTCCTATTTTAGACCGTGAAGCTGACGAGTTGCCGAGTGAGTCGTATCCTGCTGGAACAGCCATACCCATTTCTTCGTCTTGGTCATCATGTTCCTCAAAATCCATTTCTTCTTCTATAAAAAAAAATATATATTTCACTGCCCACTTTCTTTTTACTTTCCCCCCCCCCTGCCTTGTTTTTGTTGATACAGAAGAAAACCCACAAAGCCGAGTCTAATCCAGCATCAGATCCACCATAAACAATAATAAAAAGAGGAGTAAGTTCAAAAAAAATAAATAAATAACAAAGCGAAGGGGGTGCTTGGTTTTAGCAGAGAAGTGAAGATAAGAAAAGGGAAGAGAGTGTGGACATGAATTCACTCACAGGGCTAAGGCTAACCTGCAAAAGGGTGTCTTACTCGAAAGCCTTTCATGTGCTTTCCATTTTGTTGAAGCAAAGTAAGCAAACAAACACAAATTTCCTCTTTCTCTTTACACTCTAATAATTAGGTTTTATTGACAGTGAATTTTCAAAATTCGTCTCTTTTCCTTTGTTTTGTTCTTTTCTTTGGTTTGATGTTTAGTTAAGGGTGATGGCCTGAAACCCTTGTCTCCTTCCCTTTTCTATTTCTTGTTAAGAGGCCGGGGTAAAAAGTTAAAAACAGAAAGAAATGGGGAATTATTGCTGAACTTAGCAAGTGGGAGAGACTAATAGGGTGTTTGGTTCCAAGGAATAGCCATTTCATTATTACTGCATTCAACGTGAAATCATTATTCTACAATTTACTCCATTCTCTACCATCTTCAAATACCCATTCAGACCAATTTGATGCAAGCACTAAAAACGGCGGTGAGATGTGGTGTTTGGAAACATGGAACATGGTTTACACTCGCTCATTTCTAATTTATACAAAACTATCAATGTTCTAACATTTTTAAAAAATAAATTACAGTATAATTTTATTATTGTATTAGTTCGTAGCTTTATAATTTTGCAAGGACCTAAATCAAAATTTCACCATCGTATGGAAGCCAATACACATTATTTAAAGGGTAAACTATAAAATTAGTCACCCAATTATTAGTGTGTTTTTGTTTTGGTTATCAAACTATCAAAATTTTTAATTTTGCCACTGACGTTTTAGATCATTTCTATTTTGGTCACTCTCCATTAAATAGTTAACGATATTGATGATGTGATCTTTTCCTAATTGGTATAATATCACATTTAGTCCTCAATACTTATATATTTTATCAATTCGATCCTTAAACACATATAATTACATGTAAAATTTTTATATTTAAACACATATAACTAAATCTTGATAAACTTATATGAAAATTGTGATGTTATTAAACCCAAAACTCTGTAAATTTGTGATTTTTATAAACTTCATTCACGATCATGCTAATAGCATTCTCAATAGAGGAACTCAATTTTTCATATGAAACCAAACAAATAAGTAACAAATAGAAAGAAAAATGAAAAAAACTTTGTATAAGCCTTTTTCAAATAATCATCTTTTGCATTCTTATCAACTTGAACAATCGTGGAATAATTTTCACTCATATCTAAGCATAAAATTTATTGTAAAATTTATCTCCATCTAATTTGTTTGCAATTTATTTAGAAAATGATGTAAATTTTCTGGGTTTTCAATTTTCAAACTTGAATTTTAGATTTTTTTTGGTAATAATTTTTATTTTTTAGATACATATGTTTTATTATATATAATTTCTTTTATTAAAAATATGTATTTTTTAAATATTTTATAAGAAATAGATCATGATGTCATCAGTGACATGTGTCGCAACTTAAGAGTGACATGTGTCCTATATTTAACACCATTACAAAAAAGTACCAAAACCTTTAATGGAATGAAATTTAGGATACCAACTCGGGAAAAATTAAAAAATCGTAAGTACCAACTTAGAAGAAGATGTCAAGCTCGAGGCTAAATGCATATTTAAGCCTCATAATTATAATTAAATATAAACACATATAATATTATTTATATAAATATTTTTTCATAAAATATAATTTATAATTAATTATATGTGTTTGAGGATCAAATTAATAAAATGTGTAATATTGATGACTAAATATATTATTATACCAGTTAGAAAAAGGCGACATTGTAACATCCTATACTTGACCTGCTCGTTGGGTTTGGGTTACGGAATGCCACATTCGTTGCTGGAGCAACTACGATCATTTACAACCAATTTATGCTAATAAATGATTAAATCCAACCAAAACATGCATTCCATACGATATACAATCATTTTCGAGTCTTACGTGAGCTTGGAAAGCCCTAAAGCTAACACGAGATATAAATAGGACCTAACTATAAAGAATTCAAAATACAAGGTTGACGTCATGGTGTTGCCAAATAGTTTTTCATGTCACAACGTCAGGGCACTCGACATCACGACGTCACTTACTGTTTTGGCCTCGTCGAGACAACTAGGTTCCTCTTCTCAATTTTGACATTATAGGTCATTTCTCATTGCGACGACATTCAAACGACGTCGCGACGCCACATATTGTTTTCGCAATTTTTAATATCTCATTACCTGCAAGTTTCAAACCAACTAAGCATATACCACAACTCAATCTCTTTGCAGCTATTCATACATTTCTAATACATATAATACCGAACTAAAACACCATACATACATACACACATAAACATTCCTTTCTTTTCATCATTCTCTTTAAAGCAGTAGCCTAATCTAATCAATAAGCATCAATTCCATAACATGAAGAATACAAACACATATTTATACATTACCTCTCAAACATAAATTCATTACTTACTTTATAACTAAACAAGAATTAAAACCACTACAAATTGCATTTATATTATGCATAAACTATCTTCACCTTTTCAATTCCAACATCCAAAGTTTATAAGCATCAAACTATACCAAAATGACTCTACTAGGTACATGTCATATAACTAACAAAAGAGATTCACCAACATTGTTAAGTGTAGGATTCTAACTGGATGTTGAAGTCGATGCTCGAGATCTGAAATTACACCTAACCTGTGCACAAAAAACAAAATCGTGCGCTGAGTGATAAAACTCAGTGATATTTTTATAATTCAATAAACAAAATGCAAGTTAAGACAATTAAAACATTGAATTAATAGGTCATTCAAACCAAATACCAAGCATTATGACATAAGTACCATTTAAACCATATGATTCGTTCAATTCATATTCAATTAATTGATATAAGGGTATCTCATGCTAACATATCATTTTTTAGAATCAAATTGATTAATTCATCCCATTTCTTCATATTAATTCTTCGAACTTGTAAATATGGTTGACATGCTCTTTTACAATAGTAATTCAATTTAAATTTAATTATCAACTTTGCATTTTAATTCCCTATTAACCTGACTCAGACTCGAATGGATACACAGATCCAATCAACATACCAATTTGGCACTCAATGCCTCGTCAAACAATCCAAAGTAGACTATGCCAAGTGCTCATCGGTATAACCGAAGTAAAAGTTGTGCCCAACACTCATCAACACGTAGTCGAAGTAACCCTTATTCAATCTATCCTACGACATGCCAATTATTTCCGATTATGTCTCAATAATTGATAGGGTAACCAATTATCCAACTCCTGATTTAGCTCAATTTCACAATTCATCAACCAAATCATAAATTCATGTGTATCATAGCATGAATCAACCCAATTCAAAGTCAATTTCATATTCTCATCAAGTTACAATATTTTCAATTTTGTTCAATTTAGTCATTTATCTTAGTAATTAGTAAAAATCATATCAATTCAAATCAAAGTCAATTTCATATTTTCATCAAGTTACAATATTTAACTATTGTTCATTAGGGACCTCCTAATTATTATCTCTACTATCAATTTTAAAATTTTAAGTTTGGTCCCTAATGTAAAAAACTATCAATTAAGTTTTACAATTTAATCGTTTTTCACATCTAAGTTTAAAATCTATCAATTTAATACCTAAAACTTCAAGAAATCATAAATGGTAACTTTCTAAAATTTTAACATGTTTACAAATTGGTACATGATCTAGCTAAATCAAGCTCCCATGACCTCAAAAACATAAAAAATTACCTGCTAAATTGAACAAACCAATTAGGCCGAAAGTTTCCAAGCTTTTCCTAGGTTTTCGTTGTTTATTTTCGATGATGAGATGAAAAAGGTGATGAATCTTTTTCTTCCACTAACTTACTATATACACATGTAATTAAGTTAATAAAACATGCTTTAATTAATTAAATCTTAATTTAATTAAACCAATGGCATTTTTAATCCACCCGTCCACTAGTACTAAATTTTACATGGTCTAATTGCCATTTTAGACCTTTGGTTAATTACAATTAAGTCCTCAATCCATTTACTAATTAAAAATCTATAACAATTGGATTTTACAATTTAATCCCTAAACATTAATTAAACACTAATTCGGCTAAATTACTTATAAAAAATCCAATTCACTTATATAATAACTCTATAAATATTTTTATTAAATATTGACGGGCTTGATTTATGAAAACGGGGTCTCAAAACTATATTTTTTGTCACCACTGAAAATCGGGTCGTTACACACATTATCACTTCCAATAACCATTTAATGGAGAGTGATCGAAATAGAAACGATGTAAAACATCAGTGTCCAAAAAAAAATGATCTAAAACATGTCAAAAGAAAAATGATTTAAAACGTTAATGACTAAATTAAAAATTTTCATAGTTAAGTGACCAAAACAAAAACACTCTAATTGTTGAGAGACTAATTTTATAGTTTACCCTTATTTAGATGAAGTTAATTTGATTTATTTTGATCTCCAACTCCCCTCTAACTTTTGATTATTAACAAAAGTACTCTAAAAAAACAAATTATTTTTAAATTTTCATTTGATTTACCGTATCAAAAAAATTATAGCAACATATATAAATGTAAAAGCTCAACCAAATTTGTAGAAAATAAATATTGTAAATTTATCATTTGATTGGTCTTAGTCTTTTCCAACACATGATTAGGCATTTCTTTTGACTGCTATTCAATCAACCCATCTAATCAATATATATATATTCTTTGTTTGATGTTTTATGGAATTCAACACTGTGTCATCGATACATTATATTTTTTCTTAGAAAACATTTTAATTAATAGTTTTTTATGACAATAATGTAATATATCAAATTATTATTTCATTTACGATGGTAACTGAGTTCATATGGAAGCTATGGTTTAAACAATGGGAAAATTTAAATCTCGTTTGTTGGCCTAATGATCAAGGGTGTTCATTATTTCAGGTGTGATTTGGATTTGAGTCACGTCAATCACGTTGTTGTAAGGGCATTGTCCTCCCTTTATAATTCACCAAAAAACCAATGAAAAAATGTAAATATAAATTATTATTGATTGAAGGAATTAATATAGGTAAGGTTGGGATGAGAGAATTGAGCAAACCCAACTTTTGTTCAAATATTAACATAATTAGTTCTAATATTACACAATAATTAATATGTTTAGAATTTTATTTAAATAAAAACTCAATTTTTTAAAATAAAAGTAGCAAAACTTTTGTTTATGTCAACAAATTTTAATTAATAATTGTAACTTATAATTATAATTACCACAATTTTATTTTATATTTTTATTTATATATTTATAATTTTGTTGAGACGTTTGAAAGATATACTTTCATTTTTTTAAAAAAAATGAATTTTTGTTATTGGTTAAAATTAAAACCTAAAGGTTTTCAAAATTCTGAAATTTTTGAAAGAGAAATTTTAAATGGAATATTTTATCCCAATACCAACTCATTTCAAATTCACTCACTTGTATAATACAAACTCGTATCCAATTGCATTTCGAGATGTTGTTGAAATTTATGTTTTAGTTTAAAAATTAATTTAGTAAATCTAGATATTTAACACATTCAACTTTTCAACATATATTACTCTTTAATTTATTTGTGAAATTTTATAATAATAATTTGAAAATAAAGGAATTATAAATAAATCTAATATTTTTTATATATAAAAAAAGAGAGCAAGAAATACAAATATCAAAGGCTATGTTTAGGTAAATGTACTTGAGAGATCCCTCTATTATATGGAACTGATCAAATTAGTTCTTCTATAATTAAATGGGATCAATTTAGTCTCTATATTATTAAAAATAATTAAATAAATTTAAATTATAATAGAGTTAATATTTGTCATGTAAAAATATTAAAAAATATATTTTTTCAATTGTAGTTTAATTTCTAACAAAAAGATTTCATTTATAGAACCATGGTAATTTTTTTAAAAAAATTAACTCCATTAAATATTGACCTTATTTGATTGTTTTTAATAATACATGAAGTAAATTGTTTCATTTAATAGTGTAAGGACTAATTTGATAAATTCTCAAATATTTATGTTAGTGAAATTTAAGGCACGATTTGGATTGGGTTAAATATTACTCTGTACCGGATCAGCGCAATCGAGGTCGATCTGTGCCACCTCATGCATGACACCACCTTGCTTTCTTAGCCCCGCAAAGCCTACAACTCTTTATCCCCCAATAATCCTACATCCGAATATCAAATGAAGATTCCAACCGCATTTCCTTAATTTGTTCTCAAATCAACCCTGTTCTGGGGGATAACACAATTGCCCTTCTACTATTTCCATTTCAAACTAGAATTTGGAACTCTAGTGCAGGATACGCAGAGAGAGCAATAATTAAATATTAAAAAAGTACAACTTTTAATGCCACGCCACGCGTTGCATTTAATTTAAATATTTTATTTTTAATTACAACAATTAATGTAAAATAATATTTCTTATTTCAATTATGGAATATAATTAAAATATATAATAAAAAGAATTAAAATAATAATCAAATCATTTTTAACATATTCAACATATGATATAGTTTTACTTTAGATAATATTATTTAAAGTAATAAATAATTAACATAATTAAATCTAATATTGATTAAGTGATAATTAAGTTCCTTAAAATTCTATTTAAATAATAACTCTATTTTACTCCAATAAAATTAACACAATTTTTGTTTATCACAAAATTTTTTAAACTAATAATTGCATATTATAATTATAATTATCACAATTTTTTCCCTTGTTTATGCTTAGAGTTTTATTTAAATGTGCACCTTTTAACTAATAATTGCAATTTTAATTCTAATTATTTTTAAATGTGCACCTTCATTAGATTGTAATTATTTTTAAATGTATAATTATCACAACTTTTATTTATTTCAAATTTTTTAACTAATAATTCTAAATTAAATATTATAATTATTTTTAAATTTGATTATGTGATGGAAAATAAAGATATTCTCGCCACTTCAAAAAAAAATTAAAACTTGTGGTTGTGTATATGTTATTGATGGATGATAGTATTGTGCCAAGTTGAATTTTATATTTTTATTTGTATAAAATTTAAAAATTTAATTATCTTAGAGCATCCTTATTTTGTGTCTGTTAGATTTAAAATCTTCGCAGGTGAATGCCAGCAGAATTATCCATAATTCGTGATGGTGGCTAACGTCTTAAGATGCCTTTTTCATTGCGTTAGAAAAGTGTTTTTGTAGAAAAAACATTTTTCAGTAATAACAAATTAGGTGTATTTGTAGCTTTTGCATTTGTAAAAAGCTTTTGAATCCAAACGTTGATGATATTCATTTAAAATTCAATGTATCTTATGTTATATTTATATTAGGTATACAATTATTTTTAAATTTATTTCAAATACATAACATAATGTATTTGACTTTGTAATACTTATATATTTTTTTATCTTTTAAAAACAATTTATATATTCATATTAATTGCTTAAAAATATTTAAAATTTATATTTCATTTATCAAAAAATATTAATAATATTATTTTTTTATATTTTTATTGAAATATCATAATGAACTTTTAACATAATTTAACCACATATTTTTACTATTCAATATTTATATCTAAAATAAAAATTTTATTTTAAAAAGCAACTCTTTATAATAATAATATTAATTACTTAAATATTAAATAAAAATTTTCAAAAACAATTCTTTACAACATTTTTTAAAAGCAATCAAAAACTGATCATCCTGCCTGAATTCAAATAAAGTAATTAAAAATAATGTTTGATTTAAATTTGAAATAAAAACTACATAAATATTAATAAATTCAATTTTTTATATTATAAACAATAAAAAATCAAAGTGAATTGTAGACATTAATTTCTCGAGGTTTGTTGTAAAAAGAAAAGAAAATAAAATTACGGGAATATATATATATATATTTGGTGAAAAATTACGGGAATATATTCATTGCATGGCATGGGACCGAGTTTGTGGGGCCAATCCCGGTATGTAACGGACGTCACTCTCCGTACAAAAGTCACAGTCATGTCAGCTGACGGGAAACCACTCCCTCTTGAGTGGCTATTTTTAGATATAATCCATATCCACCCTACTTTTTGTTAATCACCACTTAATCCCTCCAATTATATTATGTTCTTGTCTGACAGGCTTCGATTAAATTCTAAAATTTAAAAAAAAAAATCATTTTTCTAACATTCAGCCCGACAGACATTAAGGTATATTAACTGTATGTTTAAAACTTAATTAGCTTCTGTTTTCGGACAAAAGATGGGACAATGAGGTGTTACTCATACCCCAGGTAGGGTTTTGTTTGGTGGTAATATCCGTTCCGTTTGAACTTTCATAAATAAAGGTAAAGAAATGTGAAAGGCGTTGTGAATTACGGAAGTTTCTTTTTAATCATTCACATAATGAGTTGACTGTTGGGTTGAAAAGAGAATTGAGGAAAGAAAATAAAAGAAAAGAAACAGAGATTGCGACAACACGAGAAAAGGGAAGGGGGTGTGTGAGAGAGGGCTTTCCTTTTCCATGCTTTTAAATTCAAACATTGGTATCCAACTAATTCAATTACTGCACGAATAAATCATCATTTTTTATAATACAAAAATATCAATATGTTCAATTTATTATTTATTTAAAAATGAAAATATTAATTTAAGTAAATTTAGAGTGCGTCGTCTAAATAAAAGATTCTAAAATGCAAAATCATTTGCCAAAATTTTTTTTCACAATTCTTAAATAAAACTCTAGTCTTTAACAAAATAAAAATTAGATTGTTCAAAATTCTTAGATTTTGATAGAGAAATTTTAGGAATTTGGTGAAATTTGAATTTGGATTGATATTTCTCATTGTTTTTATGAACTAAACATAAATTTATCAATACATTCTAACTTTATTTTCAATTTTATTGTTTTACTTTTATTTGATTGAGTTTTGCCACTAAAATCAAATTTAATTGAATTTTGCTATTCCATTTTAATTTAAAATAATTTGAAGATAATTTTAATGAGAAATATTTTTCACTGGACCTCGGGACTCCTAGAATGAACAACATCCTCTTTTTTACTGGAGCCACTCGTTGGGTCGAGTTGAATGATAATTTTTTTTATATTTTTAAAATATAATGACAAATATCAATGAAAATTCACCTGATGACAAATTTGTACTTTTAAAGCATATTTACTAGGTTATTAGCATTTATTATATTTTTTATGTGATCATTATGCTTTTTCAATTTTAATTACAAATTTTATTTTTAATGATACTATGTACCTATTCATTTATACAAATCTAATAACATTGATATTGCATTTTTTTATTTCTCTTTGAAAGTTAGTTGATTTTGTCTTTTAGATGCACAATCAATCTTAGCTCACGTATTACTGACTAACAGAGTAAAAATATGAGATGTTCATAGAAATTTAGTTACGCAAGTTGAAATTTTTCTATGTTTGCGAGGTAATATTCAAAAAGTAATTCACTATAAATTTATTTGTACAACGCATTATTTAAGTTCAAATAATTCGTTGACTTGTAACTTCACTCCTATACATAAATTAAATTACTCTTCTTACTAAAACTTTTTCTTTAAAAGCTTAGTTACAGACTTAACAATAAAAAAAATTGTTTTTTTTTTAACAATTTACTCTAAAACAAAGTTCTTCGCACAAACAAAATAAAGATGCTCTCAAACTCTACGTAAAAATTACAACAAACCATCTTTTAAATAGACATATATTGGCTTACGAAACTACATCAACGAGAATTTCTATCTCATCAAATTTACCTCAATAAAGTCTTCAATAGGGAATAAAATTAGTAGACAACACTCTTCATAATTATTTTATCAAATTTCAATGTTTTTTTTTCACTTTCCGGCAAAACAATGTAATTACGATTCTAGCTAGTATATTACACTCATGAATTTTTAAGGGTATTCACTGCCTCAAGTGTGACCTGAATTTGAGTCGCGTTAATCGTGTTGATTATTCGAGTTTTGCCCTATTATTGTAATTCACCAAAACAATGTTTGGATAAATACTGACATAATCTTGTCGTTCGGATAAATACTTTTTTTTTAAAAAAAATTAGACTATTGAAATTTTATGAGTTAAAAATTTAATTACAAAAAGTATGATGATATTAAAAATAAACAATACAAAAATACGTAATATCATTAGATTTATAAAAAATATATATAAATATTTTTTTATCGAAATTAGGGTATTCATTACCAATAACAATAACTAATTGCCTCATCATAAGTGCTTTCCGAAAAGGTAAATGATTGGCCATGAAATTAGAACTATATATATTGGAATTAAATCAGAATGATAGTTTTTTTTTTAACAAATTAAAATGATAGTTTAAAGCTTAAGTTATTTTATTTTATGTTGGTACCTATATATTAAATGAAATAAGATTATTTTATGGTGGAATTTGAAAAAATAAATTAACCGTCTAAATTCTTTTAAGAGAATTCTTTACAAATTTTAAAGTCCTCCATTATTTTTACACAAATAAGTAAATTTATTTTTTTTTTTTGAATTTTGAAAGCGTTGGTAGAGATGGAATTTTACATATTTTTCTTTTTAATTATTTTTTTATCAATTTTCAAAGTTTAATTTTTTAAAATATTTACCTAAAAAATAACTAAATTTTCTGTCATTTTAAATTATTGAATTCTATAGTACTAAAATTTTAAAAATCTCCCAAGTATCGAAACACAATCTTAAAAATAATCACTACGAGCAAAGCACTAAGAAGAAAAAACCCATAGGTAGGCCATCGGCTTGGCCTAACTATATTTTTCAATATCCCAATCCATGCTTTCTTGGACATAGCCCAGGGCCCAACCTATAGTCTCTGCTTAATAATTAGAAATATGTAACCTAAAAAAATATTACACCCTCAAAGTAGCATATTAAATGTCATAATTAACAGACAAGACAGAACTCCAACTTAGCTTTCTAAGCTATTTTTTAAAAAAAATAAAAAAGTAGAAGTGATTGTCTAGATTTAAATCTGAAATTTGATTATTTTTCACTAATAATGCAGTTAATCTCAGGACTTTTATTTCTTTACAAAACATGTTTGTGACAATAAAAAAGGACATTAAGTCTTTTGTTGTTTTTAGTGGTTAGAATTTGTGATTAAAAGAGAAGCACCAAGTTGTAAGTAGTGTGTGTGTGTAGAGAAAAAGAAAAAGGCAGTACTATTTTACTGTAGATTGGGAAAAGGGTAGGGTTTGAATATATGGACCATTGCATAGGTTCTTTGGTTTTGCCCCCACTAAAACAATAGCCCTGCACAAATAGGGTTTTTAAGCTTTAAAACCAGTTTTAGTTGCATGCATGGCCATTTTTGTGGGGGTGGGCGCACTTTGGAATTTCATCTTTGAATAGGCTGACATTGCCAATGAAAATATATTAAATGCTTGATGGAGATCAATCATGTTGGTTTTTGGTCAGCCGTACGATTTCGTTATTTGCATTAATGATGCCATTTTCTTCTCAAAAAAGAAAAAAAAGATCATGTCTTAATTAAAGTTAAAACCTAGAAGCTTCGACTATGTGAAACATGCCTCTTAACCACCATTGGAAACTTTGTCTACAATTAGGTGGAAATGAGCTATTAACCGTAGGAAAATTAATAAAAAAGAATTATTATTTATCACTATCTATTAAAAAAACGATTATAAACTCCGAACATATATTATAAAATAAATATAAAAAAACGACTACAAACTCCGAACAAAGACATAAACGATAGAATTTATTATTTCAGCTGACTCAGTGTGGTACTTTGATTGGAGTGACTTCGACAAATGCAATTGACCTGCCCTCCTATACTTCCATCTTTTGCAATTTTCACATCTCGTAAGCTTGCCTTAAACTTTTAACAATAACAGAGATTATTTCATTTGGTGATTGTATGGAGATAATGGGCATGGAAGCTTTACCAAACCAACCCACCCCCACCAACTTCACTCGCAGTGCAGATATGTAGTCGCCCATCATCTTCCTCACTTAAAGGATCCTAGGACTACAGCTTCTATCCATTTTGTATTTGATGTGTTTATGTCTTCCTCATTTCATTACCTGTTTAAATACCAATAGTCTGCTTTCTATTCAAATTTGCTTACTGATTTCACAATCATTTACTTCTAAAATTGATAATGGATGTTGCTAATGATAATGTCAATTTATAATAACAAATTATAAAGTAATTAATATCAATATTAAAGGTCCAATCTTGGATTAGAGAAAAACAACCCATAAAAGAAAAGGTCTAAATTTTTTTAACTCCACCACGACTGTTGTTCAAGTTAATAAAAAAAAAATGATTTAGTTGTTGAATTAATTGGTGGCAAATAGGGAATAATAGAGACAACATTTAAAAGCGTAGGGAAAATGAATGTGAAAGGGTGGAGTCATCATTTGTAACAGCTCACCCTCGCTCACTTCATACCATTCAGACTCAGCTCATTTTTATATTATCATTCATTGGATTGTTTTTTAGTTTTGTTTAGGTTTCAAATTTATTTATATCCCCTCACTGTTTTAGAATTTTATTTTTAAAATACTCCCACTAAATAATTAAACCACATGAAAACCACTAACTAAATTTATTATTTTTTCATACAAATAATAATAATTGATGGAATTAATATATAGAGTATAATGATTTCTTTGGTCTCTCAATTTTACAAAAATAAACCTTTCACTTAAATTTTCACTTTTTTAAATACTTAAAATTACAATGTTTGTCAAATCATGAATGAAATTTTAAAAATAAAAATATTAAAAAATATATTGTGATTTGATAAATTTAAAGACTAAAAAAAATAAAATATATATGTTTTTTTTTATAAATTAGAGTTGGAAATAAGTTCACATTTATTTTGCACTGATAATACGTGTGTGGCCACAACGGGATTTAGAAGCTACAGAGTCAACAACCCATTCTACACGCTTTTAACACAGAATTATAAAATTTAAAACTTTCACTATTTTCCTAAATACAAAAACAAATCATATCACTCAAATAAAAAACGAAACATAAAGAAAGAAACGGCGTCAACTAATAGACTTATTCCTTCAACTTTTAATTAATCTTAGGTCAAATTCTATTTTTCAATCCCTATACTACTTGTAAATTACAAATTTTGTTCTTATATTTTAATTTCTGTATTTTTTTTAAAAATTTTGAAATTTTATCCCTATCCAAACTGGTAGCAATTAAATTGTTGGTTTTAGTTCTGCCATTAGTCTTATACCACTACCATGTGTAAGTTGTAGATGTGGATTCGGACGGGTAGTGCGTTTAGCGTAAAAACAACGGTGATAGTGAGATTAGATACTGTAGTAATACTATAGTGTGAGATAAAAAAAAAATAGGATAAACACACCACACATCCAACTAGGTGTGAATAGTAATGGTTAAATCTATTAACTAAAATGATGTGAATTTTTTTAATGGGTGTTATGTAGAAATGACAAATTAACATGACATTATAAATATGATAATATGTTTGTTCTATAAGATTTTAAAAATAACAGGATTTAACGAGTTCAATGGCAACTATTTGGTGAGAGCTAAAATTTCAAAATTAAAAAAATATAAGAACTAAAAATATCAAATTAAAGCATAAAGATTAAATCCGTAACTAAGATATAGTATAGGGACTAATAGTAGAATTTGATCTTAATTAAATTTATATATACGATTGAAGGACTTAGGCAAACGCGTTTACCCAAGTCAACGATAAATGTGATGAGAACCCTTTCCCACTTATCTATCATACATAAATACATGCATACACATACATTTATATATATATATACACACATGTATGCATGTAACTTGAAATATGACATGATACCCGACGATGATAAACCATGTACCAGATGGCCATATATCCATGATTCTTTCTCCCAAATTTTACACAGTTTTTTTTTTATCTGTTTGGAACGAGGGAAAATGAAAGAAAAAGAAAAAGCAAACCATAAAACAGTCTCTTGTAGTTTCATTTTCGGACAAGAAATTGTATGTATATATGTGTGTATGTGTGTTTAACTTGAAACCTCATCCAAAAGTTTATATCTCCGTACCTTGTTCCTAAAAACATGCCTAGTAATGTGCCCGCCCTTGGATATCTCTCCTGACTTCGTCATCATCGTCCTAAACTTCTCCTCTAAACGAGCGTTGCTTATGATCCTCTTCCGCGCTGTGGAAGGCGGCTGTTTCTCCGGCGATTTCGGTTTTCCGGTGGAGTGTTTCTTCGTGAATTGCAGCTTTGGGTTGTTGTGATTCCCACGGTTTTGATCACCCTTTTTATGGTTCTTTCCATCGTCTTCGCTGTTGTCTTTACACGACGGGGATGAATTAGAAGAATTGTGAGACTTGGAATCCGCCTTTTGATTCAAACACCAATTACAAACTTCATAAGAGTCGGCTTTTGGATACAGATTGCTACAGTATCTGCCAAAACAAACAAACAAACCCAGAAACCAGATACGGTGATATTATTTCTCATAAGCCCCCCATGGAAGGGAGGAATCAGTGAAAGCAAAATCCCAGAAAAAAAAAAAAAGGAGGGATATAAAATGACCTGTGCTGAGATCTGAAATGGCAAGCTGTGCATTGAAAAAGTTCACGAGTGAGACCAGAATCTCCACACATGCAACAACACTGGCTTAGCCTTGATTGGTGTGATGTTATTGGTACATTCTCTTCCTTGTTTGCTGTCATTTTGTTTTTCTTCTTTTGAGATTCATACGAGACACAGAGATCACAGCATGAGATTTATAAGGAGTAAAACAGACGACCACCCACACGCACCCAAAAAAAGCATGGATGGGTGTTTTATTTGCAAAATGAACGTCGCGTGTGCCAAAAGTAATTTAATTATTAAGGATTTTTGTTAAAAGGTGCAAAATAATTAGTATGAATAGTACATTAGTATTTTATGGCAAATATAACGATTCATAATTTAATTTGATAAAAGGAGTGCAAAATGTTCAGATGATGGAAGGTTATACCCCAAGAAAGAATGCGTGAGTGAGGCTTGGAAAATTTTGTTATGCCCCAAAATTAGGGCCAAGAAAAGTCATAGTCAATGTATGAGAAGGAGTTCCGTTAAGGAAATGAATAAATAAAAAATGGGCCAACATATATATGTTGTAGATTCCACGAGAGGAAAAAAGAATTGAAGTGTGAGAGTAAATTCTCTGCCACATGAAGAAAAGAATCAGAGAGAAATGAAATGAAAAACCTAATTCATTATTAAGGGAAAGGGTTGGGATTTGTGGTTTTTAGGCAAAGAATCAATAGAGGGGTAGTAAACAATAAATGGGATATATGGATGGATACAGCTAATTTGATTTGGGAATCGAATTAGTTAAAGACATGTCTTTTTGCAATTTCTTATTTTTTTTCTCTCTGTGTGTATTTATAAAAAAAAAATCAAATGGACATGTGATGGCTGCAGCTTTGATTAATTACCATCAATTGTGCCATGAAGGAAAGCATTCAACAATGGTGTAGTTTAAAGGGCCGTGTAATTTGCTAGCTTTATATAATTTATAAAATTATATTTATTAAATGCCAAATAGCAGTTTGTGTTTGCTGCTGCATGTGGTTCGTACAAAGCTCGGATTTTTATGTCAACAGAAGCACCAAATCCATTTCTTTTGGCAAAATCGTTCCAATGGTAACTTTAACCATCAGCCAATTACTGGCAAAGCCTCAACTCTTCCAATATTGTATTGATAAAAAATATATATTAACCCATTCACAAAACTAAACCTTGGATCATGCAAGAAATTTGGGGAAAGCTACCTTTGTTTTCGTTTTAAGATTATTATAAGTCGATTAATGATGTTTCACAAAGACTCCTTTGACACGCATATGCAGATTTCGAAAGGGTTCTCTTATTTTCGTAGCAGTACAACCAGAGAACTTTAATAATATATAAATGAACAAACAACACAACCCTGTTGATTTTGACAAACATTTCTTCTTCTTTATAACCAATAAAGTAAGAAGCCCACCATCTGTAACTCCGCTCCCCTAATAAAATTTTCTTTATAACCAATTTCCAATAAAGATGGCTGTCCTGCAAAGTATATATATATGTATATGTGTGTGTGTTTTTCTCTCTTTAAATTATACGATAAACACAACACAAGCAACCATGTCCATTGAATATGGTGACACGACCATCCCGAATTCAAGAAAGTGTGACCATACATATCCATCTATATATATTTTAGATATAAAGGGATACCCCACCTCTTCCGCTGTTTGATCATTTCTAACAAATTGATTCTCTTTGGTTGAAAAAGCCATGGCATCATAATTCAGTAAATAAGAGATCCTTCCCGGACTGAACCAACATTTACAACAATATGGCCTACACAAACCATCCTTATTCTATCACTATTTACATCACCGTCTCCAACAATCTACATACAACTCCAATGTTTTGTTCTTCGGGATACGACAAAATGGAGGGCAATATATGCTAGAAAAGAAAAAAAAAGAACATCTAACATCATTTAAACTGATTGAGAGATAGCTTACAATTAATTAATGGAGGCTCCTTGTACTATTTTATTCAACCTTGTTGTAAACTTAGTTTATGATAAATCCCCCCAAAAGCTCAATCTACTCCTCTTCTCTGCATGACAAAAACCAAAAGTGACAAAAAATAAAAAATTGATGATTGATGTAATCCATATAATTCATCAATTCAGTCTGTTGAAGACATTTTCTCACTTTTTGAATTTTCAACAGATTAAGCTCAGCATTGCGTATTAGTTACTTGTAGAACAAAGGCAAAACTAAATTCAAGTACTA
The DNA here is from genome assembly GCA_005610355.1 of Gossypioides kirkii. NCBI lineage: Eukaryota > Viridiplantae > Streptophyta > Magnoliopsida > Malvales > Malvaceae > Gossypioides > Gossypioides kirkii. The sequence continues at coordinate 16,478,195 of CP032247.1, read as the reverse complement.
ACTAACTTCAGCAATAGCCAAGAACTGCAGTAGAAAGGAGAAATCCGGATATGGGTCACATGTACTAAGCAAAAGTTAAAGTACCTTGATGAGATATCCATTTCCATGTCAACAAATCTTGTGCCTCAACTAGTGATATTTTCTAATCACTTTTGCAGGTGAGAAAAAACCATTAAATACTCAAGAAAGTAGTATCCAGGTCAAACTTCAGTTGCCAAATGAAATTAAATGAGAAAACCCAATATATGGTTTCCAATACCCTTAAATAGACCAACTAGTTGTGTCGGTAAACTACCATGCAACAGTCTTTTTCAGTAGATGTTAAGTGTAATTTCGCCAAATATCAAAAGGTTAATATACTTGAGAGAAAAAGATGTGTACAGTAAAAGAGTGGTTAGCTACCTGCATACTTTGTTAAGAGCTAAGAAGCTGGCTAGGTCTGTGCACACTCAAAAGGTTGCAAGGATCCTTCAGAAAAGTCATGCATCCGAAAGCGCTCCAAAAGTTCAAAGGGCCTGCAAATAACATAAGATATTTTGATTCAAGATGCATGACAATAAGAATTATGAAAAGAACCAACAGATCGTTTTCAAACAACAATCAACGTTCAAAAAGAAGAAACATGTCTAAATTGGAAGTCCCAAACTATACCTAAATGGAAGTCAAAATACCTAATTCCACCTTCCTATGACCTTTTCTTTTGGGAACAGCTTTTCGATGGTGAGGTAGCTTAAGTAAATAAGTTGTTGCGAAGGCATTTTCAACTTTCAAGAAACAATGTCGACGGTGGTAAATTTCTAAAACATCAATTTACAGTTTTGACAAACATGCCATATAAAATAAGAGATGTAGAACCTTGACAAGCCAAGTAGACCAATATCTTTTAGCTGAAAACTCAGCTTTGTGAAGTTAGCTCATTATGCTGCCTAATACTACCAAGCGATCCTGGGTTAAGTTCTGATGATAAAGCTCTACAAAACCCAAAGAGTCTAAATCATGTTTTCTGAAATTAGTTTTCATTGAGCCAACAGTACCCAGTGACACTCAGTTAAATTCTGATGCAAAGTCCAGTAAAATCTCAAGGTCTAAAACATTCTCAAATACTTAGTAAAGTTTGACCACTTTCAAACATGATTTTTGAACCATAAAGCACTAAATACTATCATGAGAAGACTCTTATGGCACAGAAAACCAGAGTCTAAATATACCATGAGAACTGAAGGGACTATATGGTTGTAAATAATTATATAGTATATGGAGCTAAAATTTCACCTACAGGAAACTCAATTTATAAAAACAATAGTAGACATGCAGTGAAAATTCGCTCAGCTGATAAGGGTGTTCAAATGGTTAACCAACCCGAATTAGTATTAACTGAATTAACCAAACTTTTTAATCCTTTAATTGTTAACTGAACCAAATTTTTTTCAAAAAAAAAAAAACCAAACCGAATTATATAATTCGGTTAAGTTGGTCAGTTAACCAAATTAACCAAAATTTACATGGTTTTGTTTTTTTGGTTAACACAAGTATGAAACATATAAAAATAAATAAATTGATAATGTTCATTTGACCAAATTAATTGAATTAAAACTACATATAATTTGTGTTATTAATTATTAAGTTCGGTTAATCTGGTTAATTACCCGATTTTGAACTAAATTAACGATAACCGAACTTCCAAAAAATCATTAACCAACCTTTAACCTAATTAGATTGATTCAGTCGGTTAATTCAGTTTTAACCAAAATTTGAACACCCCTACCAGCTGATGATGCTACAGGGACAAGGGAGGACTGTATATTTTGGGATTCAGATATTTGTGGATGAAGAATATTTGGGGGTTAAAATTCCTAAGAGTTTATAAAACTATACAAATTGCATTTCCACCTGTGTACAAGAAAACTTGCATGATAACTGCGAAATGATTAACCAGAACAAGACACAGGAGAGAAAGCAGGAAGGAATAGTGAAAAAAATGGAACATCCACAATTATCTCATCTGATGCATGCTCCACTTTAGAAACAGAAAAAGAAATATCATCCACAATCCTTACAAGAAAGCTTCACGATTACGACATAATTTCTGTTGATTACTTTCCATTGCTTCTAACACATTTGCAGCTTCTGGCCCTGCTGACCCACCGGCAACCATTGACGGGACAGCAGCACTTGGAGTCCATAACTACATGATGGGGCAACTAAAATTAGAAAAGCAATCTTGAAAATTGCATATAACTGAACTCCCATAATAATTGATGTTAACCTTTATTGTGTTGTCAATACCACTAGTGGCCACAAAGCAATCAAATGGATGACTCTGAACACAGTTTACAACTGCAGAGGACAAGACAACATTTTTAGTGACTAAGAAACCATAAGGTGATAGCAAAGTCCATCTGCAGGGCATGACAGAGAGGAGAAATATTACCAGCATCATCTCCAAGAAGCATTTTTATCAATTTACCAGTCTGCTTCTCCCAAATAAACCACCTTCCATCATCACTGCCGCTAGCAACAAATTCACCTAATCGAATCAATAAGATTATGTCAATATAATAGTTTCATTACTATAAATGCAAGCAGACCCAATTCAAGAAATTGAATTTAAAAAGCTTACTTGATCTAGGATGCAATAAGGAACTGGATTTAAAAAGAAAGAAAAACTGCCATATACTTATGAAAGGCACAAACTCAACACTACAAAGCAATACGATTTCAACTGCAGCTAAAAATATAACTAAGATGGCATGAGAAAAGTACCTCTCTGACCAAGGAAACTCGCCTGCTTGATGTCAGTTCCAACATTGCAGTGCCCAGCATATCTCCGCTTCATATCAATTACCGCCTCGGGCTAGAAAAAATATGAATGCATGACATGAAAACCATAAGCCAGAAGATTATTGAAGAGTGTATCACAAGAAATATGATGAATATGTTGTCAAGCATACATAATATCCAAACAGGTATAGGAAGTAAACAAACTTCTTTTCCATGCTATATTATAGGACACTCCATTGTAGACTTTTCTACAACATTTCAAAGCAATTTGACTTCTAATCAAGTTATTAATACGCATCACAAGTTGAAGCAGAAAACAAGTAAGTTATCTGTCCAGCAAAGGTTAGCAACTTTACCAGTGACACATTTAGCAATGCCTTAACAATTCATAATTGAATGGAGTCACTTTCAAGATGATTTCTTGATGACATAACAAAATAGGAGACATCAGATTACCGGAAACTTAAACCATTTGCAATCTATACCAAAGATAAGGATGTGAACCTGATAAGCCACTCCATTTCGTGATGACGAGGAAGGAGATCCACATGCACCAGTTTCTCTAGTTGAATCACCTCTTCGATGAATTCTAAGATTTAAACTTCCATGTAATAAGTTGGATTCAACATCACGCCCTTCATCACCTGATATTGAAGTTTCAAAATCTAATTCCAGCTCCTCATCAAAATCAGAGTCCTCTCTTTCAGATCTTGGACCATCTTGTAAAGCATCAATAGTAGCTTCTGAGCGATATAGTATGTCACTCAACGACAATACCCTTCCAGTCCGAGTTTCACCCTTATGTGATCCATCACTCGCCTTGTTACCTTTTTCAGCCTCAGCTATTAAAAAATGAAACTAGATTAAGGAAAAGATTAAAATTCAGAAAAAGTCATTACCAATACTAGAGATATTGATCATTCACATTCATGAAATGGAAACAAAAAGGAAGGGATGAAAATTGAAAGAGAGTAGTTTGGCCTTAAAGTGATTACTGAAGTTCATTCCACACATAATAGTGGAAAGTTCAGCATAGGCAATAACCATAGTGATCGCATGTTGTCAACTTGATAAATATAAACATCATGCATGCTACAAGTACACTTGAAACTTGATTGCTCTCAGGCCTAACAACAAACTAAAGGTAATCTATGAACAACGGGAAGGCTTAGAGAAAAATCAAATGATGAATTGAGCAGAGAAAAACTTCAGGAGTTCAGGACATCGCTTATAAGAACATGGCATCTGCAAAACCAGTGAACTGAACAGCAAAGAAAAGTCATACTAGTATTAATTTTAACACCAACTGCGCAAAGAAATTTCAATCAATACATGATTAGACACATAAAACAGTTTTTCAGTAAGAGTAGGATGAGTAAACCATCACAGCATTGTCCTACACACATGAATACATGTACAGCAATCAACTTTGAAGTCAAGAGATAAGACGCTTCAATTGAGATGATGATATGATTGTACAAGACACCAACCAGCAGCAAGATGTTTTTTAATGTTCTCCACTTTCTCAGCGGCCATAGTATCATATGGAGATAAACATTGCGCTGCAACAGCAAAGTCTAATGCTTCTTTATGTTTTCCAACTGAAAAAAAAGTAGAAAACAAATGATAATAGCCAAAATCTTAGTTTCACCAACTTAACAAGAAGAGACAACCATGAAACTGTCTTGGACCAGATGCAGATTAAACCTACATAATATCTTTTGATTTACAACTACACAATTCATCCTAAATACTTATTGAGTTGTGCATATATTCATCTAGCGGTAACCACTGGCTTTACTTCATTAACCAACTTCTAAGAATATAAACTTGGCTAAGGAATACATCACATTTCCCCAGTGAAAATTAAATAACTTTCCACATTTTTTAAAATATAAATACAAGAGTTCCACAAGCTTAAATTTTGTTTAAGCAAAAATGATTTAGAAAGGATAAAAGATGGATTGGAAGCAAAAACCAAAGCGGGGCAACTATTAACTGAGGGTCAAGCTTAACAATTTAAAATGTTCTTGGCAACCCAAATAAGTTAATTTTGTCAGTATACCATGTTTATAAACTCCACTGTATCTCGTCCTGCAGATTACCTGTTCTAAAGCCTCAGCCATACAATAATGAGCTCTAAAGGAAGAACTGTCTATTCTTCGAGCATTATGGCAATCTCTAATGGCCATATGGGCATCGTTTTTCCACTTCCGCTGAAAAAGGAAGCAATTTAATATGTTGGCATAATGGCATATCAAATAGATGAATGGTCAAAAAAGTAAAAAAAAAAAAACAAAGTAATCAAGGAACCTTAAGCCACAAGGCAGCACGTATACAAAAGCATTCAAGCCTGAGTGTGGGCCCAATATCAATACTGTGTCCATCCAAGACTTCATTGCATGCCTCAATTGCATGAAAAATATTTGTCCCCTCGTCTAATGATCTCTTAGCAATTTCAACCAACATCCTGCACTGAAATACATAGAGAATAACAACATAAGTTAAATAACAATCTACAAAAAAAGAAAAGGGACAATAAAATAAACTATGCATACTCCAGCAGCAGTTTTGCCTCTACTCCGGAGACCATTTTGTAAGACACCGGAAAGAGGTGGCCGGTGCTCTAGTTTATTTATTACAGGGGTGAAGGTCATCAATTTTGAAACATCTCCTGAGGTATATTGCATTGAACTCGCACTAGCTGGCAATTATGGAAACAACAGACAATCAGGTGAATAACATCTTAACAATACAAATAAAGCAAATAACTAGAAAATACTGAGCAAAAGAACATTAAACTAAACTTGAGAATGTGACAAGCTACCACACCTATACTTACCTGAGGCTTAACCTTGATATTTTGTAATCTAAAAAGCACTACATGAAAATGAAGAAAAAAAACAAGGGAAGAAGGGGAGGCAAGACACATTAAGCTAAGTTGAATCTTAAGACACAGTTCAGTTCTCCGAATTCAAAACAGGAACCTAAATACGGAGAGAAATCAAAACTATAGACATCAAGTTAGGCAGCATGAAACTTCCTTTAAAAAAAGGGGCAAACAAATTGAACCATCTGACAAGTGACTACAGTAGTAGAGAATTTGGGATATGCTTACCATGATTTACGTCCATTAGATATACATGCTCCCCGCTATAGCTAAGAAGAACTTCTTCTCCATTAGGGCTGAAGGTAACATGAGTTAAGTGCAAACTTGAACGTCCCTGAAAAGCAAAGAAAGCAGTATTTAAATAATAAACCAGTAGTGGTTCAGTTCAAAGATATATAATGACACCTAGAAGCAAGAAAGCAGTGTTATTAATGGGGATGTCAATTGATAACAATCAGCAGTTCAAAAGTAACCGATTCCTGACAACACTTTTAACTTTAAACATCCAACAAACTTTTTTCAATAGGGACCTAATGAAGATGATAAGCTCACTCCCTTACCAATAATGAAAAGAAAAGGAAAACAAGCAGAGTATTATTATCATTTGCAAATTGAATAGTTACATCATTCAGGACTATCTATTCATAAGTCCACATGATACAAAATAAAACTTGGTCCTGATGAGAAGAAATCATAAAATTTACCATAGATATTTCCAGGAAAGAAGTCAACGAGAGTAAGAACTAACAAAGAATTTCAAAACTAACACGGTCAGAGAGATGCATTGGGCAGAAATAATTAACACAAGTAGGTGGTAACATCCTTTTCCGGCAGGAGGTCAATGGTGGCAGCATCCTTCTATCATATAGCCGAGCAAATGCATCACTGCAAACATTCAAATACAAGATTAGCAGAGAACACAAAAAGCAAATAATAATTAATAAAGGAAGGAAAGATCAGCTACATACTTCCCACCAACAAGGAGTAAATGAGGTCTTGTAGAACTGATATCACATGATTTCAAGGCCAGAGTAAGTCTAGGAGGATCAGCTAGTGACCTCTTTGCACCATAACGTAAGTCAAGCTGCCAAGAAAAGAAGGAAAATTTAAATGATTTACAATTCTATAGAGATACAGACATTTACAGAGCAACTCAGAAAATGGATGTTATCTATTTGTTAATCTGACTTGCTGTGGCAATTGTACAATGTCAAACTACAGATAACAACTGAAGACAGATTGGCAAACAATACTGAAAATTTTCAAGCTACATGAGTAACCAAATGACCTTGAGATGATAATCCATTAACCCAAGAATCAAGGGATGTCTTTCTCTTCGCTGCATAAAGTCCTCTCATGCTGTCTAAACTCTAAAGTAAAGTTGACTGTACAATCATGAGCTATTTAATTGAAACCATATCAAACCAGTAACTTCAAACATTTAAAAAGGTCCATTGAATGGTTGTTCGTTTTCAATCCCAACAATGAAAAATTGAATTTCTATCAATTATCTCGACAGGCAAAAAACCAGGAGGAGCAGATGTACTTTTCCATATCAAAGAAAAGACTTCAGTGTTGCATAGGATCTACAGAGAATAAAACTGAAATATCACAATTACACTAACAATTATAACCTGGTGAAGACAACAAATTAAAACTCCCTAATGAGAATTTCATGGATAGCTTCATATTTACAATCAACACACCAAATTGCTAGGTAGTAATATAGCAACAAAGTTCTCTAGAGGTATCTAGAACATAAAAGTAAATGAAAAGAAAGCCCTTCATGGTGAATGTGAGTCTCACTAGAACATTGCGACATTCTTGGTGAGAAGATCCAGCTGGAGGACAAGAAGTGCCCTCTCGAAAGTCATGCTGTCTCAGAGTTCCATCCTCACTTGCACTCCATACCATATTGGGGTTTCCAACTTCAACCTGAATTGGCAAACAAGTACAAAAAGTGACTAACTGGAGATGAACATTCATTTCACCATGTAAAACAACAATAAAAGTTGAAATGTTACCAATTTCCCATGTTCGTTTGCAGTTATTGTTACTCCATTTATCAGTCATTTATGCAATAAATCTTACCGCCAATTTTTTAACTCTTCTTGTGTGACACTGATAGAGTGCTGATGGAGTAATAGCGCCATCATTGAACCCCCGGCCATTTAAGCGGGACAAGTTAAATAATCGAACCTGCAAAAATATTAGCCGTCCAAGTTACTAATTATAACTAATAGCAAAGCGATAAGAATCCACCATAAGAACCTTGTTTACCAATATGACAAAAAGAATTACCTCTGCATCTCCAGCTCCAGAGGCTACAAGCTCATCAGAAGTTTCAGGAATGAATTTTGTACAGAATATGTTAGCAGAATGACCAGTCTCTATAGAATGCAAAAGCTTTCGACCAGAGTAGCTCCAAATATTTATCTGCAAAAAGTAATTCATCAATAAATTTGACATACTTCCATAAAACCAACACCCACAAACACCATTCTTGGCACACTTTTTTCAACAGACTATAGGTGCCAAAAACTTTAAAGAACTAGAGGCCCATAAACCAAAAACTTGTTTCATCTTTCTAATAATCAAACTTATATGCCATACTAGAAACACAAAAAACATTCCTTAGGTTAAAAAACAAAGTTTTTATATCTTCTAAAGAATTATTTCGAAACCTTACAGAAACTGTATAAATTATTTAAGGCATTGTTAAACACAGATATTCAGAAGGATTACTAGAAGACTCAAGATTTCACATTTTCCAAACAAAAATGTAAATGAGGCAAACTTAGAAACAATCAACAATATATTTATACAAAACCCCTGATAACATAGTTCAGCCAAAATTCACATTATTAAACTTTGGCCACTTTCATGCTACCTATTACACTCACTCGTAGACAAACAAAGATGTCTCATACCAGTGCATCATCAGAACCAGAAATCAAAAGTGAACCATTTGAATTCCAAGCCACAGCATTTACACAGCCCTGATGTCCCTGCTCAAACAAAGAACATAGTAAGATGATTTTACAAGGACTAGATAAGAAAAAACTATAAGTGTTAAAAAACATTGTCCCATTGAAACCTCGAAATTAAAAGTGGCAAATCAACGGGCAACTAGAAAATTATTCAGACAGCATTTAATTTAGCACAGTAGTCAAAGCATAACTTGCAGTGTAATCTAGGAAGACAGAAAATGCATACATTCAACCATCTGCCATAAAATGCCACTACTACGATGCATCATGAGAAAAAAGTGCATATATATATAAAAGTGCTAAAGAGTATGAAATACTACCACTGTAATTGCTAAAAGAAGATATGCATGTCAATTATGACAGCTTTCTAAATGCAAATACCAAACAAGCAAAAATTGAAACAACCTCCAATTCTTGTTCCATTGAAAGCCTACGAATCAGAGACGAATGCATCTGCAATCTATGACCAACATCCTACATAAATACCAAAAAAGAATCTGTTAGATAAAGCACAGTCACCATTGTAAGTCAAAAAAAGGAAAGAAAAAGATTGATAGTAATTGACTACAAAGAAACTAATAAAGATAAAAATAAAAAAAAATTAAACTATCAGCAAGATTCAGGGGAAAATGAACAGAACAAAAAAAATTAGGCTCCAGCACTTCGATTCTTGATCAAAATTTCGATAATAAGCACGTATGGATTAAAATCCGGTAACACAGTAGCATTTACTCAAATTTTCAATTACACATCAAATTAACTAAAGAGAAATTATATTAATTCCGCAAATCCTCAGAACTGCAAACGAGAACACCAAATTGCTGTGAAGAATGAGAGGAAAATACGTGGCCAATGTCGATGCGCCTATTCTCGAGTAGATTGTGCACGTTGCCGTCGTGGAACGGCCACTGCTCCATCCAATTTTAATATCGAAAAACAACGAAAACTGGAAAGATATTTAAAAACCCTAGCTTTGATCGGCAGCGAAGCTGGTAATCAGCGATGAACATATGCGGAAAACAATTCCCATAGTCCTTTTGAAGCTAAGACAGGCCCTTTTTTTTTGTTGTTGGTTTTAATTACGACAACGCAATGGGTTTGGAGACATTAAAGCATAAAAGCAAGCAAATAAACAAATGTTTCTTCCCTTCCTTTGCGTCTCTGTGCGTACTGTGTAGAGAATCTCTCAAAATTCCGGAGAAAAACCAAAGAAAAAAACAGTGTTGGGTTGTGATGAGGAGCATTGTTTAAAGAGAAAAGAGGAGGAGAGTAGGTACTAAATGGGCAAAGTAGCCCAGTAAGGAAGGTCCAAGCCCATGGAAACTTCCGCCATTATTGTTATTCTTTTTCACAGTGAAGATAGTTTTTGGATTATGTATTGATGAAAGCATAATCCAATGGTTTGGATTGGTTGAAGAGTCGATCTTGAGAAAGAAGGGGTGGTGATATGACATAACATGAGGGGCCAACTTCTTTTGGGTGAAACTCCAGTTTCATGCACGCACCATGTTTTCTCAAATAAATAATAGTGTCTCATCACCTCACTAACCATAAATCAATAATAAGATATTATTTGATGTTTTCTCAAATTTTCTATTCACATCATTTTTAAAATTCTAAAATTCAACCAAATTAAATTTCTCATTGAAATGGAATAAAACACATAGTTATGTGGTAGAAATGAAATAATTTGAATATATATTGGTGATTTTACCTTTTGATAAAAAAAATAACATTTTACTTAATATATATATATATTGGTAAATTACTAAAGTAAGGTAAAGTTTTAACAACAACACGACTGATTCGACTCGAATTCAAGTCACACCCTTAATCATCAGACTAACACACAAGGTTTATATTTTACTTAATGTTAATCTTATAAAAATTAAATAAATTATGTTGAAACTTATTACAATATTTGTATAATTATATTAAAATATGGTTATCAAAATAATAATTATTTAAAATCAAATTATTAAATATTTGTACTTTATTTTTATTAAATATAATAAAAATGTTTGGTACCGAATAATATTGTACTTTTATTAAAAAATAAATTTTATTATAACATATTTATATTTATAAGTAAAATTATTCAAGATCGAGTGACTCACACAATGTAATAGGCTCCACCCAACTTGGGCTGCGATTGAAAACAAATTTTCAGTTCTGTTCAATTCAACTCAAATTTAATTCAAATAATAAAAAAATAATTTAAAATTTAATATAAGAATATTTTTTAAATTCTGTTTTTAATATTTTAAACAGTGAAATGGGTTAACGAGTTGAGCCAAGTAGACAAAAAAATAAGCCTAGGTTTTTTTTTAAACGAGTCACAGCTCGACACTACCTCTATATATAAGTAATAAAATGTTTATTACTAAAATTATTATTTATATAATTATATTTCATATAATATAATTGAAATTTTACTCAATATTATATTATTTATTTGATCATATAAATATTTTTGGGGGCAAATATGAAAATAACTTTTTTTAATATCCAATGCCGCATGCAATGACTAGGAGGAAATGGGTTATTTTTCCAGTCAAATTGTTGAATCATTGAATAGGGAGGAAATGGAGTAACCATTCCCCCAACCAAATAATGTTTTATTTAACCGTAAAATTCGAATCCGAAATTTTATTTTATTTTTTAATAAACTTATAACACTCAGACTGAAGAAGTAATGTGACTATTTATTTTTCGTTTAAGAAAAAATATATACACATGAGAGAAAATAGTAAACTGGAAGGTCCGTGCCACTTAGACCCTAATGTAAAAAAATAAAGCATGCCAGGCTGCAGCTTTAGTGGTCCCATGCATCACCTAAACCATCAGACGCCATTAAAATGGAAAAAGAAACTACTTTGCACCGTTTCAGATAGTGAGTTAAGGGCACAACACATCGCTTTCTCATACATAAATGCATGCAGGAGATAGTAAACGCATTGGCTAGTTGACAGAACATTACATTACATTACACCAAACCAAACATAACATTACATCAAGTTCCATGCCAACCATGGCTGCTTACATCATCATCATCATACATATATATATATATAACTTGCTAACCCCCATGAAAAGCACTGCAGAATCACGAGTTTAACAACAAAAGCACACACACAGTCCCATGATGGCAAAGGAATAATACATCAGATGGTGTGATATGGGGAAGGGCCCCCCCTTCCAGCTGAGCTGTGGCATTAGCATATGATGAAATGGGAGGAGGCTCCTTGCTCGTGCAAGTGCCTGCATCAAAGGTGAAAAAACACTTGACAAGAAATACAAAAAGGGAGAAGAAACTGAAGGATTGGGGGTCCCAAAACACCTAATGGGCGTGCATTTAGACCCCATTTTTATGAGGCCGCGTCCCTCTTGGAATAACCAGTCTTCTCATTCACACATCCAACCCATCATCCCTCATGCCTAGCTGTGAGTTTCACTTTCTCTACAACCCAAGATGTTGACTAATGATGATTCACCTTCCTTTATTGGGACATAGTATACACTCATGTATCCTTTGCTTCCTTTAGGAAATAGAGATGAGATTTCAACCCCTTATGCTACTGGTTTCCAACTCATATCACTGGGAAGGGTTCATGTTCTTTGTCTACGATCTTCTATTTTTGGAAGGGCTCCAAATTATATATGAAAAACACCATGCAAGATTGTGTATACTTCACTTATTTAACACAGCTCCACTAACAATGACAGAAATAACAACTAATACTACTTGTGAGAACAGCTGCAGGCTGCAGCTCATTGAGTGTTAAGTCCCAAGGTTTTCGCTTTAAGTTTCAGGGATTTCAGATAGTTGATAGCTTCGTCAAGAACAGCAACTGCATCCTTTCCCTCTCCACCTGGGATCATGCTTCGCAAAACAGTCACCGTCTCTCGAATTTTATCCTTTCTCATTCTCTTGTTGCTTGAAGATGAATCTGTATCACCTGATCCAGGATTTTGGCCTTTGGCACAGCTTGAATCTGCATCATCCTCGTACTCAGAATATCTGTTAAAATTCCCCGAATTAGCAGTATCCATAAGCAACGGCAAACAACCATAACTGCCATCAAGCAGTTTTCGCTTTTTAATTAGCCTTGTAGAGATATCAACCTCTTCACTTCCTCCCTCAAATTGCTCATCCTGAGCAGTCATTGTACTAGGGGAATGACCAGTGCTTGTAACTTCTTCGTCCTCGGAATACTCACTCTCATCGTCCGAATAAAGCAACGCATTGAGTTCCTCAGTGTCCTCGTGCATTTCACTTTGCACATCAGTCCCTTTGTCATAAGACACATCTGTAGATATCGGTCCAGAGTGAAGATTCCCGGTTGCTTTAGCCATGGAAACTTCCCCATTAAAGTTACCAGCAGCAGGAGATTTTGGACCCCAAGAAGACAGGCACTTGGTAGGAGTCCCAAAAGCAGAACTGAAAATCAGGGTAGTTTGATCACCAGATTGATCAAAAACAAGGAATCTCTTCTCAGCAGCCCCAGTCCCTGCTTTGGGGGTACCACTTTCCTTAAGATTCTCATACCGGTCAGCCAGGTGTTGCTCTTTCAACAAAGGGTTTAAAGCAGGCGCAAAGACCTGTCTGAAACGGGGCAAACAGTAAAACCAGCCACGAGGTTCATTTCGTTGGCTAACCCCGAAGTGAGGTAATTCTGGATTTGCATAAACCGGCAAAGTCCCAGTAGCAGAGACCATATCAGTACCCAAGTTCATGAATCTAGGATTAGTACTTTGCAGCCCCAACGGATTGGGAGCAGCCAAAGAATTCAAGTTGGGTGATTGCCAATGAAATTGCTGCTGAGGAAACCAAGATCCACAGCCTTCTCCCATTCAACAAGAACAATCACCTGCATAAAAACACCATAAAACTTGAAAAAGGTATTCCAAAGAATAATAAGCAGATATTCATAAAACCAAATAGCAGAGATAAACCACATACCAGAAGATTATGCTGTAGCAGTGAAAATGGCAGTCTACTTGCAGTTTCTCTCAAAAAAAAGAACAAGGCGAAAAAAGAAAACTAAAAATTCCAGCTTAACTTGAACGCGAAAACGTAAAAGGCAACCTACGTAACGGGCTTAAGCAAATGACGGAAATATTCAGCCTGGAAAAAAATAAAAAGGAAATTCAGTAAGGAGTTTGGACATAAACTTTCTTACAAACATCAATAACAAAAAATAATAATAAAAGAACAAGGAATCTCTCATGATAAATAAAAGAAAATATGAACCAATGAAGTGTAAAAACATCACCAAACAAAACGGGTATCTAATTCTTTCATCAATTAAAAAAAAGGAAGAAAAATGAACCTGGCAATCCTGAAGGGGTTGAAAGCATGCTATGACTCTAACTACAATGGTGGCACTCCCTGCAATACCATTTTCGTACTTCAATGCCCGGAATCTTGTTTGGGTCGCTGCTTGGCACACCATAACTACGTCCCAACACCCCTTCAATATGGCACCAAAAGAGAGGATCTTCCAGGTACGAAAACGTATTCAAAACCCTAAGATCCAGAATCTAGATTAACTAAAATTCAACAACTACCACTACTAAGAAATGATAATTTTCTGGGATTACAAATTTTGAGCGATGTGATTGAAGGTATTCAGCTAATCTGGCGGACATAACACGGAACGACGATGAAAAAAGTGGATCCCATGGATGATATACCACTAACTAAGAAACAAGAAAGAAAAAAGGATGGATCTTGAAGACGCTAGGTTTTGGAATTACAGAATCACTCTACAATACAAGTTCAAAGAGATAACTTTCCGAAAAACATCAATAGAACGACTCAACCACCAACGCATGCTGTTCCTTCTTCACTGCAAATAGCCACCGTTCACTTCCCTTTGTTAACGCTCCCCCCCGGAAAAAAAACACACACACACACACAACCTATTCAAGAACCCTGCAAATAGAAACTACCACTAAACATAATGAGCTAAAACTGCTAGAAACAAAATCAAAGCTGTAATACAAAAAAAAAATGTGAGCTAACGATAAACAGGGGAGTGGACTCCAGATTGCTCCAATTCTTAGCTACAAATAGAGAAAGAGAGACTGGAATTTTTTTTCAGAGAGAGAAAAAATGAGGATTACAGTCAAAGGGTTGAGATTTATGGAATGCACGGATCCTAACATATTACTGGATATATTAAATAGGGAAAAGAAAATGACGAAAATGTCCTTGATGCACCTAAAAAGAGAGGAAATTAATTAAAGTTAAAGAAATAATTAAAAATTAAAATTAAAGCTTTTGACATGAATTAAGTGAAGAAATGATGAAGCACAGTCAGAGTCCGTGTGGTGGGTGTTTGGTGTTCGGGCCCCCTCGGGTGGTTATGACATTATCGGTTCGGGTTCTGGGTCCAATTCCTTCAATTTGAGGAAATGCTAATATTATCCAATTCCATCCATAAATAATAAATAATTGTACACTAACTTTTTTTAAAAATATTTTCCATTAAAAAATAAAATTTTGAATACAAATAGATAAATGGAGACATCATCAAATGAAGACAAGCTTAATCTCATCATTGTTGCCATAATATTGAAACTTTTTACAACCTTTCTTTATTTTAATTTTCCTAATAAAATAGTACCGAATATCAATTATCAAATAATGCCTCGAGAGATGACATAATTGTTGTGGACTAACCACTTAACCGAATTTCTCCCCTACCTTTTTCTTTTCTTTTTGATACAAAATAAAAATGCATATGTCATTTTATCTTTCCCACGTAAAATTTCACTACATCTACATATATTGACTCACTAGTGAACCGTCCAATTTACATGGATATGGTGAGTTGAAACCCTGGGTAGCTAGCTAAATGCTAATACAAAATTATGTACTACCCCAATGCTTGAAAAACTCCAAACATGAAAAAATTAACTCTAAAGTCAAAATCCCATTTAATTTTTTTTAATGTTGTGTTGGCAGTTGTAAGGATTGGTATAATAATGGGGGAGGGGATCTTTATTAGAAAGTCATATGTATGTTGTTTAATTGAGGGAATAATGAGCAAAAAACTTAAACAAAATTCCATGTTTCATGCCACTAAAACTTGTTGAAAGGGGCCATATGGTATTTAAATATTGGTGGTGGGGAGAGGGAGAGCATGGAACCATTTTGGTTGTGGATTCTCCAACAAACACACAACACCCCACGCTTTGAAAAGCGTAAAGCAATCCCCCCATGCCTTTGCAACTTGCCATTAAACATGCTAATCTTCAATTGTCACTGCCCGATATGATTATTGGATAAAAAACAAATGAAATTGTTCATGAAATATGAATACTGATAATGATAATATATTGTTTTAACAAAACTCGAGGTAAACTTCGGATTTGAGATTATAACTTTTGTTTACACAGATTTATTTTATAAGTAAGTTAGGATGTCTCTAAAAGCTAATGTCAACACTGCAATAATTAAGCAAAGGCCTCTTAAGCAATTATAACACTTATTAAAGATATCTTTATAAGGTTATTTAATCTCATTACTTAGCAGGCCAATTAGTAATTACATAAATTATATTTTTTCTCTATGCATGCACCACTCTCTCTAGTCGATAAGGGATTCTATAAAATCGTGATTTCACGTCACTCGTATCGTTTTCTAATATGAAAATGACAAATCAAGTTTTTTCTCTTAATTTTTAGCATTTTCACTTAGATTTAAAAATTTTCAAGAGAAAAAAAGCTAAAAATAAAAAAATTTGATTTGTCATTCTCATATTAAAAAAGAGATATAGATGAGGTGAAATCACATTTTCATACAATCATTTCTAGGAGTGAATAAATCTCGATTCGAAAAAATCGAAAAAAATTTCAAATTTCGATTTATTGGAATTATTTGAGTCAACTCGAATAACTCAATCTAGTTTCGAATTTGAATTAAGTTGAATTTCACAATTCGAATAACAAATTGGTGTAAATACCTTTTGGGTCTCTGTTAACTTTGAAAATAAACAAATTGATCTCTCCCTCAACAAAAATTACAAAATAATTTTCAAAAATTCAAAATGATCTTTAATTTTAAAATATTTATAAAATTTCAAAAGTTATATTTAAAAAAATTCTAAAAATATATAAAAAAATATTAAAATTTTAAAATTTTTATAAAATAATAATTTAAGGACCTAATTAATGATTTCAATTTAAAACTATTCAAGTATCTTATTTTATTATTATTTTTTTGCTTTGAAAAAAATCAAATATATATAATTTCAAATTTATATATTCTAACATAGAATTAATTATAGTGTAACAATATTTTTATTTGACATATTTAATTTTTTAATATAAATCAAACAATTTCAATCGATTTGACTTGAAAAAAATTTAAATTAAATTAAAATAATAAAATAAGAATCATAAACTCGATTAACTCAAAAAAAATTATTCAATTCCATCAAATGCTGAACTCTAAATTCCTTTCTCTAATAATGATAATAATATAGCCTCCATTGCTTCGATTATTTTTCACATTAAAAATGCTACTATTTGGGGAAAAAAACCTTTAAATGGCCTCCCCTTTACTAATTGACAAAATCAGTAAGGTGAGGGGGGGTTGAAGTTAATATAAGCTTAATAATTAAGGTCAAAATTAACAGTAAAGTAATTATGATAATGCGTTACTAAACTTAAAAACTAATAAAGAAATTGAGATTAATAATTCCTCATTCCAACGTAAGAATCATGAGAGAGATAGTGCCTCTTAGTGAATAACATGACTGCTGCTTTTTGGGTAGATATAAGTTGGATTTTTAGTTTTGATTTTTTTTTCTTTTTATTTTCCCCTCTTTATTGGGTAGTTTATGTCACATTATTAGTGGGTACCCCAATCAAGTTGCTTCAACACTTGGCTATAATTGAGGTTAGGTCCAATCAAGAAAGTGATTGTCATTATAAACTTCACAAAAATATATTTATTTAATAAAGTATCTAAGGGTTAAACATAGCCTGGTTAGTCAAGACATGAACCAAACTCAGTCGAGGTCACTCGCACGCTGCCCACAATGTTTGAAATTAAATTTCATTGGTGGCGGAAACAAAGAAGATTTAAAAGTAGTAATAAAATTGGATTGAAATTTAAAGGTCAATGTAGTCATTTCATACCGGATAATAATGTAAAAAAACAATTTTTTTAAAAATTATTGTTTTCAGTTTAACCTCGAGAAAATTAAAATTATATTTATTGGAAGACTTTGAAGGAGAAAAAAATAAATAAATAAAAAAGTTGGAAGAAAATCTTGCGATCCGACACCAAAATCTTCAGTACAGTAAGGAAACAGCAGACTTAAAAAAAAAAAAAAAAAGTCTCCCACGCCGTTTTATCTTTTTCCCAACATGTTCACGCTCCTCCGCTTGCATACCACCTCACTTCCCCTCGTTGCCTCACGATTTTATTACTGTTGACACGTGGGAAAATCATGGTGGTTCGCTCTCAAAATAAAATGAAATATATGCTTGAGCTTTGAAAAGTGAAATTCCTCTAAAATTGGATTAAAAAATTATCGTTTTTATTAATTAAATTAACTTTAATGAGTGAAAAATGAAGTATTTGTTGTTTAGAAGAAGATAGAAAAATTAGTTGATGTTCCTAAAATTGTTTATTTAAATTAAAATAAATATATGTTTATCAGCGTTGGATTAGTTTATAAAAGTTCAAATGTTTTTTTAAGATTGGGAAAAAGAAGAAACAAAAATAAAACGTTGCATCAGCATCAGCGTCGGGATTTTATTAAAGAGAGCGCATGCATTTGTGCACGCTTTGGCTCGAGCTTTCATAACACAAGGAAGAAAGAGAAATATATATATATATATATATATATATATATATATATATTTTTTTTAATTTCCTGTAAGACAGGGTTTTATTTGTTGGGTCAAAGTAAAGTATTATTAAATAGCTTAACATGCACGCGAGTGATAGGGTTACAGTCGGGTGTACGGGGAGGTCTATGCGATGTGGGAATTGGATCGGGGATTGAGTTAGCGTTTTAAGATTTGATGTTAGAGTATAATTTAATATAAATCAGAAACAGAATTATGAGAAAAATATATATGTGTTTAACATTTTTTCTATCATTGACTATTTGTTTTCAAAAAATCACACTTAAATTTACAACATCAATAATGTTTAATGTGAATTTATAAAAAAAAGTAATAATTATTATTCTAAGAATATTTATATTTTAATAAACTATAAAAAATATATGTATTGTAATAAGGCTTAAACCCAACATAACTTAAGTTTTACTTTTTCAGTATTATCATCTCAATCAAAGCGATAATTATTTTTTAAAGAGATTAGAAATACAGTTACTATAGTAAATGATATAATTAAAAAATATATAAATAGAAATAATATTAGAAAACATGATTAGATTCATAATCAAAATATAAATACAATTGAAGCTACACCTAATTTATATAAAATAAAAGTTGAAGAAATTATGTGACAGTTGAAAGGCAAATTGAATATTTTAATAAAATAGAGAACATATATCGCGGAGATGTAGCCGCCAGTGGCGTGCTCTTTCTGGCGTGTCTTTTAACTGCTAGTTTTTCCTTCTTTTTGACTTTTGTGTTTCTGGTGATTTCTATATTTGCCCCCTCCGTAAAACCCTACCTCATACTTACATATCAAATATTAAGTAATAAAATTTGAAACAATAAAAATGAAATTAGCAAAATATAATGATTTTGGGGAGTGTAGAACACTTTCTTTAAAATTTTAACATGCCCTAAAGGTATAACAAAGATCTCAACATTGCAAGCAATGTAGTGAAAATAATTAATAGACAAATTATTTATACAAACATCCAATGGATGTATGTTTGCATGAGATATATTGTCATAAGATTACGTTATCTTACAAAATAGTTTTATCTATAATTATGTCTTTTTATGATATTAATCTTACCATTAAGTCTAAGGTTTTGTTACCCTGGTTAAATCTCAATATAAAATACTCATGGACTTAAATTTCATTGGACGAATCAAAGCAAAATGAGGAAAAACATGGATGTGTGAGAAATAAAGAAAACGCAGGGAAGGGCGAGGAGAAAGGAGTCAGAAAAGTTGTAAAGCGAGAGCGGTAAAGCTTTTGGGTAGTGAACATGGTTAAGTTTGATGGGCCATTGTCCATTAAGGTGGGAGTCAAAGTCGACATGGCGGCATTATGAAGTACTCCAAGTACCACCACCAGCTTACCAAGTTTGGGCAAACCCGACAACAGTCAAAACAATGAGAGACAGAGTTAGTAGTCATTCATTGTGTATTAGCGTTAACTTTGAGTAAAAATGTGAGTTTGGATGGATGATATAGTGCGGTATAGTTAACTTATTTTTTATCTTACGTTATAGTATTTAATTTCATCATCATTAATCACAAGTAAACGCATCACCCATCCAAACTCACTCTAAATATTCACAGTATCTCTTTAATTCGATTTGGCATGGCATGGTGGTGGATCAGATGGTTGAGCTCTTCGATTGCTTTGCAAATTACGAACTTCGGATACCTTGAAACTTCTCTAGTCACCTCTTTTTGGTACGTTAGGTGTTGTTGTATTGCTCATTGATGATTTATGAATGAGTATCCAAATTCGGGTAAATGTTGTCTCTCTTTTTTTCACAATTAATTGACGTTTAGCGGTGAGCTCAAAAGATATAGTAAAAGGTAGTTAGAGGAGACAAACATCTATAAATGGGCTAATATTTAAGAAGACTAAAGCCTAAGAATCTCTCACGCAATCCTCTTTATTATAATTGGGCCTGGTTTGCACGGAGCCACCATCATTGTCGCTTGATTGGTCCAAATGCCATCACACCTTAATAATGTTTTGAAACCGATTGCCACAAATATATCGACCGAATAGGTTTCCAACAGTTGATGTGTCAAAAGAGTGAAGATAACAACAAAAACAGCTTTATGTATTTGCAGGTGCGAATAAACAGGGAGCAACAACCTCAGTAATTCAAAAAATTTCGTCCACTGCCCAACATAGATAAACAATCTTTAATTATTGTAAAACAAACAGTCAATCATAACTCCACTTGTCGTCACCTTTTTTTTTTTTTTTTAAGGGTCTAAAACTGTTTAATGGGTTTAGGTCATATCTTTGGGCTTAAAGATCGATTTAAGTGATTCTACTGTTAATTTGTATTTTTTTTGTTATTTTTCTAATTTGATTAATCTTAATTTTTTAAATTTTGGTCATAATCTAAATAAAAATTAAATATAGTAGGCCAAATTTTATTATCAGTTTTTCTATTATGCATTAATTGTGTTTATTTTCGTTAATTAATAAAATAATAAGATTTGGTTCAAGATTGTTTATTTATTATTTTGGTGAATTACAATAACGATTAATGCGACTCAAACTCAGATTACACCTGAGATAGTGAACACCCTTTGACCATCATGCCAATACACAGAATTTAAGATTGTCCATTTTTCATTCCAGAGTTTTTCTGAATTTAAAAGTTATCACTTAAAAAATTTCCATACCAATTCAAGCTAAATCCGTAACATCTACCAAGGATCTTGTCTTGTGTTGTGTTTATATCTTCCCACTAATTGTGATCTGAGGTTTTGTTAATATTTTAAAGACCTTCACGTGGAATAACATCTCAAAAACATTGGATTTTACAAATATTAAATTTTCGATTTGCATATTAATCTTTTAAAACATTAAATTTTCGATTTGCAAATATTAAAATATTAATCCTTTAATTACACCTTTATTTTACATATCTTACGTTGTATTTGCCCAACCGTGATTACTCTCTATTGCCATTGTGGTTTCGAAAAAAACGTGATTTAAAGATTTTAAATATTAATTATGAAAATTGAACCTTTGATGAATTAAATATTTCTAAAAACACATTAAATAAGTGGGAAAAATACTAAAATCGAAAATCGAATAGTGGGAATTATTTATAGTTCTGAACGAAAATAAATTTAGTATTGAATGTTCCATGTGGTTTGATGTGATCAGTTAATTTAATGTCAGAAAATAATAATCCATAAAAATACCTTCAGTTAATTTGATGTGATCTTATCATAAGTATAGCCCATTGGTTAGATATATGTATATTTTTTGGTAATAAACATCTGCTTATATAATAATAATTAAAATCATAGCAATATAAACAAAATCAAAATTTGGAAATGTATTTCATTTTCATATTACTATTTTTTTTTTTTTACTTTTTTTTCCTCCTCCAAAAAACTCCGAAACTACAAATTGTATCTCACAAAGCAGAAAAGACCCCTCTCTCTCCATTGCAAGTACTAGCTGTTAAGAAGTCTAATATTTAACAGCTGGTGACACCATTAAGTTAGCCCTCTGTCCATGCCAAGAGCATGAAATGGCAATTCATACAAAATCCCCTCCATACTCACTCCATGACACAACTTATTCACCATTCATGTTCTCCCTTCTTTTTTAACACACCCAAAGCTATAGTATGCAACAGTAACAAAACATGTAGGAAGGAGCATAGTGTTGGTTTTTTTTTTTTTGTGTTTGTTTGATGGTTTTACAGCTCCATTTCACAGGGTCTGTTTAGCTTTCTCCTTTTGGTACTGCCACTGGGACTGATATGTGTTTGTGAAGAGTTTGCAAATGACCCAACCGTGGTGGTGTCATCAGTTTTATAGCTGAAGCAAGCGGCATCCAGCACCCCAATTGGGCTATGTGGCACAGATGGGACGGTTGCATTGTTGCCTACCTTAATAGACCCACCAACCAATGACATATCATGTATCATTTCCACACACTTCATCACTCTTTCCTGCAAATTCAAACCATATTAGCAAGTAATCGAAGTTAAATCAATCATGTATGGACCACCAGGGCTCATTTACCTTTTTTACATGTTGAGTGAGAACAGACATAGCTTTCTCAGTGTCCACTGTTGTGGTTTCTACAGCAACACATATGGCCACTGCTGCTGCAATCTCAGATGGCTTGAATTCCAAGAAGTCAATCCCTACATTTAATTCCCCACCAACCATCAGATCCCTCTCAAAATTATTACAAGAAAATACTACATTTGTCATTCTGCAACTTTGAATAACACAAGAGAGAAAGGGGGAACCTTTTATTGTGCTTGAGATGAGTTCGATTGATCCCAATATTGAACTTCTTAGTGGGGTTTTATCATCATTGAGCTTGTAAAGGAAATAGTCTATGAAGGAGAATGGGGTGATTGCTTGCATTCTCCAACTCAAGGTACTCAACACTAAAAGCTCCATTCTTTGTATGGTTCTAGCCTCAAACACAAATTTAGATTCACAAACCTGTTTTTCATGAACAAAAAACTAATAGATCAAATCATCTTTTACAACACCTAAAAAGAAAAAAGAAAATCTATTGCTAGATTTTTTAACCTGCAAATCTAAAACCAATGGAACATCAGTCTCCTCCATTTTGGCTGCAAGAGATAAACATGCAACTGCTAGTAATTGCAGCATCCAAGCTTTGCCCTTCTGCATTATCCAAAGAATGGAGTTTAGTGAAAAAGGGTAGGTCCAAATGTTTGATTGGTGTTTTTTTAAAAAAAAACTTACTGGTAATTCGTAGGCAGAGAGGAACCTGTCCAAGTAGTTTATTGATAAATACTCACACAAAGGTCCAAAATTGAAATGGGCATGAACCTGTTAAACAAACATGACAATTAAAAAGAATCAAACATTTAAACAAAACTCAAAAGAAAAAGGAATGAAATGATGAATGCCAAAAGGCAAAATAATTGAATCCAAACAGGAAAGGGAAACATTGCAACTTATACCCTACAAACAAGGACCAATAAAGAGAAATGGAATGTTCAAAAAAGCAGAAATAGTTTGAAGCCGATGAGAAAGATAAATACAATTAAACAAATCAGCATAGGACCCAATTGCAAAAGGGAAAAACAATCCAGCATAAAAAGATACCAAAACAAAGAGAAAACCAAAACCAAGTTTATTTCACATAAACAGGATCAATCAAAGAAAGGGTTTTACTCAGAAATCAAAGGGGGAAAAAACTTTCACTTTGAAACGATCCCCTGATAATGGCAAAAACAAGTCGTATTTAGTGAAAAAAATGCACTCACTTCATAAAAAAAAATACTCATAAATGTGAGACCTTGTAATTAATCTAATCAGAGTCAATTCTGAATTAAAAGGGATAAAATTAAAAACCACCTTCCGAATAAAATCAACAGCTTCATTCCTAGCCGCCGGGTCCAAATCACCACCTTGTAACCTCTTCAAGTAACCGGCATTGGGCAAATGCTGTTGTTCTTTCTCAACCATCAAAACCACACATTCCTCGCTCTGCAACGGCAACCCATCTTCACCGACGCCATTAAAGACTCGGTTTTGATTCGTGTTTCGATACAAACTATGATCCCATGTCGACCCAAACTCTCCCACCTCACCACTCCCGCCAAAGTAACAATCGTTATCACCGAAAATGCTGGTGTCGTCTTCTGCGCATAGAAGACTCGAAAACATACAATCGAAACTGGGTGCCATTGCAGACAATAAAAAACCTCTCAACAAATTCAAAGAAAAAATCTAAAACTGAATTCAACTCGCTTTTATCGTACCCTCTAAACAAGAAATGGATTCTCCACTTGAATTTAAAAAAAAAAAAGTTGTCCTATAATCAAAGAATAGAAATGGGTTTTGTAAGAAATGGAAAAAAAAAAAAAAAAAGTATACAAATAGAGAGTGAAGTTTTGCAGCAGTCTCTGAAAAAGACTGCTGAAGAAGAGGGTCTCTTAAGAAGCAAATCAATGCCCTTTTTAGGGTAAAAGCAAGAGAGAGAGTGCGTATGTGACTCTGATAAGGGGAAAGAGAGTGAGAGAAACAGAGAGAAAGAAGAAAATATATATATAAGTACTGCTTGCTAATTTACTAATTATTTATGTTGTTTTTGAGTCTTTGGACTTCCTTTTATATTTTTTTTTTACTTTTCTACCAATTTTTATTGAATAGCCATTGGTTTTGGATTCTGCTTCTTAATAGATTTTTAGAATTTAGTGCGTTGAAAAAAAAGGTAATATTTTCTTATTTTAGTAACAAAATGGTAGAAAATTATAATTTATCACTTCATTTGGTGTGTTTATTTACCATAATAAGCCAAAAATGAAACTTGTTTACAAAATTTTTCAATTTTATAATTGATTTTCAATAATTTTTATATTCTTTTCTATGGATTTAATAACTTGTTTTTCTTTGAAAAATTCACTTCTATATATATTTTTGAAACGATATTACCATATTTTAATGAAAAATCGCTTCGTTTCGATTAATTTTTTTTTCATAATCTTCCTTGGTGTTGATTATTAGGAAGATTTGGTTGAATTTTCTTTCCTTTTTTGCAATCAAATTGAAAGGTTTCTTTTTTTTGTTTCCATTTCAGTCTATAAATGTTTTACATTCATTTTCAAGTTTATTACTGTACAAATTTACCTCGTATTTTTTGAATCTCAAATTAATTCTTACATTTTAATGATTAATTTAACTCAATAATTTGGGTTTAGCATTAGTTTGATCATAACTGAATAAATTTGGTTAGTTTAGTTCGATTTATTGAGTTTTTTTATTAAGTAAAACCGTTTATTTAATTATGTATTTTAAAAAAAAGTTAATCTAGTTTAATTTATTGAGTTTTGATATTAAGTATAACCGTTTATTTAGTTATACATTTTCAAAAGGTCAAATTAGTTTGTTCAATTATACGTTTTTAAAAAAGGTTAATTTAGTTCAATTTATTGAGTTTTGATATTAAGTAGAACCATTTATTCAGTTACACATTTTCAGAAAGCTAATTTAATTTGATTTTTTCGAATTTTGATATTAAGTAAGATTGTTTATTCAATCATGTGTTTTTTTTAAAAATAATTTAGTTCAATCTATTAACTTTTGATATTAAGTAGAATCGTTTATTCAGTTATACATTTTCAGAGGATTAATTTAGTTTGAGTTATTGAAATTTGATATTAAGTAAAATCGTTTGTTCAATTATGCGTTCTTAAAAAGGTTAATTTTGTTCAA
Organism: Gossypioides kirkii; assembly: GCA_005610355.1. Taxonomy (NCBI): domain Eukaryota; kingdom Viridiplantae; phylum Streptophyta; class Magnoliopsida; order Malvales; family Malvaceae; genus Gossypioides; species Gossypioides kirkii. Next base: position 16,452,437 of record CP032247.1, on the reverse strand, counting down.
TTTATTGAGTTTTGATATTAAGTAAATCCGTTTATTCTATTATACATTTTTAGAAGGTTAATTTAGTTCGATTTATTGAGTTTTGATATTAAGTACAACCATTTATTCAGTTATACATTTTCAAAAGATTAATTTAGTTTGATTATTGAAATTTGATATTAAGTAAACTCGTTTGTTCAATTATGCATTTTTAAAAAGGTTAATTTAGTTCAATTTATTAAGTTTTGATATTAAGTAGAATCGTTTGTTCAATTATGATTTTTAAAAAGGTTAATTTAGTTTAATTTATTAAGTTTTGATAGTAAGTAGAACCGTTTATTCAGTTATACATTTTCAGAAGGTAAATTTAGTTTGATTTGTTGAATTTTGATATTAAGTAAGATCATTTGTTCAATTGTGTGTTTTTAAAAAACTTAATTTAATTTGATTTATTAAGTTTTGGTATTAAGTAAAACTTTTATTCTGTTATAGAAATTTGATATTAAGTAAAATCGTTTATTCTGTTGTACATTTTCAGAAGGCTAATTTAGTTTAATTTATTGAAATTTGATAGTAAGTAAAACCGTTGGTTCAATTATGCATTTTTTAAAAGCTTAATTTAATTCAAATTTATTATGTTCTGATGTTAAGTATAACAGTTTATTATGTTAATTTAGTTTGATTTGTTAACTTTTGATAATAAGTAAAATTGTTTGTTCAATTATACGTTTTTAAAAAAAAGTTAATTTAGTTTAGTTTATTGATTTTTGATATTAAGTAAAACCGTTTATTTCGTTATACATTTTCAGAAGATTAATTTAGTTTGATTTATTAGAATTTGATATTAAGTAAAACCGTCTATTCAATTATGTGGTTTTAAAAAGACTATTTTAATTCAATTTATTGAGTTTCGATATTTAATAAAACTGTTTATTCAATAATATGTTTTCAGAATGTTAGTTTAGTTTGATTTATTGAATTTTGGTATTAAATAAAACCATTGTTTTAGTTATACATTTTCAGAAAATTGAGTTCGATTTATTGCGTAATGGCATCACCTAAATTAAAATGTTAAGTTTTAATTCCGAAGAAAATCATTTATTCAATTATACATTCTCAAAATTAATAAGGTTGTGCTTGATAAATCATTTAATTTTTTTTTTGGTAGTATGATAAATCATTTAATTATTTAAAGTGAAATGAAAGTTTTTAATATTTAATATTTTGAATGCGTTTGATAATTATGACCTCATTCAAAATTGGTTCTTAAACTTCAAATCATTCTAATTACATCCTTAAACTATCAAGGTTATATCAATTAGGTCATGTTGTTACTAAAATCATTAATCTAATTGTTAAATGACACGTCAAGTATTACGTGACATAATTTAAAATAAAACTTTTAAGAAAAATGATTATTGTAGAAATAAATGTTGCAAAAAAACTTAAGTTTTGAAGGTTTCAAAGCTATCGTTCACCATTTTTTTGAGTCTTATTTTATTTTTAGTTTGTACCTTTAAAAGTTATACAAAACATTTTATTTCTTTATTTTTTAATTTCAAAGTTAGTTAGACGTGATTAAACATGATATTTAACAACTAAATTAAAGATTTTAATAACGAAATGATTTGATTGATTTAACTTTGATAAATTGGGATATAATTAGAATATTTTGAAATTTAAAGATCAATTTAAAATGGAAATTATAATTTAAAGACGTTTGGTAGAATTAATTCGATTTATTTTATCAAAATTCTATTTAAATCACATAATTTGTGGATTTTTTTAAAAATAAAATTAGCGATGCCATAATTGTGTATTTTTAAGCATTTGAAGGGATAAAGAAAATTACGAACATAGAATGTAGAAAAGGAAAGGGAAATTATGTGTAAAAATGGTATTCTTAATCAGAATAAGATTAATGCGTATTTAGGAAACGAAAGGACCACCCATAAGTAACAGCAAAAGGGGTGAAGATTGGCAATCATCACCAGGATGACAAGTACAGTTTCCCAATTATTTACCAATAAAACTTTCATTCCCATAATTTAATCAAAAATAATCAACATTTAATTTGTTATAATCTTTTTGAATTTTTTATTAAATTAATTTATAAATTGGATGTTAAATATAAATCAAGAATTGACATGGGTTATAATCATATAGAGTAAAACTTGATTTTGAGATAAAGTTATCGGAACTTTAACCTTATGGTATTTCCTTTAGATTTCTCTTATTTAGATAGATTTTTTTCTTTTATGTTATAATATTTAGTTAAACGTAAATATAAATTGCACGTATATTTAAAAATAAAAAATTAAATTGTACTTTAAATAAAAAAAATGTTGATCAACGTAGCCTTAGCATAATATTTATACAATAGTTACTTTGAATTCAAACATTTATTTTCCTGTGTGTGCGCAACGTTTCTTTTAAAGCATTAGTTAGAACTTATGATTTCAAATTCCAATGATTCCAGTTGGTGAAGTATTTATGGTGAAATCAAATTCCTTAAATTATCCATCTGCATTTTCTCTGCATTCTTACCTGTTATAATCCTTATTCGGACAATTGCTATTTTACTTTGTATAAATTTAATTTTCTCAGTTGAAGTACCAAAAAAAAAAAAAGGGAAAAATGCTGTCCGCAATCACTAATTCAAAAATTTTCTTTCTTCCCAAACAGCAACTCAGGGAACAGCAATTAACACATGCCAGTAGAAGAAAGAAAAAGCATTTGAAATCTTCTCAAAATCAGCCCCTAAAAAACCATCTTTGTACAAAAAGGTATGGATTTTTGCTTTTCCTTTCACTTTGTTTTGGATTCTGCAAGGGGGAAAAAGTAATATTATTTTTCTATGACTCACATTTTTCAGCAAGGGAGTGATTAGATCTTTTTTTTTTTTTTTTTGAATTAGGAACATTAAACAGTTAAACTGGACTTGGACAATGTCTGTCAGAGGGTAAAAATCCCATCATTTTACTTCATTGGTAATGGTGTGTTTTTATAAAACAGAACAATGTCTGGTCGACTAATAATATTTACAGTCAAATGAAAACATCTCAGGACAGGACAGTTGCTCCTTTCTTTATTTTATTTTTCTTCTTAGATGTTCTTAAATCCCGCACAACCAGATTCGATACCCCTCGACTAGGACTTTTTCTTATTCCTCCTTTAATCTCACAATCCGATGTTCATCAGATTTCAATTACGACTTCCATTTGCATGTTACTTATTCAATAAACCATCACTTCGATTAAAAAAATAATTAATTTTAAATAACAAGATAATTGTTTTTGAATAGGTTAAATTTATAACCATCATTCCTACCGAGATTGCTACCATCGAATACAAGACATTGTCCTCATCAAACTCAATCATTTTATTAGTTTGTAGATCTTGTTCGATAAATTTATTGTCACATAAACTGTTACGTCATTATACCAAATCAAGTTAATGATCCAATGAGAATATTTATGTTGTATGGTCAACCTGTCAATAGATAATACGTAGCTACACAAGCATTTTCCTTTGAATATTTTTTTTAAAAAAATCAATAGAGAAGATAAAATAACTAACATGCCTATCACTATCCTCTTTCTTTGATAGCTCTCATCTCTTAATCCTAAAACATCACTCGTGATTTTTCAATCTTCTAGGTGAGTCGTTTCTCCATCTTCTTTTTATCCAATTGTCATCGACATGCTTAGGCTAAGACTCTTTCGCATTATGATAACATTGTTTGTTTTATCCATCAATATTTCTAATGTGAGTTTACTTTTACATATCATTCCACAGTGAAAATATGATTTCAGTAAAATTAATTATTGGTATCTCGGAATTTTGGATTAAAAAATGTAGTAAAACATAGGCAACCATTTGAAGAAAACTTTGAATTCAATGTTCATGATTAGAATGACATAAGAAGATAACACCAAACTTGAAAACAGTAAAAAAAAAATGGGACGGAATTAGGGTTTAACCTTGGATGCTTCTGTAACTTCTTAAGGCATCCATTCGTCAAAGGCATGCTTATAATATAAGTAAGTAAATTAAAGAGACTTTATTGACACAAATTTCAAGCCCTCTTTTCCTTCCCCAGCTTCTCTCCCCTTATTCAAAATTCCCCCTTTTTTTGTGTGTGTGTGTGTGTTTACAAATTTTCACCCTTTTATGATGGTTTGAAATTAAACTTTTAGTGCTTTACCCCCTTTTGGAGTTGAAAATGAAAACTGGGGAGTCAAAATAAAATAAAAAAGAAAGACGAGAAGGTACCCATAGGCATATGTTGTTGTCAGTTATGTTTGTGCTAATCTCAAAGACTATATTCCCACCCACTTTCCATTTTGATTTAAAATTTAAACAAAAGCAAAGCAAAGTGTCAATGTGATTGTAGTGTTTGAGATCCGAGCTTAACAGAGTGTCATGTCATGCCCACCACCCCTTTTTTTAACTCACACTTGCAACAATATTCTTCTTCTTCTGCTTCTGCTTCTGCTTCTGCTTCTGCTTCTTCCTCTTTTCTTACTATTCGGGTTGTTTTCCTCATTTATACGACTTTACCTCAGTTTCATTTCGTTTCAATTTACTAAAATAAGACTTTCTTTTCACTTTTTTTTATATATTTCATCATAATTTCTTAATTTTATAATGTGTTTAATTTTTCAATTAAAATATACTATGCCAATTTCTATTTACAATTTTTAAATAAAAGCAAGTTGGGTGTAAAGTCAAAAGGGAAAAAATTACCATAACTAATACATATGATTCGATGAGAGGGTTGAAATGGGAGCGAGTATTTTGTGTAGTGGCACTATTCATGCGGTGAAGCAAATTAAATATTTAAATTATGTATGAATCGATGTGTTTAAAAGATGTAAATTGTGTAAAAACTAATATTTGATAAGAATGAGACAGTAAGAAGTGGAAATCGAGGAATCATTTAAGCGATCCAAATTCAGGAATGCAGCTTCACCCCCATTACCCAGAACTTTGATTAAATATATATATATATATATATATGTATTTAGTCTTTTTCATATTTAAACTCAAACCCAAGTTCTTGAGATTCACCCCTTTCCTTAAAATATGACTTCCAATTCCCCAAACACGACACGACTGGATTTAACCTATAAAACAAAACAAGAGTTGTTAGAATTAATTCATTGGACCGGTGGTGATCTATTTCTAGGGCATGGGCAACACCACCACCTACGCCGTGGTCCGCCATCACAACACCCGCCGTATCTCCTCTCCTCTCTCTCTATTATTTTACGCCACCGCCCCCCTTTAAAAAAGAAAAAAATTCCCCACTTGTTTGTTCACTCGGTCATTAACATTCGGATTATACCGTGTTCAATCCATTTTGAGCTACCATAGTATAACATCAAATCACATTTTGGTCTCACCAATAAGAGTTACTGTCTTATCCGCAAAATTTATATGTGATTTGTTTGTGGATTTAATTTGATTTTTGTTGCTTACCATAATTTTATAATAGTTTTTTTTATGATCATAGATGATTTTATTCGTTTTACGATTTAAGTATAGCCCTTGATATTTTGAGGTCCTAGACGAAACAATAAATTGAGACTCTTTTTCTAAAAATAAAAAATATAATACAATAAAATAAAAATATATACTAGTAATAAAATAACAAATTGAGACCCCTTTTATTTTTATTTTTTAATGAAGTGTTGATCAGAAGACTTGAAGATTTTTTACCCGCAATAAAAGATGAAGAAATTTTTTTAAACCCCTTTCAACCTTAAGTCTTGAACTGTTGCATTTTCAAACTACCCTCATAATCGAGATTAAGTAAAGCACTCTCAAAAATAACTAAATTCCCAAAAAAACTTCACTTTCACTTCTTCCAATTCATAATGCTTGTAAAGTCTTAAAAACTTGAGTGAAAAACTTAAGTAAGAATGCATTTTATAATAAAAAATGAAAATTAAATATCCAATGCCAAAAGGGTTGGATGTCATGGTCGATTGATAATGAGAGCAAAAACATTTTGGATTTAAATCCTCAAATTACCAAATTAGTATGGTGGGCTTGGTCTTATTGGACTTGAGTCATTGCCAATATATTTTTTTTCTTTCGAAAATTGAAGCCTAACTCAATCTTAAATATTATTTGAATGAATACAAAATAATTTTCATTTAAATTTAATCACAAGGTTTTAGAATTTTAAATTCCGAGAGTGCAGTGATATCAAATTAGATGAAGATAAGTATTTTTGGAAATAAATTGAATTCTATTTTTATTTCTTATGAAACAATGAAATAACTTGACAAGTAAAGAAAATTATTTTTAATTTTTTTAAAAAAATTAATGAACCAAATCAATCTGAATCAATGAAATCCGATTTTGTCCGGTTTTATTATATTTGATTTTTAAAAAATTAAAACGCTATAATTTTTTCAAAAACAAAACTAAATCCAATCGATCAATGATGATTTTGTCAGGTTTGAACCCATCTTTTAATAGGGGCAAAACCCCCCATAGGCCTTTTAATAATGGGTCTGGAAAACATATTGGATAAAATGTTGGATAATACACGTGGCAAAACAAAGGAGCTCAATTATTAAAAAAATTCTAAAATTAGTGTTGGAGTCAGGTGAGAGTATCGAATCGGATGGAGTGAACTCTTAAGTTTCCAGTAATGAATGCCAGAACCTTCTGCCACCTAATATAAAAAACACTACACCCAAACCAAACAATGGCTTCCACTCTCTGTTGTAGAGCATCGCTGCTTGTTTCATCCAACGAAAAACGGCGCCGTTTCCAACTGGTCGCTGCGTTTTCCACTCTCTTTTCTTCTTCTTCCTCTTACCTCAAAACGGGTTGCGTCCAGTCTCTCCCCTTTGTTCGTCTCTTAAGGTAGTAGTTGTTCGTTAGCATCACCCCCCCACTAAATAATTCAACTATATATATGTGCTAATTTTCTTTCAATTTAGCCTCTAATATCCATTTGGGATTCTTGTTTAGATCCAAGTTCAGTACCCGTGCACCTGATAAGACCGTCCCTGCTGTAAAAATGGAAGCGAGTAGCAACACTGTTCCAAGCATCGTCGTTTATGTTACTGTTCCAAACAGGGAAGCAGGTTTGTTTGTTTTTTTTTATAAACTTTTTTGGTGCTGGAAAGAGTCATAGAATCTGGGTTTGGTGAAAGAAACCATATTTCACTATCTTAGCTTTTGGGAATTTATAGCCAATTCATAAACATTCATTTGCATCCCTTTTTCTAATTGATTCACAATGTACGTTCAGGTAGGAAGCTGGCTGATAGCATAGTCCAAGAGAAGCTTGCAGCATGTGTGAACATAGTACCAGGTTGGAATCTATATAGTTCTTTATTTTGTGCCATTGATACCATAGCAAATCTGTTTCATCCATTGAAAATATATCTTGACGTGTAAATGTAAACTGCCATGATATCATAGCCATCTGGTTCAGTTAAAGACCGGCAGATTCTTTGTTTCTGATTTTGTAATCATTTGAACCAACAATGGTTACTAAAATATAATTGTTTTGAAGCATGACTGTTTTGTGAATGCAGGTGTGGAATCAGTGTATGAATGGGAGGGAAAGGTATGAACTTTCTTTTGGATAAATTGCTTCTTTCTTTCTTTTCGAATAATGCAAGTAAACCATTATGGCTTCAGGTTTTCTGGCAAATTGAGAAATATTTGGGAATCTAATTTTTTCTTTTTAAAAAATCCTTTTTAACTTAATAGAGTTTTTGCTTAGGCTGCCAGTCGAAGTATTTCTGATGACCTTCTGTTAAAGCTATGTTTATATTCATTTATACAAGAAAGAACGAAGTAAATAGGCTATGTCGCTGCTTCTTTAACCAACTTATGGGCTTCATTGGCTCTGCAGGTCAACAGAGATCCTGAGGAACTGCTAATAATCAAAACAAGGCAATCCCTGCTGCCAGCACTCACAGAACATGTCAAGGCAAATCATGAATATGAGTAAGCACAAAACCTCGTCAGTTTTTTCAACTAAAATGTTATTCAGACGTTGAATTTTGAAGTTTGAAATTGCAGCTACTACACAGATGAAAAAAAAATTATGGGTGTCCCCCTTTACCTTTGGGACATTATTATCTTTTTACAATTGCATCAGAACTTTTTTTATTTTTTGTTGAATCCCTTTTAAAGGTAAGAAAAGAGCACCGTTTTATTTTTAAATAAATAAACTAAGAATACAGTAAAACAGCAATGGCTAGATTCTTTTGTTTATCTTACTTTTTTACCCTTTCTTTTTCTCAGTGTACCAGAAGTAATTGCCTTACCAATTGGCGGCGGCAGCGCTGAGTATTTAGAATGGCTCAAAAACAGTACAAGGGAGTGAAATTATCGGATCTTGTATGATGGTGTGACCGCGTGTAAAACCATTTAATCTTTTATGTTTTCTTTTATGAGGATCTGCTGTCTGGCTTGCGTGAAGGTACATGTGGCTTCTTCTGGCCTAAATAATGACTCTCTCTCATGTTTACAATATGTCATATGAAATCTAAAACCTATTTTTAATAAGAATTTAAGTGTTCTAAAATTTAGAGTCGGTTTCAAAGGATAAATACAATAAACCAATTTGTTTTGAATTCCTTAATTTCCTTTGTTTTTAATCTCTTTTTCTATCTAATACGCAAATTCTACCGTAGTTAACATGTCCAGTTTTCTATGCCGTCTTTACTCTTTATAAACAAAATCTATTATGGAATTACTACTGTGCAGTAAATAAAACTAACTAATTGGAAAAGCCACCTATCCAAGTCACTTCCAAATTCAGAAATCTAGTCGGGAGTAGAGTATAGCATCATGCCATGGATGACTTCCCATTTTAAATTACACACTTTAATCAACATAAGCAAATGACATTCAAAGCCCACCTCCTCCGGAAGAAGACTAGGAGCAACACGGGTTACACCACCTTCTATGGCTCGTCTAACTGGTCCTGCATCACAACCAACATCACATACAGTTAGGCATTTGTCAATTCAATGCGTCAAAATCCCTATAAACATGGTCTTCAAATGCGTGTAAGTGTGTCTATGTGAGAGAGATAGGGCAATGACCTGAACATCTGAAGTCCAGAGAGTAAGGTTATCCCTTAGGAGTTGCATAATGAGAGTGCTGTCCTTGTAAGACTCTTCTCCCAGCGTGTCAAGCTCAGCAATTGCTTCCTCAAATGCCTTTTTATAAAAAACATGGAATATTTAATGAATATCCAACCATTAATTCATCTTTTATTCTTACTACCATCAACAACTCAGCAACATCATTTTATACATAGACGGCAAAGAATGTTTCAGAAAAATAAGTCAAAATGCCAAAAAAGAGAGAGCATTTATTTAAAGCATCCAACTAAGAAAGTCCCCAAACAGGTCAGAAAGTTGCAGTAATTTTAGAGGTTGGCCACGTTCCATTTATTTTATCCCCATAAAAACAAACAAGGAAGACAATAGGAAAAACATCCAAATAAAAATTCATCTCCTAACATGCATCTATGTAATGTTTGAAAATAATGTATTTGCTAAAAATTCCCCCCGCCCAAGCAACAATAATGAGGAAATTTCACATCTAACATTCAATCCTCGACAAATATTGCTTAAACTCTAGTGTGCTATGCTCAATAAGGATTTGGTTTAGCATATCTACATGTACACATATAGAATATGGCAATTTTGCTAATAAGAGGATTGATATTAGTTTCTAGACAATTCTGACTTCACCAACTTAAAAATTAGAAGTAAATTTAAGGTACTAGAATCAAGCACATAACAAACAGAGCTATATATTTGCAAAAATATAAAATAAAATCATTTGTCACTTTAATTGCGCTAATGCTGGTTAAAACCAAAACTGATTCAAAGTCTTGTCTAATCGGCTCTTAACAAAGTCATCTAGACCTAGTCACCAACACGAGAAGTCAAATCAACCTCGTTTTGGACCCTAGTAAACTTTAAGGGACAAAATTAAGGATAAAAGTCATAAAACTTAATTTAATAGCCTAGCAAAGAAGAGCAAACTTTCCAACTTCAAACTACAAAACTAATTAGATTAATTAAGCTAATAATAATAATATATTCCTCCATAAAGAAACATCCAAGATCATCTACCAAAAGTCACATTATGTTTCATTTTTCATTGGTTTAGCATCAACTCAAGCACGGTGAAGAGTAGTTTGGAGCTTAAAGCAGAATCACTTGCAAAGGCTTTAAACGATATCATGAGTTGAAAATGAAGAGCACCTGTTTAGCCATGCTACAAGCCTTATCGGACTGATTCAGAATCTCATAGTAGAACACCGAGTAATTCAGCGCCAGTCCCAGCCTGATCGGGTGCGTTGGTGCTAGATCCGTCAGTGCAATATCCTTCAATTTATTCAACACAGGATTCAAAATTTTCAACTTCAAATTATACAGAATTCTCAAATCCAAAAATCTAACCCTAAAATCATAATTCCAAGTCAACATCCAAAATTCTACTCTTAATATTCAATTACTTAGTCAAAGCTTGGCTCTAAGTTAAAAAAAAAGTTACCTGAGCAGCCTTGTAAGACAACATAGTATCCTCAGCAGCAGCTTTCCTCTCATCGCCAACCTTAAACTCTGCTAAATACCGATGGTAATCCCCTTTCATCTTCAAATAGAAAACCTTCGACTCACTCGCCGCAGCAGATGGGATCAGATTCGAGTCCAGCAAAGTCAATATGCTAGCGCAAACATCGGACAACTCAGATTCAACCTTCGATCTATACTCCTTGACGAGCACCACATGTTCCTCGTTCTTCCGACCTTCTTCTTTCTGCTCGATGGAAGAAACGATCCTCCACGCGGCGCGTAGAGATCCGATCACGTTTTTGTAAGCGACAGAGAGAAGGTTCCGTTCCTCGACGGTGAGTTCTGAGGCAGGAGTAGAGCCGAGGACGAGCTTTTGCATGAATTGAACCATCTCCTCGTAGCGTTCGGCTTGTTCCGCTAACTTGGCTAAGTAAACGTACTGGTCACGGCTTAGGTTGTCAGGCACCATCGTCGCCATTTTTGCAGAAATTGGTGAGCTTCCGAAGGAGAGAAAGAGAGGAATATATTTTCCAGGTTGTTTTATTTTTCTTGTGGGCGCCTAAATTGAAGAGGGTTTTTTTATGAAAGGGATGTGGAGGGTAAAATGGTAATCACGTCGTTGGGATTAGTGCAATAATTGTTGGCTTGTTTAAGGAATAATAATAAATATATATTATCGTGGGGAATCTTACATCTGATTTGAGGAATGGTGGAAATTTTTAGTACCTAATAACGACTAACATCGGAGGACTCAACCAGCTTGGAACGGTGCGTTTTGAGAGGCCACAAGATCATACGTTGTGATATTAATTGAATTTGAATTCCGTCTCCCTATCCCATGCCGCCAGCAGAGCTGGCTTTGTGGGTGTGTTTTTTTCTTTTGGCGGCTTTCACATTCAGCCGCGAACTTTGTCGAACCAATAAAAATATTTTCCACATATGATAATATATTCGTCAAAATTAAAAAAACCATCACAGTTTTAAATTACTGTCTAAGGTTGACCTTCACTCTAAAGTTGAAGCATATCGGCTTAAATTAAAATCATAATAAAAATAGTCATTTTTATTTGTTTCAGGTTATATTTTAATAATTTATATTTAAAATATTACATTTTAGTCATTTATGTTATTATTTTGTTATGATGTAATCATTTTGCCGTTAAGTGCTGTTATCTTCCTAACAATAATCTTACGTGGCAATTCAACTAGATTTTAATGCCAACTTGGATTTTCAAATGGGATGAGAATATATTTTTAATTAAATAAATTTAAATTAGTTACAATTTTTAAATCCTAAATCTTAATTGAAAAAATCCTATACTCGTTTCCACACGTCTCTCTTCTTCATCTTCTTCCCTCCAACATTTTTAGTTACAAATCTGTCTCAAAGTTTGAATCTTTGGAACCCATTAACCAAATAAACTTATTTTTTAAATTCCTTTAATAATTATCAAAGATTCAAGCTTTCATATCAGTTATTGCAAAGGAAACCAAGGTGAATTCGGGTTTCTTTGTTTCCGAATTTAAAGGGAAGAAGATGAAGATGAAGATGAGAGACGTGTGGAAATAGATTTAAGATTTTTTCAATTAAGATTTAGGGTTTAAAATTTTTAACTAATTAAATTTATTTAATTAAAAATATATTCTCATCCTATTTGAAAATCTAAGTTGGCACTTAAAATCTAATTAGATTGTCACCTAGTATTACCGTTAAGGAGATAACGGAAATTAACGACAGAGTGATCACTTTGTAACAAAATAATAACATAAGTGATTAAAACGTAACATTTCAAACATAAGTGACTAAAATGTAACTTGAAGTAAATAAAAGTAACTATTTTTGTAGTTTACCCTTAATCAAAAAAAGGAAAGTGCATTATAGACTTATGAGCAAACGCCATAATTCTTGTCAAAGTAAACCTGCATTAAGGGTAGGCCATAAACTGTAAAGTGGAGATCAAGCAAAAGCATATTAAAATAGCTACACACAATACCACATGATTTGATTATGCTTAATCCTGTAACAATCCTAACACAACATTGCTCTCATGCTAATGTTGCATAACATGCTCTTTTTTTATATAAATATTAATATGTTATCCTAAATTAAACTAAAAAACAACATGAAGATGTGTGGAAATTAAGTTCACGATTTTAATTATTTTAATTTTATATTTGACTTTAACTGAAATTAAGTATTTATAAATTTATATTTAATTCAATTGTTTATTAACATTGAAATGAAACCATTAATTTATTTTTAGTTATCATTATTTAGAAGGTTATTGTGAAAAATAAATCGTTGAAAATGTTAATAGTATAAAATAAAGATAAAAGCAAGAAATGAATTCATCCCAAGATTAATATATAATTAAATTTAAAATCAAATATTTAATGTCTGTTTGAATGAAAAAAATAAAAAATAAAAATATTGCTATTAACGTTTTTCCGTATAAATAAACTTAGAGTTAAGGAAGCCTTACCTTAATAACAATGTTAATACCTTGACAACTCTGAAATTTTAAATTCGAGTTTTACCCAATATAAATAATGTGTGGATTCGTAATTCATATTTATTATGATTTATGTCACATGATGCGTGATCTCTATATAAATCTATTATGATAAGATGGTTAACATATATTCAAGTCATCAATTCAATTATGTTTTATAGTTATTGATTTTAGTTATAGTTATTCAGACATTTTTTTTGTAATTGTAACTTTGATTGAAAAAAAAAATTTAAAATAACAACTTTCAAGATACGAATCAAATATTGAAACTACCATGAATCTTGCTTTACTCCACCAGTGATAGAAAGGCTTCACTTTTTATATGAAAGAGTGTCGAAAAAGAAAAACTGATGAAAAAGTTTTAATTAGCATTTTTAATAAACATATACAGGCTGCGAACAATTTATTAACCTAGTAGTAAGAATATTATTTTGTGAGGTAAAAAATATTGAGTTCGATCCCAAACATTTTCATCTCTTTTTACATTTGTTAAAAAAAACATATACAAGTTAAAACATATACCAAAGGGTATATACCATAATTTAATTGATTTAATTAAACTATTCAATTATTCTACTTTATAACTTCATGCTCATCTCACTAATTTCTCAATTTAAAATCTTAAACGATTTGATTAAGAAAATTCAGTCTTGATCTGGGTTTTCAGACACCAACGAAAATTGAATTGTTACATTTCTCTCATTCTTATGAAATTTTGTTCGAAAATTTACTTAAAAATAGATGAGGGTATTGCGATCGTATTGTTTCCTCGACCTCTCAGATAACCTCCTCAACATTATGACTACACCACAGTACTTTAACCAAAGGAACTCACTTGTTTATCAATTCCTTCATTTCTCAAGTTAGATTTTCTAAAGGTTATTCCTTGTATGATAAACTAGGTTGAATCTCAATCGATTCTATTGGAATGATATACGACAGATCAAAATGATATTTTCATAGCATTGAAACATGAAAAATGTTGTGTATCTTATCTAGTTCAAGTGAAAAAATTAATTGATACGCTATGAATCCAATTCGTTTAAAACATCATACGATACAATATATTTCGAGCTCAACTTACCCTTTTTGTCAAATCTTACTTTTTTTCACACAAACACTTTCAAAAACACTTTATCTCCATATGCAAACTCAATATCTTTTTATTTTAGGTCAACATACAATTTTTATTCATGCGAAGCTACTTTCAACCTGTATTTGATCAAGTGAACCTTATCTTCAGCATATAGTTGTTTGTTTTTTCCCTAAAAAAATCTGGTATGTACAAAATCAAATATACATCTATAAACTCCAAAAATAGAAATCAAAACGAAGGAAGGAATATTCCAAGGGCATTATCGCTGTTGTCAATATGATCATATCCACCGGTCCAACTTGTGAACAAAATTAAATTTTGCTTAAACCGAGTTGGATCTAATTTTAATCGGTAAAAATGTTAATAATTTAAAGAGTTTATTTGTAATTTGGCTCTTCAATTTTTAAATTGAACTCTAAATTTTTTTCTATTCATAATTTATTTTTAAATGGGTGTTTTTAAAATAAAATTGATCTATTCATAATTTATTTTTAAATGGATGTTTGTAAAATAAAATTGATCGATTAAATTAAAAATTGATTAGAATATTATTTCGAAGAGAAGTAAAAGTTAAATTGTCCTATAGATTAATATTGGACCGATTGAACCTATACTTGAATCAATTGAATTGAATTATATAATTTTTAATTTTCAATATTTTTTATTTTATGAAAGTTTAATAATTTATTACTTAGCATTGAATGAATAAATTGAATTAATTAAATCAAGAAATAATGGTGTAAAATTCCAAAAACTTAGTTTAAACTATTGGTTTTTGTCACTCTTTATTCCCCTTATCTCAACCTTTGGTTGAACTTGTATTTTAAGAATAAAATGAGACAAACTTAATAATTGACAAATCACATTTGATTAAAAATACTTAAAAAATGACTAAAGTATTTAGGAAGTCCCTTTATTATAAGGATTAAATCATATTAATTCCTCTATTATTAAGTGAATTAATATAGTCTCTATATTATTAAAAATTTAAATAAGTCTAAATTGTGGCAAAGCGAACATTTAATATATAAAACTGTATTGAAAAATAATTGTAATTCAATTCCAAACAATAGATTTTATTTATAAAACCATAAAAACTTTTAAAAATAATAACTCTGTCAGACGATAAATGATATTTTCCAAACAGTAAATATTAGCTCTATTCTAATTTGACATTATTTAATTTTTTTAATAATACATGAACTTAATTGATTCATTTAATAATAGATAAGTTCAATTCTTAAAACCTTTCAAATACATTCACCCTTTAAAAACTAACTTACAAATTAAAATATGATTTAGTAATAATTTTTTGTTCAAAAAAAAGTAGTGATTATTTTTCTAATAAAAGTTAATTTAAATTAGTTCAACTTTATTGGAATAATTTTTATATTTTATTACACGCAAACATATTCTTAACATCTACTTTAAACAAGGCTTTAATCTTTAACATGCATATGTAGTTAAACGAATGAGATATAAGATTTAACAATTTACAATAAATTGCTTAACAATAATCAAAATCAAAATAATTTAAATTTCATTCGAATATTGACTTGAAAAAAAATACAATGTTAATGGGGTATCAATAAAAAAGTAGATAAAGGTGGTGTATCGCGGTTCATCTGCCTTAAAGAAAGACAAACAGCCACCTATGAGGAGATTAGAGATGGAAATCGATTTTACTGGGAAAGAAAGAAGGATCAACAAGGAAGTAATGGTGATAAAAAAAAAATATAGAGACCCCTTCAAGTACAGGATTGAAGGCTTAAATATTCTGGGCATGATTCTGATTTCTGATATGCCACATGTCCCTTTGCATTTGAAGGTAAATTGGTCAATTGCTTTACTTCAACAGGTTTAAGTAAAAATTATTAGGTTGACGATTAGATATGCTGCTAATCACTTTAAATGAAAGGTGACAATTGATATTGCAGATGACCATTAAAATGTGAGTCTTATATGACTTGATTTGAGAAGTTATTTTAATGAAATTTTTTCAAAAAATTAATTCAAAAATTCGAGTTTCACATGATTTAATATACGAAGAGTTATCTTAATAAACTCGATTCAAAGGATGATTTCGAGAAGTAAAAGTTTGATAAGCCTGTCCAAAGAGTAAGGGTATAACACATGTCTTTTACTAACATTATTTTTCTCCTAAATTTATATGGGATGTCTTAACACTTTTTAATTAGAAATTAGTTGAACACAAAGGAGAAAAAAATATATCAAATTTATGTATGAATTTTGATTTGATGTGTAATTTAATACATAAATTTTAATTTGGTGTAGTTATACACATGAAACTTGAATTGTGATTAAAATGTATACATAAAAATTTTGATTTTAATTCAATTGCACATATTTAAAAAAATAAATACATATATTTATTTTTACATTGAATTAATAAAATTATTTACATATGCAATATATTAATGTAAAATAATACTAATTTAATAATATTATTAGTGATTTGTAAAAATTGAATCTTATTAAAATTTTACAAATAAAATCAGATAAAATTAAAGTTTATGTAAGAATTATATATTGGATCAAAATTAAATATATAAAAAAAATCAATCTAACCCGCGGCAACCAACCAATACAAGCCTAAACCGATAACGAAACGATCAACGTGTGAGCCGAATAGCAAAAGACAAAATCAACCCTACCAGCTGAACTCCAGCACAGCACGTAAAACAAAACAAACCCCAAAACCATTTCAGTTCATCGATTCTTCAGAAAATATCGAGCCAGACCCTTCCTCGAATCCAAGCCAATGGCCTAAATTAAAAAAAAATCCTCGCCATTTCATTTATTGCACATCGTTATCATCGTCTCGCTTTCACTTGTCTTTGCGTTCTGCAATGGCCTCTCTCTCGGGCCTCTGCTCTTCTTCCCCTTCTTTGAAGCCTAAGCATGACCGAGTCGTCATTCCATTGTTTCGCAAGTACTCGCTCGCATTCCCTACTCGGTCCAATTCTTGCTCTAAGCTCTCCGTTGCTGGTGAAGTGTCCGCCGATTTGTCCAAAACGAACAGCGTGGGCATTTTGACGAAGGACAAGCAAGGTGGGCTGGAGAAAGATCCTAAAGCGCTTTGGAGGAGGTACGTTGACTGGTTGTACCAGCACAAGGAGCTCGGGTTGTACCTCGATGTCAGTAGGATCGGGTTTTGGGATGAGTTCGTCGCCGAAATGGAGCCCCGGTTCCAAGCCGCGTTTAAAGCTATGGAGGACTTGGAGAAAGGCGCCATTGCCAACCCCGATGAAGGGCGGATGGTGGGCCACTATTGGTTGAGGAACGCCAAGCTCGCACCAAAACCGTTTTTGCAAGTACAGATTGAGAAGACTCTCGACGCCGTTTGCAAGTTCGCTGATGACGTCATCAGCGGTAAGGTCAGTTTGGCTGTTCCGTTTTCACTCGCTGTAACAAGCTAGTTCACCATCAATATTGAGGCCGGATTAGTTTACTTATCAATTTGCTTAATCCCTTTGGAACTGCAGATTAAGCCTCCGTCTTCTCCAGAGGGTCGTTTTACTCAAATACTCTCAGTTGGGATTGGAGGTTCGGCTCTGGGCCCACAATTTGTTGCCGAAGCATTGGCTCCTGATAATCCTTCTCTAAAGGTATTTGATCAAAATTTTTCATTCTCTTTGGAATTTGCTCCTGATAAAGAACAGTTTGATCTAAAGCTGTGGTAAAATTGCCCGGTTAAAAACTTAGTGATTAATTTGGACCAATCACATAAGTAGACTAGTTAACTTGTACCTTATCCCTGGTTTTATCAACCTGAATTGTGTTTTGCAATAGTGTTCATTTGTTAAAGCAATGCACCAACTTCCCTTTTGAGATTCTGAGTAGCCTTCTAATTGAATGATTTTAAGTCTTAATTACGTACATACATACTATATACTGGAATAGGCTATTGATATTTGTTCTCTGTATTGGCAGATAAGATTTATTGATAATACAGATCCTGGTGGGATAGATCATCAGATTGCACAGCTTGGTCCCGAGCTGGCTTCTACCCTTGTAATTGTGATCTCAAAGGTCTCTGCATCAAGTCATCCTTAAGATCTACTTAGTTTTCTTTGTTATTGTTTTATTCACCTGTTTTATGGACCATGTATCATATATGACATATAGTTTGTATTTATCTAATAAAGCTTAAACCACTCAGAGTGGAGGTACCCCAGAAACTAGAAATGGTCTGTTGGAAGTTCAGAAAGCCTTCCGTGAAGCTGGTCTGGATTTTTCAAAACAGGTTTTGATCTCAGGTTCTTGTTCTGCTTTTATTTGTTTACCCTGCTTCAGAGTTTTACTTTAAAATTTTAATTTGGTATTTAATTCAAGGTAGGTTGTAATTGGAGGATATGAAAAGGCTTTGTAACTGGAATTGGACTTAGATGTAGATGCATGTCATTTGGAAGTATTCTTTCTTAAATGCTTTGTTTAATTGACCGTGTTCTGCCACCCTAATGAAGAGTGTTCTACAAATACTTGTATGATCCTATAATCCCCTTTTTCTTCTAATGATTGGTCTTCTCATTCTATAAAAGAAATAGTTAACTATACTTAGTGAGCTTGATGAATATTCAAGTTATTAGATGGTCACTGGAATTTTTAAACCATAACCCCCCAGATGAAAATATACTTGGTTCTGTATGATCCTTGCATAGAGACTTCACTTGGTATTACGTAATCAACTATTGCATCTCTGGAAGCAGATTTATCCTGTAATTTGATTCTCAGATTTATAGGTGTTGCTTATTTACACTTCATGCAGGGCATTGCTATAACACAAGAAAATTCTTTGTTGGACAACACGGCAAGGATTGAGGGTTGGGTAGCTAGATTCCCTATGTTTGATTGGGTTGGCGGCAGGACATCTGAAATGTCTGCTGTTGGTCTACTTCCAGCTGCACTTCAGGCAAGTAGTCCATGGATTTAATATTTGTGGTTATCAGAGCAAATTGGAACAGTTCTTCTAAGTGAATATTTCTGCAGGGAATTGACATAAGGGAGATGCTAGTCGGTGCATCTATGATGGACAATGCCACAAGGAGCAGAGTGGTAAGTTTCGGACTGGTGTTTTCTATTTGCTTTAACATATTTTGATGCTGCTTTCAAATTATTGAATAGGGAAGAATTGAATCATGATAATTGCAATTTTTAGTTGGTGACCTTGGGTTACTTGTTTTCATTCGGTGTTGCCTATTTTGGAAACTAAAGAGTTTAGTTGGCAGTTTCTTAGCATGGGAAGAACTTGCTCCTCATCTTCTATTTGAAATGTTTCCTTGTTTCAGTTTGCTTCAACTTCCTATGTATATTATGTATCTGGCTTGTATTCCACCTGTCACCCCTCCTGTTGTCATAAAGAAATTTTTCCTCCTTTCCTTCAGCTTAAGGATAATCCTGCAGCATTGCTTGCTTTATGTTGGTATTGGGCATGCGATGGGGTTGGATCTAAGGTATTATATACTTAACAATATTACAGATCTTATGTTGTCCAGATTTTGGTTTCTCATGTTAATGGATTCTCTTGTGGGGTTCTTTTAGGATATGGTGATCCTTCCATACAAGGACAGCTTATTACTTTTTAGTAGGTATTTACAGCAGCTAGTTATGGAATCACTTGGCAAGGAGTTTGACCTGGATGGTAACCGGGTATGTATAACTGCTTAAGATGACTCACCACTTTATTTTAAGATGTGTATCTTGGAGAGTACTTTTGGATCACTAGCGGGCACTTTCTATAAAAAGCTAAACTGTAGGACCTTTTCTTGTCAATAACTTTAAGCGCTCTTCATATTGGGTGTAGTACCGGATAAAGCATATAAGCTGATAAGAGGAGATTTTATGTTTGGGGGGAGTGATTCATGGTCTTCCATATCTGATCGACTTTTTTCACTTATCTGGAGCTGTTTTAATGGATTAATTGTTGTAAAATCTTGCTCGTTGAAGCTTTTTGGCATAATCAAAGATCTATTACTTGGTTGTGTTGTTGCTAAATATTAGCAATTAAGTAATTTGGTCTCTAGTTATGTATTGATGAGATCCAGATGCATGTTTTATTTGTTCTATTTGCTGGCATGACATGAATAATAAGTAGTAGAATTTTGTCTTGACAAACCTTATTGGAGGTCCATGCCTTAATTGGACAAATTCTGTGCTTTAGTCCCTAAATGCATATTATGTACAAATTTTTAATATAAAAGCATTATTAGATCAGCTTCATTAATATCAAAGCAATATCAACCAAACTGGAAACCTGCCAACATGTATCACTTTGGATGTAAAAAATCACTGATGGTGGAGCATGATGCAATTCTATTGCAAGTATTTTCAGGCTTTGCATAAAATATTTGCTCATTATTGACATATTTTAGTTGCTTTCTTACATTATTAGAATTGGTAAAAACACAATTTTTTATTCATCAGGTAAATCAAGGAATATCTGTTTATGGGAATAAAGGAAGCACAGATCAGCATGCGTAAGTTCTCCTTATGCCTTCAAAATTGATTTATATTGATGAAAATGGTGCTCAGGCCTGATGCAACCTTCCGTGTATTATCAATTTATAGTTATATTCAACAGCTGAGGGAGGGTGTGCATAATTTCTTTGTGACATTCATTGAAGTGTTACGTGATAGGCCCCCTGGTCATGATTGGGAGCTTGAACCAGGTGTCACATGTGGTGACTACCTGTTTGGAATGCTACAGGTTTGATAAGTGCCAGTTTCCTAAAACAGGGAGATTTTTCTGAATGTACACATGATAAAAACTGATGGTGTTTGCAATATATGACCTTGCTTGTGCAGGGAACAAGATCAGCTCTATATGCAAATGACCGAGAGTCCGTTACTGTCACTGTCCAAGAGGTGACACCTAGATCTGTTGGGGCTCTTGTAGCTCTTTATGAGCGAGCAGTTGGACTTTATGCCTCACTTGTCAACATCAATGCTTACCATCAACCTGGTAAAAATATGTTCCATCTTCTATTTAAGAAATTTAGTTCTTGAAGTGGACTAAGGAGGATATTGTTTGGTTACTAATTGGGTCCTATCTTGGTACCTAGCTGTTTGATCTAAATGTTCTTGTTGGGCTAATTATTTATTTTGGCACTTAAATTTCATCTTAGGTGTGGAAGCTGGGAAAAAAGCAGCAGGTGAAGTATTAGCTTTACAAAAACGGGTTTTAGCAGTACTCAATGAGGCTAGGTAAGATCAGATGCTTATAATCTGGTATTAATGGTGCAATTTTTCTGAAAGCCTCTGATGCCATTATATGTCAGATATTTATTTAGGGAAGCAAGATACTGAAAACAGTTTTTTGCAAAGGTTATCAGCATTTTCTAAACTTCCTTTATGGATGAAGTATATTATCCTTATTCATTATAAGTCGGAATTGAAGAAAGTTAAGTTTTTTAGATTGCAGCTACTGATATTCTTTCTCACTGTCTGGCCTTGTAGCCTATGTTTCTCTCTCTCTCCTCTTTGGTTCAAGGGCTTGATGACTTTCAATGCTAATCCCTTTGCATGAACTTTTTTATTTTCTTATCATTGGGCTTGGATTGAATGCATGTGTGTGCTTTGTTGTTGTTTTGCTGATTACTGTTTTCTGTTTCACTTTGTTTAGCTGTAAAGAACCCGTTGAACCATTGACACTTGAAGAAGTGGCTGAACGTTGCCATGCTCCTGAAGACGTATGTACAAAATACTGCTTAGGGGCACTTCTTGCAACTTGTACGATAAAACACAATTGCTAACATCCTTTGTTTAATGGTTGCAGATTGAAATGATTTACAAAATCATTGAGCACATGGCTGCCAATGACAGAGCACTAATTGCTGAAGGCGATTGTGGCTCACCGCATAGCTTAAAGGTTTTCCTAGGGGAGTGTAACTTGGATGAATTGTATGCTTAAGTTAACACATTGAAATTCATGTTTCATAATAGTGTTCCAGTGAAGAAAAAGAAGCTTCAATAAAATGATTTAACTGTTTACAATGTATCTGATTTTTCCTCTGAACCAGGTACTTTCTCTTTCTATCAATGTTGAGTATAAAAAAAAAAAAAACCCACTGTTTCCAGTTTTGTCATTGAAGGATAAGGGCAAAATTTCTGGATTTGACGATAATATTGTTATATGTTTATATTTGAATGTATGGATGATATGAGTGTTACAAGTGAATGAGGAGTTTGGTATTGAAATTATGAAACTGTGGTCGAGGCCTGATATCAAAATTATCCTATTCACACTGGATGAGAAATTTTAACTGTTTACCCCTTTTTACTGTTGTTTTGAAAATCACAGAAGGTAATGCCAATAGGAGTCTGCTTTTTCCCATTCCGTTTGGTTCTGACGTTTTGTGGAAGTTTGCTTAAAATTCAAATTTCAGGACGGGTTTTTCCTTGCCAAAGGCTTTTAAAAACATAAAATAATGCATCCATGTCTCTGTCAAATGTGGTGCGAATATAGTGGATGTAATTCTTGGTTTGTCTTGTTTACGTATTTGTTTTGGTCTCCCATCAGCTCAGCTAGGACCATTTACTCAGATTACTATTACAGTAAGAAAGTTCTTGGACTAAAACCTCCAGACCAGACGCATAGAGGAACTATTTCGTCATTCATCAACAAATTTTGTAATTCAGTAACTTTAGTGTGTTTTCTACTCGGTCGCTTTGAACCTAAAATACAAGGAACATCATTTGTCTTCCATGTTTGGAATCCTTTCTCTTCAAGACAACCAACAAGTAGTTGAGTACCTTAATGTTAGGTAGAGGAGCAACGGCAGTTTCCATCTCAAGAAAGCCGGCTCCCACCTCTCCCTAATTGATTTGTAATCTTGGTTAACAATTTAACATTATGTCTAGGGTTTAAATCTAAGCCCTTCTTCCTTTTATCACCTCCCATCTGAATCTAATCTTATGCAAAACTTGATTGAGTTGATGTCTTCTATTAATCGAGTTTTAGTTCAGTTATGAACTATTTTTTTACAAAGCAATAAATATTATTTTGAAAGTATATTTTTATTTTTATATAAAATCTAAAAAAATACATATGATGATATTTGAATTCAAAGCACCATAACATTCACTACTTCAAATTTACACTTTTTTTATAAATTTATTACATAACAATTTTCATGTACATTGTGAATGTACCATAAAATAACAATATTTTTCCATCTTTTTATGTCATAATTTAAAATATTGTATTTTTAAAAAGTTGCAAATATAATTAAATAAAATTAAATTAATAATTGAAATATATCTAAATAAATTTTACATATAATAAAACTTGAACTATTGAATGCTCATAAATGATTTACACAAACTACAACTTGAATATAAAATCTTAAAAAAAATTAAATGATTAAGCTAATATTATAAATACAAATTATAGTTACATTTTGACTTTTTATACCTTTAATCATATTTTTTATGCATAAATTGTTCAAAAAGTTCATAACTGCATGCAACAACCACCGAAACAAACGTTCAAAAAACAAACGTTCAAAAAATTTCAAATTAAAGCATATTCGGCCCACGTATGCCATCAACATTGAAGAATAACTATCAAATATATCATAGCCTAGTCAAAACAAATATCAATTATGTCAAAAGCAAAACGCAACCGTCCATCATAATACCTTAAAATTATTTTAATCATCATGTTACTTTTGTCTTGTTCCCTTTTTGTTAGGTCCAATAAAAAACATTTTTAAATCGGGATATTAACACTTAAAATTTGTTTAGCATTATTTTTTAATAGTATTTTTAGGTTAAAAAGTATTTAGACAATTTTTGGAGTTGAACTCAAAAGCAAAAACAATTTTTTTAGTTTTTGCAAAAATACTTTTACGATCAAATGATAATTTTAACCATTAAAGTATTTTATATAATATTTATATTAGATATGTAATTGTTTTTCTATTGAAATTTATTTTAAATAAATAATATTATATATTTAAATTTTTATTGATTATATTTTAATATTTAAATATAATTTATATATTCGAATTAAATTTTATAAATAATTAATATTAATTGTTTAAAAAATATTTTTCATATATTAAAATATTAGTAACAAATTTTTATATATTCTTACTAAAATATCATAATATAAATTAATTTAAATATTATTTAAATGCTTATTTGTTACTTTATAACATCATATCTAAAATGAATATTTTATTTTTCAAAAATATTTTTTTGACAGCAATACTAAACATTTAAATATTAAATCAAATTTTTTCAAAATCATTTTTCACAGCATTTTTTAAAACATTTTTCAAAAACAATACTAAATTAACCCTAAGCTAACGCCATGACCAAAAGATTTCAAACACATAATAAATAAAATATGATATTAAAATATATAGAAACACATATTTTGAACTTGGTGGCAAAATTTGGTTAAATTATGCTATTAATCCCTATACTTTACAAAATTTATGAATTTAATTATTATATTTTAATTTGATCTTTTTTAGTGCAAACAATAACTGTTAAATTTATTCAACTAAGTTTTGTGATTTTTAAAATCTTGTGACAAATATATTATTATATGTATAATGTCATATCAATTTATTATTTTCACATATTACTTGTTAAAAATTCAATTAATGGATCAATAATTTTTATTTACGTCAAGATTAAAATTTTAAAATTAAAAAAATATAAAACCTTAAAATAATTCAATTAGAAAATATCTAAAATTTCAACATTGAAAAAGTACATAAAACAAAATTGACAAAGTCAAAAAATATAAAAATTAAAATAAATCAATTTCATTACACCAAAAATGAATCAATTTAAAAATATAAAATTAAAATTTATTAAATAAAAATATAAAAAATTAAATTCACAAGTCTCACAAAATATAAAAATTAATTGTAAAATTTATCCGTAAGAAAAAAAAAAGGGAGGAGTATATCTAGCAAAATGTGTGTGTGGGGTGTGTTGGGACCCACGTAACCATGTGAAGCATACAATAGCGGGAAATATTATTAATGTAAGAAAAAAAAGTTAAAAAAGTGTCCCCACTTGCAACGTTCGACTCTGAATAATAACTTTTATTAAAAACATAATTAAGAATAAATAAAATAACGGAGTTCCTTTTTTCCACGTCAACTCACCCTTTTCCTTTCCACCTCGCTACGTGCGCTGTTTATCCGCACTTTTTCACCCATTTTTTTCTTTCCTAATTCACAAAACTCAAAACGCAGTCGTTTTACACGAAACCCGAAGGTAAAAAAGAAAAAAACCTAAGGGTCCAATAAATGTTGTTTTGCAGTGAAGCTTTGAGTTTCAGTGTGTTTCTCTCTCTTTATTTTTTCTGATTTCAGATCCGAAGGAAGCTTTTCACATAAGCAAAGTTTTTTTTTCCTTCTTAAAGCTACAGAAAATTTGGTTAACTGCTAAATACTATACGCTAAGCTGATCTCTTCACTGGAATTTTTTTATTCTTTTTCAAAGCTCGAGCTTTTTCAGTACCAAAATTCTCAACGCCGTTTCGTATGTAAGTCGCTGTTGTTTCACTACTTGCATTGTTCGTTCATCGGTTTTCTTCATTTTTACTATTTTTTTAGCTACCGATTTTAGTCTTACAGGGGAAATTATTGACAATGTTGGATTTAGGTAAGACTTAAGAAACAAGACAAACATCATGTTCACTGAAGGACTTGACAACAATGCCCTCAAATGGGTTCGAGAAGTATATGAGCTCTGTCTTTATTTTTGTTTGAATTTATTTATTTTTCATTTAATTAGAAATTCTCATTTCTTCTTGTTATTTTAGCAGAAGGAGCTTCCATATTCAAATTCTAGCTTAAGGCCTCGAATGGATCCGATTACCAACATCCGCTCCGGTGGCCGGAATTTTGGCTTGCCACCGACCGCTAAATTCAGGAGCGGTCATTTGCCGGTGACCTCCACGACTTTGTCCGTCGACGAAGAATCCGCTTCTGAAAATGACGTAACTACCGACTCAGAGGAAGACACTGTTTATGGGGGAGGTATTCTCTTGATTCTTCTCCTCAAGATGAAAGAATCCGTAACGGAACTGCTCAGAGATTCGGGAATATGGCCCAAAGGCGGCCGCTATACACCACTGCTAGTGATTATACATATTCAGATGTTAGTTCTTCAATGGAGACGATAATGGGAGGGAGAAGAGGTAGTTTGGAGGGTAGGTTAGGGAGGGGAAATGGGAGATACCCTGTTGGGAGGGATGGTTTTACAGAGGAGGACGAGTCTTCGGATTCGGCTGGTAGCTCGGAGTTTTCAACTACACAAGTGGGGAGTATTAATGGTGGAATTCCTCGGGGTAGAGCATATGTTTCAGAAGGGTATGCATCGAGTGTACCATCTCGGGTTAATGTGGGAAGTGCAGCTCAGAAGGTTTGTGTTCCTAAAATTTTGTTTCACAATGTTTTTGATTGTTTTCCACAGATAGATATATTGAAATGTAGCATATTCATTATAGCTGGACATAATCGAAGGCCAAGTTTTACATTAATCAAGGTTTGCAAATGTAACTTGAATGGATTGTGTAGGCATACTATTAGTAGCTTTGCAGATTTCTAGCATTTAGTACTTCATTAGCTAGTCTTTTTATTTGTTGTCTGATGGAGCACATACATCTAGAACCTCTGTTAAAGGGGGATTATGAATTTTTGGTTTCAAAATGTTTGTACAATTGGACAGTGGTAGGAACAAGTCCTCACTTTGAAATTCAATTTCACCTGTGTAATTGACATATAGATTACATAGTTTTAAATATAGTTATTATGAGTTTTATATAATGCTCTTGCTGATATAGTTTCTTTGCAGGATTTGAATTCTCGAAAGCTACAGGATGAAAAGTTTTCTGATGAGGATATTCCAAGTGCACCGCCATTTTCTAGCTCAGTGCAGGAAGTTAAAAAAGATTCTCGGCAAATTCCAGTGACTGAAATCGAAAGTGCCAAGGGTGCAGCTAATTCACGTGATCCAAAGACATTCAAATCCATGTCAGGAGTTGAGCCTGAGCTTAACACGAGTAACAAAAAATCGAACGAGTGTGTAAGGTTTGTGCAATGTTTTGTGTAATACTTATTCAATAATTAATCTGAAAGCACATTAATGTATCCAACTACTGCATATAAACTCTAGTGCACATGAATGTTAATTATTCTCCTTGTTCCCAGAAATGATGTTGGTGCAGAAACTGCTACTACATCAGGTGTTCATCCAGCTCGCGTCCCCACATTTCATGCGAGGTATCTCTGACAAACACAAATTGTTAGATGATCCCAATGATGATTCTTTTTCATGCACTTCACCACTAACTGCTCTAAGTTGTTTATTCTATCAAAACCAGTGCTCTTGGACCTTGGCATGCTGTAATTGCCTATGATGCATGTGTTCGACTTTGCCTTCATGCTTGGGCTAGGGGTTGCATGGAGGCTCCAATGTTTCTGGAAAATGAATGTGTGCTTTTACGAGAGACATTTGGGTGAGTTTACTCTCCTTGTTCTTATAGAAAGCAACTGACACATCTTCTCACTGTAATTGTACTACAATGGTTTGTCTTGTTACGAGAGCTGCCTCTGCATTTTTTTTTCCAATTATCGTGTTTATGTATGGTCAATATTTGCAGAAATCTAATACTGATAGGATTAATTGCTTTTGGTATCTAACTGTATTGACTTAGTTAGTCTGATAAAGGTTTTCATGTCTGGAAGTCCAATCAAATCAAAGAATTATTTGACTAGCGGCCTCTTATATTGTTGAATATGCCATCCATATTCTCTCAGAAGGAAATGGTTTAAAGAATCTTAATTAGGTTATCTGATCATGGAGGTTTTGAAATTGTTTATCATTTGTAAACAAGTATGCTTTATTGTTCTACTCCCACTAATACTTTTATGTGGCGCATAGATTACAACAAGTTCTGTTGCAATCAGAAGAAGAACTAATGGTAAAACGCTCATCAGAGCTTACCAGTGAGGCAGCTGCCACTAAACCTAAGAAAATTATTGGCAAGATGAAGGTGCAAGGTATTTTTCTATCTCGGATTTCAGATTTTCATTTTTGAGTCTCTTTGAGTGGGTGATCGCAAATATTTTCTTTGCTGGCAGTGCGCAAAGTAAAAACAACCCTGGATCCACCTACTGGCTGTAGTATCTCATCTCTTAGTCTTAGGGCACCAACAATTAAGCTGGGGAACATACGTTATCACTTGACCAGTTTCCAGTCAACACTCGCATCAAGGTGGCATGCTCTTAGAAAGCTTCGTGTTGCACCTCGTTTACCTGCAAATGTTTCTTTCTCACGCCAAAGTTTAGCATATGTACATGCTGGAACTCAGTATATAAAACAAGTATCCGGACTGCTGAAAATTGGTGTGACAAGTTTACGCAATAGTTCATCATCATATGAAGTTGTGCAAGGTATGTCTTTCCGATTCCCATCCTCTGTCATACAAAATGTAGGATCATGTTTAACTGCATTTATTCATCCTAGCCGCAGACTTGGACTTTGATGTAACTTTTTGTACTACGTTAAGATGCCCACATCATATGGTTTTGCTATGAGTAGTATTTTGTGAAGGATATGGTTTTGCTCTTGAATTATAGATTGCTAGCCTTAAAGGAATCTCTCTTTATTTAATTGTTTGTAACTAAAGCATCTGGATTGTTCTTACTGATAGTTTTGTTTGGTAATTGTTCCTTTCATTTCTTTCATCCATTTTCTTTTTTATTTTGGATCAAGCCAAGTTATTTTTTCTCTTTTATTTTTCTGACATTCTTCCTCTTTGTGCACATATGTCCTTAGAAACGTACTCTTGTGTGCTGAGATTGAAAAGTTCAACTGAAGAAGATGGCAAAAGGATGCAGCCTGGATCTGGTGAAACACATGTTTTGTATGTGACTCCAAATGCTTCTACTTTTTTCTCTAAATTTCTATAAGATACATGCTGACAAGATAAGTACTGATAACTCTGCAGCTTCCCAGATAGTTTGGGAGATGATCTGATTGTTGAAGTTCAAGACTCCAAGGGGAAGCAATTTGGTCGTGTCCTTGCACAAGTGGCTACTATTGCTGAAGACTCGGTACTGTTTCTGAATTCCGACGGTAGTTCTACTTAATTTGTAGTTTAATTTCATTTAGGAACACTCATATGATTGTTGAATGCAGACTGACAAGTTGCGGTGGTGGCCCATATTTCGCGAGCCAGAACATGAGCCTGTAGGGAAGCTGCAGTTGTATATAAATTACTCAACAAGTTCGGATGACAATAGTCATCTCAAGGTGAACTAGTCTTTGGTTAGCTTAAAGTCTGAAAATTGTTGTTCCTTTTCTTAGCTTAAAGTCTGTAGTTCATATTTTAAAAATTAAAGGAAGAAAGTTTAGTCCATTTATTTTGTGTTCTAACCTCATATTATTGCATGATTCAATTTTTAAGATGAAAAATTGGATTATTAATTTATGATATTAATTGTGTCCTTTTTCTCGTTCTAGTATGGTTCTGTTGCCGAAACAGTTGCGTATGACCTAGTGTTGGAAGTTGCAATGAAGGTTCAATGCTTCCAACAACGAAATTTGCATTTACATGGTTCATGGAAATGGCTGTTAACGGAGTTTGCCTCATATTATGGAGTTTCTGATGTCTACACCAAGCTAAGGTATTTGGGGGTGGAAAAGGCAAAATTGTTTACCTTTCCTGTTAACTATTGCAATTTATTTTACAAGGCTTCTTTTTTGGTAAATGTGTTTACGTTTGATATCTTTAATGTACATTTTTAACAGGTATCTTTCCTATGTAATGGATGTTGCTACACCCACTGCAGACTGTCTCACATTGGTGCATGAATTGCTAATGCCTGTTATTATGAAGGGCCACAGTAAGAGTACATTGAGTCATCAAGAGGTGCTATGCCTTCCACTTTTGTTTTTAAAATAATTTATAATATGTTCCTCCTTCCCTCTATAACATGGCTCATTGTTTGTTGCTTCACCAGAACCGAATTTTGGGAGAAACCAAAGATCAGATCGAGCAAATTCTTTCTCTGGTTTTTGAGAACTACAAATCCCTTGATGAATCGTCACTCTCTGGCATTATGGATGTCTTCAAGCCAGCAACAGGGCTTGCAGCACCTGCACTTGAACCTGCTGTCAAGCTTTATAGTCTTCTACATGACGTATTGTCTCCAGAAGCACAGAAAAATCTTTGTCATTATTTCCAGGTTGAGGAATTTAATTTCCTTGACTTCTTGTACCTATCTTTCTACATGTCTTGTCTCCACTTTCTAAATACTAGGGTCTATACAGGCCGCTGCAAGAAAGAGATCAAGAAGGCACCTGGCTGAGACAGATGAATTTGTTACAACCAACAATGAACCCAATTTTTTGGACCCAGTTGCTATGTCTACTGCTTACCAGAAGATGACAAGTCTTTGTATGAACATTAAGAATGAGATATTCACTGATATTGAGATTCACAAGCAAGATATACTTCCCAGGTATGTTTCTCATTTGTTGTTTGATTTGTTAAGCTTGCTCAGAAAGTAAAATTTTCAGTCATGTGGAGTATGGTCACAAGCGAGTTTTAGCTTAATATGCTTAAGCAATATCTTTTTATTACCATTTTTAATGAAATTGTTGATACAATATGTCTATTCACTTTTGAGAACATCATATCAGGTCATATATCATGCATGTTTCAGAACTGCTTCCTGTGTGATGATATGTAGTTTATGCAGCATTAAATTGCCTTCTTTTGCAGTTTTATAGACCTACCAAATCTCTCGGCATCTATATACAGCACAGAACTTTGCAGCAGATTACATGCATTCCTTCTTGCATGCCCACCATCTGGCCCTTCACCACCTGTGGCAGAACTTGTCATTGCAACAGCAGATTTCCAGCGAGATCTTTCCTGCTGGAATATAAGGTGATTATTTAGCAACAATATATATATATATATTTTTTGCGCTATTGCAAACTCATTTATTTTTCTTCCAGTCATGTGAAAGGTGGAGTTGAGGCAAAGGAGTTGTTCCACTTATACATCATGATATGGATTCAAGATAAGCGGCAATCTCTACTAGAGTCATGTAAATTAGATAAGGTACATTCTTTATTGTGGATGGTTAATGTGAAATTATAGATTCTTACTTTTGAAATAGATTTCCTGCTTGTAACTTCACAAATGTACTGCTTCTCTGTTTCTTGTTAAATGATATATTTTATCAAACTGGCCTTCAAGGAATTCTTTGAATGTATACTTGCAGGTGAAGTGGTCAGGAGTTAGAACACAATATTCTACAACTCCTTTTGTTGATGAAATGTATGATCGATTGAAGGAGACCTTGAGTGATTATGAAGTCATCATCTGCCGGTGGCCTGAATATATTTTTGTGCTGGAAAATGTATGTTAATGTATTTCAATTTTCATTTTCTAGCTGCTAGTTATTTATGTTCTGCACTAGTGCTCTTCTGATCAATGTACCTCATGAATTGTTTAATCAGTTCTTTTGATTAACATGTGATAAACTTTGGGCTACTTGTCTACACTAGGCTATTTCGGATATTGAGAAAGCAATAGTGGAAGCTCTGGATAAGCAATATGCAGATGTGGTAACTCCTTTGAAGGAAAACATGACACCAAAGAAATTTGGCCTCAAGTACGTGCAGAAACTTGCTAAGCGATCTGTATGCGCCTATACTGTTCCTGATGAGGTAAGCTGTAGGTTTTTCGGTTAACAAAAATCTTCTTCCTTGGCTTTGCTTACTCCGTTAATTTTTTAGCTTGAGAGTTCGATTGCTTCTTTCAGCTGGGCATCCTGTTGAATTCTATGAAGAGGATGCTTGATGTGCTACGTCCGAAGATAGAGACCCAGTTCAAGTCTTGGGGTTCTTGTATACCTGATGGTGGAAACACAGCCCCTGGTGAGCGTCTTAGTGAGGTTACCGTGATGTTGAGAACCAAGTTCAGAGGGTACCTGCAAGCTGTTGTTGAAAAACTTGCTGAGAATGTAAGTCTTGCTTAATTTATCTGGTCCAAGTTCAGAGGAGGGTACCAGCAAGTCTTGTGGTTGTTTGCTTTCACTGTGGAATTTATTTTGTTTTCCTTTTCGATGCTTTATTGCAGACCAAATTACAGAATGCAACAAAGTTGAAAAAGATTCTCCAAGATTCTAAAGAAACAGTGGGAGAAACTGATATACGAAGTAGAATGGAGCCACTGAAAGAACAGTTGACAAGTACAGTAAATCACCTTCATACAGTTTTTGAGACTCACGTTTTCATTGCTATCTGCCGTTGGTACTGGGATCGAATGGGACAGGTAAGTTATAGGTTAATGGTGATGGTGGTTCGAATTTTGTGAATCCAAGTTAATAATGTTGCTCATCTGGCGTGATTTTTTTTCCCACTCACTGCAGGATGTTCTCAGCTTCCTGGAAAACAGGAAAGAGAATAGATCATGGTACAAAGGTTCCAGAATTGCTGTATCTGTAAGTAAAAACATAACAATTTTTTGCTTCCTTGCTGAAAATAGGTCCCATGTTATTACAATGTTTATCAGTGGAGCATTTCCAAGCTTTGCATCTATCAGTAATACCTGATAATGTTGGTTCTTTCATTGATGCAGTTGTTATTATGAAGTTTGCATTGATGCACTGGTTATGTCATTTCTTGATATCTCCATTGGAATCCTCAAAATTTCTTCATTGTTTAGTTTTATTTTTTGACTTTGTACCCTGTTGTTGATACGCAGATCCTGGATGATACTTTTGCGTCTCAGATGCAGCAGCTCGTTGGCAATGCACTCCCGGAAAAAGACCTTGAGCCACCTAGGTCAATAATGGAGGTGCGGTCGATGCTGTGTAAGGATGCACATAATAGTAAGGACAACTCATTCTTTTACTAAGCACACAGTTTTTGGGTAGAGAGGGATGAATGAGTTTGGTGATTCACGCACATTATACATGGAGATATAGAAAACCACCCAACAAAAGAAAAACATGGAGATATAGAAGTTGACAGACAGATGATTGAATTTGGTCTTCTTGTTACTTGTATATGTAAAATATGATACAATTTTGTGGCTATTAACTAGCTTTTCTTCAAGTTCTGAAAGGGAGCAAGTGACTCAACTGCTCTCAATTTATATCATCTCTCAAATCATATATAAACTATTATAATTACTGAGCTAATTGATATTCTTGGCCCTCTCCTCACATTTTCCTTTTTCACTTCCCATTATACAATATGGAAACTTGTATGATGATCTATTTGAAATTTACTTGCCTTCCTTTTTTGGTTACAAAATGAAAGGAAGAAACTAACGAATGCAATGTGACGTGGTCCGCAAGCATCAACTTCCAAGCTCCAGGTACAGGCTCGTTAAAATCGGTCACTTGATTAGCCTCCCTGGGTGTATGATCTTCGGCGGAGATCAAGGATGCTTCTAACCAGTGTACTTGGTTAATGAACAGAGTAATACTTATGTAAGTTGACTGCATCAGAACTATCACATTCCACCATCACTTGCTTGAGGCCTTGTTACCGAGCAACAAGCTTGACCATCGTCTGTAATTATTTTTATACAACCCTCCAAAGGTAGTTTTCAACCAATGGATACTGTTAAATGCCTTGACTCATATTGCATCGCCGCATGGCAGCTTTTGGTCCAGCTCGAACTTTGCCAACAAATGTCTTCGGTGGAGTAGTTTTCCTACAAGAAGACAATTTTTTTTTTTTTTTTTCATATGTTCCAACATACAATACCAAGGAGCGACCCCCGATCAGTGGAACCAGCGACAATGTTTCCCTCATTTCGAATGTCTCTAAGCGACTGTAGGAAAAAGAACATCATGTGTGTGAGCACGTTGCATTGCAGCCCATACTTTAGTTGATTCACCAACACCTCGGAACCAAACCTCTCGATTCCATCGTAAAAGGCTATCCCTTGTAAGTATTAATTTTCGAACTAATTAACAGGGCCGTCTGTAGAATGGTATCCTGTAATCTGTAAATAGTATCATAGGGCCATGGTCAGACATCATTACTGGGAGGTTAAGCAGTACTAAGTTCTCCATCACACACACACAAAAAAAGGTTCAGTGTTTTCGTATTGAAAGTAATGCCTAAGAATCTGCGCGGTTGCAACAAGATTTCTTTTCAAAATTTAAATTTGATTTTCTATTTTTTTTTTTAAATTTTGTTGCTATCTTTTTGTTACAATTTGCTGTATAAATACAAAATTGGTCATTCAATAAAATGTATGGTCAGTTAAAAATATATAGAATTCTCTTGGCCTTCGTTATTTTGAGGACCTGTTTAAAATGGAAGAGACAAGTTTCAGAATGGCACCACCAGTCTTCAATGGAGAAAATTAACAAATTTGGGCTGTTAGGATGATTGTTCATTTGCAGGCTCTTGACATCTGAGAAGCAGTGGAGGATGATTATGAAATACCTCTACTTCCGGTAAATCCAACAGTAGCACAAACGAAATCATAAGGAGAAGAAGACGAGGAAGGCTAAAGTGAAGGTGTGTCTATTTTCCGCTGTTTCACAATCAATTCTCGCCAGAATCATGAAATTCGGAACTGCTACAGAAATTTGGGAGAATTTTAAAGAAAAATATGAAGGAATCAAAGGATCAAGAACATGCAAGTGATGAACTTGATTTGAGAATTTGAAATGAAGAGAATGATAGAGTCTGAAGCAGTTCAAGACTATGTTGATCAACTGCAGAGTACGAAGCTACAATTTTTTCTTTGGAAAATCCTAAAGATTTGTCAAGTATTACTTTGGCAGAGCTACTAACTACTTTGCAGGCTTTACAACAAAATAGACTCATGAGGCAAGAGAATTCTGTATGAGGCGCACAAACAAATGCAAACAGAAAGAACCAAAGAAATGGTTCCTATCCGCCTTGTCCCTGTTTCAAAAAAACAAATCCTCAGCAAAATTGTTGGTGGAGATCAGATGTGAAATGCAACAAATGCGGCAGACAAGGACATTTGGGAAGGATTTGTAAAACTCAACAGTTGCAGGAGAAAACTAGCGCAGCGGCTGAGCAATACCAGGGAGCAACTGTTTGTTGCAACATGTTTTGCAAGCAGAAACACTTCTGAGAGTTGGCTGGTGGATAGTGGTTGTACAAACCACATAATGTTCAGTATATTCCAGTAAAAGGTAAAGGAACAATAGCCATAGAAAGCCAAACATTGATCAAAATTTGTTAAGTGTTGCACAGTTGGTTTAGAAGGGGCTCAAAGTCTCTTTTGGAAATAGACATTGTTTAATCAGAGATGCTGAAGGCAGAAAGGTGTTCAACATAAAATGAAAAGTAAAAGTTTTGCCTTGAATATAGTGGAAGATGAGCGATACAATGCTCTGGCTCAAACGACTTGGGCTGTTGGGCATAAACGATTGTCCCTAGCAATCCCCCCTACGTCTGGTACTAGGATACCTTACAACACCCATCGAGAGATGAGTTTCCATAACGAAACTGAAGTCCACTGATCACTCTATATTTATAGGTCAGTCTAGAGTATTGATGGATTGTAAGGGGTTGACCCATCCCCTTTACATTCTAACTGAGGCCAATCATGGCGCCGTGCAAGGTTGATAAGTGTCAGTCTGTCCAAACTCGTCTTTCATAGCATCACAATGGGGCGGACAAAACAGTTGATATTGGCGCAGCGGTAGAAGGCTATAGTCGTGGGTACCGTTCATAGCCAATCGTTGCATGCGTCGACAGATCATCTTTAAACTCGTAATCCAATCTCTTCCTTTTGGAACCTGGAAAGTCAGTTGGGGAATGGTGGCCAAAACGTGGACCATTTCGTTCTGGAACTCTACCCATGGAGGGCATAACCCGATGTTAATAAGCTTCATGTCTCACTTTCTTTCTTGATACCTAGGTTTTGTATACTCAAATTTGTCGAAATTTCAGAAAAGAAAAGTTTATAATTGAATTAATAATTAAAAATATACATTTCCTTTCCTTTCCATTCTTTAACTTTAACCAATCCCCTTTTTTTTTCTAATTTGAGCTATCCAACCAAGAGACAGGTGTGTATTATTTTTTCTTTTTCCTTTCCTTTCAATTATCCAAACACAGGATAAAGGAAGAAAGAGAAAGTAATGGAATTTTGCTTCAATTGAAATGCCAATGAATTTGAATTGCAATCAGGTATTCTTCGAGAAATTAATATTTACAAAGGATGAAACATATTTTGACAGATAAAAGATCAATGGATTTGTTGCTGAAAATAAAAGAATAATAGTGTATATTCATGTTACACAACTTGCTAAACACCAAGCTCTGTTCTCCAAGTAATGCAAGTAGAAGGAAATCAGATAAGCTTTGATATAACATTACAAGAAACCCAGAAGGCTTTCGAGGCAGCTCTTAGAAGTAGAGGGTTTTGGTATATCCTGTCCACAACCAACCAACCAACAAATAAATAAATAAATGAATTAGAATATAAGCCAATGGAATAATATATATATATTTATATAGAAGTTGCAGCATATGTTAAAACCAAAGCATGACTGAGGCAACAGAGGAACACTGGTTCGTCGAGATTAAAGTTATAACTCACCCGATTGCAGTTGCACCCCAGGATGCCACATTATAAACGACTTTGCTTCCGTCCCATGCCTTTCGAAGCTTTCCCTTTTTCTTTTTCACAGAGAAGGTCTTGCTCAGTGCTACAATAGAATTCAAATGGATTTCAGAATTCAATGTGCAAAATAAATGGTCAGAAATATAGTATAAATTTGGAATAAAAGATACTTGAGATGGAAAATATAAGTTGTTCAGTGAAATGGTATCTTAAAATTTTTTGTACATTTAAGAAGGAATACAAAAACTCACCTTCCTGAAGTTGATTGGGGCTCAAATCCTGGGAAAGAAAAAGAAAACGAAGCCTCTTTAGCATTCAGTGGTGAATAATCATATAGACTGTCAAAATGTACGGCCACAGAGAACTTTGAGATAAAAATATAGTATTCCAGATACAAGAATTTCGAGTACCTTGGTCTGTTTAAGTGACAGCAAATATGCGGCCATAAAACATGCAATGCCTTCTACTATATCTTCCTGCCTAACAAGAACATAATCTTCTTGATCCAAATCAACATCTTTATCTTCCCAAAGATCATTATCATTGACCATGTCCCAAGAACTACCTTCTTCTGGTTCCATAGAAGAATTTCATTAGCATCCAGGCAACAAATATCTTTTTAAACACAAACAGAAAGTTTTCCTAAAAGCATGAACTTAGATATACTGAATATATATGCTTGATAAAAGTCCTTGCAGTGAGTTGAAAATGATATATGCTTACAGTCTAAAGGGGACCATCTTTGGATGCATACCTGAAATGTTTTCTGAAACTGGCACCCGAGCACACTCTAGCTTTTCTAGAAAATCAGAGCATTGAACTCTAGATTTCAGAAGATCGCACAACTGCATTTAAAATAAAAGGGACAGAAACTTTTATACCAAGATATTCAGAAATATTTGATAGGAAAGCAAATGCCAACCTCATAAATTATCTCCTTTCTAGCAGGTTGAAGTTGTCATAAAGCTATTTATATTTAAAAATTAAATAAATAACTACTTCATAAACTCAAGTATTTGAGCACATCACATCAAGTATTAGAGATCAATAATTTATGTGGGATTTCAACATTTTTCCAATAGAAAATGCAGGTTGTCAATACAAGTACAAAAGTGGAACGCGGGCTTTTATCTTGACCCATGATATTTAATAAACATGCAACTGCACAGTGGAATACGATGGAATACAACACACGCTTCAAACTCCAAAGGGAAAAAGAATCAATTTCTTTATTTTACAAAACCATCAGGCTCAACTTCTTGATGAAGAGAAAAAAATGAAGGGCCCAGTTTTTCATAAACTTTGCACTATATTTTTGAACTTCTATTATCAATTTGAAATTCTTTTGCTTTAATTCCCAATCGTAAATCTTTAGATCAAAATGTTTCTCAGTAGGATGACTGTTATGATGGAAAAGTTTCAGTATCTTATTGGTTTTTCATTCTCATATACATACATGCATGCATGTATATACAATTATACATACATAGAAAGAAACAAAGTCATAAGAAAGGACCATAGCAATTGAGATGACATCAACAGGACAAAGGCCAAGAGGCAAATGGACTCAGGCAGATTTGAGATGAAATCCAACTTATTTACTTCTCTGTTTTTTTTTTGTTCGATTCAATATTGAAAGAATGCAATCACAGCCATTATTCGTTTTTAATCGAGAATTATTTCTCCAACATAGGACAACATAAACACCTCTCAACCTAGCTCAGTTCAAGAGTAAAACTCTCATCGTTGAAAAATCTGCAAAGTCGTGAACAAATCAAAACGGAAAAACCAACCCTCGTCAGTAACTTAAAAGTCCATCAAAACTACACCCTGATACTAAGTTTAATGAAGCAGAGGAAGAAAGTACTTGACAGTCGACATAGATATACAACTGATGCATCACAAACCTGACCATTATCTAAATGAGAACTACCATTAAGCTATAATAATTGTTTAATTATCTCATTCTAGCTGAGTTCAACTCAAAACCGAATAACTCATCACTCATGGAAGAAACGCTTAATCCTCCAATGAACTACTAAACTTAGCTGAACCTCAATGAAATAAAAATTCCAAAATTCTCTTCCGAACATAGAATAAGTTAACACAAATTACAAAACTAAACTCCACAAAGAACCAACATTAAAACCAATTATTTCCACCAGCTAAGAAAGTTATTATGTAAGTTTTCTCAATTAGAATTCCTCTCCTACCCTTAGCGCCCAAACAAAAACCTAAAGCAGATAATAAGCAGAAAGAACAAAACAAAACCTCGTCGACTTCTTCATCTCTTTGAAGACCGACGCCACTGGCTTCCCCTTGAGGATCCACGTCATCTTTATCATCCTCATCGTCAATTACACCTTCGCTGTTACTAATCGATTCGATAGCTCTTTGGCACTGTTCCAGCACAGCTTGCAAAGTCTTCCTCGTAACACGAACCTGATCTTTCTCTTCCACAACTTTTCTCTTCATCCCCCCGACTTCCATCGCAAACGATTCGTTGCTGCTCGAACCCGTTACCTCTATCTCCATCTCGCCAGCCCTAAAACAAATCTAAAAGAAAATTCACCTAAGATCCCTGAATTTCAAGCCATATTGAATCTAAAAAAGAAAAAAAAATGAAATTCCCCTATCACAGGGAAATCGCAAATGAAAGAAAAGGGGGGTAATTGAATTTATTAGAATTAGGGAAAGGAAGAACACAGGGTTGCGTGCCCGACAACACGGGCTAATTAAAAAATTTATAATTTGGTCAATTTTATTTAATTGTTTATTATTAGTTTATTTATATTAAATTTGGTGTTTAACTCCCAACTTCTGTACGTATTTATCTAAGAACAGTGTTTTGTTTCGTATTAGTTTGTCCGAAGTAAAACGTACATTAAATACTTCAAATTACATTAACATTTAAATTATAAGTATAATATATATTAAATATATAATTTTTTAATTATTTTTAATAAGTTTAATTATGGATTTCATTCATCTATTTAACGAAAATTAAAAAATTAACATCTTTGATTCAATTTGTTTGAATCACTTTAAAAAAGGAAGAACTCTAAAGTTGGGGTTTTTTTTTTTTTTTCAAATAAAAGGGAGATCATGACATTGACTTACAGAAAGAGTTCGGTCAAAAGAAAGCCAACAAAATTGGCTTTCACAAACGAAGACATAAAATTTGGGATGTCATACTAGACAACATAATCATCATCGCGGTTCCTAGAATCAAAATTACAACATTTACGCATTTTCTTCCTCAATCATTAGCACATTTGTTACCTTATTGGTAAATATGTTAGACACAACTATATTGGAAGCTTGTCAACGTAGTCCTGCAAAGAGAGCCAAAAATTAAATTTGCATTAGAAAAATATTGGTTAAAAATTTTCTCAACTCCTTTCAATTTCAAAATTGAGTAAATTGATCCATTTTAAAAATTGAAACAATTTAATTATTGTTAATTTCGAATGTGAGCAATTAAAAAAAATTAATTACGACATTTAATTATACATAATTTCAATTGGTATAATAATAATTATTGATGTTACCATAGGTGCAGCTTCAAGTTTTAAAATAATTTTATCAATGTTCATATTATTGGCAAGGTAGAGTCCATCTCTAAGTGCCCAAAGTTTTGCAAATATGTTGATATAGGGGCCAATAAAACTAATAATATCTTATGATCCAATTACCACAATGATATCGAAAGATGGTATTTGCTCCAGCAACTACTAAGTTTCCAAAGGAAGACCCATTCATATTAAGTTGATGTTGGTTGATAGGAGGCGACCAAGAATGCAGAAACAACAAAATTTATGAGTGGTTGAACCGTTTGACCTACTAGTTTTCAATTCAAACTGTCCAGTTTCAACAACATTGTTGAACTCCACAGACAACACCCTCAAATGATCTTTAATTGGATTACGTGGCATTAATAAAAAAGCCAATGCGATCAATTTAAAGTTGTATACAAAACTATGTAAGAAAAAATATATATCAACTTTTACTTTGATTCTTTGAAATAACATTTAAAAATTTCGCTGTCCTAAACTAAGTAGCGGAGCCTCGTTACAGCTCAGGAGGCCAAGTTTAAATTTTTCAAAGATGAAGAGACTTTTATAATCTTTTTTCATTATATTAGTGTATAAACTCTAAATCTTAAATCCTAAACCCTAAACTCTAATCCTAAATCCTAAATTCTAAAAGGTGCCACTAAGAACTCATTATCAGCCTCAACGACACAAGTTGTCGGCTTAGAGAACACATCAAACAAAGGGTGGGCTCAAGCTGAAAAAGGATTATGAAAGTAGTTTGAAACAATAGCACACATACCCGTGTCATCGGTTTACTGAAAACCATTATCATCCACATGCAATTGAATATGATTTACCCGCTCACGCTTCAACGCATGTGCATGAAATTATTTAGTGTTTGCATCATCGTAACACAACCAAAATACCTTCAAGCGTTGCTCATTTGATCAATTGAAAATTCAACCTTTAAATATAAGGATTTGCACGATGTGAGCAAATGTGCTCATTTGATCAATTGAAAATTCAACCTTTAAATATTTTCAATATTTTAAAATTTTCATTTTGAAATTAAAAAGTTTTTTCTTAAAGTTAAACATATACATAGCAAAATTTCATTTTGAATTTTAAGATTATCCCTTTACTTATTTAAAAAATACACTATCTAATTAAAATTTTTAAAATAATTTTTATATAACGAATAGATATTGATTATTTTTAAACTACACCATCAGTTTACATTTCACCTAATAAGGTCATTTATTAATATTAATTTTTTTGAATATACTGGTGTGATTACATGGTAGTATCTG
Organism: Gossypioides kirkii; assembly: GCA_005610355.1. NCBI lineage: Eukaryota > Viridiplantae > Streptophyta > Magnoliopsida > Malvales > Malvaceae > Gossypioides > Gossypioides kirkii. The sequence goes on along the minus strand of CP032247.1, from coordinate 16,410,784 downwards.
TTCATACTTTCTTAACCCTTTGGCAACGCGCACACACCTTGCACACATAAGTGCTCGAACTCGGGACCCCTAGGATGAATAACATCCTCTATTTCACTGGAACCACTTGTTGAGTTCTAATATATAAAAAAATAAATTAATATGTTTTAATTTTTACATATAATCATGAGCACAAGTAATAACTAATTTAACTTAATTTTTAATGAATTAATATTTTTTATTATAAATTAATTAATATTTTTATCCCATGTTGACAATGAAATATATATACGTGTGAAAATATGTAAAAAGAAAATTTACTATTATATTTTATTATCTAATACAAATGATACCTTACATATTTGATATTACCAAAAAAAAATACCTTGCATATTTGAATGAAAAAATAATATTTGGTATATTATAGTAAAGCTTTTTAGACTCTACAAAGTTAAGGGGTTGACAAATGTGGGTATAATAAAATATTAAAAAAGAAGAAGACATATGACATTTTTTTAAGGGATAATAACATATTTATCTCCTATAATTTAGAAAAATGTTCAATGTGGCACCTAAAATTTTTAAATGTCTAATTTGCCCTTGTACTTTGTTTCTATTATCTAAAAAGGCATTTTTTAATATTTTAATATTTAATATTATAATTTTCTATTTTTAAAATTTAAATTTAAAATTTTTATTTTAATTGCCACATGATATTTTTTGATTAATCAAAACATGCTATGTGACACTTTTTTTTTTTGCCAAAATTACTTAACATATTTTGTTAAGATTTTTACAATTTTACCCTTTGTATTTATATTATAGCCCTCCTAAAATATATATGGGCCCCTCAAATATTTTTATAGGATTAAAAATAATATTAAAAAAATTATTCTTAATAAAAAAAATCTTCTTGAAGAAAATTAATTACTCATAATGACTTTTGAATGATATTTTTATTAAATAATAATAAATTAATGTTTATTTATAATTTACTTAACATAATAATATTTTATATGTAATATTATATATATATATATATATATATATAAAGAAAATAAAATATTAAGAGATTTTTATCATCTTTCTTTTTCATATTCATGCTTGGTCAGAAAAAAGGAAAAAAAATTCTTTATCATTTTTCCTTCAAATTTGAAGTATAAGGTATGATTTTCTTTAAAATTTTTATAGATTTTGAATCTTTAAAACTTGTTTTTTATATGTACTAATAGTTTTTTGTTTTGTCAAGTGTATTAAAAATTACCATTTAAGAATATTGATGGAACTTGAAAGTTTATAAAATTAAGTGAAATGTGTATGTTTTTGGATGAAAAATGATTAGGAGACGATTTCTAACTTGTTAGAAGTGTAAAAATGAAAGAAAAATAGCTAAATAATGTTATAGTAAGTTTCGGCCAAAATGGAGGGGAGGAAGAAAACCTTGGTCATTTTGTTTAAAATTATGTCAAATGATAGCTTGTGAAGCAGTGAATATTCCTGTGAAAATGGAATAAAAATGGTTAACCAAATCGAAAGTTATGTGAATTTCGGATTAGGAAATGATAATGGGTATTACAGATATTTTTTATCAACATTTACAACAAAAATCCTAAAATATAGTAAATGCTATATTCTTAATCTCAAGCACCAAAACTTTGATACGAAAGTTGAGAGAAGATGGCTGAGACAATTTATTGGAAGTTGTAAAAGCATTTTGTGAAAAGCACAATATTGAAGTTCTTGATATATATTCTCTATATATGGTAAAACGTGATTATCACCAACATGTTGATTTCAATATGAAGCATCGTTATCGGGTTGAGATATTCAATGCTGCTATAGATTCTCAACTTATTGTGCTAAATAGTAGATTTAATGAACGAATAATTAATCTTCTTACCCTTAACTCTGCTTTGGATCTAAATGATGGTTATAAATCCTTCAATATGGATGATATTTGTTGTATTGTAGAAAAATATTTTCCTTTTAATTTCACTGAGCAAGAGAAAGTAATATTGAAGTATCAACTGCAACATTATAAGCTGCAACATTATAAGCAAAATGTTCCAAATCATCCGAAATTGCAGAATTTATCCATAATTTTTGATCTTTATCAAGGATTAGCATATACACAAATGCCAAATGTATATTTTCTTGTTGATAGATTAATTCTTCTTTTGTTGACTCTTCCTATTTCAAATGCAATTATAAAAAGAGCATTTTTGGTGATGAAAATTGTTAAAACAAAGCTTCGCAACAAAATGGAGGATGGATTTCTTACATATAATATTGTTTTTTATATTGGGAAAGAGATTGCTAAAACTTTTGATTCAGACTCTATATTTAATGATTTTATTTTTTTGAAAGAATGTCGTGCATAATTTTAAGTAATGATATACTATTTTGTCTCAATTGTTAGATATTGCTTATTTTGAATTGATTTTTATATGTTTAAATCGATTGTCATGTTGAAATATTATTTATTTTGAATCGATTGTTTATATGTTTAAATCGAGTATTACATAGTACTTCTAATTTTAGCTTGACCCTCCCGAAATTAATATACTGACTTCGTCACTGCCTAAATTCATAATAAAAACTTAAGAATCCTATATTCAAGTATTTAACATTTTTATTTGTTTATTTGACTTTTCATGTGTGTAATATTAAAAACGTGACCATTTAAAAATAAAATGTGAAAAAAATATAAGGAATGAGCACATAATTGGATTTCACTTTTTGTTATTGTTAATAAAATTTTTAGGGTTAAGATTTGGATTTAAAGTTTAGGTTTATATTCTATAACAATAAGAAAAAAAGTATTTTTATGAAATAAAATTGATTTTTAGAATTATATTAACAATAAATAAGTCATGCAATAGGTAAAAGGAATAACATTACCTTCATTTCCATGAGAGTGAAATGAAAAATCCTCCCATAAATACTGTTTTTTTCTTTTCTTCCTGTTATAAATTGATTTAAAAAAAAAGAAATTGTGAGAAGACAAAAGGCAGAATAAAACAGGAGATAGAAAGAGTACTGAAATTAATGGTTCAGTCAAAACGACTGATATTTATGCCTCAGATCACGGATTGTACTTTTTGTTTTTAACTCAGTCAAATCAACTGATGACGGATCACCATGTCCCGACATAACCCAGTTGGACCCCACACCACCAGAGCTCAGCTGAACAACTCTGATCGATTCCGAAAATCGTCTGGGCCGATGGGTCCATTTCGTCAATTCACGGGTGGCTTTGCAGTTGAAAAGAAACGCAAATAAAACTTTTTAGAAAAATAAAATTATCTAAATTCCACCTCTCTATTTTAAAAAAATTGATAGTTTAGTCCTTATATTTGAATTTGTCAAAATTTGCTTCTTTTATTCTCATAAAAATCGAAAAGTTAGTCCAAATAAGTAATGTTGGTAAATTATCTCATTAAATCATTTACTCTTAACATCATTAGTTTAGTAATTTATATGCAAACAATTAGTAAAATTTAGCAGTTAATTTATATGTACTAAATTAGTAAATTATAAATAGTTCAAGGTCTTGTGTTGACCAACTATTAAACTATCTTATCGTTTTGCATAATGTAGGATAGGGGTGCTTAATCGCTTAACTGATCGGTTAATCAAATTGAATTAACATTAATCAAATTAATAGAACTTTTTAAATCGTTAATCGAATCGAATTTTTTTCAAAACAAATTAACCGAACCAAATTATTTTGGTTAATTGAATTAACTCAATTTTTTCTGTTTTTATTTTTTGTTAAAACAAGTAAATTGATTTATTTAACCGAATTAACTAAAATTAACCAAACTGGTAACATATAATATTAGTTTTTTAAAAATTCGGTTAATTCGATTAATTACTCGATTTTAAATTGAATTAACTGATAACTGAACATTAAAAAAATCATTAACCTACCTCGACCGAATTAGATCGATTAACCGACTGATTAACTGAATTAATTCGGTTCGGTCGGTTAATTTGGTTTTAACTGAAATTTAAACGCTCCTAATGTAGGAGGATCAAATTCTTATAAATTAAAGTAGAGGAACTAATTCCTAGGTTTTAGTAAATAGAGGGATAGAATGGAGAATTAGACCACAGAAAAAGGCGCAGAATTAGACGTGTACAACGGCTCCCTTCGGTTTCGGAGGGAGGAGGGAGGGCTTTTAGGCTTTTCCTTTGCTTTGACCAAAACGGGGTTTCCGTTGAGCTCAAGGAGTTCCGATCCAAAGGAGAGAAAGTCTCTCTTTTCTCAGATTTACGCTTCTTCCTTAATCGTCATTTTTTCTCTTCTCTTCTACATTTTCCCTTTTCCCTTCTTTTTCCACTAATTACGTTTCAAATTCACGTAAATTTCTTTTTTTTGGGATTAATTTTAGGGTTATTTTGGTTTGAATTTGAGTTTCTGTGCGTTTAAATGTTGTGAATGAACGGCATTATTGAAATTGATGAGTACAGGCTGCTAATCGTTTGATTTTGTGAACTGTTTGGGATGTGGTTTTTTTAATTTCCGAGAGCTCAGAGGATTATTATGGCTACCAAAAAGGATGAATCAACTTTGCTACAGCAGGTTTTCATCAATCTCTCTTCGTTTTTTTAGTTGAATTTCTAGCTCGTTTATGGAAGGCTTTGCTGTTCAGTCTTCAGAAGCAGAAAGGACGGGACAACATTGTGTGTTTTTAATGGAGATTTTACTTCGTTTTTCTGTTATTTTCAGAAAATGGCTAGCAAAAAGGAAGACCCGTCTAAAGCACAACAGGTTTTGATCGATATATATTTTTATTTATTTTCTTCTTTAATTTTCAACTCAAAAAAAATCGTGATTTCGTAGAGATTTTACGTTTTCTTTTTTGAAATGACTAGCGAAAAGGAAGAGCCGTCTCTAGTACAACTGGTTTTGATCGATATACATTTTCTTTCTTTTCTATTATTTTTCTTCTTTAGTTTTGTATTAGTTTTTTTTTTTTGAAATATTTTAGTGTTCAGTAATTCTTTATTTTCTTTTATTTTTTAATCAGAAAATGGAAGAGCCGTCTCAAGCGCAACAGGTAGACTTTTTTTTCTTGTTCACATTATAGTTTTTATGGAAAATTTGGACTGAAAGCTCTGATTGTGCGGATATAATTTTGTTGGCAGAGGATGATGCCCAAAAGGGATGAGCGGGAGCCATCACAAGGAAATCAGGTGTAGATGAATCTTGCTTTCTTTTCTGATTCTTTTTTCAATGAAAGGATGTCAACCATCAGTGAAAAACAAAAGCTAAAACTCTGATTTTTAGTGGAGATTTTGTGCTGAAAATCAAATTTGTTTTTCCATAAGGGAGATGCATCAACTGCTGTAGCTCCTCCAGGTCCAGCCAGTCCACCGAATAATCTGAATTCTCGTAGTGGCAACTCGGCAAACAGCTGTAACCCCATTGTGAGTTGTTAATATTCTTAGTTTTTAATTATTGATTGGAAGTTGCACCTGATCATCTAAATTACCATGCTGTCATCTTTGTCATCATCAAAATCTTGCTTATAAATCTTTGTCTACCACTTATCAACATCTTATGTGCTTGAGCCTTTTGAACCATTTCGTGGAAGGATTGCCTATATGGCAGTTATTCTCTTTTTGATTTTGTCATGTTTATTGTAGCTGTTACCAACCACATTAAGCAAAGTGACCATGAGGAATTTGGATGCAAGAGAATGAACTTTGTACTGTATTTTAAGTCCATTACTAGGTTTTTTTGTATACCTTCCTAAGTTCTTTAGTTACGCTGTCTGCATTCCCTGTTTCTTAAGCATGCATCTTTCAAATCTGTAAAAGTTGGTGCATTTCAAGGTGTAAAACTTTCTCGCAGGTTTTAAAGAGTGGGCCACTTTTTCTATCATCAAAAGGTTTGCATACTTTGCTTTTGCAATTTAATTTAGTTACTCATTTGCCTTTCTCTACGTTTTGTGAAGCACTATTTTGCTTTTATTTACTAGAAAAATGTGCATTATGAGGGTTTTATACTTTGCTTTGCAATTTAATTTATTTACTCATTTGCTTTTCTTTCTTTCCTTATTTTTATTTGATTAAAGGAATTGGATGGACATCGTGGAAGAAAAGGTGGTTTATTTTGACACATACTTCGCTGGTTTTCTTCAGAAGTGATCCTGTAAGTACTTGCAATTAGGCAGATTGTCAGTCTCTTGGAACAACAATTGAATAATCATAAATATGCAGTAAAGGTAAAATGATGTACTGTTTTTCTGACTATACCAGGCTTTAGGATCCCAGGGATGATACTAATTTGGTACGGTTATCTTTTATATGGTCTAGTTCTCTCTCAATCAGAAGAATCTGGTTGTTGAGTTTTATTTCCTCTTCTGTGAATGCTATTAGTGGCTAGAATATATCTCAACCAAAAAGATGAATTAAAATGATACTAATTTGCTATGATTGTCTTTATGTGACTAGTTCTCTTTCAATCAGAAGCATTTGATTCTTGAGTTTCAGTCCTCTTCTGTCAATGACTATTAGTGGCTAGAATATATTTCAATCAAAAAGATGAATGAAAATGAGACTCTGGTGTCTTTTTCACCCAGCAGGTCTTGTCAATGCTTTTACAGTTTTTAGGTTATCTTGGGACAGACTGAGTAAGAATATCCGGAAGCCTTCATGCTAGATTAAGCCCAGGAAATCCGGAAACCTGACCTAAAATTAAATAATTATTGTGGCTAATAAATCCGTGAAATTTACCAATCAAGAAGAAATTAATGTTAATTTAAGTGATCAATCATTAGCAATTTGTATGGATGTACATTTTTAGCGTGGTAGAAATGATTGTTATTAAACACCGTGTAATTTGACAATTATGGTTTTTCAGCTTAGTATATATCAGTTCTTTTATTCTCCAGCAGAGTACCTTAAAGGAAAGATGGGAATTCTTCAGATGGGTCCTAATATATAATTGGGTTAAACTTAATTTAGATGTACCATAAGATATATGGGGCCTCTTCTACAAGGTGTGGTATTTGAGAGCTTCGCCTCGAGGAATAACAGCAAAACTATTTAACTGTTGCTTCGACTGAGGAAAGGGCTTGGGATAGGATATTTAACTGTTGCATTGGTTGGATGCTATTATTGTTCTATATCATGTTCTCTTTTCTCTTCATTCTGTGCACTAGTGCATTTCTCTCTCTCTTGCTGCATTTTGTGTACTTTATGATTTTAGAATATTAATATACTCTTGCTTACTTCCCAGAATGCTGTTTCTCAGAAGGGGAATGAAGTGAATTTAACTCTTGGTGGTATTGATCTCAACAATTCAGGCAGGTTGGCTTGCATTCTGAAAATATGAATTATTAATTTGTGATATCTTCTCCAAATTGTGAATGAAATCAAAGTTGGAAATGTTTACTAATTCGTGGTACCTTTCAAAATTTCTAGTGTGGTTGTCAAAGCTGACAAAAAACTCATAACCGTACTATTTCAAGATGGCCGCGATGGACGAACCTTCACACTCAAGGTTGTTCATCCCATTCATCTATAATTCTACTTTCATTACTTTTTTTTTTTTTTACCAATTTTACATCATACTTTCCTCTAAAACTAATCAGATTTTCATATTTGCGGCCCTTTGGTTTTACGTTTTCCTTTACTTGATAAATAGTTGTGAGCTTTCTATTTGAACAGCATATATCAAGATTCTGCCAAAACAGTGAAAGATCTTCCTCACACCTAAAGATGATCAAATGAATCTAACCAAGGCTGAATTTAATGAAAAGATGAAGACTTGGTTCTGAGTGACAAACACCTCCGTGTAAACAGAATGCCCTGAACAGGAAATTTTCATCTTTGGTATATAGAAGTTTTATACAAGTAGTTCACTCAATGCCCTGCTGATAGCATTCTTTTGTCCTTTGAGACCCTTTATTAAGAATTTCTTTCGCCACATTACTGGTTTTGAAGGCAGAAATGTACTTCTTATGTGTTTGATGTTATTGGAAAATTCAATGCTTAATCAAATGAAATATAACAGTGAGATTTTGGGAAATCATATGACATGATAGGTTCCTTTTGTTGATGTTGCAGGCTGAAACTTTGGACGATTTGTACGAGTGGAAGGCTGCACTTGAGAAAGCTTTGTCACAAGCACCAAGTTCTGCTCTTTCAGCGGGACAAAATGGCATCTTTGGGAATGATCAGGCAGAAGCAGTTGATGGTTCTAAGGAACCGGGTAAGTTTCCTGCACGACTTATTTATTTATTTATTAATTTTGTGCAACTTTGAATGAGAAATTTATGGGGCTTCATTCATATCTTGCTCCTAATTTAAACATCAGAAAGAATGTATGACATAAGTTCATTATCCTAAAAGTTCAAGCATGTTACTAATCCGGAGCCTTAGATGGTAGTTCCTTCCATTTTTTCTTCTAGGTACCCTCCTTTTTTCTAGTTTTCCTTTCTTTATCTTGTTATTTTTCTTTACAAGCTTGTCAAGTTGTTTCTAGGCTCAAACTTGGTTGGCTCTTTTGATTTATCTTTCCTCATATATGAGATATTGATGCTCTCCTTTTTCTCTTTGTTAGTGAATGATAAACAGCCTGTGAAATCCTCTGTCTTACACAGACCAATTTTACTTGCACTGGAAGATGTTGATGGAGCTCCAACATTTTTGGAGAAGGCCCTGAGATTTGTAGAAGAGCATGGTGAGTTATTCTTTTGTTTTAATTGTTGTAATCTCATCTAAGTATTATGCTAAAGTTCTAATTCCATATACTGGGTAACTGTCTCTAATGCATATATAGTTAAGTAAAGATATGTGCATGTCTGTTTTTATTCATATAATTTTTTGAGATATCCATAATCTGGATAAGGTTCCTGCATGGCTGCACCACTGCTTGTGTGTCGTTTTCTTTATCTTTGTTTCAAGAACTTTCCACATTGTTCACAATTTTAGTGGCCTCAGAAGCTGTGCGTGTGATGTTACTTTCAGTTATTTAAGCCACATGACATAGCACTGTTATTCATTTTCATTGAGCTACTTTTGATTTTGTTGAAATAATTTCACAGGAGTCAAAGTAGAAGGAATCTTACGACAGGCTGCAGATGTTGAAGATGTTGAGCGCAGAATTCGGGAATATGAACAGGGTTTGTCCAAAACACTTTGTATTCTATTTTTTATTTTTAATTGCTTGTCGCTATTCTTTTCGTACAATAGATTTACACATTCAATATTCAAAGGTAGCATTGTAAGTATTTAAATTTGAATTGATGCTCATGTAAGGAAATTTCCTTTCTTACTGCATAGGACAAAGCAAGAAGCCAAAGCTACTTTTATGCTTGTAATTCTACATTACAATGCTCTCTGTTCAGTCTTTGAACTCTTTCTTGGTTGATGATTTTCTTTTGGCAGGAAAACTTGAGTTTTCTCCCGATGAGGATGCACATGTCATTGCTGACTGTGTCAAGGTATGCATTACTAGTTTCTGCAAGATTCTTTCAGCTAAGTTGCAACATATACTTCTGGTATTTTGTTGCTTATTCTGCTTCATGCCATTTGTTCAGTATGTAATTCGAGAGTTGCCTTCATCTCCTGTCCCTGCATCATGCTGCAATGCGCTACTAGAAGCATGCCGTAAGTCTTTCGTTGAACTGGTTTTTTTTTTGTCTTGTAATAAATTGAGGCCATAAGATGCTTTGCCACAATTGGATCTTGATGCTTCTAATTTTAAAGGTAAGTCTATGTTGGGTAATCCTTATTAGAGTTAAATATCCTGCATTTTACTATTCATTAATCTTAAGTAAATATAGGAATATGATATGCTGAGTTCTCAGCATCCCTTGGGTGAAGTTCTTGTATTCTGAATTGGTTGGTTCCCTAAGGAATGTTGTGGAAATTGTCTGGTTGCATATTTTTGAGCTCTATGACTTTGCTTTTTGGATGATTTATTATTACCCAAGTGTCATGATTTTTGAAGATTCGGATTTGTTATTCTGTTATTGAACATCATACAATGATTAGGAACCGAGCACAGTGCTAGAGTCAATGCTATGCGTATGGCAGTATTGGACACGTTTCCTGAGCCCAACCGTCGCTTATTACAGAGGTAGCCGACTCTCACTGTCAGCGCTTGCCCTTTTAAGTATAATGATTTTCTTAGTGCAAATTATATTCGGTATGCAATTTTTGCATTTGTTTCTGAGCATTATGGATATTAATTAAAAGAGAACTGTTAATGCATATAGCGGTTAAAATAAATATATTTATATTATGGATTTAAATGATATGCAAAATAACTCTTGTTGCAGTTAACCTGGCTCTCCTTTAGAATACAATTATTAATAACAAACTATTAGTAGAAGATAAACAGAAGAGTTAAAAAAAAGATCAAGCATAGTTAACGTCCATGCATGTATAAAATTAGAAAATTAGATTAAAATTAAATTATGAATGAAAATAGATATAGAGTGATAAGTGTAGTGAAAATAAGAGATAAGAAGTTCCCCTTCTGTATAGAGTATAAACTGGTTGGTTATCCACAATTACTTGTTGGTACAACAATTTTTCTGGTGCGTAACCCTCTGATATATGTCTCGGTCCTTGCTAAGTGGGTGGGTGGGATGATGTAGTCTTGCAGAATACATAAATATAGAAACTACAATTAATATTCCTAGCACACCAGAATTTAATATGTTCTCAAAAGCAGAATGCATCTCTTAATGTTCTGTTAGTTTTCGGAATTTAAGTTTAATTTTTGAAAATTATGTGTGAAATCCCTTGAGAATGCATTTGGGGGAAAAGAACTAAGATTTCGATCTTATTTCCATGGTAAAGATCTCATCTTTATTCTTTGCCATCTTGGCTTCAACCTGCTTATCCATATTTATCTTTTCTTGTTTCTCTCTTTCAGAATTCTAAATATGATGCAAATTGTGGCTTCTCACAAAAATGAAAATCGAATGAGCTCTTCAGCTGTGGCAGCATGCATGGCACCCTTACTTCTTCGCCCCCTTCTATCCGGTGACTGTGAGATTGAAAGCGATTTTGATGTGGGTGGTGATGGCTCAATGCAACTGCTGCAAGCTGCTGCTGCAGCCAATCATGCTCAAGCCATTTGTATAACACTACTGGAAGAGTATGATAAAATATTTGGGGTAAGCTGTACTGTTTTCTTTTCACAACTGCTTCTAATATGGCTTTCTGTATTCACTATACAGGCAAGTATGTATGCCATAAATCTATGAGCTATAAGGCTTTATCTTTAGTTTGGACTATGTTTTATTTCTCTCTGTTACTTTTGACTAAGCATGATCATTAAGTCAAAATTTTAATGCATTGTCCTGCATGCATGGTGACTAGATTATTACTGTCTAATGGTGGAATCTGAATAAAGTTAAGCTGAGTCCTTATATCCTCCCTAAATTCTTTCATTGTAATTGAATATTTCTAAGTCTTTTATAATATTAATATTCTTAAAGAAAAAAAAAAAGATGAGAATTTGGTTGTTCTTGTTCCATATTCCAATTTTTTATTGCTTTGGTTTGGATTTGGTTTTTACATTGCAGTTATGAGCTCAGCATTTTGTTGGCAGGAAGGTTGTGTTTCCCCTGATATGTACTCTGACTCAGAAGAGAGTGGAAGTGGAAGTGAGGAGGAAGCTGATGATGATGAGTCCTATGAAGATGATGAAGATGACGAGGACGATGAATGTGATGACGAATCACAAGGGTCTGATGAGGATGATGACTATGAAGAAAGTGGAACAGGCAGCGAGGGTGGTCATTCTGTTAAAAGTGATGATAAGGTTTGTTCCTCTACTTTCTTAGACAGGAACTTTTATTTATATCTTGTTTGTAAACTTTAAACATGATGGCAGTAACAAACTTAATACAATTTTTTGGACTATTAAAGCTCTCTTCTCCAGATCTCATTAAGACATTCACCTCTGTTTAGTGCAAGACATGTGCTGAGCTCATAGGTAGCCAGATTTATATTCTCAAATTACATCTTTTTAATGATTTTGTAGATTATCTATCTGCTTCATTTATCTCCATTTGGTGACTCAAGGATTCTATCGTTTGATTGTTTCCATGCCTAATGCCTTTGAATTTATGCTCATGATATGAACTTGAATTACTGCTATAAGATTATGTTCTAAATTATCTTTGCAGCACTACGTGTCAGAATCTGATGGTATGTAGTTCTCTACCCTTCTCCCATATAGGAATTATGATTTTTTTTTCTTTTTGCTCATTTTTTATTTGAAACGTGTAGCTGTCTTCTTACTTTCAGTGGTCCCTCAAATTCAGATTTTGAGTATTGATTCTTTTAACTTAAATAAGGTGAAATTGCAATAAATCAGTAATAAAAAGATGAGACACTATACTTACATGAATTGAAAATAAATTTGCAGGATTATGATTCTTCGAGCTCTAGTTCTGAGTCCTCTAAATCTAGTAATAATGTCAAAGCCACCAAGAAAAAATCAAGTCCACTTCATCCAAATGATGGTTCAAAGAGGAAGGAGGATAACCGAATTAGTAGAAGTTCAGAAACTGAGACCAATAAGCCAGCTGAGCTGTCAAAAGGTGTTCTTGGAGTAACGAAGTTGGAGGATACATCAACTTGTCAGAATTCAATCACATCAGCCTTAAAACCCCCAGCTGTTGGAAATGGACCTGGCCTCAATGTTAGGCAAGCAACTTTGTGGAGAAGGAGTAGTGTAAGTGTTTGTTCTCTTGTTGATGATGTGTTACTGCTATTGGGCTAATTCTTTTTGACTTTTCTGTTGGATTAAGTATTTCCAAGCATTAACCAAATTATAACTGCTTAAGTTGATCCATGTGTTTATAATCTTGTAGTAACTATCATTTAATATTTTGTGTTTGCTTGTCCAGGGAAGCAAGAAACTATCTATGGATTACGTTGATTATCCACTTGAAGAGGAGTAAGTGATGTTTCCATGATCTTTAGAAAAAAACCTTGTATCAATTTGCCTGCTACTGCTTATTTTCCTGGTTATGCTTGAATAACTTAGAGACCCATTAAAAGTTCCAAGCAACATCTAAATCTTCTTTCATGCTTAGGGTGAAGCGATTTACCCTTTGCCTAACTGATTTTTGAAGCCAAAAGTGGAGAAGAACAAATAAATGCAGTCCGACCTTTGTATGTTGTTAAAAATACCTCTATTTTCGTTTCTACTTACCTGATTTTGACCCAATTTTAGGGCTGTGGTTGAGTCACTTGAGGCTGAAAAATCGGACTTGCAAAAGAGACTCACAGAAGAGGTTCTGCTTTATCCATCCTTTTTAGTTACTGTTATTGCAGCATGTTTTTGAGACACTTATATCAAATCATCTTTCTTATTTAGATTGAAAGTAATACCATTCTTGAAGAAAAATTGGAGAAACGAAAGAAGGCACTGCATGAGCAACGTCTAGCTCTTGAGAAAGAGGTATTTTTGTCAGGAGATCTTTTTTTTCTTCTGTGCTGTGTTTTCTGCTTCATGCATTGTGTTAGGTTGCATATCTGTTGGTAAAAAACATGCATATTGTGATCCTAATAAAACATATATGTTAAAGGCACCTGTTCTGCTGAAATATTTTTAAAAAATTTAGTAGAGATCTGCTTTTGCATTTTTCCTTTTGTCTTGAATACCAACATGGCTTAGCTAAAACAAGTCATAATTAGGTGCATTAAAAGCATTTAGGTGCATCATTGTTTGTGTTGGTTCATTTTACTAATGCAAACACTCCTTTTTGAAGGACAAAAATCTTGTATAAATTTGTTGTTAATATTATTAAATGGTACCCAACATCTTTCCATTTTTCCCTAGCAGAAAGAGGTGAGGACTCAATATCAGCAGTAGATGCATGAAAATAAATCTATAACAAGCAACTATATATTTGGTGGAACCTGGAAGCATTCATTTGTTTTGTTGAAAAACCTTTTTATTTTGATTTGGTAATGTATGGAATTTAATATTTGTATTAGCACTTGTAAATTATTCATTAGATAGCACAAAGCTAATGGATTTTTTTTTTTTTTTTTTGCAAGTGCTGTGCTAGTTTTCTGTGAATGACCCACCTTGACTGTTGCTCCTGGTTGTATTTATAGGTTGCAAGGTTAGAGGAAGAGCTTCAAAGGGCGAGAGAAAAGAGGACGGCTCTGGAAGCAGGACTTAACCCATCTCAAGGACCCACATCTCTCCCAGAGAAGATTGACGAAAAGGTAGTCTATGCCCTACCTCAGATTTAACTAGTGTGCCTAATCTTTATTTGCATCAAAGTTTAACTTGCGGATATTATAAAGACAAAAGAAGATCTCAAGGACATAGCTCGGTCAGAGGCAGGCATACGAAATTTGAACAAAATGGTTAATGAGCTGGGGACACAGCTTAATCAACAGCCTGAGCAAAAGTCTGCTTCCATGAGTGACTCATGCACTCAGCGTGAACCAAATCATCAAACAAAAATGTAAGCTTTAAGTTGGTTTTCTCCCAATGTCATATTTTGTGGATATGAGTTACAAAACATTTCTTTGATTTGTCTCTTTGGAGTGGAAAACATGTCATCCTTGTAGTGATTGGAATTGTAAAATACATCTGGAGTTGTTAGGGAACTGTTAACTCGCCAATAATCCTCTTTAGATGTTTATTTATATATTCTTTCTCAATTCCTCCATTCTCATCTCTTTATGAACTTGGTAACCATATACACATGCTTGTTTACTCTTAATACAGGAAGGATAAGACAAAGGCTGAAGCTCCTATGAGATCAAGAAGCAAGGTAAACTCAAATACATTAGAGGCAAAATGATGTTTCCTAGATTAAGAATTTGTTTCTATTGTTTTTCTTTGATGAATTTGCTTCATTTCTTTGAAATCCAAACCTCTCTACCTACTTATTGGAATTTTGAACGTTTAATTTGTTAGCATGGAAATAGTACTAGCTAGCAAATTTAGTTTTCCTGAAAGTCTCGTGAAGATAAAATCCAATAAATGTTCAAATGGTGAGTGATTAAGCTACTGCTCTATCGGTGCATATTCCTAAATGGTGGTTACAAATTGATGTGTGCCGTTTTGAATAATCTAATGGAGTCTCTTAGGCAGCTTTGCTTTTATCTTAAATTCACATCTCATGGCTGTGTGAGAATTTGTTTTAAACGAAATTCTCTGAACCAAGAATCTGCTGCAGAAGGAAATGAAAGTGGACAAAACAGAAGTTGAGAAAGGGAAGAAGCAAGAATCATCTACGGCAAATAAACATAAGAATACGGTTCAGCAGGAAACAGATGTGGACAAAGCTGAATCTGAGAAAGGGAAGAAGCAAGAATCATCTATGGCAAATAAACATAAGAATCCGGTTCAGCAGGAAACGAATGCGGACAAAACGGAATCTGAAAAAGGTAAGAAGCAAGAATCATCTACGGCAAATGAACATAAGAATCCGGTTCAGCAGGAAACGGATGTGTACAAAGCTGAATCTGAGAAAGGGAAGAAGCAAGAATCATCTATGGAAAATAAACATTCACCTCAAAACCAAGAGTTAGATCATTCGACAAATGACAGCAAACCTACAAGTGCAGCAGAGACAGTTTCACACAAGCACCACACTTCAAGTAATTCCAAGAAGTCATCTACAAGGGGTGAGGTATGTTTTATTCTATTTTAACAGACATCAATTCTATCAAACTGCAAAACAGTCTCCTAGAATTTGAACCCGTCACCATCAAAAGTTTCTAATTCAAGATCCAATCATGGTTCTTTTAGTGCATAGTTGGTATCATTTTTATTGATTTTATGAACTAATACTTTTATTCAGAGAGGCAATTCTCTCAATTTAATGCTCATATATAAAACTGACAAATGTGCTGAACTCTATGAAGGAGCGGAGAAGCCAAGCTGCAAATAAAACGCATGGCAAGGAGAAAAGCTGTGGTTCAAGTCAAGGTGTCTCAAGCTCCTCCTCAGATAAAGGCAAAGGACCAGAAGCTATCCAATCTGTTAAAAATCCAGAAAAAGGTAGAGGACCCGACATTAGCCAATAACTCTAGAATCCGAGCAAAGCGGTTCGATAAGATCAAATAAAACCCATTTTTCGAGGTAGGGAATGATCTAAAGGTCATGTTGTCCTACAGTTTAGATTAAGCTCAAGAATTAGGTTAGTCTCTTGCTAGTGGATTGTATACGATCTGCTGATTATGGTGCTTTAGAACCCGAGGAAAGTTTACTGGGAGAGAGGGATGCTATTATTGTTGGTAGGAGACTGACTGGTGATGCCCATATTAACAGCAAGAGAAGAGGCTGATAACCCTTTTTAATCCAAGATGTACATATATATATATATATATATATCAACAAGCGTGTCCTAAATGTAATAAGCTGAATAATTTGAAATCTTGGTGACTGATTTTTGTTGTCAGAGAAACCAAGTAATGTCAGCAAACAGCAACTACATAATTTTGTACGGGCAAATGCAATTTCTAATTTAAGATGTCTTGGTTTATATTGATATAAAATAATGGCCTGATGGAAGTATAGCCAGCCTTTAGTTATTAAATTTCAACTTATAGGTCAACCATTACCATCTCTACATATGAAACAATCATCTTGAAAGGTAAAAATGAAAATAAAAAGTAAAATAACTAAACATGTTATATTGAATGAAGGGAAAAAAGCATGTAGATTATGGGGATAATTTTAAACTTCAAAGGTTGCTTCTTCCATCCCTTTAATATTTCATTGAAAACTTAAAATAACCAACACAACAGGGTTTTTCTTTTGTCCTGTGTTTATTGAACTTACTAGACCATCTTCTTCTTCTTTTCGTTAAATAAAACCGAAAACTTAGCCAAAACGACAAAAAATAAGCCTAGTTACAAGCTTCACGAGCTATCCCCAAGCGAGAATTTGCGACATAAAACAAAATCCTATGATTTGGCTGCTGCAAATTGGCTATTACATTCATGGCAGTGTTCACATTGTTTGGAGCTGTTGCTATTGCCAAGCAAGCACGTGACCCTGCACTGGTATGTAAGAAGGTGTTTTCCATTGGCAGTTTCATGGACAAGCCTTCGAAATGTAATGTTAGTGACGGTACCTCAACTTCCGCTTTTGCCTCAAAGCACGTGTCGAATATCCCTATTGTTGAAAATGGGCCTTTGGCATGTTTCACAAACTCATTCCTGATTGCCTCGTAGAGGGGTTGGACGAATCGGGTTACAACCGTACCCGAATCAATGATGGTCCCTGCCCCAGTATTCGGGTTAAACGCTAGGCATTCAGGGGGGATGGGGACCCGAACCCGGCCAACACTGACCCCGGTTAGGTTTACGTAGTAAAGGGAGGGCCGGTGTGGGCTTTTTAACAACGGGGTGGGTCTAATATTCTTGGGCTGACCCGCAGGCCCGAGTTTAAGGGAGCCCGAAAAATAATAGGACTTGAAACTGGGCAAACAATAGGAAAACACACTTTTGTATAGCGACCCGGATTGTGAAAGTAGTGAAATGGGTCCCGGCCCATACCCAATAGCCCTTGGGGTGGGATTGAATTACCAGAGATGCTGTTAATACATCCAAAAGCAAAATTTGGGAGAACATCGTTTGCTAATGTTAAGGAATCTTGAACCAAGTTGGCGGAGAAAGACGAATCACCACCGTAGGATTGGTTAAAAAAGCAAGCAGCAGCCCCCGTAGCCGGGCATGAGAGCCCATGGACCTGGTTGCATTGTGGCAAGGAGCAATCCAACGAGCCATAACTCGGAGAAGCAGAGGGCAAGAAAGTGGTGGCGGAGCAACCGGTGCAGCCGGAGCAGGGGACCCAAGCAACATCGTTACTAGTATCCAGCACCATGAACATGACCTGCCCCGGGGTTCCGAGCTTGACCTTGACCACGTAGTTGCCAATGCTGATGACTTGTTGGCCTGAAGCAATGGGAACCGCAGTGGTCTTTTGGGCTACGAGGCTGGACAAGTACTTGAGCCTTGCTGGGTCTTTTGAAGCCATGTTGATGACAGTGTCGACCCATGACTCTGGTTTGGGTGGTTTGAATGTGAGCATTTGCCGTATATTGGAATCACCGATAGGTCTTTGTTTTGTGACCGAGAACCACAAGGGCCTACAGCTTGGGTGGAGGATATGAAAAGAGCAAAGAACAAGAGTGTGGCAGTGAAGTCCATGTTTTAGAGCTAGAACTTCAGCTTGAAAGGTGGTAAAGAAGAGGGACATTTAGTGAGTACCCGAAGAGGATTTTATACATTCAATTTAGTGGGAATAGAATTACTGAAATAGCCTCGGCTTGAAATGTTTGAGTAGAGAAATGGGATTAACAAGTTATGTCCTTAATCGCAATGATGTTCAAATCAAATTTAATAATAAAATTAAGGCCCGAATTGCAGGTGATAGTGGGGCAAAATCACAAACTTCCAATGCACCTTGAGATGTGTGGACAGGGGAGGAAATATGGATTACTATCCCGTACGAGTCTCGCCCACGGCTCAAAGACATTGCACTTTCTTATCCATTACTTAGATAGGACCCTGCAAGACGAGAGACTTCAAGTGTACTTTTTTTCTTATTTGATTTGATAGGCTAAAGTAAAGGGTGAGCATTCGATCGAATCGAATCGAATCGCAAATTTTTGAATTAATCGAGTTTTCGAATCCTATTTCATAATCTTAATTCGAATTGAAATTTTTACAAATCAAGTCGAGTGAGATGGAATTCGAATCGAATCGAATATATTTGTTCGAGTTAAATTAAAAATTAATTTGGTATTGTTTAATTTTATAATTTTTAAAAAAATATTTTTATTTAATTTAGAGTTTTTTTAAAAGAGAAAAATAATTTTGGGTTTAGTTTATGAGTTTTTTTTTAGAATGATATTATATTTGGATAAGATAAAAGGTAAAAAATTAAAAATATTTGAGTTTAGTTTATGGATGAATTTTAACTTTTAGGAAAAAATTGGGTAAGATAAAATGTTTGAGTTTTAAGGAAAAATGGGTAAAGTAAATTGAGTTTGAATAATATAAATTTAAAATTAAAAATAATATAGTTTCATTCGATTTATTCGAATTTGAAAATTCAACTCGATTCAAACTCGAAATTCGAAAAAAAAATTCAACTCGATTCGTTTAACTCGAATAATTCGATTCGAATAATTCAAAATTCGAATTTTTTTTCGAATTTTTCGATTTGAATCGAGTTTTACTCATCCCTAAATTAAAGGTAAAATTGAATCATTGAGAAGCGTGGCGAAAAAGGAGTTGTTAATTAAGCTCGTGAATCCCTGTTGAAAGGGGGATACTGCTATTTTGTCCCTTACCTGGGTTTGCATGAGATGGGGAGTCACGGGCGGACATTGACCCTTTTTTTCCCACTAAACACTTATCTTACACTCAAATGTATTAACTACTGCACTTATCTTTTTTAGATACATGTGTTGGGACTGACTTTATATGAGATCACAATAATGGTTTTGTTATTTTCAATGATTCCTCCACCACCACCACCAACTTCACGAGGTTGTCGTAATCAGAAAATATGTATATTCAAGAACAACAAGGGAAGTCAACTTTGCCATAGTCAGACATCAATATATTCTATTGGCATGCAACAGCTCATGTGCCTCAAATTTCCAAAGGAAACAATTCCGCATCATGTGAAGGGAATTTGTAACTGACAAACGTAATATAGGATTATACCGCATCATGGGTCACTCACTTATTTAGGTTCAAAAATTCATTTAAAAAAAATGAAAGAGTTTAAATAAAAAATATAAGTTTAAAAAAATAAATTTAAACAAAAAAAAAGATTCATTTTTTAAATGGGATTAACATCGAGTAAAATTTTTTGGACTCAGCCCTAATTAACCGTATCACTATTGTTTTGTTGTTTTTTCGTTCTTATTTTACTATTATTTTATTATTATTATTTGGATTATATAATTCTTGTTTTATTAAGTTGTAACTATTTAAAGTATTAAAACAACATAAGTAAAAAAAAGAAGCTTAATTTAATATGTAAAATTGGCTTCTATTGCTTTCCCCCCTTTGTTTACCATGCTTGCAAAGAACAAAATCAGAAAAAGAAAAGCTTGCTTTCCATCAATTCTTTTACTAAATCAATTAACATCAATGCAGTGGCGGAGTCAGTATATTAATCTTGAGGGGTCAAGTTAAATTGGAAATGCTATGTAACAATAGAGTTAAACATATAAACAATCAATTCAAAAAAAATAATATTTCAACATGACAATTGATTTAAGTCCTCTAATGGCAACTTTTAATACACTTGATAAAACAAAAAATTATTGGTACACATATGTAAAACAAATTTCAAAGATTCAAATCTATGAGAAGTTTGAAGAAAAACATACTTTATACTTCAAATTTGGAGGAAAAATGAAAAAGAAATTAAATAAACTATTAAATAAAATTAATTTATTATTATTTAATAAAAATATCATTCAAAAGTCATCATGAGTAATTTAAGCTCTTTAAGAAGATTTTCTCCTTGTTTTTATCAAGAATAAATTTGGTAATATTATTTTTAATCTTATAAAAATATTGGAAGGACCCACTTAAATTTTTAGGAAGGCTATAATATATATAAAAAAGAAAATTATAAAAATCTTAAATCTTGAGAGATTATTTATATTTTTAAAAGGATCAGAATGTAAATTTACAAAGAATTAAATTTAAAAAATTTAAACTTTGAGCAGATCATGGACTACATCAAAATATTATAAGGAGATGCAAGGGAGAGGGAGAGGGAGAGGAGTGCACTTACGCGTAACACGCATATAAAAATCATTGTAACGAAGAGAACCAAAACTTAAAAGAAGATCAAAGCATGGAGATGGTGCAATAGCAATTGCAGAGATATCTATAATGGTTCCAAGAATGGCGTCTTCATGGCTTTGAATTACTTATATATATAACGAATGACCTTTTGTTTAATTCAAAAATGTTTTCTTTTAAGTCTTATAATACTTTTTTTTTTTTTATCTCCGAATCAAGAATAATAAATCATTTTTTATTTTGTTGTTTATATAGGATATAAATGGGAATTGGCACGCGGGAGCCATAGCAGTCGCTTGCACCGCCATTTACTCCACCGGTCACCATTTGAACGTGGCTACCAATTTCAACATTTCATATTATTCGATTCAGATAACTTTGCTTTCTTTTCTTTTCTTTTTTTTTTTCTTCTTTTGAACACTAAATTAATTTCAGTTCAATAAAACCAAACATTTTTATAAAATTTAATTTTGGTGCTATTAGGTAATTATATAAAGATGAGTTGATGGGTTCATGCAGGAAGTAGAGATAGAGGCAAAAGTAAAAGGGCACCAAGGAAAGCTTACGTCAGTAGTGGTGGAGGTTCAAAACAAACCCAAAAATGGACAGTTAATTGCGATTGGTACTCAATAGGCGGTTGCTAATGACTATAAATCACCTCCACCTCCACCACAGCTTTAAAATTAAAATTAAATAGGGATAGATTTAAAAAAAAAAAAAACAAAGATAAAGCAATTTTCTAAATGTCTTATTTGATTAGATAATATATGCAGTTATTCTTAATTCATATATTTTTTTTATACATAAATTTTAGGTATTACATTATTAAAAAATGTTGTCAATAATCTCTTTACTCAATTATAAGAGTATTATCTTGTAGGCATGAAATTTAAGTTCGTACATTAATATTCAAGCGTATTTTATACTCTTATTTTAAATAAAAAAAATATGAATAATTCTAGTAATTTTATTATCAACGACTATGATTATGCATAGTAGAGACAAATCTAAAAGGATAAAAAAATTATTGAGCCTTGAATAAAATAGAGAATCTGATTTTTAAGGTAAAACCTTTTATTTTATGCCTTTGAAAATTTATAACTTATAGGTTGATTAATTATGGCAAGGTTGGCAGCCCCGATGGCAGTGGGCAGATAGAATATAATGGTAATGGGGCGCGGTTGGTTTCGGCGAGAAAAAAGCCCAAGCTTTGTTGGAGCAAGCAAAGCATCCAATCCAATGGTAACTCATTTTCAACCAATTTGGGCCTTTTGCTATTTTCTGTATTTGATCCAAATGCTAAATTAAAAAGAAAAACTGAAATATTAAATCAGCCCTTAAATTATCTCAATTTTTGTTATGTCTTTATCACATTTATATAAAGTATTTAATTTTATCAAGTATTCACATTTT
This sequence comes from Gossypioides kirkii, assembly GCA_005610355.1. Classification (NCBI taxonomy): domain Eukaryota; kingdom Viridiplantae; phylum Streptophyta; class Magnoliopsida; order Malvales; family Malvaceae; genus Gossypioides; species Gossypioides kirkii. Next base: position 16,388,596 of record CP032247.1, on the reverse strand, counting down.
TTCTCCATTTTTCTTTTGAATAACAATTTTTTCTCTATATTTGAATTAAAGAAAAAAATGTATTTAAATACATTCAAACTCACGTCATTTTAATTATTATAATAATAATAACACCAACTAAAATAAAATTGAAATAAATCCTAAATACAAGGCACTATATAGCCTTAGCTTTTAATCCTCTGGCCCTTTGAAACTTATATTGAAACCAAAACAAACAACATTGATTATGAGAAACGGAAACTTTTGTAGTAGTAGTTTGGGCACGGCTAACAGTGAACTTGGATCGGGTACCCATTTCTTTGCCTACAGGATCACCATAGCTTACCTCTTGCCTCTAACATCAAAACGCATAGTTAATGTTCTCTATTATCTTTCAAATTTTTAGATGCTATAAAAAGATAATTATTATATATCTATATTTGAATTTTAAAAATTTTAAAAATAAAAAATATATACACTATGTTAATAATATTTCTTTTGAAAAGGAAATTCATTCATTCATGTCATGAATGGGATCATACAATTCGTGAGGAAAAGTTAAAAACATCTTTCGTAGGGGGTGAAGGACAAGCTCCATCAACACAATAAAGACTTCAACTTTAGCATCAATAGAACATTATGGCATGTTGACAATTGGCTTCATCACAACTCAAGCACGATATATCTGGAGTGATTGCAAGCACTTAATATGATAAAGAATTAAACATCCATCAAATTGGAGAGGACGACAATAAAACCACCCCTAAAATCACTTGTAAAAGCAAGATTACATGAATAAGCAAGACTAAAAGACATGTTACAAGAGAAGACAAAAACTTCTAAAAGTAAAGACTTATTAAACAATAGAAAACAAGATAAAAACATATAAAATTTAAGACAACACTGGTCCAAATCGACTCGTGAAATCATTTATTATCCTAAAATACTCTCAAAACATAAACAAATTTAATAGCTGATGAAAAGCCATCAACTTTCCAAGAGAAATTGTTGGTGACCAGTGGACGTTTAACGATTACAAGCATCGTTATCTATTCGTTATAACTTGTAAAAACACTAAAGATACTCACAAAATATATCTACAGACTAAAAAAAAACACATGAAGTGAATGAAAACAAGAAAAAAAAAGAATTGGTGAAAGGGAGAAAAAGACATGCGATAACCAACCTGAAAACTGACATTGTCGCAGCAAAACAAAAAAAAAAAAAGAAACAAATTGCTTGAAGAAAAAAGAGAAACATATATTATTATTATTATTATTATTATTATTATTATTATTATTTAATTAGTGAGATTTATAATATATCTTTAATAACATTTACAAATGTAATTCTATTTATTAAATATTATTTTTATTTAATAAAATATTATTAATATTTTGATATAGAATTTAAACATTTTATTGAAGTAACATCTTAACTAAGATTTATTATTTTCATTTCACTTAGGAATGTAAAATCGATTTTATTAAAATTTGAGACAATAAATTATTATAAAGAACTAATTTAATAAATAGTGTAACTAGTACTTTATTATTATATTATGATAGATGAAAAGTTATTATAGAAGATAAAAATAAAACATAACAAATTAGTTTTATAACAAATTTAATTGTTATAACAAAATATTGTTATAAATGATGGGTATTATAGAAAGGATTGGCTGTATATGAATTAAAGAACCAAACCACGTAGCATAGCAAGTAGCTATCAAGACTAGACAAACAAATTAGAAAAAACCCTAAGCAAACGTAGTTGCACGACCAACAAATTGATCACTGATTGATCGATAAACCAATGTGATTAGACGAGCAACCAATGGTGTTATATCCTACTTGTGTTAGGACACATGGCAAATCTAGATATATATAATTATAAAACACATTTAAAAAATATATTTAATACAAATTTAATATAATTATAAAACACATTTAAGAAGTCAATGCAATAAAAGTATTCAAACATTTTATCAGACACGAAGTAATTGTGACATTTATAGGATTCTCCGCCCTCAATCCCTAAATTAAAAGTAATTCTCTTTTTTAACTTTGAGTTCAGTCCAAATATAAAAGTAAAAAAGAGAAGAGATTGGTGTATTCTTGAAGCTATGGCATAACATGCAAAGATGATTGTGTTGATAATTTTTTAGTCAATAGGAGTTGTTAGATCCTATAATTAAGACAAACTAAAAACATCTTTTTCAACTTTAAATCTTCTTAATTATCATTATACCCAGTGAGTCAATATCTTTAAACATGCTAACATTTGTCTCTTATGATTTTGTGCGTGTGGATTAGGTTTATAAATTTCTTTTATTCTTTTTTCTTTTATAAAATTTAAATACAATTAAATGATTTAGGATATTTTTAAATAAACTTAATTAAATATTCTTAACACGAATTAATATTATATAAGTTGTTATATCCCTAGCAAAACGAGACATGTGATAGATTGTTGAATGGTTTGCAAGTGACCCTTCGCAAATTCCTCGTGGATCGGCTTGCAGACGATCCATAACACACCTCTTGTGACACATCCCTCATTAGGATTACTTAAGCTTAACCGATTTATATGACCTCAAGGACGAGTTAGGGTAGGAGTAACACACACAATAACAACTAACTTACAATGACATTGACACCTAACCAACCCGCATAATCGGGTTGTACATCATATGGATGGCCATGTGGCACTACAAGACAGAGGATGACTTACTATATAAGTTAAGGTACAGAAGGATCTTTCTCTCCTATACATAGTAAACTCTACAATCTCTCTCTTTTTATTGTCTACTTTTATTTCCACGACTTTCTGCATAACTTAAATGAACCAGCATTCCCCACCCTCTCCTCCTTACCGTTAATAATACATTTACAAGTACAAATATATATTCAACCAACTATACTATAAAATTAAATTAGTATAAAACACACAACATACAAAAAAATCGGACAAAACTCACATGTATATAACATATGCACATAATATGATAAAACCCCACAATCATTTTTATATGATAAAACTTGAATTTATATATTCAATTAAAACAAATAATATGTTTTTAATTATATTCAATTAAGTAAAAATTACTAATTATAAAGATTATAAAGATTATATATATTTATTTACAAATAATTATATTTAAATCTAATTATTAGATAAAGTGATAGCAACGTAATATCATTGCAGTGGAAGATTAATTGGGACATCAAATCTACTTTTCTTAAACAAATTTGAATTAACATCGATCTCTAGTTGTCGGCTTTGTGTTGTGAAAACAGGAGAAGGTGTATCGAGAGATGAAGACCAACTGTGCGTGTTTTGTCGCATTACAACTTCGCTTTGGAAAAGGCGAATCAATATTTGCGAGAACTTTCCCTAGCAATTCATTATATCCCACCAACACTTAAGAGACGTAATGAGTTCTGACGATAATCGAAAAGTCAAACATTTCGGGTCCATTTGTCAAACTATATGCCAAAGAAAAACTCGTGTCCGAAGTTATCGAAACATGGTCATCTATCAGTTGTAAAAGTCAAATTTTATGTGCCGAAGACAAATTTGAAAGAAAAAAATTTTATGTACCGAAGACAAAGTTGAAAGAAAAAAGGTGGGAATTTGAAACCAAACTCATTTACGATATTTATTATTTGTAATTGTGATGTATGAATTTTTTTTATTTTGTATATATTTTTGTGTGAATTTTGTTCGAATTTTTTTTAAATTAATTCAATTTTTATTTTATTTTTATTCGTTATGCATTATATGATATCTATTTATATATATATATATATATTGTATTCGTAATTGTACTATATTTTTATTAGTAAAACTTTCAAAAGAAATTCAAAAATGTTATCCATATCGTTTAGGGGCGGAGCCAAGAGAGCGAACAAAACCTCAACCCCTTCAAATAAAAAATTTCATCTTTAGCCTTTTTATAATTTTAAAAATTTTAAATTAATAAATGATAAATTTATATTTTAGCCCTCAAAAATAAAAAAATTAATTTAATATTTTAAAAATTATAAAAATATAAACAATTAAAATAATAAAATTTCACTTTTATTATTATAAAAATATATAATTTTATTCCGGGTCACTCAAAATTTTTTTTTGGCTAGCCATGATATATCTTAATTTCACAAATACAAAAAAGAAAACATTGAAATGTAATGTCGTTGAAATTACGTCTGAGTAGCAAAACAAAGAACGCAGGCTTGACTTTCCAAGTTTGTTTTTAAGTCCGGTAGCGTCCCAAATGCTCTAGGTTCGTCGTCATCGATCTGGTACGACGTGGTTTTTCTTTTTCCTGTGTGCTAGCTTGGCTTGCTGCATGCCAGTGTTGAACGTCTTGATGATTAAGAAACACCAGAAACAAGGCGGAGCGAGTGGTGGATTTTGTGTTTAGCTTATTTTGGCCGACAATGAAAGCTACTAAAAGTCTACCATCGAGAAGTCCACTGCCAATCGCATGCATGCATTCGATCAAGTATATGCCCTTCTTCAATGAAAATCTCCTAGCAAGTTGGAGGTAACATGGGGACCCCAAGAAAAATCACCAAATTTCACAAACAAATCTTCATCGCCCCTCTTCCATATCCATGCCTTGTTCTCATGTTCACATAATAGTACCCCATGCATTCCACTTTGCATTGCTTTCTTACATCGTTTTCACATGGCCTTTTTTTCCCCAGAAAGAAAAGAAGTTAATCTGCACCCACTATCCTCTTTGAATCCCCTTATGTTTCGGATAATGTCGGGGCAAAGCAGCAAGAGAGACAACGAATCATGCAAAGGATGGAAATCTTGTGTAAAAGATATATGTCTTTGTCATCCATTTTTTTTTTCTGTTCAAATGTCATCTTTTCGGCTGAAAGGCAATTGTAGATGCCTGTCTTGTTCTTGCCGTCAAACAAGCTTAGAACCTTAGGCAAAGCAGCTGATTTGAGCCTCCTTTTTGGGTTCATGCTAGTCTTTAATCATTTTATGTAATTGTTGTGTTTGGGGCCTGTAAGATTTAAGGTATAAAGGGAAAAAAGAAAAGGTTTTTGAGTTTCAGAACTGTAATAGTCATTTTAAAGTCAATTTGGTGTCCCCAAATGTTTTCCTTGTGATATCAATTTGTCCCTTGAATTTTGATTGTATTGGCACCCAAAATGAAGCAATGTATTCTAAACAGAATAAACGGCGTATTAATTTGTTGTTAAACTAAAAAAAATCATATGTAAAGTAATGGAACAAAACAGCAAAGACAAATCTGGATTTTGCAAATCTTATTACACAACAAAGACTCCCGACATAAGGCAAATTAAGTCAAATCTGAACAACCACGTAAAATGATGAAAGTTAAATGCATTGAGTGAAAAATAAATAAATTTGCAAGGAAAATGAAAGTACTGTGGAGCTAGAAAATGAAGATGGTCGTGTGGTAATGATAAGTAAGAGAAAGGAATGGGGAGAAATGGTCAAAGAAAGTGGCGCCATGTTATGAAGAGATTTTGGGTTTTCATTCACAGACAGGCAATTAGATTGGTTGGCTCATTTTTCTTTTTTCTTCATTTGCCAGCCAACTTGGAAACAAATAAATAAAACAAGACTTTCCCCTCATGGCATTCGCCACAGCTCACCCCACTTGGTAATGAAAATATGAAATTCCCAAGACATTCCCATTACGACATTCCATTTCATGTTTGATTATTATTATTATTATTTCCTTTAATTTGATTAAAAAGGTTGTGCACGAAATAGGAGGCGAACTTGTTGGAGGCCAATATATACAATTTGCTTAACCCAAGCCTATGAATATAATTTTTTTACTAATAAATAAAAATATAATGCGTTTTAGCGCACTCGAATTCATGTCATCATGCATTAATAATAATATTTATATCAATCGAATTAATACTCTATTAACAAAAAAACCAATATAATCTTTATATTCAATTTTTATGTTTTTCAAACTTATTCATAATATTCATTGCAGTCTATGCATCAAATACAAATTTAAAAAGTGTATTATAATTTTTACTGATTTAAAAATAAAATCATTAATGGAATGTTGTTTAATTTTAATGTCATCTTAATTAATACATCATTAATTGAAGACTATCTCAGCAACAGCAAGATAAGGTAAGTTAACTGAAACAACCCCATTCCTTGGAACTTCCTCCATCAATACAAAACACATTCCATCAACCCCCCATTTCCATTTCTGTTTGTTTTTTAAGTCAAAAGAAGAAAAGAAAAAGAAGAAGAGATAGACAGAAGAATAATTATGAGTTGAATTCCCCAACTACTATAGTGATAGTCTCTATACCCATTTTTCATTTACTATTTTCTTCAAGAAAAAAGAAAGAAAGAATAAAAGTTTTTCAATAAGTAATTATAAAGATATTATGTAATTAACACAAACAAGACACCAGGAAAGTTTCGAAAGATTACATAATATCATTCCATTAAAAAATGCATAATGATAAATTTAGTTTTATATCTTTTTATCAAATTGACTTTTTTTTAATTAAATTTATCTCTCAACCTTTTAAAAAATCAAATTAATTATCAAATTTTAAAGAGAGTCAAATTGCTTCTTTTTTAACGAAAATACTAATAAAAACGTTAAATTTTTAATCACGACAACCCGTATAACAAGTCAAGTGTATTTCTTCTTTTTTTTAATTTTGAATTTTCTTGAATATTTTTTTAAATTATTTCTTGACATGGTAATAAGACAAATAGTATCATGTCATAATAAAATACACGTGAACTGTCATGCAGGTTAACATATCAATATCGTTAAAAAATTAATGTTTTAGTCGCATTTTTGTTAAAAAAATTATTGGACTTTTTTAAAAGATTAATTGTTAAATTCAACTTTAAAAAATAAAAATCAAATTAATAAAAATGCTAAATATATCATTATCATTGAAAAATAGAAAAATATATATAGAAATGTACATAACACAATTTATCATAAAGAACTTTTTACAAATACAAATATAATGTAGGCTATAAGTACAATGTAAGTACAAGTAAAAATATATGTCCAAACAAATAAAAAAATATAATTAAATTATTGCACAATACAAACGAACAAAAAATAAAAATATAATCCGAATTTAAAACCCACATAATACAATTGGAAACTCACATGTATTGTAAAAACTCAAACTTGAATAGTTAAGATCCAATTAATGGAGTAAATTAAGATGATGAAGCTACATAGTCAGCTCCAAACTCGGCTGCCTAAAGAGATAAGCTATGTGATTAGGTAATTATTTAATTTGTATCCATCTCCCCTAATCAATAAATTCGTCAACTATTAGGTATTTGATAAAAAGTACACCATACATCTGTTGTGTACCACCCTCAAACAAGATCTCTATTCGGCTACAAAATCTATGTAGATTTTAATCCATTAATTTGGTAGTTGATAGTAATCACCACTCTCCCTCCTACTTGAATACTCTCTTCCCAAATTTTCGCTATTTTACAAATACTATTTACGATTATTACATGGTCATATTATTTCATGTCATCGTGTTTGAATAAATATTTTTCAGCTTCAGTAATCTTGAATAATTATTGTTGATATTATGTATCAACACTTGTAAAAAAAATGTGTTCTGATCAAAATAATAATAATATGGTATTTTTCAGTACGAGAATATTTAAAATTTTATTATATGGGAGATTAATTAGATCGAATTATTTTTATTATTATTATATAACAATTGTATAATAATTTTTTATGTTTTTTTAATGTTAAAATAGATAATTTGTCTCAGACCAAACTTAATGAGACGAGAATTAGGCCGCTCTAGAAGATTGGTGTTCTACCAAAAATAAAACAAATATATATTTTTTTCTTTTGGCTGGGGGACCGAAAGCTACCCTTTTTAACTTCTTTAAAAAATAGAAATATGGATTTATCTGTCCTCCTTTTTTTATTTGTTAGTAATATATTTGCCAATTAAGTTGTGGGAAGAGAGAGTCATAGGTTGGAATTAGAGTTAACTTTCAATTTTCTTTAATAATTATTGGTGTGTTTATTTATTTTATAGTTTGACTATTGTCTTGTTCAGATTGTGAGTGATATTTAAATAAAATTCTTTCAATAATATCGATTTTAATATTTGAACTTTAAAAATAAAATTTTAAAGAAAACCTTAAGCTATAAAAGAAAATCTATATAAAATGTTATTAATGAAATTTATTTAAGGTAATTATTCATGTAATGAAAATCTCTTTTAAAATAATTTATAAGTAATGGATCCAATGGTAAAGCATATTGTATCCGCAATGAGATAACAAAATCCGAATTTTAAAGATATTATTATTGGGAGAGACAATTATGAACCGTAATATGTTTTGACAATTTAGGTCATATAGTAAAGTTGTTAAGATACCAAGTTTATGGTTTTATTTTTAAATATACTGGTGCATTATATGATATTTATTCATATTTTCTTAACTCTTTGACAATGCACACACACTTTATACACATAGATGTTCGAATCCGGATCTTTTAATATGAATATTATCTTCTTTCTTCTGGAACCACTCATTAGGTTCACCAAGTTTATGGTTTTTAAAATATTATTTTGATAATGTCTTAACATTTCTTCTTATATATTTTAGGGGTTTATAAGATAAATTGAATGCGTGTACATTGACGGTGGAGGTCAGTAACGACTTATTTTGATTTGGAAAATATTTTTTTTTCCAATTTTAAATTAATTAGATGGGTTATTTAAGTTATTTTAATCTTTGAATTAATTTGGGTAAATAATTTAATTTTTTTAATTCGAGTTAAGTTGAATTTTATAATTCGGATAATCTAAATAATAAATTGATATAAATATTTTTAGAGTCCCTATCTATTTTGAAAATAAAAAATTTCTCTAAAAAATTCAAAAAATAATAAAAAAATCCAAATTTTATGAAAATGCAAAAAAATAAAATTATAAGCTCCTAACAAATCTTAAAATTTATATAAAAATTTAAATTTTAAAAATTTTAAAAAATTGAAATTGATAAATTTAAGGCCTTTAACAAGTAAATTATTAAATCAAGTTTATCATATTAAATTATCCTGCTTTTCATCTTATTTTGCTTTGAAAGATTTTTTACATATATATGATTTTAAATTTATGTGCTTTACCTAGGAATTTAGTCATATGGCCAACAAGATTTCAATTTAACCTGTTTATTTTTTTTAAATTTAACTCGAACAATTTATTACACTCGATTCGAATTTCAATTCTATCAATTTAAGTAAAAAAAAAATTCAAATCAAGTTAGGATGTTAAAATAAGATTCATTAACTCATCAACTTGATTAAGTCAAAATTTTCAATTAATTCGAGTCGATTTGATCGAATATTCATCCCTTTGTCAATAAAGAAAATGATGAGTTTTTATTTTTAAATCTTTTTTAGATATCATTATTTGATCGCAATCAGGGTGATTATCATCTATAGCATAGATTAATAGGGGCGAAGTTGGAAAATTTTTTAGGGGGAGTCGAAATTAAATTGTATTTTTTTAATGATAGTAAAAATACAATTTGATCATTATAAATTTAAAAATTTAAGGATCCTAAAATTTTTTTTCTATTTTTGAGGGGATGAGCCCTACCAACCCCCTTGAATTCGTCAGTGAAAACTAATCCCGTTATTGCGGGTGTTCGAGGTAAAATCTCACCATCAATGTGTTAAATATAAATCTTATTATTAATGCCAAAATCCTTTTCAAGGAAAATTCAATTAAAAATAGGTAAATATAACTGAAAATATCGGGTGCGATGATAAAATATATTGCAATCTCAAAAATAGAACATAAATTTAAATTTTGGAAAAGATATTATTTGAAAAAATAACCACTAACACTAAATTGGAATTTAAAATGAACATGAAAATATAAAAAGAAATATAATAACAAAACACTCGGTGAAGTAGGTTATGGAAATATTAAATATAATATAATTATTTGTATTAAAATTATAAGATACAATTTTTTAATATAATTATCTTGACTTAAATCCGTTTATAAAAATTTTGATTACCCTCCATGCTTGATTTTTGGGATATAAAAAATATAATATAATTTAGATTTTACCCTTGAAGAAAGAGAAGGGGAAAATAATATATATAAATAATAATAAAAAAGATGACAGGATCAGGCAATGAATGTCTTATCTCCATGGAATATGACTCTTCAGAGCCAAACACACTTGTCATTTAACTCATTTGGGTGAATAAAGCAGTTGCCCAGTACCCAGCAGCAGCTGCTCCACAACCAAACTTATTTATTTATTTACTCACTCCATCCTATCCCACAACCCCAACCCCTAATCTTTGCTTTCATCATTGTCTTCTTTTTTCCCATCAAAAAAAATTTAGAAAAAGACAAATCAAAGTACATATATAATATATCATCTGATATAAATAGAAAGGAAAGAAAGAAATAAATATAATTACTAAAGTGGAATAAGACTTAAAGAGCTTTCGAGATGGTATTGGATAAAAGCAGACTCCCATATATTTTTAACTGGCAGGCATAACCCTAGCCATGTTTTCTTCTGCCATACGCTTTTATCTATATGAAGAAGCTGATGAATCAGATAAATGATCAGCATTATCTTTTTCCCAGCCCTGCTTCTGCTGCTCCTTTCAGACATTTGCATGATAAGATTTGAAACTTCAAAGCTAAGCTAAAGTTTCAAAGCTAAGCTCTACTTTAGCTTAGCTTCACCCTTTTTTATCCATTTAAAACAACCAATATCTAACATGTAATAACCCATTCAAACCAGCACTCACTAAAACAAAAACCTTTTTAAGTTTAACGAGATTAAAGGTTGGGTTTTTCCGTTTTTGACGTACCATAGATATTATTTCAAGATTTTCTACAGTTGCTTTAGTTGAATCGAAAAGCAAAGATCGTGACTTTACTTTCTCAGTTTCTTAGAAGCTGGATTTTTTTCCGAGTGAAAGAAGAAAGAATAATTGATCAATTAGCTATGCAATAATCAAAATTTAAACAAAGATAATTAAGGATCATTTGATGGAACGAAAGTACAGGAAACTACATAACTCATAAAAGGGAAAAATATTCTAAACCTCCATTAATTCACAGTGCTTTCAGAGATGAAATTTTTTTAAAAAAAAGAGAGCTGAAAAAGCTAAAAAAAACTTGCGAGTCATTAGTAAGGCGGTGGTGGTGGTCTAGCTGTTGGAGCCCAAATGACATCTGAACCACCCATGTGACTGTTGTACATCGAAACCCCACAAGAATCTGCCCCACCGCCGTGACTACTATCCCCGCCGCCACCGGATAAAGGTGGGGACTGTCCACCGGCACCACCAGACGACACCGCGTTCCTCCCTTCTTCTTCAACGGGTAACCGATGGTACGAAGGGTTGTTGAACGTGGCAGCCACTATAAACACGTTGCCTGCTGCTACCAACGAGCCAGCTACGAACCCACCAACGATCTGGCCTTGAGGACCAGCCAAAGATATGGAGAACGTGTTGGGCACATGACACGACGTCGTTTGGGATAGGAACGTGGCGGAGAGGGACAAGATGTCGAATCTGCCATGGAAAGTTATGGTAGCTCCCGGAGTTGCTGAAGAAGGTTGACGGAGCGTCACGTTAGAAACGGTCCCAGATCCCGTGAGCACGCAGATTCCAATGTTCTTGCGACGAGAGAACCGGGAGATAGCTTCGACGATGTCGTTCCCTCCGGGGATTTCGAGAATGTAAGGACTCATCGCAGGGTCAGGCTCGTGAGTGATGATGACAGGCGGCTTCGGCTTATTCTTCGAGCCGGGAGGACGACCTCTGGGTCTACGTACGATTTCGATGCTAGCACCGTCGCCACTGTTGGCACCACCACGAGAAGAACCGCCGTTGCCACCACCACTGGGGAGAGAAGGGCTGTTGTTGGTGGTAAGATCTTTGGGAGGGGTGTGGGTAGTGTCATCAGAGTCGGGAGTCTGAGAATCACGAGAGAGTTGGAAGTGATGAGAGAAAGGGTGAGTTTGGTGTTGGGGTTGATGTTGTTGAGGGTGGTGCTGGTGCTGGTGGTGGTGGAGCTTTGAGAACATGTTATTGGGGCTCTGATTTTTGGATTCTAAATATTCACCTTTCATGTTTGTAAATGGATTTTTTATATATATTTGTGTAAAAAAGATAAAAAAACAAATATTTTTTTTCAATAAGTAGAATTTAGTAATAAAATAAAGATTGAAGTTGTTTGTTTTTTAAAATTGAAGAAAAAGAACAAGGGGATGATGGGAAGATGGGGGCTGAGATTTGAGAGAAAAAGACGATAAGGGTTTTGGAAGGTTGAAGTAGTTCATAGGGGAGAATAATAAATAGTATAAATGGGGGGATGGGGTGATTGAGATAGAAAGAGAGAGAAAAGGGAGGTGGGTGAGCTTTGAAACCAAGTAAAGACTAATGGCGCCGCTGGTTGGAGGTATAGTAGGGTCCACACATCCACCATGAGAGAGATTATTGACGAATAAATTTGACAAATACGGAAATCCATTTGGCCGGGAGAGAGAAGCTTGCATTGGATTTGCATTTTGCACCGCCTTTGTTTTCTCTCTACCAATTTTATTTTGATTGGGAAAGTTAAAGTAGACAACCATGACAACTCACACACTAAGATTAGATAGGATAAAATCTTTATTTCTAATAATAATTTTGTATGAGATATTGACTTCATATCATAGCACTATTAGAATAGTGGTAATAGTTACTAAATATGATATTTTGTCTCAGTTACAGTGATATTTGAGCAAAGTGTGAATTTTATAGTTCATTTTGTGTTTTTGCCTTTTGTTGAAAGATCTCTAAAGTTTTTAGTGTTGTGTCTTGTTTATATATATGTTTTTGACATCGTTACAATTAGGTCTAATTAACTCGTATTTTCATTTTCAAAATTGATAAAAAAATTTAAAGTTCTCATTGATGAAAATTGAATTTTTTTATGTTTAATAGTTTGACTATAAACTTAGATATTTGTTAAGTAAATTTTGTTAATTTTACATCTAGGGATTAAAATGAAAATTTGATGAAATGGTTATGATATTTTATGAATTTAGGTTCTAGAGGGATTTAGAATGACCTAATTGAAATTGGAATGAAAAATGAAGTTCAATTGTGAAAGTTATAATAGTTTTGGTTTTAGGGACTAAATTGAATAAAATGTAAAAGTTAAGGGAGCATTCAAATAATAGAATTAAATTGATATATACTTATAACAGGATGATATAATATATTTGGAATTGATAAATTAAATTGAATTATTAAATAGATTAGAAATTGGACCAAATTGAAGATAATCAGGGAAATGACAAATTTTATTTATTAGTCCTTAGAGAGTTGTTTGTTTGATGTCTTGACAAGGTAAGTTCATATGGTATGTTTTTGTTAAATTTTTATGCGTTTATAATTATAATTGTAAACATGTTTAATTAAAAGTTTGATTGTTTACGGTTCGGTATAAAAAGGTGAGATAGAGGATTAAATTGAATACAATGAATTGCAAATTGAAATAATTAAGGAATTGACCTTAAAATTGGACTGAAATAGGATATGTTATGTGATAAAGTGATTATTTGATGAAATGAGCCAAATTGATTCGATTTTTTTGAATTATGACTCCTATTCCAAGTCAAATTTGAGAAATAATCTTTCAGTTAAACTCTGTTTAATTGTTTCAATTAAACTCTGTTTATTTGTTTGAGTCAAACTCTTATTAGTCTAGATTATTTTATTAGTATTTGACCTAGGAATTTAGCCTATAAATAGGTTCTTTAACAATCTTAGAAATATACTTATGAGATATACCCATTAGAGTTTAGAACTCCTAACACTTTTGGAGAATTTAGTGTTTATATTTTGAGGGTTCTTTGTTTTCGGGTTTTCGGGGTTTAGTTTTATCTCCATCTTTTGTACTCTTCATTCTGCCATTATAGTAAAATTATCTTTGCCCATGGTTTTTTATCCTCTTCGGAGGAATTTTTCCACGTTAAATTTGTGTGTTCAATTTCTCAATTTATTCTGCTATATTTTACTTGTTCGTTGCTTAATCGGGTCGATCCCTAACAAGTGATATCAGAGCCTGTTCGATTTTCGTAGATTAACCCATTCAGAGATGGCAACAATAAGGTTCGATATTGAAAAGTTTGATGGTGTCATAAATTTCAATTTGTGGCAAGTTCGGATGATGGCAATTCTAGTTCAGATTGGCTTGAAAAAGGTCGTTATTGGGAAAAAGCCCAATAATTTAGATCAATTAGAATGGGAAGAGCTTGATGAAAAGGCCTTGTCTGCAATCTAGTTGTGCCTCGCGAATAGGGTATTGCAAGAGTTATTGATGGAGAAGACCTCATCCGCCTTGTGAAAAAGGCTAAAAACTCTTTATGCGACTAAGTCTCTGGCTAATCGTTTAGTGCTGAAACAATTTCTATTTACGTTTCGCATGAACAAATGTGAGCTTCTTAGATATCACATCAGTCAATTCATTACTATTTTGAATGATTTAAATAATGTTGAGGTTCATATTGATGATGAGGATCAAGCTATGCTATTATTGTGTTCTTTACCCCTTTCAAACAAGTCTTTTCAGGAGATTTTGATTTATGGTAGAGACAAACTCTCATTCGAGGATGTGAAGGGTCATTTGTTAAGTAAAGACAAACTCGACAATGAGTTTGGTTCAGATAGCATGGCAGATAAGCAAGTTTCTATTTTGGTAGCATTAAAGAAGCGAGACAAAAGGTGTCGCTATTGTAAGAAAATAGGTCACGTCAAAGCAGATTGTTACAAACTACGAAATAAAAGGGCTGTTGAGAGTAACGAGGAAGATTTAGCTAGTGCTAATTTGGTCGATAAAAATGGTGATGATTTCTTGTTAGTTTCAACGAGCGAAAGCTCCGAGCTTACGTCTGAGTGGATCCTAGATTCAGGATGTTCTTTCCACATGTGTCCCAATAGAGAATGGTTCTCCACATACAGTTTGGTTGAAGGTGGAGTTGTGCACATGGGAAACGATTCATCCAGTAAGGTAGTCGGTATTGGTACTGTTAAAATTAGGATGCACGATGGTACGATTAAGACACTATCAAATGTCAGGTATGTACCTGATTTACGAAAGAATCTCATCTCCTTAAGTATTTTAGACTCAAAAGGTTGCAGAATAAATATCGAGTCGAGCGGCATTAAGGTGTCTTGTGGGGCTCTTGTTTTGTTAAAAGGTAAAAAGACCGGCAGTTTTTATATTCTAGAAGGTTTTACAATGACCAGTGAAATCAAATGTTCCTCATTCGCTACGGAGTTGAAGTCAACTCGTTTGGAACGGAGGTAACTTGGTCATAGCAGAGAAAAATGTATGACTGTTTCGTTAAAGAGATGTTCTCTTTTGGATGTAGGTTTTGAAAAGTTAGGGCTCTGTATTCGAGAAAATCAAACCTGGGTTAGTTTTGATTTGGTAGTGCACAAGTTGAAGGCTAGAAGACTTCCAGCTTCTAAGCACAGATTCGACTCAGTTAATTCCCTGCATAGTTCAAGATAGACCTGTGACGGGCTTTGGCGAAGATGGCATTGTGAAAATACGAGTCAATGTGGAGATTTGTTGAATTATGACTCCTATTTCAAGTCAAATTTGAGAAATAATCTTTCAGTTAAACTCTATTTATTTGTTTCAATTAAACTATGTTTATTTGTTTGAGTCAAACTCTTATTAGTCTAGCTTATTTTATTATTATTTGACCTAAGAATTTAGCCTATAAATAGGCTCTTTAACAACCTTAGAAATATACTTATGAGATATACCCATTAGAGTTTAAAACTCCTAACACTTTTGGAGAATTTAGTGTTTACGTTTTGAGGAGAATTTAGTGTTTACATTTTGAGGGTTCTTTATTTTCGGGTTTTCGGGATTTAGTTTTATCTCCATCTTTTGTACTCTTCATTCTTTTGCCATTATAGTAAAATTATCTTTGCCCGTGATTTTTTATCCTCTTCGGAGGGATTTTTTCACGTTAAAATTGTGTGTTCAATTTCTCAATTTATTTCGCTATATTTTACTTGTTCGTTGCTTAATCGGGTCGATCCCCAACAGATTTAAATCGGTTGATATAAGGATTGGATTGAATATATGTGAGAATATCATATAATGTTATAATTGTGAAATTTAATCAGTTTTTTATGTGATATGCTATCATATTTGAGAATTGATGATTGGTTGATGAAATTATGTAATGAAATTGAGAAATTGTTACCCTCTTAATTGTTTGGGTAAAGGCCGATATAATTAGCATGTCATGGGATAGGATGAGTTTAAGGTTATATGACTACATGTCGGGGAGTGTTGGGCACACCCATTTTTCGGTTGTACCGACCAGTGCTGGGCACATCTATTTGTCAGTTTTATCGACTAGCGCTAGGCACAACTTACTATTTCAGATTAATTCGATAGTCATTGGGTGCCAAATTGGTGTGTTGATTGAATCTGTGTATTCGTTCGAGTCTGAGTCAAATTAATAGGGGTATAAAATGAAAAATGATAAATGAATTTGGTTGCTATTATGAATTGATGTTTTGTATACATATTGTGGTCAGCGAATTCCGATAGCATATGAAAAATCATACGAATCGATTATACGAGCCTAAAGGGCCGATATAGAAATGTGATGAATTGACGAGTTCGCTTCGGAATTAGAATAAGAAAATGAAATAGTAATTGAAATTAAATTGAAATTATATATATTACGGATAAATAGATTATATGATATGATTAAGATAGTGAATTGATTAAACAATTAATTGTTTTGTGAATGACAATGAAATGTTGAATAAGTGAATTGAAATGTTATATGATTTACTATATGGTACGATATATGTTGAACTCACCTTTTTTATATTTGATTTGTCATGACAGGTAAACTTTACCAAACTAAGTAGCATGTAGTGTATAATTATGCCCGAGGTAAGTTACTTGGTTTAATACTTGTGAACTTACTAAGCATTTGTAATGCTTACAAATTGTTTCCTTTTTCTCTGTAGTGCCAACTTGCGAAACGTGTCAGGCGGATTGCCGAGGAGCTCACACTATCTCGATATTGATTCTGTAGTCTTTTTATCATTTAAAACTTGGTTTTATGGCCTGTATATAGGCGATTTGTTTTTGGCTAATCTTGAATGTTGGTACTTTGGTTATTGATTGTGATTTGAGTTTTGAATGATTATATGTTATGTATATAGGATGGTCAAATAATTATAATGCAATGAATGTGTTTATGTTTTGGCATTGTTGAACTTGGATAAATATGAACATGTACATATGGTCACTTAAGTAAAGGCTGAATGATATTTGCAAATGTGAATGACAAGTTCAAGTAATGACATATATATATATATATGTTTTGGTTTATGTTAATTTTGCTTAAAAACATATACTCTATATGTTAATTTGATAAAATGATGTTTGGACTATGGTAAAGTTTGGAATGTGACATGCATATGGTCTACTTATATTATGATTTAATCATGGATAAAGTATGAATAATAATTGCTTGTGTCTAATACTTGTGATGATGCCTATGAGGGCATATTGATTGTATGCTTAAAAAGGAGTTTTGGGATATATTTACATTGGTTATTGAATACATTATAGGTCATTATGGAAAGGTTGATTTGTGTTATGTTACTTATGGTTTATTATGCTGTGCATGGTCTAACACGCGACCGTGTGTCACACACAGGCAAGTGACTCGACTGCGCGGTCTGTATGTTTTGGGTGATAAATGGTACACATGACCATAGTTAGTTACACATCTTGTCCACACGGTCGTGTGACCCATACTCACACGATCTCAGCCTTTAACACGATTAGGGAACATGATCGTGTGACCTCTATTTTATATTTTTACCCTTCTTTTTTTAAAAGATTCATAATAGTCTTAAATTGATTCTGAGACAGTTTAAGAGCTTCCGTAAGCTCAATTAAGACTCAGATTTGTTTGAAATTCATATTAAACATAATATTTGATTTGTATATATTGATTTACTGAACATTATTGATGAAAATGTATGTATTTGTTCTGTTTATTATTGTAGCAATCTATAACTCGAGCTCGATGTTTGGATCGGGTAAAAGATGTTACAGTTGGAGCTGACTTGAAGGGACTAGATTGAGTGTTAGTTTGGTCATGGAGGTGATCAATTGACAAGCATTGTTAGGAAATCATCCCTTTAGGGATTGTGTGAGCTCAGCTCACGTGACGTGGTGCTTCAGTAAAATGAACTTGAGAATAATCTTTTGGTAAAACTACGAGATGGATCTTCATCGATTTTTGCCCTTTAATCATAGGGTATGATAGTCCAACGAAGGGTGACACGATAAAGGTATAACAACCACTCATTATATAAAAATATAATTATCAAATCTACATATAAATGGATTTGATGGGAGATTTTAACGTTCTCAAAATCTCATTCTCACTATAAACATGATAATAATAACGTATACAAAATGACGTAAACACTATTTAAGACAACATAATATTAAAACAATATAAGTACGTTATGAATGTAAAAACAGCCAAATTTTAATTAAAATCATTTTTGAGTGTCGAAATTTTAAATAAATATAATACATTAAATATAATTTATAAGATAACACGATTATAAGCATGATATAAATAAAAACAAAATAGCAAGGACTGTTTACTCAAATTATCTCAAACATTAATACATAACATCCACACTATTCTTCGAGCTTTATCCCATCTCGATCATCATACTTTCACCATCCTCCCTTATCAGTCGCAATTTTTCCTTTCCACTGTTACACTGTCGTTGCTTAGTTTTTGTGGGTTACTAACAACATTCTTGCCATCTTCCTTTTTGCCATGATCGATTTAAGGGGTGGATGAGCTTTTGGAAGGCGACCCCCGGGGGTTCCTTAGTGTTGCAAGGTTGTCGGTATGCCTTTGTCGTTCTCTCTCTACAGTGCGGAGCAAGAAAAAGTTACATAAACATAAATTTAATAATTTATGAATATTAAATTTAAATAAAATTTGAAGAGAAGAGCCTTTGGTCCTCCCGACCGAGTGGGTTGATGCTGACTCTTGATGTCTGTCTTTTCCATTTTTGGTTATTGGGGAATGGATGCCTTCCTTAATTTCTTTGTATATATATTGTTTTCTCTTTAATTTTCTTGCAGAAGCTGGGTGTTTTTATTTGAATTCATCAGTTCATTGTGTAGCTAAGCCCCCTCGCATGGTCTCAGTCTCTGGGTTTCTTTTTCATTCAATCATAAATATGTTGAAAATCTCAGCTAACTTACTTTGACAACAAATAAACAAGGTGGTTTTCTTTTTCTCCATTCTCACTCACGTGCTTAAAACATTCAAGTGGCCAGGGTTTTTTCAAGTAAGACTTTCTCAGTCTCTTTTCTTCTTTCTAATTATTTTTGTTTTGGTATAACCATTTAAGAATCACATTCAATTGGAGAGTCAAAAAATTTCGTAGGAGATCAAATTTAATTTGTAAAAATATAATTTTATAATTTTAATAGTCTATATCTTTATATTTTTTAAAAATTAAATAAATTTTTTATCATTTTTGAAACGATTAAAATGTATTTTATCATTACTAATTTAAAATTTTATAATTATAAAAATATCAAAATGAAAAAAAATTCATTCTAGGGAAGCAGCCTCCTGCCAACCTCTAACTTCGTCACTGACCACATTATTATCCCAATAAACACTTAGAACTTTTCTTTTTTAATATTTTTTAATCTAATTTTATTTTCTATATTCATTTTTATGATTTAAAAATTAGCAAAAATTATTTGTTGAAGTTCATGGGTCTAACAACAACTAAATTAACTTCTTAATTTTCATAAAATATAAAAATTAAAATAGATGAACTAACTTATCAACTTTCATGTGGTAGAAAAATGAAATTTACAATTAAATAAAAATAAATATTATGGAAATAACTGTAAATATATAATTTACAATTAATTTCATCTATAGTTTTTTTGAAACCTACCTTTTTTAAGTAGTGGTTTTCCTTTACATGATTTAATACAGAAAAAATTAAGCAAAATGCTGTAAAAATATATAGTCTCAATGTCTCATGCTGTAAGAATAAAGCAATGAAGAAAACACTTCATTTTATTTACCGTTGTAATAATTCATCAAATGGAGGTAGGTTGAGTACGCATACCGTATATATTTCTGTAATGTATAAGGTATTAGAGTTAGTGATTAGCTACTGCAGTTAGCAGTTAATACAATTATCAGTTATTAAATGTGTTAGTTATCAGCAGTTATTATAACATCCTTACACCCGGTTCACACGTATAAACTCGGTATAAGAGTATTACATACAGTGTCAGAGAACCAAAAACGAGTATAATAAAAAAATTAATCAAATACTGTGTGATTGAATCGTTTTACTCAAAATATCACAAAATAATCAAGTATAATCAAAATCGAAACTTAAAACCAGTTTGAAAATAATGAAAATGTAATTTTTACTCAAAACACAATTTTAACTATTTCATTCAATTCATGTAAATTTTCAAAGCAATATTGATAACCCATTCATTAGAGGCACATAGGTATACCATTGGTACATGTCATTTCACACAAAATAAATATACCTTGCCTTGCAATCTTCCGATGTTGATGTGATTTAATAAGAGGCACCTAATCCAACCTTAGCTTCTCAGAGGTCTTATACCTACGCGTTGAAATAAACGTGTTAAGCCGGTGAAAGCTTAGTAAGTACTACAAGTGTCATTAATCATTCATCTTTTAATCACTCATTTCAAACTCATTCATATAATTGTTTATTCATGTAAAATACATACCTTTTATGTATATAACATTTAACTTACAGTAGTGTTATAAATTTATATATTCTTCCTCATTTCACATTTCAGCCATTCCAACCTCTTAGCTTACTTAGTTTTATCATTCTTTGATTTCTTATACATATATTGTACTTACCTTTCATGTGATTATCATTTCACTTACCTCAATGTCACAATTTGCACATTCTTTCTTTTTTCACATTGTTTACCCTATTAACAAGACTCGGACCTTGGCAGATACATGGATCTAACCAAACACTCCAGAATGGCACCCAGTGCCTCATCGGTTAGTTCGAAGCAATAAAGTGACACCTAGTGTCTTATCGGCCTAGCCGAAGTAAAGTGGTACCCAGTACCTCATTGAATCTATCCAAAGTAAAATAATGACACCCAGTGTCTCATCGACTCAAGGTCGAAGTATCCCTAAACTCTTCCAATCCTATGGCATGCCAACTATATCCGACTCAGCCCGACTAGTTAATAGGGATTTTCAATTTACAATTCATATAACTTTCAATTCCAGTTTCACTTTCACTTTCACTTTCAATTTTGATCACAAATCATTCAAATTCAATTCAAATATACATATTCATGTATTTCTCACCTTTATTTCCACAAATAAATCCACAATTTCACCAATTAATCACACAATCAATGTTTATAATTAACCACATAATATTTCACACACATATTTTTCTCACATATTCATCATCATATACCTCTTATATTTATTTTCACATTAATTTTCAAAACTGTCCACTTGCGTCACAGTAACTAAATTATTTATATCTTTAGCTACAGAATTCGAAATTAATATCCGCTTAATGTTTCTGAAATTAGACTCACATATATTTTTACCATAAAATTTCAGAATTTTTACTTTAGCCAATTTGTACAGTAAATTCTTCTAATTTACCCCTTCTCTGCTACCTGACAGTTTCGACCTTTCTTCACTAAAAATTATTTATCTTTTAGTACAAGAATCCAATAATGTTTCCATCTATTTCTTTTGAAAATAGACTCATTAAGAATTCAACCATATAAATTTCAGTTTCTAATAATTTTTCTATATTTTCCTAAGATTTTTCAAAGTCAGAATAGGGGAACTCGAACCTACTCTGAATTTTCATTACACTAACCTCACTTAATCATATTTATAACACATAATTAAACAACAATTTTCATGCTAAGTAATTCAAATATATTATGAAGAATAAACTATAAACAAAAATTCTTGTAGTATTTACCTCACTTGTAGATAATTTCTTCTCACACCTTAGCTTTCTTCTTTCCTTTTTCTTCAATTTGGTCCTTCTTCTTCCTCCCTCTTTCTTCAATTTCATACAAACATGTATAAGCTTAAGACTAGAATTCAATACTTTTTCATGCTAGATTATGTAAATATACATGTATGTCATGAAAATTGAATCATCTCTTACCTTTGTTCTTGAATTTTCAAAATTCTAATTCAATCCCTATCCACTTTAACATTTCAAAGTGGACTCTATAAGGAAATTAAGGTATCTACTAGCTTCCCTCTATGCCTTTCTTAAGGAAATTTCAAAGAAAAGGGAGGATTTTGAAGCTTGGAGGGCTTAACAATGGTGAAGGGACTAAATTGGAATAAAAGCAAAAGTTAGAAATGAGAGATGAAGGCTTGGACGGCTAGCTTATGGAGAGAGCTGATATCTTTGCTTTTTAATTGATTTTTCCCTCTCTCAAATTCTCTAAAATTTTCTCTTAAAATATCTCACTTAATAAAAATGGTAAAATTGCACTTTTGCCCAAAACTTTGCCTCCAAAAATATCTTCCACCATATTACTCTTTTGCCCCTCCTTAATCAATCTAATTCCTATGATGACTCATAATTCAATTTGGATAAATTGCTATTTAGTCCTTCCTCATTTCTCACAATTACTAATTAATCCTTAAATTTTCCTAATCTTCTTATTTTAGCTACATATTCTAATTCTTGACTCCTTCCCTATACTGTTCCAACTCCGGTTAAAAAACGTGGATGTTACAGTTATATTGTTACTGTTGTTATCTTTTATCTCTTCTATCTGTATAAGTAAGGCTGTTGTATATGTGATGATTCATGATTGAAAGAATGAATTTCTATTTTTGATTGTTTCATTTGTTAATATGATATCAAAGGTGAATTCCATTGTTTTCGCTTCTCAGAAAGTTGCAACTTTAGTTGATGATGGCAACTTTTTGGCGTGGAAACAATATGTTCTGTTGGTGATGAAAATACAGAAGTTTCTTGATGGTATTGTGGTGGTGCCTTCTGTAACAGTTCTTCATTATGGTGGTTCTACAATTGAGAACCCTGCCTATGCTTAGTATGAACAGCAAGACGTTGCAATCTCAGCATGGCTGTTGTCCACTGTAAGTCCTACTTTGCATAATCGCTTAATAGGTGATTCTTCTTCTGCTTCTGTGTTATGGTCTGCCATAAACAGGATCTTTGGGAGCCAATCAGCAACAAAGGCGATGAGATACCATTCGTTTCTTCATAGCTTTCGTCAGAATGAAATGAGCATGGTAGATTATATGGCTGGTATCAAGCACCTGTATGATTGCCTGGCTGGGTGTGGCTAAGAGGTTCTTCAAGCTGAGCATCAGTCTGCAATTCTAAATGGCTTGCCTCCGGAGTATGATCATGTTGTATCCATTATTACAACAAGTCAGACACCTTTTAATCTATAAGGGATTGCCACTGCCTTATTATATGTAGAGGCAAGTCAGAATGCCCATCTTGCTTAGTAGGTAACAATCTCAACCAATCTTGCTGCACATACCTTATCAGTCAAGTCTCAGGATCCTGTGCAATCAATTTCTAAACAAACTATGCATCAATCTTTTTAATCTAGGAGATTTGGATTCAACAACAGAGGTTGTGGTCGAGAAAGATTTGGCTGTGGTGGATCTCGTCCACAATGTCAGATTTGTGATAGAGTAGGGCATGTGGCTAGGAGGTGTTTCTACAGATATGATGATGATGATAGTCTTGAGACTTCATCTCAATCGTTTTCAAGATCTTCACAATCACCCACTGTTCAGTATTCTGATCAACATAGGAATTCTGAACCAAGAATGTTAAGGTATAGTGGTCATGTTCCTCGTGCCAATCTCACCACTATGGTTGCCACTCCACACACAGTTTGCGATCAAGCCTGGTACCCTAACAGTGGTGCCACTGCCCACATTACAAATTATGCTTCCAAGTTGGTGCAAGCTCAACCATATGATGGTCCAGGTAGAGTTATGATTGGTAATGGTAGGTTAATATGTATCTCTCAAATTGGTTCTTTTAAATTGAACTCATTAGTTGTGAATGATGTTCTGCATGTCCCTCAAATACAAAAAAAATTTGTCGTCTATTTCAAGATTTACTAGAGATAACAGTGTGTATTTTGAGTTTCACCTTACTTGTTGCTATGAATGTGATGGGTTGTACCAGTTGATCCCAGTGACTTCTTCTCCAAGCATGCAGGTTGCTCATTTAGTTGATACTGATGCTTTTGAAGTGAGTAAATTTGCTCTTTGGCATAAGAGGTTGAGACATCCAGCTGTTGACATCTTAGTGAATTGTTTGAAGTATTGTAATATGTCTGTTCCTAGAATGTAACAACCCGTTTTTCAATGCTGTCGGAAGTAGTGGTTTCGGGACCACAAACACTATAGGAAAATTTTTATAATGAATGATTAAATTAAATAAGTCAATATTAATTTTATATGGAATTTTGAATTAAGGAAATTTTAATTATTAAATTAAAAATTAGTATAAGTGGTTTGGTTCAAAAGTCAAGTGGTTTTAGAAAATGAGATATCGGGACCCCGTTTTTGAAATTAAGGGCCGTAAATATTTTTATTAAATATTTACAGAGTCTTATTATATGTGAATTGAAATTTGGTTGGGTAATTTTGATGATTAATTGCTTAATTAAGGAAAAAGGAGAAATTGTAAAAGAGCTAAAAGTTAATTGCTATTGATTAAAAAATAGTAAAGGGACCAAAATGGTAATTAAACCATGGTCAAAAAGTCCAAGCGGTGGTGACATGATTACCATGCACTAACTTTTGAGGTTATTTCTTCATTTAGTCCTAATCAATTTAGGACTAAATTGAAAATAAGTTTGTTTAATCGAAATTTAATATAATTAAAGGACCAATTATGAAATTGGACCCTCTTTAAATGACCTAATAATATAAATGATATGAAACTCTTTAGATTTTGGTAAATTGCAATTATATCCTAATAAAATGAGGATTTACTAATTAGTTTATTTTAATGCGATTGGGAATGGTGATTTCAAGACCACAAATTCCATGTGTTGGACCATAAACATTAGTTATTTAATATTTATGAGGTCATTAGTATTGTATTATAATTTGGTTATGAAATTTTAATGTTTGGATAGTTAATTAAGTAAAAAGGATTAAATCGTAAAAAGTACAAAAGTTGAATCCTATTAATTAAAGGCATTAAGTGCTAATTGGAGGACTAGTTAAGGTCCTAAAATGGTAATATAACCATTAGTAACTTGAGTGGACAATTTTGACTTAAATTTGGCTAAAAATTAAGTGTGACTAAAGGGTAAATAAGTAAATAAGTAAATTAATGAAATTTAAGTTAATTAAAAGAAGAAATGTTCATCTTCTTCCTTTTATTTTTCTTGCTATGAACCGAAACCCTAGAGAAGGAGGAAGAAAACCATCGTCCAAGCTTGTGTCTTCGATTGGGTGAGCAAACTTCGCCCGTTCTTAGTAATTTTTATGTTTTTGAGTCCGTATTAGCTTAATCTAGCTAGCCCGAGGACTAATTTGTGAATCTATCAAATGTTGTGAATTTTTACATTGATTATTTTTGTACATTCTTGGAATTTTATGATGAATTATTAATTTAGGTTGTTAAATAGGATAATTTTGTAAAGTAGTTTTTGATGGTTTTAAGGTTTAAGGACTAAAATGTGAAAATAATAAAAGTTGAAGGAATTGATGTTAAATAACATCAAATATGGGCTGTGGAGTGACCCAAAACCATTCGGCTGAATCAAGTTCTAAATAAAAATGGTTAATTTGCATGTTTAGGGCTTGGGGACAAAATTAAATAAAAGTGAAAAGTTAAGGGCAACTTTGTAAAAATACCGAAACGGTTTATTTGCATAAAATGATTAAAAATTCATGTTGATTTAAATAATTGAATGAAATTATTGAAATAGATCAAGATCGTGTCCCGATCGTGGAGAAAAAAAATTACGAATTTCCCTTAGAGTTCACTTGAATTGCAATTTCGTCTGGTAAGTTCGTATAGTAAGATAATTGATTTGATTTCTATTTATAAATTATTGAAACAATTTAAGTATGTTGTATTTAGATTTGTTGCTTAGTAACTGTTAAATTGATGAATTGAATTACATTAAAATGAAATTATATTGAGAAACATGATTGAAAGTGACGAAATGATATAGTTGAAATCAGGTGGCAACGAAACGCTTAAATGATTAAGTGTTGTGCTAGTTATTATTTCTGTTACGAATGAATTAATTTAATTGATATATGACAAATAGTAAATTGAACTAAATGACATTTATTAGTTTAATTCGATATTATGTTTGGTAAATAAGGATTTTATGGATGTTTGCTCGAAATGGTATAACATGATGAAAGTTAATTGCAATGAACACAGTATATGACACATATGAACTTCGTAAATAATTGGGACATAAAGGACATGTCATTAGGAGCTAAACAGAATCGAGAGCTAGTCTTGGATGACTTATTGACGGGTAGTCCCTGTACTTGAGTCGTTACTACAAATTAATCCTGTAAGTTCGTGTGGTTAAATTCCAATTTAAATTACATATTTTTGTATTGTAAACAATCGCTGTGAGTTGAAACGATGATCAGAAGTGTGAAAGACGGGAACAAAAGAACGGAAAGGCTAACGGGCTTTATGCCGTAAATAAAAAAAGGTCTGATGACTATGTGTCATCGTGAGTATATGAATCCTTTATGTATTAAAAGGTCCGATAACTATGTGTCATTGTGAGTATATAAATCCTTTATGGATTAAAAGGTCCGACGACTATGTGTCATCGTAAGTATATGATTCCTTCACGAATTAAGAGGTCCGATGAATATGTGTCATCGTGAGTATTAAATGGAATGAATTCCATTACAGAATAAAGGTCTGATGACTCTGTATCATCGTGAGTATCAAATGCGATTTGCAACCTACCTCGGGTGTATGTTTCTTACTCAATTAGGCTGATTAGATTTTTACAACTCTTGAAGTTTGGTGAATCTATTTAACTTTATGAACTTACTAAGCTTAGAAATGCTTACCCGTGAAAACTGTTATTGTTTTGTAGATTTAACTTTGTTATTCAGAGATCGGATCATCTTGGAGCATCACACTATCCCGGAATTTGTTCAGTGGTAATCCTATCATTTGGTCTTATGGCATGTACTAGGATGATGTTATCCTTGAAATGCTTGATTTTGGATTGTTCATTTCTTTGTTGAACTAAACTTACATGCTTACTTGATGGTCTAATTAAGCAAATGTGTTTAGTAATGAGTTGACATGTGAATTTAAGAATCCTTGTGTTGATTAATTGTATTTTGTGTTAAATGATAAAACAAGTATTGTCATAGATAGATTTTACAAGATGAGAGTTTGAATAAGAGTCTTGTATTGAATGATGATTGATAAATTTGAGGACTTGTGTGAGTAAATGAATTCTATATACTTGTTTCGGTAGTAACATACGAAGTATCGGTAGTCTGAATATTTGTATCGGTAGAAGTTGTAGGGTAAAACTTCTTAGCTCTCTGGAGTTTTTAATATCGGTAAAAGCATGACATGCTTTGGTAGAAAACATACTTGTATCGGTAGTATTGTCTCAAGTACCGGTAGAAGTCTGCACTGTTCTTAAACTGTTTACTAACTTGACAACTATCGATACTTGTCCAACAAGTACTGGTAGAAGTATCCAACAATCATGGAAATGACCTTTTTGTCCTTGTTGAGTTATGGTTATATTTAATTGATTTTTTTATGACACGATATTAGAATATAAACAATGATAAATGAATAGAAAGACACCAAGACCCTAACCGGTGACAGTTTTCAGGTCTTGGGTGTTACAGACATGAAAAATGGATATCATGATATGTGATATGAATATTGATTCTTGATTGATTGATTGAAATGTTGTAAATGAATATGTAAGATTAAATGGAGTTAGTATTCTGAGTTGCAAGTTGTTATTAAATAAATTGTGATTGATTTGTATGTAAAAAAAAAACTCGAAAAGTTCTGTGAACCCTAAGACCTTAAACCAGCGATGGTTACAGGTTTTGGGTGTTAGATAGAAGCCCAACAAGATCACTTTATAATGCTTGCGAGTTAGGCAAAGCTCATAAGCTTCATTTTTCTTCTGGTTCTACAGTTTATAGTGCACCACTTGAGTTGATTGTAGTAGATTTGTAAGGGCCTACACCCTGTTTTTCGAATGGCAACCAGTATTACATCTCATTTGTTGATGCATTTTCTAGATATACATGAATTTATTTCTTGAAGAAAAAGTCTGATGCTCTTTCTGGTTTTCTTTTATTTAAAAAGCAAGTTGAGTTACAGTTGGGGTGTAAAATCAAGCAATTACAAACTGATGGTGGTGGTGAGTTTTGCAGTGCTGCATTTGTTGCTCAACTTCATAATTTTAGAATTCAACATAGAGTCTCATGTCCTTATACATCTGAGCAAAATGGTTTGATAGAAAGAAGGCATCGAAGGATTGTTAAGACTAACCTAGATCTCTTAGCTCAGGCTTCCTTGCCATTATCTTTTTGGAAGGATGCATTTGCTACTGTATTTCATCTTATGAATTGTCTCCCTACTAAAGTGTTAGAAGGACATTCTCTTGGTATGAGATTGTTTGGTAAGCAACTTGATATTCAGTTTCTTAAAGTCTTTGGATGCAGGTGTTATCCCTTGCTTAGGCCTTACAACAGGCACAAGTTACAGTATAGGTCAGCTCCATGTGTGTTTTTAGGCTATTTTGAAAATTATAGGGGGTATAAGTGTATGGACACTCATGGTCGTGTGTACATTTCGAGTCATGTCAAGTTAGCTGAGAATGGGTTCTATATCAGAAGATTGTCAATGACTCAAGTTCAGTTGATGTTTCACATAGAGCATCATGGACAGTAGCTCAATTGCTTGTGATTGTTCAGACTCCTAGTGTTGTAGTTAATAGATCTTCTGCTTCTGAGGATGCTTGTAGTACAAGCAATGTTCATTTTACAGCAAGTAAGGATTGTCAAGCAGTGGTTGGTTCAGATCAGATTGTTGTAGTTGATACTAGTGCTTCTGTTGGTGCTACATCTACTGGCATGTCTAATACTACTGAGTTTATTGGTGGTTCTGATGTTGCTGGTGCACTGGAGCATGCTACAGATGCTACTGAATGTGAGGGTGATAGTTCTAATACTGAGCATGTTGCTCCCTTACTTAACAATACACACCCTATGGTCACAAGGTGCAAAGTAGGCATATTCAAGCTTAAAGTTTATACCGCAGAGCTGAGTTTGGTGGAACCAAAGGATGTGTATGAAGCTATGCGAATTCCTTCATGGAAGAAGGCTATGGATGAGGAGTTTCAAGCATTGGTTAAGAATGGTACGTGGAAATTAGTGTTTGCTCCAAAACATCGAAATTTAGTGAGGTGTAAATGGCTATTCAAAATGAAAAAAAAATTATGATGGAAGTGTTGCTCAAAATAAAGCACGATTAGTGGCATAGGGTTTTTCACAAACAGTAGGGTCAAATTATCATGAGACATTCAGTCCTAAAATTAAGGCTAATACAATTCAAATGATGCTTGCTGTTGCAGTATCTCAGCAATGGAGAATTAGACAAGTTGGTGTGAATAATGCCTTTCTAAATGGTACATTGCTTGAAGAAGTGTACATGAAGCAACCTCTTAGGTTTGAGGTGTGCGATTCAAAGGGGAATGTGTTAGTATGTAAACTAAAAAAGTCATTGTATGGACTTAAGCAAGCACCACGTGCTTGGTTTGATACCTTGAGGAATATTTTGGTTGATGAGTTGAGATTTCAGAATTGCTGAGCTGATTCATCCTTGTTTTTCAAGAAAACTGCTACTGGTTGTGTTTTCTTGCTTGTGTATGTGGATGACATACTTGTCACAAGAGATAAGGAGACTGATATTGACATGGTGACCAGTTCGTTGCATCAAAAATTTGCTTTTGTAACACCCTTACACCTGATTCACACGTATAAACCCGGTATAAGAGTATTACATACAGTGTCAGAATTAAAAATGAGTATAATGAAATTTTTTTTTAATTCATGTAAATTTTTAAGACAATATTAGTAACTCATTCATTAGAGACACATAGGTATACCATTTGTACATGCCATTTCGCACAAAATAAATATACCTTGTCTTGCAATCTTCCGATGTTGATGTGATTTGATGAGAGGCACCTAATCCAATCTTAACTTTTCGGAGGTCTTATACCTACGCGTTGAAATTAACACGTTAAGCCGGTGAAGGCTTAGTAAGTACTACAAGTGTCATTAATCATTCATCTTTTAATCACACATTTCAAACTCATTCATATAATTATTTATTCATGTAAAATACATACCTTTTATGTATATAACATTTAACTTATAGTAGTGTTATGAATTCACATATTCTTCCTCATTTCACATTTTAGCCATTCCAATTTCTTAGCTTACTTAGTTTTATCATTCTTTGATTTCTTATACATATATTGTACTTATCTTTCATGTGATTATCATTTCACTTACCTAAATGTCACAATTTGCACATTCTTTCTTTTTTCACATTGTTTACCCTATTAACAAGACTCGGACCTTGGCGGATACACAGATCCAACCAAACACTCCAGAATGGCATCCAGTACCTCATCGGATAGTTCGAAGCAATAAAGTGGCACCTAGTGTCTCATCGGCCTAGCCGAAGTAAAGTGGTATCCAGTACCTCAACGAATCTATCCGAAGTAAAATAATGACACCCAGTGTCTCATCGACTCAAGGTCGAAGTATCCCTGAACTCTTCCAATCCTATGGCATGCCAACTATATCCGACTCAGCCCGACTAGTTAATAGGGATTTTCAATTTACAATTCATATCACTTTCAATTCCAATTTCACTTTCACTTTCACTTCCAATTTTGATCACAAATCATTCAAATTCAATTCAAATATACATATTCATGTATTTCTCACCTTTGTTTCCTCAAATAAATCCACAATTTCACCAAATAATCACACAATAAATCTTTATAATTAACCACATAATATTTCACACATATTTTTCTCACATATTCATCATCATATACCTCTTACTTTTATTTTCACATTAATTTTTAAAGCTGTCCACTTGCGCCACAGTCACTAAATTGTTTATATCTTGAGCTACAGAATTCGAAATTAATATCCGCTTGATATTTTTGAAATTAGACTCACGTATATTTTACGATAAAAATTTCAGAATTTTTAATTTAGCCAATTTGTACAGTAAATTCTTTCAATTTACCCCTTCTCTGCTGCCTAACAGTTTCGACCTTTCTTTACTAAAAATTATTTATCTTTTAGTACAGAATCCAATAATGTTCCTGTATGTTTCTTTTGAAAATAAACTCATTAAGGATTATACCATATAAATTTCAGCCTCTAATAATTTTTATACATTTTTCTAAGATTTTTCAAAGTCAGAATAGGGGAACTCGAACCTACTCTGACCTTGTTACACAAAAACTAGTATATCTCGAAATACACAATTCCTTTTATTTCACTGTTTCTTCCATATGAAACTAAACTCAATAAGATTTAATTACATATTTAATTCAACTCTTAACTATTTTTATACAATTTTTGGTGAATTTTCGAAGTTAGTCCTCTGTTCTGTCTAAACTGTTTCAATGAGATTAATTCCTTTCTCATGCTTCTTTATACTGAATTTCATTCAATCACACATAATTATCATACTTATAATTAAAATCTCATTTTCATCATGATTAATCATATATATTAAAATTATAAACACTTTAACTTAATTTTTACTAAGTCTTTTAATACTTGTAGTACTTACCTTACTTGTAGATAATTTCTTCTCACACCTTAGCTTTCTCATTTCCTTTATCTTCAATTTGGTCCTTCTCCTTCTTCCCTCTTTCTTCAATTTCATACAAACACATATAAGCTTAAGACTAGAATTCAATACTTTTTCATGCTAGATTATGTAAATATACATGTATGTCATGAAAATTGAATCATCTCTTACCTTTGTTCTTGAATTTCCAAAATTCTAATTCAATCCCTATCCACTTTAACACTTCAAAGTGGACTCTATAAGGAAATTAAGGTGTCTACTAACTTCCCTCTATGCCTTTCTTAAGGAAATTTCAAAGAAAATGGAGGATTTTGAAGCTTGGAGGGCTTAACAATGGTGAAGGGGCTAAATTGGAATAAAAAGAAAAGTTGGATAGTTAGAACATGGACATGGACGGTTGGACTTTTAAAGAGAAGATGATATTTTCATCTTTTAGTTGATTTTTCATCTCTCAAATTCTCTAGACTTTTCTTCAAAAATATCTCACTTAATAAAAATGGTAAAATTACACTTTTAATCCCTAAGCCTTCTAGCTTTACACTTTGGCCCAAAACTTTGCCTCAAAAAATATCTTCCACCAAATTACTCTTTTTCCCCTCCTTAATCAATCTAATTCCCATGATGACTCATAATTCAATTTGGATAAATTGCTATTTAATCCTTCCTCCTTTCTCACAATTACTAATTAATCCTTAAATTTTCCTAATCTTCTTATTTTAGCTATATATTCTAATTCTTGACTCCTTCCCTATACTGTTCCAACTCCAATTTAAAAACGCGGGTGTTAAAGCTTTGAAGGATCTTGGTGACCTTTATTATTTTCTTAGGCTAGAAGTTAATAGAAGAGTGAGTGGTGTGCATGTTTCACAGCAGAAGTATGCTCATGAGTTGCTAGAACGAGCATGTATGAGTAATGCCAAGTCAGTTCCTACTCCTATGGTAAGTGTACCAACTTTGTCTTCTCTTACCTTTACCAAACTTGCTTATGGAACCTTGTATAGGAAAGTTGTTTGTGGTTTACAGTATCTATGTCTAACTAGGCTAGACATTTCCTTTGCTGTCAACAAAGTTAGTCAATATATGCACTCTCCTACTGATAATCATTGGAGTGCAATGTAGAGAATATTGAGATATGTTAAAGGGACTGTTGATTTTGGATTGAAGTTTCAGCCTTCTGCAATTTCATTGACAGGGTTCTCTGATGTAGACTGGGCAAGTTCATTAGAAGATAGGAAGTCTACAACGGGTTACTGTATGTATTTGGGTGCTAACCTTGTTGGGTGGTCTTCAAAGAAGCAGAATGTTATTTCAAGATCAAAAACGGAGGCAGAATATAGAAGCTTGGCTAATGCCACTTCTGAGTTGGCATGGTTTCAATCACTACTTGCAGAAGTTGGTATTATTTCAAATGGTGTACCAACAATATGGTGTGACAATGTTAGTGTTGTATTACTTGTAGCAAATCTAATTCTTCATGCTTGAGCTAAACACATTGAGCTTGATATTCACTTTGTTCGTGACAGAGTCTTACAAGGTCAGCTACAGGTCAATTTTGTTCTAGGCAATGATCAGGTGGCAAACATTTTGACCAAGCCATTGACAGCTGAAAGTTTTCAACGTTTTTGAGATCAGCTAGGAGTGATGTCATTTGCAGATGTTTAAAAGAAGTGTAGGGAGGATATTAGAGTTAGTGATTAGCTACTGCAGTTAGTAGTTAATATAGTTATCAGTTATTAGATGTGTTAGTTATTAGCAGTTATATTGTTACTGCTGTTATCTTCTATCTCTTCTACCTGTATAAGTAAGGCTACTGTATATGTGATGATTCATGATTGAAAGAATGAGTTTCTATTCTTGATTGTTTCATTTGTTAATATAAGGCTTGACCAATGTGGGGCTAATTCGTAGCAGTTAATTTCACTGGCTGTCGAATATGACTGATTTTAACTGTACTAAGTTCACACTATAAAATAAATGAAAATATTTGAGATTATTTTTTGGTAGAAAAAAAAAAAACACCTAAAAACTAAGAGTGAACGGGAACATAGGTCCCTTCAATTAGAGAAATATAAGCATTATCTTCAAGCAATCGTATAATATACTGTGGTGGGTCTTTGAAGATAACTAATTAGTTTAAATTTATTATTGTCGTCTTCGCCAAACAATCAACTACCTTATTAGTTATATTAAAAAACTAAATTAGCATTAGATACAATGATTCAAATTAAATCTAAATCCTGAATAATATTATTGAAAGAATAGTATTGAACCCTAAAATTTTTAACTTAAATTATAAAATGGACAAAAAAATATCTTCATTATACAAAAAGTTTTGACTACTTCATTTTATTATTTATTTACATTTAATTATATTACTTTCTTCCATACATATAAAGAAAGTCAACTGGATACCTAATCTGAAGATTCAGCCTTTAAGTGGTTTTGTCGTTGGTATAATATTAATTTTAGTCTTCAGTGTTGTATCTTTTATCAATTTGATCCTTATTTTTTAACTAAATTTGATATTAGTATGACAATTGGGTGTGATAGCTTGAACTTCGTGTTGATATGACACTATTTATCTTATATATAAAAATAATAAAATAGAAAAATTCATGAAAATTCAAAAAAATAGAATGAAGTACAGGCGGATTACCGTGTGAATTACCATGTTAAATTTTTTAAATATTTTTAGTTAATATTTCTATTAAAAAACAATAATTTTGCTCTTTTTAAAATATTGATAATAAAATTTGACTCTCTTTTAAAAAATTGATATCGGGGGGCGAAGTCAAAAATTTTTTTTAGAGGGGCAAAATTAAACTGAATATTTTTACGATAGTAAAAATGTAATTTCATCATTTTAATATCTATATCTTTATAATTTTCAAAAAATTAAATTAATCTTTTATCACTGTGTAATTTTACTTTTGTTAATTTAATTTTTAATAAATTTTAAAGGGACCTAAATAAAAAAAATTATTTTAGGGGGGCCGAGGCCCGCCAGTCCCTCAGCTATGACCTTAGTTTATAGTTAAATTTGACTAAAAAATTAAAGGTCAAATTGACAAAAGATGTAAATATCAATTGCTTGATTTGTGATTATACCTTTTTAATTTTTGACCTCAACTTAAATGATGATACATCTCACATCCATAACCAACCTAATCTAGTACTAGATTATGTAAAATTATATTCTATAAAGTAAAAGAATGGGTAGAAAGGAAGAAAACCCCCCTTATTTTCCAAAGAAAAAAAAAGCATAGCATGGCCATGGGCATAGATTCAATGAATCTGACAAGGAACAGCCGATTGTAGGTGGATACAAGAAGGTGGGTCATTTATATTTATATTTATAAAGAAAAGAAAAGAAAAGAAAGAAGATGGTAGATGGGGTTCATTGTTGAAAGATAAGGACTGCATAACAAGATGAAGGTGATTGTGAAAAGAATCTTAGTTGAAACTTAGCCCTTTACGGATAAGGAAAATGCAGTGCCCATTGCTTATATTGCATGGCATATTTTTGACAAGTTAGGCTAACGGTCTTTACCTACTTCCTCCAATCATCTTTCTTTATTTGATTTTGGGCTTTTTCCTAACACCTCTCCTTCATATATTATTTATTTTTAATAATATTGTTGAGCAACCCGCTCTTTCGGGAGAAGTTTTTAAAGCATTACCTGTCAAATAGTCGGTCAAACCCTCAACAATGTTAGGTATTATTTCCGTGGTTAGGGTTTTGTCTCCTTCTATTAAGAGTCATGGACAATCCATGAAGGGAGAGCATTTCGATTGGTAGAGATACAACTTGCAAAACTCAAAGGAGAGGTGTCAAAATATAAGTAAAAATAATCATGGAAACTTGCATGTCGAGACAAGGTTTTTAGAACCAAATCGATAGTTATACTAGTGAGGCCACCAGTTCGTCGATCTGATTGGTTCATCTGGTTTGATTAAATAAATCATTTAAAATATTTAAAAGAATAAAAAATCCGAGTCAACCAGTCAATATCAATTTCTTGATTAATCCCCTCTTCAAATCAATATCCTAGTTGAGCTCTTAGTGCAACTTGATTCAAACAACTATGGCACGAGGACTCGAACTACCAATATAAGGTGCTTAAGCCACATACTAGCCAGTATGTTGCCTAAGTTCCTTAGGTTGGAGATTCGAGTCCCTACACGCTCATGTAGCATGTATAATTAAGGCTACACTTTACACTAACACTTCTCCAATAACTCTTGCAAATTGTATCCTCGTATCACTAATAAGGGAAGCACCCCATCTGTGAACCATACACAACTCTTGGTGGAGGCAGATGACAAAACTCTGACATAAAGACAATACTTTGAGTTGTCAAGGGTCTAACCAACTACCTGACAGATAACACTTCGAAAACTTATTTTGAAAAAATAAAGCCTTGAACAAATATTATTTTATCAAGAAGAATATTCGTTTAAATGCTTTATCAACCTGTTTAACCGTACAACTATTAAAATTTTTAATATAATTGTACGTAAAAATTTAACATTTTTTAAAATGTTTTATATCAAACAACTAAATATATTTTTTATTTACTTAAGATGTATGACTTTATATGTATGTATTTGTTAGCAATGTTGAGAAGTGGCATTGTGGGAGCAGTAACTGACAGAATTCTTTAGTTTATTTTATTGGAACTGGGAATTCGTTACTATAATTAGAGAGGAAGCATCCTTCAACCTATTTTCTTTTTCTTCATTCAGTTAGGTATTTCCTTACTAAATTATTCACCTTTTATACCTATTCATGAGTATAATTATCAATATTCCTGTTCGAGTGTTGATAATTATTATTGAATTAAGGTATGAAAATTAATAGTTTTCGAGTTTGTATTTAATTTTTTTTAATATATCCTCATCTCCAAAATTTAAATATCATTTTTTATGGAAATTGCAATGTGTATTAAAATTACACTAAAATTTATCACATAAACAATTTTGCTTCCTGTAATTATTTTCGTTTCACTGCGCAGGGTTTTATAGATAATTTTTTTTTTGCTAAACTCGTAAGTGAAACTTGATTTGATTTGTCTTGGGTTAATATTCGAAGCATTGATCTTTATATAAGGTCAATGAATTAGATGTTGTCACATTATTAAAAATGAAGTTTAGTAAATTTAGTTTTAAAAATTTTTGATGATGTATCATCGTTTTGTTCACTTACGAAATAAAAAACCATATTAAGCTACTCAAGTTTTAAAATTTAGTAGGAAAGAAATGTAAGATGATATGAAATAGCAAATGTGTGCTAGGTCATGAAGACACATAAAAAAAAGCAAAGGGA
Source organism: Gossypioides kirkii (assembly GCA_005610355.1). NCBI lineage: Eukaryota > Viridiplantae > Streptophyta > Magnoliopsida > Malvales > Malvaceae > Gossypioides > Gossypioides kirkii. Next base: position 16,351,187 of record CP032247.1, on the reverse strand, counting down.
CCATTAGATTTATGTGAAATGAGAAAGGAATTTATACAAAAGCAATAGAACAGTGATTGAAAGTGGTATGGGACGAGACATAAAAATTTATAGCAAAGCTTTAGACCAAAGCATGGGATAACTTTAGAAGGACAAAGGAATGAAGGGATATTTTTAAAAGGAAGAAATTCCTAATTTGAGTAACTAAAATGGAACAAGACAGGTTTGGAGCTGCATAGGAAAGTAAAAGCATTTACACTAATATGGAATATGTTGGCATCACACAACTGATTTTTAAGACAAAGCAAAAGCCAAAAGGTGAAGCTTCACTTCTGCTTTAGCCCCTCTCTCTATACATGAAGCCAACTATATATATCTATCCAAGTTTCGTTATTTTGGCTTACATCTAATTTATCCAAACTATTTTTTATGCTATATTTAAATCTTTAATGAATTAATATCATGAATCAATTAAATTAAAAGAAAAAATAAAAAATCTTTTTATTTAAAATGTAACAAATATTAAAAAATAATAATCCAAAATAAATCCATGACGCAAAGAACTCCAAAATCTCTCATTTGGGTTTTTTATAAAGTATATTTTTATTTTAAATTTTTTTTTCACCCGCATTACAAATCTACTATAATTTAGTTTTTTTTTCTTAAGAATAATAATAAGCACCGAAAAGTTTTGATGGGTGATTTACAATTAGTAATGGGACACAACCAATTCTAGATTTGTTCATAATCCGGTTATCCATTTAAGTTCGAATATTCACTCGTAATTAGAGAAAATTTAAGTAAAAATATCAAGCCCGAAAAATGAATTGCACAAAATAATTAGATTCGTTTAAAATATGGATCGGGTTCAAATTTGAACATTGAAGCTTGAGCACAGTCTAGCCCGTTTTGAAGTTTGTAATACTTTATATTATGTTATTTTTATATATTATGTAATTTAAAACACATTAAAAAAATAAATATATACTAAATATATAATATTAATCTAATGTAAATATTAAAAAAATGTTAATATGACTATATAAAATTATTAAATATTAATATAATATAATATAAATATTTTTTAAAAAATAATATGGGCGGGTTTAAAATGAGATTGAGTTAGTTTTTGTACAAATATGAATGAGTTTGAGCAAAATTTTAAACTCATATTTCAAGCCGGATCGGACTTGGATAGGTATAAAATATGTTAATATCACGTTTAAACCTGATTCAACCCGACTTATTAACACCTTTACAACAAACATATATTGGTTCAAATTAGAAGTAACTCATTCATTAAAAAAAAGTCGATTACAGTAAAAAAAAAAAAAAAAAGGGCCAAAGACCTAAAAAAATACAACAACAAAGTCCGTAGGGTTAAGCTCAACAAAATCCGGTTGCCAAGAAATCTTAAACTTTGTTTAATAGTATTTTTTAGAAGTACTTTTGATATGAAAAAAAATTTTGAACCAAAATGAATGTTAAACAAACAACTTTTGAAAGAAATTTTTTATTTTTCAAAAGCACTTTCTCTCAGATAAAGAAGTTAAAATTTTTGTACTCCACAGACTACTCATGTAACTTAGTTTCATAAGTTGTTTTATTCACCAAATAAAAATTAAAATTTTTAGTTTTTCCATTCCAAAAATACTTTTGACAGTTTAATTACGTTTTCACCCATCTAATACATGGTACTTTCTCTTCTTTGATTAATTTCTTAAAAAATATTTAAAATTTATTTTTCATATATTAAAATATTAACAAAAAATTATAAAAAAAATATTTTTTATATTCTTAATAAAATATCATAATATTAACTAATTTGAACATTATTTAAATAATTATTTATTACTTTATAACACATGTTAAAATAGACATTTTATTTCTTAAAAGTTACTTTTTGACAGCTATACTAATCACTTAAATCTTAAATTTTTTAATAGTATTTTTCAAATACTTTTACTTCTCAAAAGTAATATTAAATTAACACTTAATAGCTAATTCTTGAGAGCACTTGGGGAATATAGCTAGAGGTTGGCGCAACTGGCTTAAAGGCATGCACACCCCTGTAGCGGAGGTCATGCCATTGTGAAGCCCTAAAACATAATGCCAAAGTTGCCATAAAACTAGCTAGACACACCGACAGAGGAAGACCCAAAACAAAAACATCCGGAACAACAAGCACTAGAAGCAAGATTTGGTGTAAACCCCAGAATCTATCGAGGTTTAGATCCGACCAAACCCCAAAGAAACAGAGAAACAACAAAGAAAGTCTGTCAAAGAGCAAAGCCTTAATAGAGACTTGGGGAATGAACAACCTAAACCAAGGGTGAACCCATGACCATGGAGTGCCAAGACAAACCAATCTCTTATCAACGACCTAAGGCTGGGGGAAAAAATGAAAGGCGAAATCTTGAGTTATTATGTCAAAAAGCATAAGAAAAATAAATAAATAAAATAAACAACAAAATGTGAGCGGTGCGGACCTAAAGGTCGAACAGCTGCTGACAAGCAACCCAAGAATCAAGCTCCAGTAGAGAGAGAAAATGGGCTTTCTAGAAAGAAGAGAGATATATCGAAGTCTTTACTTATCTCAACTTTCGTATAGATATATAATCTAGAAAAAAAAAAACTTTTATGTTGACATTCTTGAAACTCGCATAAGTTCGATTTTGTATAAAACTTCAATACCCAATTCTGATCTCGTGAAGGGAAATTTTTTTAAAACTAAATCAAATGATAATCTAGTAAAGGGCGAAGCCAGGGCGTTGAGGAAAAATTTTCATTTAAGTTTTTAAATTTTTTATATTTTTAAATTAATAAAAATAAAAGTATACTTTGACTCCTCTAAAAATAATAAAATTTTAATTTAATTATTTAAAAATTATATTTTTACTATCGTAAAAATTATAATTTAATTTCGACTCCCTGAAAAAATTTTCTGACTTCACCCCTGCTTGTAAAATTTACAAAAATCTAATTAATACATATAAAAATGTAAAATTAAACCAATATGGTCTTATTACATAATCAAAAGTTGAATTTTTTAGATTTTGAATATTTAAGTTTGAATTTCACCATGTAAAAATTATGTATGAATTAGTTAATTGAGTTGAATTAAATATCAAATTATTTCAATACTAGTAATAATTAAGTTTAAAAAAATAATTAAAAAAATCAAAGCCCTTAAAAACATTTGTTCCCCTAAAAAGTCGAATCAGATTGAAACTAAGAGGATCGTTGTTTTTAACTTTTTCTTTTCACCAAATCCAATAGAATCTCTTCTTAATGAAGTGTGTATGATTTGAATTTATGGAAAGTTTACAAAATTGGTGAGAGAAGAATAAAAATGGGCACTTTCGCTTGCCATTTTAGGAACACAAGTAAAATCAATGACAAGGTGATTAAAGAATAAGAACACTTCATGATTAATATACAATTAGCTGTCTAAATGAGATTTGCTGAAAAAGGAAATTGGATTAATCCAACTACGCCAATAGTTAAAGTAGAACCCAATCACAATGGTCCATTTTTTTTGGCATCTTATTCATTTCGTTACTAAAGCAAAGGTAAAGAAATAATAAAAAGATAAAGATGAGCAAAAACAAAGGCTTTCCGTAATAAACTACAAAATTTATGGTTAAATCTGTGATATAATAAGAGAGTGGAATAATCAAAGTTCCAGCAGTTCCCTCGAAAATGGAGTCCCTCAGTTTTAGTATTATATAATTTATTATCTCATTTAATTTTATTATATTTATTTCTTATAACTTTATTTTCAAAGCTTTGACCTCAAGAACATAATTCTGTCAAAGGGGTGTTGAACCAAAAAAAAAAAAAGACAAACATTCTATTAAAGACAACTTGTATTGGTTGCCAAAGAGTGAGTTGTTGGAAACCGAACTTGAAAAAAGGTACTAACATGCATGAGGATTATTGGATGTCTTTAAAAGCATTTGACTTTATCAAAATGAAGAAAAGCCCAAAGTAGATATATTCAAACATAAATATCAATATCAATATACTTTTTTTCGAAACTATTAAAAATTCTGAAATAGTAGACAGGCTTTGAAAAGAGAAGCCCTTTCTTTTAAACCTTGGACCGGGCAAACCATGAATAGTCTGTGTGCAAGGTAACAGAAGGAAAGCATGGAATGTTTGTTTTATCTTTTCTAAAACAAGAATGATCATGCACGTGACGGCCGGGGCCGGTCAAGTATAGCAGGGTTTACTAATGTAGGGTAGTTAAATGTAAGTTGAACGGCTCTATACTTGCGTGTCAACAAATAACATCTCGCAATAATTGAATTTGGCACAAACGCAAAGTCCAAAAACTGTACTAGATTGTCAATACAAAGACAACTAACATAGAAATCAGTAATGGCTACATGATAAAAATGTTTAAACCAGTTAATCAAAAGAAAAAAAAAGGAAAAAGTGCCATCTGGGAGCCAACAAATACAGAACATATTAAAGAAAAAGAGAGGTTTGACTGTATCATATTCGAGCAACATACGAATTGGCCTGAGTGACATATCTCACCCATCGATACGGATTATAGGAGCTGGATTTCTTTGCTATCTGCAAGTATTTCACCTGCAGCAGTAGAACAATATTAATATTAGAAATCTTTAGAAACTGTGGATTAGGGTTTAGAAACGTTGCTGAGACTTGAACCCTTGTCCTATGTGCTATAAAAAATGCTTTGAGAGTTGCCTTTTACTACTAAATGACAACCTTCGTGTTGTTAAATCAAAATATAGACCTAATTGGTGAAACGAGTTGTGAACCCTGATCTAAGTGACTAAATCAACAAACATGTATATATGCATACGGAGAGTGTGCTGGTCTGAGGCTTAGGTATTATCCTAAACAAGGTCCCAAGTGAAGTCCAAATAGGCATTATCCGTCAAGAAGACAGACAATTGATTGAACCCGAATAATTGCTCCATGAACATTGATAATATTTCAATTGCATTATATACAAAGAATAAAAAATTTAAGTAATTTCTGATTTAGGCACTGCTTCTTCCTTTTAAGTCATCTTCTATTCCAGGCTTTATCATAGATCCATTAGACCTTTTGCTTTTATCAGCCAAAATATAGACATTTCAATCCTCTAGGCAACTACCAGTAAAGAGTATCTTTACCTGAAGCCTTGAAACATTATACATTGGTATTGTGAAAGTCATGCTAACTGGACCAGCTTCCTTTGTGAGGTTTGCTGAATTAAACCATAAATATTTCATCAATGCGAAAGGAACTTAACACATTTTCTCAAATGAATTGATCAAGTTGAGAGAGAAAAATTTTAGAAAAAGGATTCTTTAAAAGAAATAAGTTATGGATAATGCATACCATGTGATTCCTGTGAAAATGTCAGCTTTGCACGAAGTGTATGTTCAGACCCACCCACGATCTGTCAAGCAATACAAAACGATGATTAGATTGAAAGGGAAAATGCTATCATATAATTGAATTATTTTATGGTAAAACCTTCTCATAACATCTGTAAAAAACCTTACCTTCTTCAATCCCCATTCAAGTTTCTTGTTAGCTTCTTTGAAATCTGTTCTTTGTCCAACAGCTCCAGGTTCCAACTCAAAACTAGCTCTGAAAGAACAAGTCCAAAAGATGTAATCCACTGAAATATATCTATTTGTCCCACCAAACTAGACATTGACCAGAGAAAAGGAAAATACCTGGTAGTATATTTAGGAAGTGGCATTTGTACAGCAATTGTGTTTGCAGTAATGTTTGAAGGGAACTCCGCACGTACTTTAATAATCACTTCAGCCTAAAAAATTTAATAGAGGAGCATAAAGATTGGAATCAGAAATATACGCTCTAGAATTAAAAATTTATATTAGAACTTGATGAATTACTTGTACATGAAATAGGCCCTTATCAAATTATTATTATTATTTCAGGAAATATGCATGCTTATGGATTATGGGGAAAAGCATATGATGAATCCCTCATAATGTATGCAAGTCAAGAAAGACAAGCTCACTTTAAGCTGTCCTGCTTCTTCAATTAAACAATTAATACGGAAAGGAGGCTTAAATTCCTGCGTCATTCGGTAGTTCATGACAGGAAATTCACCATCTGGTGGTACCTGAAAGACAATAGCAGAACGAAACATGAGACTAAAAAATGCAAATACATCTCTTCAGTCTGCAAAATTTTCTACCTGCTACAATCAGAACTTCACTCACCAGAGATAGAGTCCTGTCCATGTCAAAACTATCAAGACGCACTGATTCATGAAAATTACAATCATCGAGTATCACAGCGCCTGAACCAGATGAACTCCTATAATCTGTCACAACAAGCAGACCCAGTAGAATCACAAATCATTGGTTTGAAATAGAGGGTGAATAGTAGCTACAAAAACATAGGTTAAACCAATATAATACTAGTTGCAATTGACAATCATGGCTGAATATTATATACAAATAATCCTCTTGAAACAATAGAAAAAATTTTATTAACCAAAAGTAATTGAATAAACGGAAATAGTGCTTATTGATTAAGTTATACTTTACACATATCTGTTCAACTGTTTGCAATGAAAACCTTGAAGACAGCACCTCTATGGAAAGACAATTTTCAATATATACATATATGTTATAATATAAAAGCAATATGAATGGGTGAAGGCAGTACCATAGAGGGTGAATAGTAGCTACAAAAACATAGGTTAAACCAATATAATACTAGTTGCAATTGACAATCATGGCTGAATATTATATACAAATAATCCTCTTGAAACAATAGAAAAAATTTTATTAACCAAAAAGTAATTGAATAAACGGAAATAGTGCTTATTGATTAAGTTATACTTTACACATATCTGTTCAACTGTTTGCAATGAAAACCTTGAAGACAGCACCTCTATGGAAAGACAATTTTCAATATATACATATATGTTATAATATAAAAGCAATATGAATGGGTGAAGGCAGTACCATAGATTGTTCCCCCTCCTCTTCCTATGCTCAGGTCTTCATTAAGAGCTAGCCGGATTTCTGGATTTCCTGACAAATAACTTTTCATTTGAATAGTGCCATCAATCTCGGAAGTCAGTATATACCCCTGTTTAAAATATCATTGAATTGGTTAGCGGTTTATTTAATCATGCATGATGTTATAGAAGCATGTGTGTGGACTGTATATTTTTATTTTTTGAAGAAAAGAAAAACATAAACTGAAATTAAACAATTGATGAGGGATAGAATGCAAATAAACTTTGAAGATAACGGGGAGAGAAAGAACAAAATGGTAGTTTTTTCACTTTATTTAGTTCAAAAAGAGAGGAATGAACATACAGGTCAAAAGGTTTTAAGGGAGAAAAAAGATAATAGTTCAACTAATCCAAAAACAATAAGAAAAATAATGAAACCCAAATGTCTAATTACTAGAAATTAGAACACTTTAGATATTTCCAAATTAAAATAACAATGTAGTTACTCACACTAGAGCTAAATGTGACACTGATTTTCTCAATTATATCCACAAAAATTTCCTCTCTCTTCCGACCTCCAGGCTCATTTGCTACAACAGACTTCGTAACTGCCGTTCCAGGCATTCTTTTGTTTCCTTGCTGCATACATCCAAAATTGAAAAATAAATATCCTCACAAATGCATTTTGATAAAATAAGAGAGTACCATTTATATCAAGGTTGATAATCAGGAACTTCATCATACCATAAAGATGGCAGCAGGGCCAAGAGGTTGCAAACGTGCAGCATCAACCACAATTGGCTCATTAAAAACGTAGGACTTCAAAACTTCAGTAGATGTTGTTTGTACATAACCAAAGTCCTGGTGGAAAAAAAAAATAGCAGAACCTATTAAAATCTTTTCATAAGAACAACACATGGTTAATGGTAAATACTTCACCTAATTTGAAAAGCCTTATGCATATTTCATAGGAGAGGAATGTTAATTTTTATGATGTACAAGTCAACTCTAAAACGCAATCTATTATAAACTCATATTGACTTTTGAGCAAAGGCATGATGCAGTAATCCCTTGGTAGCTAATTAAGAGTAGCAAGCCTTTGACCAAAATATATATACCAACTGAAAACTTTAGTATGAAAAGAACTTACAATGACTTCATCAAGCAGTTCATATACAAGAACGAAATTTTTCCGGAATGAATCTTCACTTAGAACCCCTAAATAATCTTTAATGACACGAGCAATCCTTTGCAGAAGTTCCAGGACAAGAGATGGGGATACATTAACCCTTGTGGTTGCAACAAACAACAGCCCAACAACCTTCACATGGAAGTAGTTCACACCATCCACATTCTATCCATGGAAAAGAATTATACAAAATTATTAGAGCACTGCTCCAGCTTGTATACTATAACAATAAAGTAAATGTGCATTGGATTATACCAGCCATTAATACATGATAAAGAATAGGAGTGATTAAATCAATTTAAAAACTAAGCATACCAAGAGGGATAGCTAGAGCAAATATGTTGATTATTCTATTTAATGCATATATTTGTCCAGACGGCATAAAAGCATACGGCCTGATATTACATTCTTTAGTAATATAATACCTACAAAGACAGGGGTGCCTCCTCTTGTCCATCCTCTTTCCAGAACTTAACTTTCCGGAAGAAAATCTCTGCACTTCCTTTCGCTACTTCACTCCGATCTGCAGTAACAATCATTCAATCAGTGTCATGTTATGGGATGTAAAGATCTTTGTGTTCAATAGAATCAAACCACAATTATAAATAATAATTTACAATTATCTTCCATTAGGTACATGCTTAAGTGCCAATTGTCAATTCAAATAAATGTCAAGACATTTCCATATGCATCGTGAATTTTAGTGTCCAGAAATTGCTATATAGTTTTTCAGGCCAACTATTCCTATTGATTTTGCTGAATTACTACATGCAAAATCAATTCAAAGCTTTTCATTCGTTCATCAGTAAAGATGAATTGAAAGCTGATCTAAATGAACTCGAGAATCATGGTTGAAAATAAAAGGAAATTTTGAAAGCTAAAGTAGCATAAACTACGATTCAGAATGCAGCATAGGAAAAGAATTGTCTTACACTAAATATTTTCCATCCAACTGAACAGAGCAAGAATCGAAAATGAAATAAAAAGATTCAGATCTACAAAGTCAATTATCGCACTAATTATTGAGAGAAAAAAAGTTTAAAAGTAAGGATCTCGTTCCAATACATATATCGCAAGATTCCAATGAAAAAAAAAGAGGAATGAAATTTAGATCCAGAGAGTAAATAATAAGAAGGGGAACTGACAATCGCGAAAAACTATGTTATCGCCTCGCTGAGAGAGCACGAAAAACTGAGAGATCATGATTTTCGCCTTTCAAATCGTTTCCTCCGATTTCCTTCCCTCTATGAATTTGCCTGCGATTTTGATTTTGCTTTGTTTTTATGCACTGCAGCTTCGATCTTTTAGGCTTCGTTTCTTCTGCTTCTTTCCACGGGGCTGTTTTTTACTTCGATTTTACAATTATGTTTTGACCCCTTAAAGATCTCAAAATTTAATGTCCATACCTTATAATTTAAATTATTCCTTTCTTGTCCTCGGAGTAATATTTAACTGACGCTATATGCCAAGGTGGATCCAATCGACCATTATTATTAATTTCAAGGATAAATTTCACCCCAAGTCTCTAAATTTTGTTTAATTTTACATTTTGATTATTCAATTTTTGATGATGTGGCACGTTAATTCAAAGTGTTAATAATAAATTTGATCCTTAAATTATAATTAAAATATCATTTTAATATTTTAAAAAATTAACAATAATTTTAAAAAAATTAATGAATAAGTGACAAAAATTTAACAAATCAATAAAGTTCATAATTATTACATAACTTCTAAAATTTAGATGATCAAAATGTAATTTTTTAAAAATATTAGAATCTGTTAATATAATTTACCTTAATTTTTAATACACTAATCATTCATATTCAAATGTGTAGGGCTCATTGATGAATTGTGAAAGTCATATTGATGAATGAATATTGAATAATTATAAACATAATTAATTTGAAATAATAAGAATGAAAAAACTGAATTCTGAAATAATCCATTCTTAATGCAAAGTATTGTTTTTAGTGGATAAAGGAAATGGTGAAACAGTTTTTTCTTAAAGTGAACATGGAGCAATTCTTATATTTGTTTGTTCCATCATCATTTGTTAATGCACACACAAATACTCAAACCCAAATCTCTTAGAATGAACAACATCCTCTTTACCACTAGAGCTATTTGTTGGGTTCAAATTTACTCTTATACATTTAACTTTTAAAATATAAAAATATAATAATACACTATAGTATAAAGCTTAAAATAATTAAGTTAGACGTTTATAGATTATTGCATTACAAGTGCACATTGAAATTAATTGAGCTTTGGGCGCGGTTTGATTTGAAAATTGAGCTTTGCAGCCTTTGCCTTTTACCTATCAAACACCGTGAGTTCAACTTTTTCAATTTATGTTTGTATTATTGTCATTTTCTTGCAATATACAGGTTTCAAATATATATATAATGGCCAAGAGCGCATCAGTCAGCACCAAAGTTGTTGATCTTTGACGAAGAACCTTCCCTTTTCTTCATCACTGCCTCCCTTGAAATCAAGCGTCCACTTCTCAAATGTACAGTTGAGAAAATCATAGTATCCTCCATGAACAAACAGCATCTCTTTCTTCACCTTCTCTTTTATCCACGGATATGTTAGCAAGTTCATTAGCGACATATTTATGGATTCCTGCAACACAAAGTCAATGTAATTATCATCTCCAATACATGCATATATAACTATGGAGTTTGTGATGTCAAATGTTAGAAAAAGAGTGCTGACTTTCTCACAGAGACGGCATTGTTGATCGAAGCTAAGGTGGTTTGCGGCAGATTCTGTTGTTAACTTCGCAAGTTTCCCATTAGTAACCCAAGTTTTGATAAAACTGCTCGAAATGAACGAATAAGGTGAGGCTAAAAAAATTCTGCGGCTTCGTTCAGGCTAATTGGCTAAAACAGGAAAAACATATATCATCACCTGGAGTCACTATTATCTTGCATGCTCATAAGGGTCTGAATTCCGCCGCAGCAACTGTGACCAATAATTAATATGTTTTCAACCTAGTAATGGAAAAAAACCATGTTTTCTGAGTTTTGATCTACCTTTTATACTTTATTTTACGAAAACTGACAAGTTATGCGTTTATAAACAGCTGCCAATAAATAATCACTTACTTGAAGAGTTTTTACTGCAAATTCAAGGGCAGCGTTAGTTTCTGAAGGTCCCTTCTGCGAAAAGGATAAATTTTAATGAAATCTGTAGTATGTGTTTTCATTGCTTTGTCAAATTCAATGAAGTTGAAGACACCATGGCTAAATAAGAATAATACCTGGAGTGGAGGAACAAGATTAGCTACATTTCGAATCATGAAGGCCTCCCCTGGTCGAAACCCAAGGATTGTAGAAGGACACACCCTGGAATCTGCACAAGCAATCACCATAAACTGTCTTTGAAAACTTGTTAGTCTAATTGGTCACATAGAAGAAGCATGATGAGGGAAATTGATGAAGTGGGTTTGGTTTGGTTTATAACCTTGGGTGTTTGAGCTTCTTTAAGGGTTTCAAAATGCTCCAATTCTTCCCTGTTTGAAAATGAAAATTTACGAGGCATTAAAAGAAAAAATCAGATCATGGGAACCTTCATTTTATGACCGTACTGCTAAGTAGAACTTACAAATATTTGTGATGTTTAAAACTCAGAAACCTCTGTTTCAACTCATCAAACAAGTTCAATTTGGGGCCTGTAAATTCTTGTAGTCTTACACCTAGGGAATTGCTTGAAGCAGAAACCGAGGGCCTCCTGTAGATATGGAGAATGCTATGGTTTCAACTTTCAAGTAGCTAATTCAAAAGTATAACAGAACTTAAGTAACATGAAGAAACTGGGAATATGTACTGAAATGGTCTCTGGCTATGGAATTTCATTGACTGCAATCATCTTTCCATTAAAAGCTTGGAGAATCAACAGGCTCAAAAACTGAATTTGAACCTAATATCTTGTAATAATAATAATCTAAACAACAGAAATTGAAAGCCATATTCTACCTAGTGATCTCCGGTGAAGACGATGACCTTGATTGTATGTCGTCCACATCATTCAGTCTCATCTATCCAAGTATACATATATACATATCAAAAGGAGAGAATCATTGTGGAAGAAGAAAAAAAAGAGAGAAAAGAATATGATCAACCAAACGCACCGCTTTTGAACAAAACCATTTCCTTGGGAAACTGCGAACAGAGTCATCGGTAGTAAACCCAGAGCAGCGAAAAGAATCGAGGGTATCGCGTAGTGGCCTTCTCGCAGATACAAGCGATTGAGCTTTAAAGCCTGAATTCAAGTTCACATATCACCAAAAAAAATTACATAACTTCCATATCAGAATATGCTCATACTCCCTGAATTTACGATTATTATACTTACGGATCAACCAGGCCATTTCTCTTCCCACCTTTGCATTTGCTTCGTAATAATGAATTTCCTTTTATAACTCTGTTTCCATGATCGTGTTCTCCTTATCATCACGTAAAGTTTTCAGATTGGGGTTTTTTATTTGTATTTATTTTTATTTTAAAATTGTTTTGTTCTCCAGGATTGTTGGCATAATTGAGAGGGTGACGAAGACAATGAAGGCATGCTTATCCAAGCAAATGGAACAACAATAGTTATCCAATCTTTGTGGGGTCTGAACAAGCAAAAACAAATACCCAAAAAAAATTGGTCCCCTTCGCTAGTCATGCAAAGCTACAAAACAAGTGGCTTTGCCTTTATCCTCTCAACCAATATATTTCAAACTACAATATAACGTTTTCATCAAAGTTAATGAAGCATTCATGCTTTGAAAATTTTGACATCTTTGATTCGATTTGTATATATATTTTTTATTATATTAGTCCTGAATTTAGTTGCTATTTATAAAAATTTATTTTGACTGTTATAACTATAATAAATATTATAAAATATGTCTCTTTTAAATTTTAATTTGATTAATTTTAACATCATCTTTAAATGTGTAATTGTGAGCGGTGATGTGTCCCCTAACATAATCATTTAAGAACTGTGGTTTGGTCATTTTCCCACGCGTCTAGACAATCCAAACGCGACGTACTATGTTTGTAAAGGATTTCACTTGGGTATGTTTTATTACCATTTTGGGTATATGATGTGAGGGTTTAATTTTTATAAATTTTATTAACTCTCTTATATATACTAGATTTCTATACGCTCAGGTGAAATTTTTTTTAAAAGGAAAGTGCAAAAAATTATATAAAGTAGTTAATTTTTATAAAAGAAATAACAGTAAATTGTAAAGATAATTAATAAAAATTTTAAAATTTTGTGTTAAATATAATTTAAATCTTATATTACCTCAAAATTGAATATGAGATTTAAATCTGAATTGATATACAATTTATTTGTGATACTAATTCAATTAGTAACATTAATAATATATTAAATTCTTATATATAAAAAGTCTCACCTTGCAATGAATCTGCATCAGATGTCATACATGCAATGAATCCGAATTTGTGATAACAAATTTCTAGGACAGCCAACTAACTTGTGAATACTCCCCTCGAACACAGTTTACAACTTTCATCGTACTGTGCTCTCCAAAGAGCAACTCTTCTCAAAATCTCAAAAGGTGCTGAGTTGGAATCTCATTTTAACTAAGGATTCTTGTGGTTCCGGAGGATCCTGCTACAGGAGAACCAGGAACGGCGGAGAGTTTTCCCCCTCCGACTCTTTGATCTTAAGAATGCTGGTTTTAAGAATGAGTGATTGCCCTTACGTGGACCAATTTTTACAATGTTAGTTGGGGCGTGCATGGTTCATTCCTCTCAGTTAGTCCTACGTCCGGCGATTGAGAGATGCGATGTTTGTAGGAGAAAGCCGAATATTGGGATGCTTAAATGTAATGTTGGCAGCAGTAGAGTGGCCATATGGGATGGGCCGTTATTTGTGCGCAATGAAGCAAGTGGTTTTGTGAGATGTATTGCTAGCTTCATGAAGAGTAATCTTGATCTTTTTATTTCTGAAATTTTAGTTGCACCTAAAGGTTATTTTTTGGCTTCCGTCGTTACATTTGGTTGGTGTTATTTTGAAAATTGATAATCAACGTTTTTACAAACGTTTTATTTTTATCATTTGAATGCTTCGGATTCAAAATTAATTCTTAAAAATTGTGTCATTATTGTCTTTGACTTTTATCAATTATCACTCTAAGAATGCCGATAAGATTATACACATTTTCGAAAAAAATGAATTTATTAAAAGCAAACTACATTGAATGTATTTCTTGTCCTTCCTTTATTGTCGATATTGCCAACGTTGAAAAATTAGCTAACTGGATATTGATGAGTGGAACTAGATTGAGATGTATTGAGTAAACATCATATCTGAATTTAGGTTATTTTCTTGTCTTATCATTGACTTCTTATCTTATTTTTATCTTTAATAAATGTCTGTTATTTAGAAATAATAATTTTATAAATTGCCTAACATATAACACCCTTCAATATTGCCATCGGAACCCTTGTTGCTCAAATTAGTTATGTTTGCTAACACTTAATCATCGTGCTTAAATTAAAACTTGATAATACATGAAAATAATTAACTGAATGATTGGAGAAGTGATAAAAAAACATTTTTATTTAAATTGACATTAACTTAAAAAATAACATATGGAGTTAAAAGAGTTAACAAACAAAAAGAAAGCACCAAATAACTAGACAAGCATGCCTTATAAATAGTTGGGAAAAAATAAATAAAAACCAATTAGCAATACTTGAAGAAACCTCCCTTATATATACTATAATAATAAAACATCCCAAATTCCTCAAAATTAACCAATTGAGAGTATAATATAATATATATATATATACACATTTAATTTAACCTTATAATATTCAAGTTATTTTCTAATTTACCATTACGGCATTATCACATCAACAAAATCAAACACTTCCTCAACCTACCAAAAACCCATGTCCAGTTTCACTATTCGACCCAAAAACCCGAGCCCGTTTACTTCCCGTCCCTTGGGCCAACCTAGAAACCCGGTTCTCCACCACATCCTTCAAAGCCCGTTTCAACGGTCCAACTTGCTCCTCATCGCCGCTCCATTGCATCACCACGACACTCTTGGTCCGCCCACCAACCGTCGTCATCTCAGCCCGAACCACCTTAGCCTGGACCAACCTGATCACCCGGCTCAAATCGTGGTTCAAACCCGGCCTATCCTCGCAGCAAATCGTCGCTTTCAACAACTTCCCTCCTTCGTCACAAAAGCTCAACGTCGCCTCGTCACATTCCCCAGGAAACGGCCACGACGTGTCGAGCTCCGGTCGGCTGTTACTACAACAACCGTCGCGGTTGCGCCGCCCTACGTCTTCCACTTGCCTCTTTAGCTCCCTCACATGATGAACAACCTCCGCCAGTAACGACGCCTTATCCGTCTGTTCCAAAAAAACAAAGACATTAAAACAACATCAATCGTAACACTAACAGTAGCATTGTTTGTTTTTGTTTTGTTAAAAGAACCTTAGTGGTGTTGGGGAGGAGAGAACGGAGAGTGGAGAAATGGGCATTGATACGCTGCCTGCGCCTCCTTTCAGCTTCCTTGTGACTCTTACAAGCTTCCATTGATTTTCTCTCTGATAAATCCTTAAAGGAATCGTCACCCTCCATTAAAATGTCCGGGCTGTTATTATTCTCAACCCCACTGAAACTTTTCACAGGAAACATCTTTTCCCTTGCGATAATATAGCGTAAAAGAAAGAAAAAGAAAATAGAATGAAGGGAGAAGACAACTCTAGTTTACAAACTAGAACAAGTGAAAGTAAAAGAAGTACTTAGACAGGCACTTGGTCTTTCTTTTTTTTTTTATCGATATTGTTGATAATGACTTAAGTAAAAGTGAATAATCGTTATCCGAGGTGGGACTCGGTTAGAGTGAAAATAATAATAAAAGAACATGCAAGTAAAAAACAGAATAATGGTCAAAACTCAGATTAAATAGTAAATTTTAATTAAGCTTTTGAATGAAACGATTTGAAAGGTTAAAAAAAAAAAAAAGGGAGTCACGGCGGGTGGTGGTTGGCGCCGACAGCTTTTGTCGGAGCAGGGCAGGACCTAATCATGAAAATGGTTATTCGGCCGGACTATATTTCTATATACATCACTCTTTGTTTCATTGCTTTATTTTCACACGCATTCCCCTTTGTTTCTCTTTTTACATATTTATCGACGTCGTCCCTGGGCTGCTATCGCCTGCATATGTATATATATATTGGTTACTTCAACACGATAGTATAGTCATTGTATGATGATTCAAAGCCTGCTTCTGTTTTTTTTTCAAGCCCTTGAATCCATGTATGCCTGATGTCACTGTGTCAGTCATGGTTTGTGTTTACATTTTTTTTTAAAAACTTTGCTTACAATAATTTAGCTTCGTAAATAAATTATACCTCAAAAAACGGGACGATTTTTGTTTGAGGGGTTTAGTTTATTATTTGACCAAAGAAATTGAAAATGAAGACAGGAGAGAAGGGGGTAGGTATAAAAAATTGCATGTGAGAGTGTTGGGTGGACCCCCACTAGATCTTGAAGAGTATAGAGAAGTGAGATCAACATCTAATGACAGTGTCAATGACCAGTCCCGACAACGTTTGTAAAATGAGATTTGTTTCGTTTTCTAACATCTTCAACACCGTATTTCGTCTGGTTTCAATCGGTATGTTTCCAGACCCTTGGCACTCGTTATTCCACATTATTTCCACGGACACTAGGTAACTACCGATTCAAATTTCTCAACTTATATAATTGAAAAAAAATCTGTTGATTGTTTAAATCACTTGTTCTGTGTTTGCTCTAACCCATCTTCTTGTTGAAATCACTTTTAGATGATGTTAAGGGATAGTTATGTATTGAACCTTAAAGTAATTGTTAAATAAAAGTTTGTTCCTTTTTCGAAAATGAAAGAACTCTGAATTTGATCATATAGATAAATAATTAAAAGAATTAACACGATTTATTTATAATGATTTAATCTCGACTATTGATCTCCACTATTTTCACCTCAAAAGTTTTCAATTCACTATAACATAAAAACCATTATCTTTATTTTTTCAATGGCAAAGATTGAACCAAACTTACAAAATGGTAATTTTGTATAAACTAAAGCTTTCAATAAGAATGAATAAAGCCTCACAAAATCATGTACAAGAGAAAGAAAGTAAGAAATATTTTTTCTTTTTGTATTTTATATTATTTTCATGTTTTTTGGAATATTAGGTGTATTTATATCAATGAATAAATTTCTAACTGTTCATCGTCGTTAAAAGTTAAATATAATTGTTAGAACGTAATTACAACCCTGCATAATGATATATCGACAAGTATATATATATTTTTTACAAAAATAACCGTTAGAAACAAAGAAATATTGATACCATAAAGACAAGTATATATTATTTTTGTGTTCAGCATTGATACCAGAAGCATGTATAGTTTACACTTCACCCTTCCAGAAATGGTTGTCTGCTGACCTCTATTGGCACTTTAGGTAAGGTATCCATATTTAACCCTTGAAAAATGCTTACAAGTTGGAACACATTGAAATTATTTTGAATTGACTTTATTAAAGGGTTTTTTATTTTTATTTTAAAATGGTTTAATGATAAATTTGGTCACTAACATTTGCATTTTTTTTAAAGTGGTCTTAATTATATTTTTGAGTCTTTTTTTACCATCAATATTTGTCTTTTTTTTCAATCAGTTTTTTTCTAACAGATTTAATTAAAGTACCGTTAAAAAAGTTAATGGAGATGATGTGAAATTTCATATGTGGAATATTTTTAATGAGATTTAATTTATTACTTGGATAACCCAATAAGATAATTACATGTGAAAAATAATAAAATAAATAAACAAAAAATTAAATTTAAAAAATTCTTAATTTAAATAAAATAAACTAATTATCTAAAAAAAATAACTTAGTAGAAAAATTTATCAATAAACAAACCTATGAAATATTGAAACCTTTTGAAAGAAAAGAAAGATTGAAACTTTAAATTTTTTCATTAAATCTATTAAAAAAGACAGATTGAAAAAAAGAACAAAGGTTATGGTCAAAAAAAGACTCAAAAATATAATTATGATCATTTTGATAAAACATAAAAATATTAGTGGCCAAATTTATCATATTAAATATACTAGTATGATTACATGATACTATTTGTTTATACTTGAATCCGAAACTCCTAAAATGAACAATATTCTCTTTTTCACTGAAATCACTTGTTGGGTTCTTAGTTAAAGAAAAATTTTTTTTAAAAGTTAGTTGTATAAAAAGCTTTACAAGTCAAAGCTAACAATAATTAATAATATTAATATTAATGCTTATAATGATATTAAGTAAAAATGTTAAATTAATTATTAAAATTATAAATTATAAGTAAAAAAATTTGCTATAATATATATAGGAAAAAACAAAAAACCAAATCAACCGTGAGGGTATCAAATATCAATACCCCAAAATTTAAAATGAGTGGACTAAAATCATTAACTCCAAAGTTAGCTGATGACAAAACAGACTTATTGAAGCGGACAAATATTTTAACCCCAGAAGAGAAATTCGATAAAAAAAAGATTGTAGCATACGATAGGGTTAAGAAATTTAGAAATCAAGTTAGTCATGAAAGTAACTTAACCTAGAAGGTAAAAACAAGAGAAGATCTGAGTGATAGCAGGCAGGGAGACAAAGCTCTGATGACGTCCTTCCCATATTCCACTGCCTAAAACGCAAGGCTGTGTGTGTGAGGGACCAACTTCCGAAAACGACACTTTGCAATTCGTACTTGAAACACAAAAACTACTCTCTCTCCCCTCTCTTATTGTGAAAACCCAAACCAAAAGCTGATGATGTTACAAAGTTAAGGAAAGCAATGGAAACGATATGACGGTAAAGAGAAGGGACATTTGGTTTCTTTCAGACACCATTTCGGAAGGTCCTTTTTAAGGCAAAGGGAACATCTTCAACCACTGTTCTCTCTTACGGATGTTCCTTTAAAGCTGTCCCCCAACCCTCTTCTGTAATTATTAATACAAGCATTGCCAATGCCCAACCCTATGTTATCCCAGAGTAAAAAACTTTCAATGAGATTTGAGAGCAAAGTTGAATAACTTTCAGCTACTTCATTATAATTGTTACAAAAGATTTTAGGAAAGTGTGGATTTGCTGCTACTATTGCAAATCTGTCTTTGTTCATGGATGAACTTAATTTTGTAGCTAATTTCATTTAAGCCACATCACAAATTCACTGGAATAATATCATGCCAATTGCCATTGAGAAGTTTTGGCAAAACTTGTTATGACAAACTTGGCTTATATGAGTCCATTCTTATGGAATGGTGAACCGGGAGGTGCGATCAAACCCAAACCTTGCATCACTCTAGTTCGTCGAGCACCGGACTTGGGAGATTCTTCGGGAGAAGATCCTTCCTGAGAGATGCAATTTAGTATTAAGAACAAAGTAAAAACTTGTAGGGAATTTTTTTTTGGGAAAACCAACTGTATACTCACAGAGCTTTGGCCATCAGTCTCCTCTAACAGCTTTTTCTCTTTGGATGTTCTGCTCTTTGTGTCAATGGAGTTTGGCTTATTTTGCTTCGGCTTTTTCTGTCCCTTGCCTTGCTTCGAAGTTTTGCCCTTTTTCTGTTCCTTGGAAGTTGAACTTTTAGGCTTTGCCTTGGCAGTTCGACTCTTTGGCTCCGCAGTTTGGTTATTTTTCTTTTGTTTCTTTGGAGCCCTCTCTTCCTCATCAGCTTTTTTCTTACCCTGTTTATCGGTACTAGGGCTCTTTCGCTTGAGTTTCTTACTAGCTTTCTCCTCGACATTTGATCCTTTTCGCTGGGGATTTCTCTTTTTTGCAGTCTCTTTCTCTTCAGCTCTTGTGTTTGCTAGTCCATAATATAAATCTTCATAATATCAAATGTATACTTGGAGCTAAATAATGTAAACTTCTAGCAATTATAATCCAAAATGTTCATTCAATAAACATGAGATGTGAACATCGAAATCCATTTTGAATATGGCAATCCTTTGAATATTATGAAACATCTTAGAAACACAACTCGGTGAGCATATCCATAACATGCTGATTTCCTCATTAGTCTAAAGTCGTATTAGGAAGATTTTATCGAAAAAAAAGAAGGCATATTAGGAAGGTATCGACTTTTCTTTATTTAAATATTTGGGAAACCAAAGAGATAGATATCGGTTCTCTGAAGTCCGAAGTTCCTAAACAGTTGTTAATGACCATGTGAAGAACCAATAGCCAAGTTCCATGGAACTGCAGCAACAGTACTTATTGAAGTCCACAGCAGGTTTCATTTGTGACATTATCATACCGAGGTAATTTGTGAAAGCTGATTATATCAAAACCGAAAAGTGAAACTGGTTTCTGTTTGGGTGAAAAAAGTAAAAGCAATGTCTGTAATGCTCGGTTCTTTGCTTCTATAGCATTCTCTCAGGATAACCAAACCACAGTATCACTTCGAATATTATACATCATATATCGACAGTCAAGGAATTTATTGCAATAAAGCTATACTATCAGATCGTAGAACCGCAGCACAGTACACAATAATCTGATTAGGAAAAGTGATAAGCAAACTAAAGAAAGCCGAACCTGTAGCCTTAGAGCCTTGCCCCTTTGGTTTACTAGATTTCAGGCGAGAGCGAAACTGCAGCCATATCCAAAATGACGTGAGAGCCATATATTATGAATATGAGGAACGATTTGCTAAGTATGACAGGCTTCGGATTGTTGAGAAAAAACAACGTCAATGAGAGAAGAAGAAATCTATTACCTGCTCCAAACCTTTTTCAAGAATGTCGTAACAACTACCGTTATTCTGCTCTAGAATCTGTCAATGTAGAAACATCATGTGAAGATACTCATTAAATAAGTTGATTACAGTAACTATGCAATTTAATTAACATAAGCGCTTGAATCAACAAAAGACGGAAGTACAAGATGGGTACTTACCGTTTTAAACTCGGAACGATATTTCATAGGGTCTGCATATGAGCTGCAGAGGGGACAAATTGACAGGTTTAAATCCTTACATTTTTTTTAATTCTCAAAATTGAACAAATATCAAACAGCTTTTTCAATCTTTCTTCTCTAAGAAAGACAATCGTCAACTAAGGAAATAGAGAACTAACTACTCATGGCTCCCGTATAGACGCACGAGGACCTCCCCCTTTGATTTTTTCCCAGGTTTACTGCTCTTACTAACATTTCTCTCATCAACAACCTGAAACAATATCAACAAATAAAATCCACAGAACTACATAATTCTGCTCCAAATGCTAATTAATCTTTAGAAGGCCAGAAAAAGGAACTAGTTGCAAGATCAAACAACCACTGCAATAGGCATACCACTGCAGGCCACCATGTTTTCCCAAGGAGTTTGAGCCATATTAAATCTCCCAGTGACACTTCCCCTTCAAATCGCACGGCCGCGGATTCCTCGCCTCCATTGTTATCATGAATTCTGATGCCAGCACCATTTTTATCTTCTGTAGGTTGTCTTTTTTGTGACTCAGACACAATCTAGTTTCAAAAGCCAGTATGTTTGAAGACATATATACATTAACACACCAGGATCAAAAAGAAACATTAGCCTTAAAATAGATATCCCAAATCCAATAGTATAGTATATTTTAACAGATCATCTAATGGGATTTTATTAAAAACAATAAATAAAGAGTAGAAACTTCAGTGCATGCTGCTGTCTTTCCAAATACTCAAACAGTTTACACATCTCAAATTCAAGTTCAACAGAGTTCAGTGAAATGCTGATCCTTAAAGAAAGCGTCACTTCAAAAAATAAAAAAGGGGTTACCGATGAATGTCATAAACCCTAATAATGAAGTAAATTGTATATGCAAATCCTCATAGATACTGGAAAATAACATTCTATATTTACCCTTTGTTTGGTCAGCAGGAAAATGTGAAACAAAAAGAAAATCAACCAAGCAAAACCCAAAACTTTCAGCTACTTTTTTCCTACACTTCCCATTTAACCAAAATCCAAATGAGGAAAAAGAAGATCAAATGTATAAGAACTTACCGTCTTAGCTAAGATGGAAAATAGGTGCATGATGAAAGACAAATGGATTCGATGCAAATGAAAAGGGTAAAAAAGGAAAAAGGAGAAGATGAACAAATTTTAATGGAGAAACCAAAGAAAGTAGTAAAGAAAGTTCTCGAAAAAATAAAACCCAATAATCTTTCCTTTGGGGTAGCTGCGTCAATACAGTGACTTGATGACCCTACAGTAATTCCATAATCGCCTTTTTTAAATACCCCATTAAACCTCTAATTTTTCTTTTTCTTTTTCTTTTTTTTAAAAAATTCTCTTTCAGACAAAAGTTTTTGTTTTTTAAATTTTGGTTGCAAAAATAGTTTCGGACAGAGCTTGATTTTGTGTTTAATGATGTTTGGTTTATCTTGTTTTTAGTTTATGCGTGATGATACTGATGATGAGACATTCCTTTTCAGAGTAAGAGACCTCCCATTAAGAAACTAAGTTATTTCCAAATAATAGTAGTATAATTAAATACACCAATTAACATTTTTTTATTGTTTTAAATTCATATTATTACTGTTGCATAATTGAAATTTGAAGCATCGTGGGTTTAAAATTAATTTCATAAGCAAATAAAAAAATTATACAAAAATCTTTAAAAACATCTATTTTATAGCTACTTGCTATTATTTTCATTTAATAAACTCCGTGCCAAAATATATTTTTTACAAATTTTCAAAAACCGAATAGGTCATTTTTTTACTTGGGTTTGACTGAGTGGAACAATTTTAGTGTCAAGGGTATCTCAATTCTCAAAAGCCCAAAAACGATTTCTTTTATAAGAGACAATGGGCATAGACAATGTTTTTGAAACTGGATAAATGATCCAATGGTTAGATCATCGTTTTCAAATTAAATTATTTTATCAATTTATTTAATTCGATTAAATAAATTATTAAAAATAAAATATTAAAAAATTAAAAAAATCAATTTAATCATCAATTCAATGAATCCGATTAATTCAGTTAATTTACGAGTTAAATAATTTATTCTTTTATTTCGAATTAATATTCAATCAATTTTTAATTCAACCAATTAATCTAATTCAAAAATAAAAGTCATTCATGATCAAATTGGAAATGAACGTGAACTGACAAATTCTTTGCTACGCAACATATGATTCTTAACAGGAAAAAAATTTTAGTATAACAATTTTTCCTTTTCAAATTAGCGCGTAAACAATATCACGTAACTTCTAATTGAATCTTGTGTTATAAATTAGTTGACCATGAGTTCAATGAGTAAAAATTACAAAACTGTCGAAGTTTAATAACTATTTTAATTAATTTATGATGTTTTAAAATTATTGTCCAAATTATAAATATATCTTAAATTTTAAAAGTTTTAATTAAGTTGTCAATATATTAATATTATTTTAATTAAAATTTTCTATTAACTGAATTATTAATTTAAATGTTAAATGTCAATTTAAATATGACATAGAGTATATTTAAAGAACGTGAACCAAATTATGAATGCTCTGTTTTTGTTGTTGAAATGTGAGAAATTTTGGATGGTTTGTCCCTGCTCTAGAAGCAAGCTACGATCGAGTAATCATCTGGTCAGACAACATTGAAATGGTCAAAGCTGCATGCGATTGAAAGTTAGCTGGATCAAGTATTTCACTTGTAAGTAAGTTCAACAAATTTTATCACATGAGGACAAGTGGCTTATGCAGTACACTCCTATAGAGAATAATCAGACAACAGATTTTTTAACAAAAATAACTTTCGCAAATGAGAAAGAGTTATGCCTTTTTGACATTCCAAATTTGAAAATTCAGAAAATTTTAGAAAATGATAGAACAAGGAGAATTTTAACCTCAAATACTCTTATGTAATCTCTCCATTTTTAGTATGTTTTTTTACACCAAAAAATTTAGATTTGACGAATTAAAAAAGAGAAATTAATAAAAGTTATAAAAGTTATTTAAAAAATAAATAAATTATCCGTGCAATAAATATATATATTTATAATTTTATATTATAGCAGACATAAGTATTTAAAAGAGATAAATAAAACATTTTGAAGTTAGAAAATTAGTTTAGATTTTAAACCATAACTTTCAAATGCAATTATTTTTTATAAAAACAATATTCACTCGGCTGGGTCCATTATGGTCTAAATAAAAGTATCCAATTTGCTTAAGAGAAAATATGAGCCAAAGATGGAACCACATATCAAAATTCGAAGTTAACTGAGCTGTAGGAAACCTACATATATGCCTGCTGTTGTGTTGAAGAAAGCAGCAATAACTAGTACCAAAAACTGCATCGCATGGTATGGTGCAGTCTGCACCATTACTTGTGAAAACAAATTTATGTTTTCAGGCATGCTTTATATTATTACCCCTCTTCTAGAATATTTCATCCTCCTCTCCGAATCATCCTGTTTCCTGAAAGACGAATCAACTAGTCTCACTTCTCTTTTGTGTCATAGTTCACGCCAACTTACAAATTACTTGGCACTTGGGCCCAATTTTTCATGCAAGGCATTTCATTGTATGAACATTTGTGTCCCAAGACCAACTGTAGTGGACAGCCAATGAAGGACTTGTGACTCGTCTCTAAAACCATGACCCTCAGCCATTCGATAATTATTGATCATCATATGCTCTACTTATTTTGGAACACATTTTTCAGGGTGGTAACAATGCAATAGAAGATTATAGAGCTATTGCAAATGTAGTTAAGTCTCATGTATTTTTTCGTAAGTACGT
The DNA here is from genome assembly GCA_005610355.1 of Gossypioides kirkii. NCBI lineage: Eukaryota > Viridiplantae > Streptophyta > Magnoliopsida > Malvales > Malvaceae > Gossypioides > Gossypioides kirkii. The sequence continues at coordinate 16,326,230 of CP032247.1, read as the reverse complement.
TCTTGCTTAAGTTCTCACCTAATTTTGGCTTATTAGAAATAATTCTAACTCAACCATCGACGTCTGTTGGACCTAGAAGCCATATGCTTCTATAAAATTCAAAGGTTTAGCTCAAGTTCAAAAGTGCATGATCACCAAGTGAGGCAAACATACCTGATCGAACGAACAAAAAGACTGGCTTGGTATCAATCTCGCATTGCTAGGCCAAGGCATTACGAAGTGCTCCGATAACTAATAAAGGCCAAAACATAAAGAAAAATGCAATTGGATTGGCTAAAACGAAGATGCACCATTCCAACAATTACAAAGCAACCCATGAAATAAGGACTAAACACACAACAATTATGGTAATGTTCTAAAAACTTGTCTTATTTCTCAATTGCAAGAAGAAATTAGTATTAATATCACTAAAACTTTAGTCCAAGAAAAAATGCACCGATTTAATCAGATGTCGAGAAGTAAAACCGCTCAAAATCAATGGTGAAATAACTTGTTGACTTGACATTGCTGAATATATTATAATGTTACAATGATAGCCTATGTGCTAGTCAGTACATAGAAAACAATCCATAAACAAAATAATTAACAACTACAACAATACCTACAAATTTAACCCCCAACCATTGCAGTGTTTCAGCCTTGGTCTTATTCTCCTTTCTCGGTTTATCAAAATCCTCCGGTGCCCTTTGTTACCACCTCGAAAGTTCTTGCATTACGGTAAGGTTCATTCTAAACCTAAAAGCTACAAAAAGTATCGAATTTCATTACCAAACAAACCTCACAGAGGATTCTTCCTCGGCCTCCCTCTTTTCTTTGAGCCCGAATTCAACGCATTCCCGCCTAAAACCACTGCCAAGTTATTCATATTTTCTATCACCTTCGTTGCAGTGGTAGAAGGAATAAATGATGGCGGTGTTGGTGTTGGTGTTGCCGCTGACAATGGTGTCGGCATTGGGGCAAGCGGTGTAGCTTGCTCAATGCCTCCATTTCTTTCACTCTCATGTGGCGGTATTGCTGGAAACGTAGGTTGCATCCAATTGGGAAAGCCAGTTGGGGCTTTTCCTTCACTTACCGGACTTCCAGACACAAACCCTAACGGAAAAAATGCCCAGCAACAATAATAAGCTTCTTTTCCCGGAACCAACGGCGGCAATGTCGGAATATCGACCGCGTGAAAAGCTTTCTCACAATTCTGGCACCTTAAACAACAACTTTCGTAAGCCCTTGGGTACTCAAACAACCTATAACAGTACGGGCAAGCTGTCCAAAATGTTGCCATTCTCGACCTTTGGTTCTCATTTGGGGTTTTCGGATTCGGCATCTGGCTTTGTCCTTTTCTCGTTACGGGTAATTTTCCAGCTTGATTTGAACGGTTCCCGCCGTCGCTGCTTAAATCAATCCTCGTAAACATGCTCAATTCTTTGTCGTAAAGAGATTTCTTCGAGCTGTTAGATAAAACAGTCCATGCATCGGCCACAAGCTGGAACGCGTGATCGGCGAACGGGAACTTGTTTTTGTCTGGGTGAAGGAGGAGAGCTAGGCGATGATACTGTTTCTTTATGAGATCATTGTCTTCGGATCGGCCATCGATTTGTAAGATGGAGTACCAATCTTGGTGGTTGTTTATTCTCTTCTCGCTTGCGAGGATAACGTCGACGACGGCTAGGATCTGAACCGACCCGTCCAATAGCGGTTCGGTCTCTTGGGCTAAGATTGCGAAGTCTCTTGAACCGTTGAAATCACGATTCTGGAGAAGCTTCTCGGCAATCCCTAGAAGACGAACGGCTTCAGCTCTGTTACCGTTTTCCTCCATTTTCCAAAAGGGGAGGGAGGGTAAGGGGGTCTGTTTGGAAGGTGAGAAAACGATTGGATATTCGATTTTGTAGGGTAAATTACGAAATTTAAATTTTGTTTATGTAGGAAATTTGAAGGCTAGATGGAAGAAATTAATCTTAGATTTTTCTTTATATTACAAACAATTATTTGATATTATGAGATGGAAAAGAAGGGTGTTTTTGGTGTGTTTTGGTCATGAATCATGTATTTTTTGACGATAATACAATACTTGTTCTGTCTTTTAAGATTGAACTTTCTGTTCTTGTGATATTGGCAAAGTGAAAGGGATTCTTTTGTTATTTTAAGACAAAGATTTTAGCTCTTACAAATACGATAAATGAAAACATTATTATTTTTAATAATCATTTTACCAGCTTACCCAAAAAAAATCATTTTACCATTTAGAAAAGAAAAAAATGTTTGAGGGTTAATTGGATTTCTTTCTCCTTTTTTACTCGTGGGATATAAAATAGAAAGTTAAAAATGTTACCTCTTTTGGTCAATTAAAAAAAGATAGATACTTTTTTTTAAAAAAAGCATCCCTTTTATAAGTCAAATTTGAAAATAATGTTGATTTTAAGAAACATGTAGGTTTTGAATAGATTTTGATATATTTAAAGAAATAAATCGATTTTAAATAGAGAAATAAAAAAATGCATTTTGTAAGATGTGTAAGTGAAAACGTATTTTACAGGACCTATATTTTGACATATCCATCTTCTAAGCATATTTGTATTTTTTATTTCATATTGTTTTATATTTTTATTATTTATTTTAATTAATAAATATATTATTTTCAAGTTTTTATTTTTAATTTATCTTTTTAATTAATAATTCTTTTATTTATAAAATCGAATAATTATTGCCAAATATCATTATTTTTAGTAAATATATTTTTTAATATGTGTAGTATTTATTTTTTAATCCATATCATGAGTGTAGTAAATTTTAATATTATGTATTTTGTATATCTATTTGAAATAATTATTTGAAATATTTCACATATAAACATAATGATATTTGAAATAGTTATTTGATTTTATAATATTAGAAATCACAGTAACCACAATATAGGTGGAGAAAAATATATATTTGTATATGTAAACATATATTTAACATAATGATAAATATCAATTTATCAAAAATATTTTTTATTGTATAATTAACAATGATTATTTGATTTTATAAATAAAAATTTATTAATTAAAAGATGAGTTAAAAATAAAAAATAAAAAATAATATATTTATCAATTGAAAAAATTAATTAAAAACTTGAAAAAAATTACATGTGCTTAGAAGAAAAATTGAATTTGAGACTCAATGATAACTAATAATTAACCATCTAATCAAAGGGGATAATGTATTAAAAATAGTAATTAAAAATAAAAGTAAAACTTGAAACAAATGAAATAAAAAAATGTGAATAAAAGAGGATTAAAACTCGGAGGAATTACTCCACCAAATCATCTATTATCTCGTTCAATTAAAAAATGACACATCATTTTTTTTTCCAGATCATATGTGCATTTGGACTAAACAATTGGAAAAATTATTTTATGAACTTTTTTAACCACATCATCCATGATTCCGTCTAATTAAAAAAATACACATAATCTTTGAGTTGAATGTTTAGTCCAAATGTATATATGATATGAAGAAAAAAATTATGTGTCTCTTTTAATTGGACGAAATCATTAATGATGATATGGTAAAAATGATCAGTAAAATAATTCCTCCATAGCTTTGTTGGCATTATAATTATTTTATTGATTGCTTTGTTAGTATTTTAAACAAATACCCATTATAGTTGATTTATTGGCATTTTAAATTACCACATGTGATTTATTATTAGTATTTTAAATAAATAAACATTATACATTACATTTTATAAACTATGTATAGAAATATAATTATTTATAAAATAACCATTTTTTTTCATTTCTATCAATATAATTTAATGTTTTAATTCAGATAAATAATTATAATAGTATTTTTTTTACATAAATTTACATGAAACATTGATTATATATTATCGAATAAATTATTAACACATTTCTAGGTTTAAATATTGCCAATTCAATTATTTCATTTAACTATTTTAATCAATTTCTTTTATTTTTTTTAAATTTTGACAGAAAATATGACTATGGTCATTAGAATTCATGTTCCTATCAGAAAACATTCTCAACACCATTAAGTTGAGATGTAATTTGAAAATTTGTTAAATTGCAAAATGAAATTAGATAATGCTAATATATGCAACACATTCTAAGTGTCAATAAAAAAAATTCAATATTTAATTTTGAATGGATGCTCATATATTTGCAAGAACATGAATTTTTATATGACATTAATATAATCTTTAATAACAAATTATCAAACAATACTTGAAGAAATGTGGAAACACTGTGAGGATAAAAATTAAGAGTTTTTTGTACGGACATTTATTTTTAATGCGATATGTTTAATTTTTTATTTTATGTTATATATTATTATAATATTTAATCTTATTATTATCGTTTTTTTATGCTAATCATATATAAATATGTTGTCAATCCAAAAAAATGATTTTGATATAATTTTTAATGGGTAATTCTTAAAAGTAGGTTAATGTTTAATGTTAAAAATCATTAAATTTAAATTTTGTTTGTTATTAAATTACGTAAAATCTCTTTTTATTATTCTTAAAATTTTGTTATTAGACATCAAATATGAACAAGGTTTGATAATTGAGCTCCAATATTCAAACTTCGCCTTGATTTTTTTTTTTGCTAAGATAAATAATGTTACTAATGAAAGTAGTGGTGTAGTTAATCCATATAAAATACAAAAAATTAGGAGCGATCAGTTTCATATAAATCCCTTTTATTTGTCAGATCAAGTTCCTATAGTGCAAACCCGACGCGCAGAGAGCAGCTTTCGTTAACTTGTTCTCTCAACTGACTGAGTCGTGTTAAGCAATCTCCAAACTTGCGCGTTATTGATTAATCCCAAAGCCATCACGTTTTCCCATACTTTTCCTCCCTCGAGCTGCCTTGTTTCCCTCTAATTGGCTCATTTACTCAAAGAAATTAGGGCATTGTTTCTAGGAAGATCGCGGGTAATTCTGCTCGACGTTCAACTCATTGAGTTCCCATTTCCAACTCACCGAGTTGCCAACTCCTCCTCCAGTCTTACCTTGAATCGTCTCACGCGCCGGTGAAGAACTGTCTCGAGGTGTTCGACTTGAAGGAGGACGACTGGATTTTGGAATTGGCAGCTGATAAGTACTTGAGCGAAGTGAAAACCCTAATTTGGAAAACCCTGCAAGTCTGAAATACAAAATTCTCGAATACGGTACGCCTCTAAAGAAAAGAAGGGAAGTTTAACTTTATATTTATTATTTTATTTTTCGAAATAAGTTTGATTAGGCGCTGAAAAAGCCGCTAGTTTATTATTATTATTTTTTCTGTCTGATTTCAAATGATCAGAATCCTTTCCTTTTTGGTAAGTTTAAGGCGATATGATGGAAATTATAAAATCTTAATGATTTTGATCTGTATTAAGGTCTCAGTTGTTTCACGGTGGTCTATCAACGAGGTTATGGGAAACATTTTGCTTCACTTTCCTTCTTTTATTGATTTTCATAATCAGTGAATGTTGAAGCTCTAAGTTCATATTGAGGTACCTCGAATGTTTCCATGTTATCAGCTTTTGGAAATATTGTGAACTACTAGCTTTATGGATGATTTGATCAAAATGCTTGATAAGTTTTAGTTGTATCCAACAAGTCGATGCCTTTTATTTCTCACTAGCATGATAACATGTAATTCTGTTCAGGTTGCTTGTGTTGGGTTTACTGTTTCCTTACACTAGTAGCTTAATAATCAACATGCAATTCACAATTGATTTTGTTGTTTTTTCTTCTACTTCATGCATTCTGGTGGGAATGGGGGTTAGATAGTGTAACTCATATTCTCTTTAATGTAATGTTACGTGCAACATTTATCCGCAAATTTGTATTATAGAATAATCAGAAGATGCTTGGACTGTGGATGCTCCATATTTATATATAGCTCTGCTGTTCTGATAGCAATTCTTTTACATTTGTTTCAAGTTGGCAATGGTGCTGCTGTTCTAAGAAAGGAAATGGACGACATTCCTTGTTTAGATGTTGATGCAATTGACGGTGATTGTAGTTGTGATGTTACTACCCCTGTTGCCTCACTGGGTAGTGATGACAAGGATTGCATCTTAAAGGAAGGAAATCCCAAACTGAATGTTTCCCCAGAGTCGAAGTCTACGCATTCTGAACAACAGGCAGACTTAGTAAAAGATAACCATGAGCCTAGATGTACCTTTACTGATATGGAGCCAAGAGATTCATCTCCTGAAGTACCTTCACCTGGAAAAAGACAATTAAACTGTGCCCTTTCTAATTCTCCATTAATTGTACTTTTCAAGTTTTTCCTAAACTACATTTTGAATACAATATTTATATTTTGGCCTGGGCTTAGATTGTTTTAACATTGCAGAATAAGTCAGTTGATATGGCTTCAGATGCTAATGAAAGCATGGCTGAAATATCTCCAACTAGTCCTTCTTCAGATGTGGCAGAGGATGATGGTATTCTTTCAGCTTTGAAATTTTGTGTCCATTTTTATCAATGGTTTGTAGTGGGTTTGTATGTTCTAAACATAATTATCTGCATAATTTCAGTTTCTTTGAATGGCGACATGTCAGACCATTGCTTTGGCCATATCCCTCTGGTAATTTCCTTTTCATATAAATATATTAATTATTAATTAATGGTAACTAGCTTGGAGATGTTGTAGAGTGTTATTTCATCTTTGAAGGAGTTCATCATATACCAAGTGTTCGGTAACCAATTTATATAATCTCTCTGGTTATTGATTCTTTGAATATTCCCTGTCTACAAGTTATTTTAGGGTTCTCTTTGGTTGGCACATCTTTCAGTCTCCGTTTACTTATAAAGCAATGTTTCCTGCATTCCTGAAACAACGTTGCTTTTTTAGCACAGAAGCTCCAATTGTTATTTGCTGCTACTTGCATTTGCTGTTGCTTGGTCTAAGAATGCTTTACCTCTAATTGAAATGGAATATTTACCATGCTCGCAATGAGCTGTAGGTTTCTATGGTTTGGATTTGTGAATTCAACTTGGAGGTTGAGTTCGAAACTTGGGGTGGGTGGTGAGTTTATGAAATAGGAGAGAAATACTTTCATTGTGCAACCTAAAGGCTCGATGAGCATCCACATCCATCTGTATGTGGAAAAAAGATACCTTTAACTAGATATCTGGGGAACTTTGTCAATTAAATTGTAAAAACAGTTTCCAGGAAAATTATTTTCCAATCAGATACAAATTAATTACTGCCTGCTATTTGTTCTGTAAGCTTTTCATATTTGTTTTGATTATCCTTCTTGTGAAATTTGCAGGATAACTTAGAGAGAACAGTTGTTATATGTCCGGATTATGTTCTATATCAAAATAATTATCATACAGGTGTGTCAGTCATTTTTTCTCCTAGTGGTGTCAAAATTGAGGGCCCAACTGTGAGTGAACACCAAAGAACCTTTAGTTTCGAAAGCAGCATTGATGATATTATTAGTATCAATTGCCGGTGGTTTCAAAGGGTGAGTCCTACATTGGAATGTTTGAAGTTAGCACTTTTGTATGCTTTTTTGGTATTAACAGTAAAAAGTTTTCTGTATGGACTGCATATTAGGTTGGATATATGACATTAAAGATGAAAGTCCTATCCAAGGTTGCGATAGAGGCTGAGAATGCATGTGACACTTCAGGTCAGTGGCCTTATATTGCCTGTGCCGATCTGAGCAAATGATGTATATTTTTTGTTTCCATCAAAGGAGAGGAATGGAAGAACTTGGAAAACTCCATAATGTGATATGAACTTGGTGCAGCCAGAACTAAATTTTCATAATCTGTTATGTATATGATGCATTGTACTGGAAAAAGAATGTTGTTTTGTTATTCAAAATTTTGTTGTTTTCACCTAGAAAATATGAACATAAGTAATCATTTCTTATTGGACATAATCAATATGCTTAACTTGCTTATTTGTTGTAAATTTGTTTCCTACCTTTGTAGGGACTGAAAGTTGATAGGATTTGATTTGAACCTAGTTAAATTATTTTTCTTTGTTTAAAGTTAATTTGACCACCATATGGAAGTTTGCCATTAGCTAACGGTTTCTTTTTTCCTTTTTATCTGACTTTATCTGCTCATGTACATTTCTTCCAGCTGATGAGGAGTTGAAATTTACAGTTATTGACCCCAGATGGTCCGAGAAACATGAAGCAATCATCTCATTAAATTTTCAATATCAGGCCTTATGGAATATTATGCCAGAGTAAGCTTCTAAATCAATGTTTCTTTTTAAAACTATCTTCAATCCTAATTGTCAGTCTGTTAATTTACTTTTTGAAATTTTATTTTGCTATTTATTTATCTTTTAAAAGACTCTTACATGCCTGTAATGATATTATGTTGTTAAATCTAGAGCAGGCTAAAATGTTCTTTTTTTCTTCTTTATATTGCATATACTCACAGTCCACTTATAGAAATGGATGGAGATGATTCACTTGTGCAAAGGTCCTATTTTCCCAAGTAAGTTACGGCACTATCACATAACCAAAGAAAAGGGGATAAAAGTGTGGTCGTCTTTAATGTTTCCTCAATCTTCTCTTAATTCATGTTCTTGTTGGACATCATGTACTCTTGCTTATGTTCTCTAGTTTTACTCAAAACACCTATTTTGCAGTTTTGACGAGCCTTTTGAGGAGGTTATATATCCAAAAGGTGATATTGATGCAGTTTCCATTAGCAAGAGAGATGTTGATCTGTTACTACCAGAGACATTTGTGAATGATACTATCATTGACTTCTACATCAAGTAAGATGTATCTCATTGCATGTCTTTATTTTCAAGGAATGCTGCAGAGTCAAAATTGGAACATAAAATCTAGGGTTTATGGCTTAAATATGTAGTTCTTTGTAGATAAGCTTTAACGAGGTTTGTTTCATAGGTATCTGAAGAATCAGATTCAACTTGAGGAAAGGCAGAGATTTCACTTTTTTAACAGTTTTTTCTTTCGGAAACTTGCTGACCTTGACAAAGATCCATCCAGTATTTCGGATGGCAGGGCTGCTTTCCTTCGCGTTCGTAAATGGACAAGGAAATTGGATATGTTTGGAAAAGATTACATCTTTATTCCTGTAAATTTCAGGTAATATTTTTGTCAAACACAATTATTTATTTCTTTGAAGATATAACATATGAGAATTTGTGAGCTAAGATAAAGTTTATATGCAAATTGCTAACAGTCTTCATTGGAGTTTGATAGTCATATGTCATCCTGGTGAAGTAGCTGGTTTTAAAGGTACATTCATGTCACTGTAGAATTTCTTTTGGGAGTTCTACCTTTCATTCATGCATTTTTGTCATGTTTCAGATGAAGACTTGGACAAGTCATCCAAAGTACCATGCATATTGCATATGGATTCTATCAAAGGAAATCATGCAGGTCTTAAAAATCTTGTCCAAAGGTATCCTAAAGCTTTTACGATTCATTTATTCAACTTAATAAATGCGCGCCCCTGCAAAATTCCCTTGTTACTTTTTCACTGATTTTCCTGATTCATGGTTGGGTCTCTAAGTGGGAAGTACTAAAAGCTTTTCTAGATTACATATAAGAACTTTCGCTTTTGATCTCTGAAACTATCATCTCATCTCATATCATATCTTAGCTTGGTTATGATGTTTATTTTGAGCAACATTTTCTAGTTGTTGGAACTTCAGTTCTGCAAGTTTAGTTTCATGTAATATTTCTAGAGCTATTCAGTGAGTGGAAAATCTTGTCCAAGGTATCCTAAAGTTTCTACCATTCATATATTTGACTTAATAAATGTGTTCTCCTTCAAGTTTCCTTTGTTACTTTTTCACTGATTTTACTGAATAAAATTTCTAGATTAAATGTAAGATCTTTTGCTTTTGATCTCTGAAACTATCATGTTATATCTTATAGCTTGGTTAGGATGTTTATTTTGAGCAACATGTGCTAGTTGTTGGAACTTTAGTATTTTGCAAATTTAGTTTCATATAATATTTCTAGACTTATGTTGGAACTTTAGCATTCTGCAGAGTGGTCCTTGTGAGTTTGCCATGGAACATTAACTTTTAAAGTTGGATTGTGTTTTTGTGATTGAAGGATTACTGTGCCTCTAGTCAAATGTGCAATAGTAGTAGTAGTATTAATGAAGGCAACTAATTTTTCATTTACTGAATAGTTCGTACTCTACTAGATTTTAGACATCCGGGTTAGTGTGTCATTGTTGTTCTTTCCATTGAGTTTGCTGTAATATATGCCCATCTGTGATAATATGAGCCATCATTAACCATTCATTGGTGAAATGATTGAACTTTCCTTTGTAGTGTTAAACATGAATTAGAGCTTGAGAAAGTTTCTGAAGCAAGATTCTAGAAAACGTAACCTTCAGAGGCAGAACTTTAATTGAAACCCATTTTCAGTTTTCTTATGTATGGGGTGTACTTTTGGTCATGCATATGTAATCTATACGGAAAGCACTGCATATTGTGTTTTTTTGGTCCTTCCACTGACCAGGAAAATGGAGGAATGCACACTGCCTACTGTTGAGCTTTAGGTACTTGAGTGTTTTTTTCTGTTTTGCTTAACATTCAGCAGTATTTTACACAAGATGTTAGCTGTGTAATCAAAATCCTGTTCAGCTTCGTTGCCATTAGAAATACCACTTTTAGTCAGAGTTTGTGGAGTTGGCTTTAGATATGCTGTCCAAGTTCTTTTCTCCCCTTCCTAATAGTGAAACACTATAGCTTTGAAATCCTTTATTGAAGTTGCATAAATTTGTAATTTCTTATTGCTAATGCCAAAGAAAAAAGAGTAAAAGTATCATGTTGAGATTTGACTTTATAAAGTAGCAAAAAAGAAAAAGGAGAATACATCAGAAGTGAATAACATGGTTTAAATTGCAGCAAATGGTAGCCTTTAAACGAAAGTGGTTCAAATGTTATTTTTATTTACTGGTCTCGTCGTTTCTTTTATTTCTCTTTCTCCATTTTGGTCATATACAAATTAATTGAAGAGTTTATTGATTTATTCTAATCCTTCATGATGAATCTTTTTGTTTACATCTTTAATTTCATGCTTGTTCACTTTTGTGAGTCTTTTAACTTTGTTTTATGTCCTTTAGCTGGTATGCATTTTTGAATTCTAAATCTTGCAAGTTCTTGGCATGGCTTTTGTCCCCTAAAATGACAGTTACCTTTGGGAAGAATGGAAAGAGAGGCACAAGGAGACATCTGAAGATCTTTCTTCAAAATTCTTGAATCTGCGGTTTGTCTCACTTGAGGTATTGTTAATCTCAGTTTTAATATCAGCTATTTTAAGGCACAGTCTTGGAATAAAAATTTCCTTAACTTCTTGCACCCACCTGGGGAGTTTAAGAACCAGTCAAAACTGCTTTAAATACCGTGATATATTGTCCCATTTGATTCTTTGCATTGAATTTCATCTGTTAATCTTGTTTTAGGGGAGCTCTTGGGGTTGCCCCTATCTTTTATTTGCACTTTTTGTCTAGTGTAAACAGTGAAAATACTTCAGTAGTCCTGCCTCATGTCACTCTATGTCATGATGAATGCTATGTATTTATTTACAATACAATTATTTTTGCACTAAATATGCCAGTTTACGAAGAACAAAGCTTCATTTCACTAGGATGGTGGCATATTACGTAATCCGTTTATCTGACATTTTTGTTCATTTATTATTAGCTGCCACAGCAGGAGAATTCATTTGATTGTGGTCTGTTCTTACTCCACTATCTGGAGCTCTTTTTAGCTGAAGCTCCTCCTAACTTCAATCCATACAAAATAACCAAGTTCTCTAACTTTGTAAGTGGTCTGCACAGTTATTTTGATTCATAGGTCAATTGATGCTTAAGTTTGTAATTGTCTACTAACAAGGCTTGTGAAGGGATTATCCAAGCTCCATCCCTCTTTATATTTATTTTGTAATTTTGTTAAATTTGTACCCTTTTATTTTCTGCTCCATATCTTTCCATTTTGCTATTTAAGTGATCTAAGGTTTTCTATTGAAGTGTAAATGGTTTAATATGAAAATGTTTCAGAGTTTGTTCTTAGGAGTTAGGACCAGGAAATAAGTTAAAATGTTTCTTTAAGATAAGCTGGTAATAACATCGTGACTATCTGTTATCAATCTTGTATTGTTATATGATTTGTGTAATCAGCCTTACTTTTGTAATTTTGTTTTGTCTTTGTTTCTTTCCCAGCTTAATTTGGATTGGTTCCCACCTACTGAGGCATCTCTAAAGCGCACTCTCATCCAGAAGTTAATCTTTGAACTCCTAGAGATCCGTTCTCAGGAAATGAGTTCATCTGATTGCAGTGATGAACCTCATTCCTCTAGATTTCCAGAAAAGATTAGAAATGGAGGTGTGGAGCTTGTTTCAAAGAGTGTCAGCCGAGAAGTTGCTTGTCATGGGAATTTAAATTCCCAAGCGAGCCAAGGGATTGAAATGACTCTGTTAGCATCGTCTTCTATGAGAAATGTGGAGACTGTTAACGATTCTGGCTTGGTTCTTAGGGAGTTCTTTGAGCCTGGAGTTACCGCAGGATCTTTGCTTGGACAATTTCAATCTTTTGACCAGCAGGCATCATATTACAATATGAATGGAGCTGTATCACCAAGAGAGGTATTGAATTTCGTCATGTTTTTTATAGTCATTTATTTGGCCCAATTAGGTGTAAAATGCATTTGCTGCATTATATTTATATCTACTTAATTACTTCCTTACTACCTTCTTGCCCTATATATTTAGACATTCGTATGCACAAGATAAAAAGGGAAATGCTTCTATTACAGTGAGAAATTGGGGAATAGAGGAGGGGCTTCTCCCTTTGTATCATATTCAGTGTTCTAAGTTGGCTTGGTAATTTACTATTATGTCAGTGAATCTTCTATTTCTAAATTCAAATAAGAATGAACTGTTTTATTTTCAGCAAGAAGACATGCAAACTGGTCAACAGTTTGTATATTTAGCTTCTGGAGAAACTGGTTTTCCGCAGTTCACTGGGATCACACCTCAAGCGTGTGAAGTTCCATATTCATCAAGTGGTTTTGTCATGGGCAGTTCATGGAATCCTGAAATTTCCTTGATAGGAGGGAACAAAGTTGACACATCGCATGAAACATCTTGTACCTCTGATGATGACGATGATATTGGGATTATTGAAAATAACCCGATTGAGGATAGTGTAGTTCCAATTGAAAAATGGGATACTGATAAGGAACAATCTCAGTCAGTAGAAAATGTTGAGCGTCTGAACAAAGGTTTCATGCCCGCCTCCATTGAGGTGCTGGAGACTTCTATCACCAATGCCCCTGGAGCTTCTGGGGACACTGACAAGATTCATGATAAAGCTGAAGATGCAGATCTTCCCTCCAAATCTCACTCGTCTGTTGTGTTGCATCAAAATCCTGGTGCAGCAGTGAACGAGTTAGATGTAGATCCCGAAATGGTTGAGAACATGGAGTCCCAAGATAATAAGACTGTGTCATCAGATCAAACTCTTGGTACGGTGTTGAACAAGTTGGATCGGGATTCTGACCTGGTTGAAAATGAGGCTAGTTGTGATGAAGTGCAAACAATTATTGACGATCTACCGTCCAAAGATAACTCAATGTTATTATCAGATCAAAATCCTAGTATGGTGGCTGAACCATTGAATCAAGATTCTGAAGTGGCTGAAAACAAGGATGCTATTGTCAATGATTCTCTGGCAGAATTATCCGAGCAACCGGCAGCAAACAGAATGCGACAATTGAATCAAGATTCTGAAGTGGCTGAAAACAAGGAGGCCATCATTGTCAATGATTCTCTGGCAGAGTTATCCGAGCAACCAGCAGCGAAGAGGATGCGGCTTACGCCATCCCTTGAGGAGAAAGTGGACTCCTAGGCAGCCTGTTAAGGAGGGCATTTTGTTTATGCAAGTAGAAGTAGGACAGAATGTATTTTTCTTACACCTTATGATGCTAGGAACCCAAATCTAAGTGAAATAGTATTTGTTTGTAATTTGAGCTATGAAGGTGGGACAGCAGTTGAGTAGTTTTGGATACATTTCTTGCATTCATAGCTATATTATACAAGAACTAACAAAATTCCCTGCCTATATATAGTATTAAATTCAGAAAATTTAGATTGCTAATGATATTTCTCTTGCATAGAGCTGCTGCTGATTTTGCAAAAGATTTGGTCTATAAGCTATAAGCGAATTGTGTTTTGTTAGTTGAATTTAAAATTTGTCTCAAATTATTCTTTAAAAAATCAAGTAATTTTAATTCTACAGTGTGTTATCATTTTTTTCGGTAATAATATATAAAAATATTAATTACGAGTTAATAATAGAATTAGGGTTGGATAGCAGAAAACGTTTGTCTATCCGTATCTAAACATCAATCAATGATAGAACACCATAAAAATTCTAGCGCTAGTGAAAATTATTTTTTCATCAGATTTGATATGTCCTTAATCAGCTAAAGTTTATATAATTCAGTGAATCAGATATGACATCACATGCCTTCTGGATTCTACTTCTCCTTTTTACCAATTATTTACGTGAAGAAAAATAAAATTCGAGGCGTTAGATTGTACTACTTTGACGATCGCAAATGCATTATGCGCCCTCAGTAACAAGGCGCTCGCATTAGAACGTGGCTCTTATCATGTGTAAAAGATAAAACAATTTTTACGATCAACAGACCATTCTCAGTCTCAGCACACCGTCGTTTTCCTCTGAATCATCGCCATTTCTGATTTCACTAGAAACCCCCTCCCAAAGATTCTGATTTTCATGGAATTAGGGTTAGGGTTTTAGCATTTTGCGCACACACTCACTAAAAAAAGGAAAGAATGAGGCAGCCATATAACTACAATCACCAGGTTCATCAATCTCAAAGAAGTGCATTTGCCGCGCTTTTCCTTGTTCTCTTGCCAATTTTTCTCCCAAATCTCTTCGCCCCACTGGGACGCGCCTCTCCCTCTTTATTCTCCGTAATTCTTCATTTTATGATTACTATTTTCTTTTTTTCTTTTACTATTTTACTACGATTTGTTTAAGAATTAAATAATTAATTGAAAGAACTGTTTCTTTCCAGGAATGGAATGCTCCGAAACCAAGGCACTTGTCTTTACTTGAGGTCGCTTTACATTGGAAAACTGTTAGTATCCTTTCTAGTTTGTTTTTAGTTCAAAGAATTTGTTTACTTATTGGTTAAAAGTCTTCGAATTTCAATACTATGTTTCTTTATGTTCTGTACTTTCAGCCGATTAAACAACAGTTCGATCTCTGGTCTCCCTTGCCAAATCAAGGATGGAAACCTTGCATCGACTCTGCCGATACCCCATGTAAGTGTTTGAAGTTTATATTATGAGATTCTTGGATTTGATCATTAATTGAATCTCAAAAATGAATGAGATGGGAATTTACAAAAAAAAAAATATATTAATAAGCTTGTTTCCACTTCTTGAAGCACTGCCAGAGAGATCTCAGGGGTATATTCAGGTATTTCTTGATGGAGGATTGAACCAGCAAAGAATGGGGGTGAGTTCGTGAATAGCTAATGCATGTCTTTTGCTGTTTAATTTAATGCTCTATTTTTTTTTACTTATTTATTTATTGTTACCAAGATATGTGATGCTGTTGCTGTTACTAAAATATTGAATGCGACACTGGTGATACCGCACCTTGAAGTCAATCCTGTTTGGCAAGATTCTAGGTATTTCATGAGCAAGATATTCAGCCTCTTATAGGTGTTTTTTTTTTAAAATTATTATTATCTTATCTTTTAAATTGAGGATATTTGGTGGTTTGCTTTTGCAGTTCATTCACAGATATATTTGATGTGGATCACTTTATCAATGTCCTTCGAGATGAAGTTTCTATAGCTAAAGAGTTGCCTAGAGAATATTCTTGGAGCTCACGGGAATATTATGCTACAGGTATAAGAGCTACTAGAATCAAAACAGCACCTGTTCATGCTTCAGCTGACTGGTATCTGGAAAATGTTTTGCCTGTTATGCATAGGTAAAGCTTTGAGCAACAAATACCATTTTCTCTGGTAAATTAGTAATATTTTCAGCCCTTATGCGAGATATCCAGTTGGTGACTAATAGTCCTGGAAATCTCTGCACTTGTGTGTGTGGTTCAACTACTTCGAAAAAACAAAATTGTTTATGATAGTTGACAAATCTTTATGGATGCAGTTATGGGATTGCTGCTATATCGCCATTCTCGCATCGTCTAGCGTTTGACAAGTTGCCTGTGGAAATCCAACATTTACGTTGTAAAGTAAACTTCGAAGCTTTAGCTTTTGTTCCTCGGATAAGATTAATTGGAGAGACCCTTGTTCATCGACTCCGTGATCATTCTGGGAAGCTTCAAGCATCAGGCACTGAGGTTCTACGAGAGAGAACAGATGATACAGAGAAAGAGCGAGCTGGAAAGTTTGTTGTATTACATCTTCGCTTTGACAAAGTATGAACCCCAACTCTTTTAAATAATTAGTAAACCGATTTATAATCTAATTTATAGTGTTCCTAGAGCCTCTTGGGCTAAAAGTAGATGTTGCTTAGTCCTTTTATAACTGAAAAGAATGCACTATCATTAAATAATTTCTCCGGATTGGTCATTGGTGCACTACATGACATTGCATTTGGTAGGATATAAATAATATCAAAAGCATATTTACTTGTATATATTGAGTGCCCTTTTATGGTAATGTCTGGGTAGGTGATTTACTACACCATATGGTTTGATGAGTGTTGAATCTATGGGTTATTATTGCTTTTTATCAGGGTATATATATGCTGTAGCAATTGTAATTACCTTTCTAATTAGACATTGTGCAGGACATGGCTGCTCATTCAGCTTGCGATTTTGGTGGAGGCAAAGCTGAGAAACTGGCCCTAGCTAAATATCGACAAGTTTTATGGCAGGGAAGGGTTTTAAACTCTCAATTCACTGATCATGAGCTGAGAAATCAAGGGCGGTGCCCATTGACTCCGGAGGAAATTGGATTGCTGCTAACTGCTTTGGGCTTCAACAATAATACTCGCCTCTATCTTGCTTCACACAAAGTCCGCTTTCTTCCTTCTTTCTTAGTCCGTTTGATCTGTCATGTTAAATCTAGGTTACATTTGAAAGCTTTTGTTTTCAGTGGGATTATGGTTTAAAAGGTGCATTCCCCCCCCCCCCCCCTTTTTTTTTTCAGGTTTATGGAGGAGAGGCAAGGATCTCAACATTGCGTACAATGTTTCCCCTCATGGAAGATAAGAAGAGCCTCGCTTCAGCGAATGAGCTTGCTGAGGTTGAAGGTAAGGCTTCTTTGATGGCTGCTGTTGATTATTATGTGAGCCTTAAAAGTGACATCTTCATCTCTGCTTCTCCTGGAAACATGCACAATGCTATGGTAAGAATCTCCTTTAAGGTTCCCCTACAAGTTTCAGCTTTTTTATTGTATTTGAGTATCCTACATAGGACAAATTTCATAAATGAGAGCTCATATATATCTGTTTTCAGCTTGGACATCGAGCTTACTTGAACTTGAAAACCATACGACCGAACATGTTACTGCTGGGCCCGGTATTCCTGAACAAAACCATAGAGTGGTCTGAGTTTCAGCATGCGGTTATAAATGGACATAAAAATAGACAAGGCCAAATGAGGTTAAGAAAGGAGAAGCAATCTATATATACATATCCAGCCCCAGATTGCATGTGTAGAGCTTAAACTTCGTAAACATTATGGTACGAAGCTATTTTATGTGTCTTTTCTGTTTGCCAATATTTTCTGATATTTTTCATTGTGTTTTTTTTAACCCAGATCAGTTTTTATGGCATTAAAATCAAATGATCATGTATTTTTTATACTCTGTTTTGCACAATTGCTGAGAGAATAGGTCGAGGAAGTGATAATATTCTGAATTATTCGAGGATTCAGTTGATACATAAGGAAAACCAACCTAAATTCTTTTATTTATTTAATACGTTTCAGTTAGCAGTTATTTATTCACTTTTTTTTTCTTTGGTCAGTCTTAACTTTTGAAATCATTGATGACCCAACTTCAAATTTTCTTCGTATCTACTTTACCATTAACTTTCGATAACATTTGATTCGTTATCAGTGTTAGCAAGAATAAGGAGGGCTGACTTGGGAAAAAGCTATTAACCGTTGTGTTTGAGTGTGCAATAATAATCTCCTGACCAAAAATTCAGCCGCCACTTAGGTTTCAATAAAATGGCTTAGGAATGTATTGGGTCAATAGTAATTACATTTTATTCATATTATATTAGAAGCTTAAATGCAAAATTGGTCTTCCAAACTATATTGCTTTTTTTTCACTTTAAGGGTTTGTTTATTAATTAATTTTGTTTTGAGACGAAATTAATAGTTTTAATATATTTTTACCAATAATTTAGCTGTTCAAGTGAGAAAAGTGGTGAAGTTTAAGAGTTTATTCAGTTGTTAAGTCTATATTAGATTAAGACAAATTCAATCAATGAGTGAAAATAAAATAGTAATAAAAAAACTTACGTGAGAGGCAGAAAAATAGTTTTATTTAAATAAAATACTAATAAAATAATGTGGGTGAGAAATTGAAACTGGATTTTTTTTTAAAAGGACAGAAGATTAAAAGATCTATGGGAATTGAATTTTGTGTGTTGGTCTGATAGATAAGGGTGTTTATTCTTTCAGGTGTGATTTGAGTCGTATCAATCACGTTGCTGTTAGGATTTTGACCTTTCCTTATAGTTAAAAAAAAATTCTATGGAAACTAGAATTGAGAAAACAATGGAAAGTCATAGGTGAATTGTTTTATTATTTAAATACTTGTAATTTATTTAGAATTATTAGAAAAACTAAATTTTATGTTAAATAACATTTACACATTTTATCTTTTTATTTTTTTAAAATATATATTTTTAAAATTTTAATTAAATTGATGTTCGGTTAATATGTGACACTAAACTCCATTAAAAAAAATCATATTAGTATTTTTATGTAAATTTTCCTTATATAATTCTTAAATATCCACCCTTTAAAATAAATGAAGTACAAGGTAATTCGCTGTTTATTTTTGAAAGGTACATGAATTTATTTATGCTATTATTTAAATCTATAATTAAATTGATGTTTAAATGATTATATTTTAAAACATAAGTCATATATTAAAAGGGTTTTATAAATAATTTAATTTATTTTAAAATAAATAAAAAATACTCCTAAAGATTTTAACTTGATTGTACAAGGTTTCTTTTATTTTAACATTGACAACATGACCAAAATTTAATTAACAAAATTATTTACGTTTTCATAACTGTATTAATGATTACTATTTAAATAAAAACATTACTTAAATATTTCTTTATTTCTTTCACCCATTAGAGTGTACTTTGGCTTCACTAATAAATGAAAACCATATTAAAAATGATAAAATTTAAAATATTTGTTCTTTTTCAGTTTTCTTCAAAACATGTAATCAATTTTCACCAAACAAGCATAAAATAAAAAAGTTAAAAAATCGTTGGCACTATATTTATTAGTGTAACAAATTGCTCAAATATGTAAAGCAGTCCTCAACGAACGACCCCCAATTTTAAAGCCAAGCCCAGTTTGCATTGATGGACCCTACGTTCAGACTTAAAGACGTTATTATTTATTTAATAAAAATAATCACGTGAATTTCACGTGACTCAACCCCTCTCTCTCGTCGAACAAATTTGAATTCGGACCTGAGCGCCTTTTCTCAAATCCAGTTTATTTTTTTCAAATGCTTAAAAAGTTTCCCCATTTGCCTCGATCGTTCAAATCCCCTGCCCCCTTTTTTGTCCTTTCCAAAATTCAAATTTCAACGTCTCAGAAATCAAACCAAAAAAAGAAGAAGGAAATATCTCAAATCTCCTTCAGGTAATTCCATTCTCCTATCAAATTAATCTTTTCTGTTCGTATTTCTTATATTCGTCGTATAATCTCCTCAGGTTCATGGATTTCAGATCTGATGTGTTGATTTTGAGTAATTCAAAAGATGATTTGATAGTTTATTCTTAAAGGTTTTCGTGGCATTGTTTTCAGATTTGCATCGCATTACATTAAGAGATGGATAACTCGGAATCCGTGAGAGTCGCCGTTAATATTCGGCCGTTGATTACCACAGAGCTTCTCAATGGATGTACGGATTGCATCACTGTCGTTCCCGGCGAACCTCAGGTATTATTAATCTGTAACGTTTAGCTCGTGAATTTGAAATGAATATGGATGTTTGGAGTCTTATCTTGATGGAGATTTGTTTTTAATTCTTTTTTATCCATACACTTATAGGTTCAAATTGGATCACATGCTTTTACCTATGATTATGTTTATGGTGGAGCGGGATCGCCTTCTTCAGCTATTTTTGATGATTGCGTTGCTCCATTGGTTGATGCACTTTTTCATGGTTATAATGCTACTGTACTTGCATATGGTCAGGTTAGTTTCATCTTGTTACAGTCAGTGCTTTATTATTTCTATTAGTTTTCTTTTCTCCATTACATTTTATAATTGACTGACAATAGTGTTGTATTTCGGGGGGTTTTTAGACGGGTTCTGGTAAAACTTATACTATGGGAACCAACTACACTGGAGAAGGAAGTAATGGTGGGATTATACCCAAAGTAATGGAAACTATGTTTAAAAGAGTCGAGGCAACCAAACACTCCACGGAAATTTTGATAAGAGTATCATTTATTGAGGTAATTGGATAAAATAATTCTTTTACTTGTTTTTCTTAGTGATCTGTTAATTTGCTTATATGTGATCTTTGAATTTGACAGATATTTAAAGAAGAAGTGTTCGATTTACTTGAATCAAATTCAGCTGCTTTGTCTAAAGCTGAAGGGGCACCTTTTGCCAAGCCTACAGCTCCTGGAAGACTTCCGATACAAATTAGAGAAACAGTGAACGGAGGAATAACACTTGCTGGGGTGACTGAGGCTGAAGTTCGGACAAAAGAAGAGATGGCATCATACTTGTCACGAGGTTCTTTATCTCGTGCAACAGGTAGTACCAACATGAATAGTCAGTCAAGGTGAACGTCATAAAACTACATCTTTCAGAAGCCTTTACCCTTCTTATTTCTTACCAGAAATAGTTTTCTGTTTGATTTAAAATAATATGCTTCTTTGCAAATTAGCATTTTTTTCTTTTTTAAATAACAGAAGATATGAGCATGTTCTAAAATTGGTTTTTGATACGGATGGAATGATTATTTTGTTTACATGTTTTACATAATCATATATCGTTTTTCTTTATGAAATAATGAAAGGTATGAAGTTCTGCAATTGCCTTCTTATCTTGCTTTACTTAATTCTTAGATAAGGATAGAATGATTATTTTGTTTACATGTTTTACATAATCATACATCAATTTAATTCCATTATATTTTGTAAATTTGTTCTCATGTCAAGTTCATTGTTCATTATATTGTTTCTAGTCGCTCACATGCCATCTTTACAATAACCCTGGAGCAAAAAAAGATTGCTAGTTGCCCAAATGGGGTAAATGATGATATTAGTGATGACATCTTATGTGCAAAGCTTCATTTAGTGGACCTTGCTGGCTCAGAACGTGCAAAAAGAACAGGTGCTGATGGCATGCGCTTTAAAGAAGGTATTTCTGATTTTCCATTTTCCAAAGCCTCATGTATTAAAATAACGATAGGTTCTATCAGTAAGCATTGGCATGAACTTTGTGCTTTATGTTATCTAAAACTTTGACATTTTGTTGTTGCAGGCATTCATATCAATAAAGGTTTACTAGCTCTAGGGAATGTCATTAGTGCTTTGGGTGATGAGAAGAAGAGGAAAGAAGGGGGACATGTCCCGTATCGTGATAGCAAGTTGACGCGCTTGTTGCAGGCATGTTTCCATTTGTTATTCTAATTTCAGCAATTTGTTTCAAATGGTGATATATCTGGTTGTTTGTGTATAATCATTCAAACTAGTTGTTTTAATTGGATCGTTTCACTTTTTTTGAAGTAGGCTGTCTGTTCAGAAAAAACTGAATTTGTTATTAGTCAATTCAATTAGTCTTAGGTTCAATCCATTGAAATGTTCAATAAATCAGCTTGTTGCAGGCATG
This sequence comes from Gossypioides kirkii, assembly GCA_005610355.1. Classification (NCBI taxonomy): domain Eukaryota; kingdom Viridiplantae; phylum Streptophyta; class Magnoliopsida; order Malvales; family Malvaceae; genus Gossypioides; species Gossypioides kirkii. Next base: position 16,304,142 of record CP032247.1, on the reverse strand, counting down.
TTTTGATTTGTTATTCTAGTTTCAGCAATTTGTTTCAAATGGTGATATATCTGGATGTTTATGTAACAATCATTCAAACTAGTTGTTTTAATTGGATCGTTTCACTTTATTGAAGTAGATTGTCTTTTCAGAAAAATTGGACAACATAAATCAATTTGTTATCAGTCAATTCAATTAGTCTTAGGTTTAATGCATTGAAATGTTCAATAAATCTGTAACGCTTACACTTTTGTTAAGCAACAAACTATTGGGAAATGATCTCATTCTACTTAGAGTACATTTTATACATTAACAACTGACAACATTGATGACTAGAAAATTGGTATTTGTACGACAAGCAAAAGGCGAACACATTCAGTTTTCTACTATAAGACTTCCACGTGGATGTTGTGAGAAATTTTACATTTGCTGATGGAAATTTAAATTCACAGGATTCACTTGGTGGAAACAGCAAAACGGTGATGATTGGTATGAGTGTTAAATAGTTGGCATTATTGTTATATGCTAGTACCAGGTTTTTGCTTTGAATTTCTTTACTTTGTTTAAGTATTGTTTCTTTCTGCATGTGATTGCAGCTTGTGTTAGTCCGGCTGATACCAATGCTGAAGAAACCCTAAACACTTTGAAGTATGCCAATCGTGCTCGAAACATTCAGAATAAGGCAGTTGTAAGATACTTGTGTTTACTTGCTTTCCAGAAGAAAACCTCTTTTATTGGTTTTATAAGTCTCATTCTGACTATCTCATCACTTTACTTGATCAGATAAACCGTGATCCAATGGCAGCTCAGTTGCAAAGAATGCGGAGCCAAATTGAACAATTGCAAGCTGAGCTTTTGTTTTATCGTGGTGATGGCCAGGCACCATTTGATGAACTTCAGGTTATATCATATAGAAATTGAAAATACTTCTATTGACATTCTTAACCTAGGTTCTTAAAGTAAGTTTCTTGGTTTCTAGATTCTCAAGCACAAGGTATCTTTACTTGAAGCAAGCAATGCGGAGTTACAACGAGAGCTTCAAGAACGTAGGCTCACTAGTGAACAATTAGCCCAGCGTGCACTTGATGCTCAGGTGTTTTTCTGCTTTCTTTTTGTTTTCAAATGTATACTGGTCAAATGCACTATTAAATATCATGCATATTTAATATTTCAGGTTGAAAAAGGCAAACTAGTAATGCAAATTGAATCTGTTCGTAATGGTAAATCATGGGAGGAGGTTGACTCTAATCAGAATCAGGTAACTTCTTTGCCTAGCTATTGAATCTAGCAGTGGAGGAACAAAATCTTGGTTGTCATGTGTATTTGCATTATTGCAGGATCTTGATTTAATGAAAACTTACGTGTTGAAAATTCAAGAGTTAGAAGGAGAATTGATACGCTTGAAAAGCGTAAATAGCTCAAAGCGTACCCGGTTTTCCGACTGTATCGATTCTGATGATGATGGAACCTCAAAAAATTCATTATTTTCTTCTGAAAATGGTTATTTATCTTCAGGTATTTTAGCAAAGTAGCGACCTTGCTGTTAACTATTCATTATTTCTGTTGATGCTTACTTCTTTTGTTTGTTAAACTTTTCTATATGTTCGTTACAAGATGTTCCAAGTGTTATTACATTTTTGAAAAGCAAAAAAATAGTATAGTCCCCCTCCAAAGTTTTTCTTTCTTCCTTGTCATTTTCTCATATAGAAGTTCTAATTGAATTGCACTTAAAACACGTTTGTCTTAATCCCTTGAATTTAATGGTTTTATCCATTTACATAACAGATTACTATAAGAAGCCTCAGTAAGGTTAACCTTGATGATTCTGAAGCATCAATGCGCATCTTGTCATATTGATATTCTAGTGGTTATTGGGCACATATTTTGTTGGAGAATGTAATCTCTTATACGAGACATATCATTTAAGCATTTTATATCATAAAAGTTCATCCCTGTTGCTCTTCCAATCTTTTTCCAACTTCTGACGATGAGCATACCACGGCTCTAATGCAGATAAGAATAATTTCTTTCTTCCTGTGCAGATGAGATAGAGGATAATCAAGAGGAACTTGAACATACTTCCCTCCAAGAAAAATTGGACAAAGAACTTAAGGAGTTGGACAAAAGACTTGAACAGAAAGAGGTATGCGTGGCTTGGATCGTAAATATTCAAGAATATCTGTCAGTGCATTTCTGTTTTTCTTTTTGCTTCCTCAAAACCATATGTATTTCCCTAACATCTTTCTATTTCTTCAAGGCTGAAATGAAGCGTTTTGCAAATTCTGACACCTCAGTTCTTAAACAACATTATGAGAAGAAAGTTAATGAGTTGGAACAAGAGAAAAAGGCTTTGCAGGTTAGTCCCCTATTGAAAGTTATTGTGTTACTTTTTTATTAGGGTCATCCTATAATATCAATTCCTTTTGTTTCTATTTGTCAATCGACAGAGAGAAATTGAGGACCTCAGACACAATCTTGCCGATATTTCATCTACTTCTGATGATGGTGCTCAAAAGTTGAAGGAAGAATACCTTCAGAAGTTGACTGCCCTTGAGGCACAGGTGAGTTTTGGATTTATTTTCCCTGTCAGCAGCAGCTGTCAGTTTCTAGATTAACGTTCTGCTTTGCAGGTTGCCGAGTTGAAGAGGAAGCAAGATGCACAAGCTCAACTTTTAAGACAGAAACAAAAAAGTGATGAAGCAGCAAGGAGACTTCAGGATGAGATTCACAAAATCAAATCTCAGAAGGTGAATCCCAATCCCGTGCTCTCCAATTTTAATCTTAAAAACTCAAATTGTTTCTGCAAAGTAGGGATAAGATTCTTGCAACCAATACCAATGCAAATGTCCATTTTTAGGTTCAATTACAACATAAGATCAAGCAAGAATCTGAGCAGTTCAGGTTATGGAAACAATCACGAGAGAAAGAGGTTCTTCAGGTACTTGCAGATATGATATAATGCATATTTAATTTATGGTTATGTTATGTGATAGATGTTTCTAATTTGAATAGATCTTACGTTTGAACCGTAATGCTCCTCTTGCACCATAATATAATATATATATATATGCTTTTTAATGCTAAAGGGAATGTGGTTGCTACTTGTTCCTAAGGCTTAAGTAGAAATTTAGTGCTGTTACTTTTTTTTTTTAAATTTAGGGAGTTCTATAATTTAGATAATTATAGCAACAGTTTTTTTTAAAATTAGTTTTTAACTTTAATTTTTCTCTTTTTCTTAATAACTAGCTTAAGAAAGAGGGAAGGAGAAATGAGTATGAGATGCACAAGCTCTTAGCTTTGAACCAGAGGCAAAAGATGGTAAGATTTATTTTCCACATGGAAAGTCTCTTGATCTTTCTAATTCTAATGAACTTTTCTCACACTTTGCATATATGGTGTTAGGTTTTGCAAAGAAAGAGTGAAGAAGCTGCTATGGCTACAAAAAGGCTAAAGGAGCTTCTAGAATCTCGGAAGACTTCCTCACGTGAAGCTTCCAGTTAGGATCTTTTTTATGTCTTTGCAGTTTATTTTTGTTTTTTTGTGAGTATAACTCAATGACAATAAATGTCTCGCATGCAGGTGTTGGAAATGGCAATGGTCCTGGAATTCAGGTATATAACTGGTAACTGATTCAATTGTTTTTGCATTTTCTTCGATTGTATTTATAACTGGAAACGGCTCTCTTTTTTATATAATAAGTTTTTCTTCTTTTGTAGGCAATAATGCAGACAATTGAGCATGAACTTGAGGTGACAGTGCGTGTACATGAAGTACGTTCCGAGTATGAAAGACAAATGGAAGAGTGAGTTCTCTTGATGACCGAGAAAGTTTGTTTAGATAAAGGCATCCGGGTTTGGTATCTCTTAATTTTTGTAACATAAGATTCCAACTAGGAAGTGGAATCTTTCTTTTGGTACTCTTATTAGAATGTTGTTGAATCTATTAAAATAATGTTTCGTATGTACTATAGGAGGGGGAAGATGGCCAAGGAGGTTGCAAGACTGAAGGAAGAAGTTGAGATACTTAAGCGTGGTGATTTAAGGTTAGAACTTTTGCTTTAGTATATGCTCTTCATAATTTGAATAGTTTTCTCGTTTTTCTCCTTGCAAGTAAACCAATGGTCAAATACTGACTTTATGCTACCAAATGCAGAGATCATCCCGAGACAATGTCTCCTGGTGCAAGAAACTCGAGGATTTTCGCTCTAGAAAACATGCTTGCTGCTACGTCTAGCACTTTAGTCTCTATGGCCTCACAACTATCTGAAGCTGAAGAACGTGAACGTGTTTTTAGTGGAAGAGGGCGTTGGAATCATGTCCGCTCTCTTGCTGATGCAAAAAATATTATGAATTACCTATTCAATTTAGCATCAACCTCAAGGTAATGCATCTTTCCAGGTTGCATGCTAATCTTTCCATTTCCGATTCTTCAACTAATTATTTTGCTGCAACTTTTTGCTTTTGTTATCACGATTGTTAACATGGTTTTGATGTTCTTTCTTTCAAGGTGCTTATTGCGAGATAAGGAAGTTAATTGCAGAGAAAAGGACGCTGAAATAAGAGATCTAAAGGAGAAGGTGGTGAAACTTAGTAGTTTGGCTAGACAACTGGAGGTACAAAAAGCCGATCTTGTTCATCAACTGAAAGTGAAGGTTAGTAATTTTTTATTGGTGTTTAAGCTATAACTTCAAGGGGAAGGTATCATTTGATACATGTTTGTTTATCTTATCGATTCCCTTTTCTATGATCTTGATTCTTATTTTGTGTGATCTTGCAGCAGAATGTAACTGCTAAGCATTCCATGAAAGGAAGCATGGATTATTCTGGCATCCCTGACTTCAATGGCGGAAGACATAAGTATGAGTTGCGGAAGCCGGTGGGTGCTACTCCTTTCCCCTATAACTTTTTATTGCCATTTGCTTGATACTTATTGTAGAACTATTGTTACAGGAATATCGAAGCTCTATGATCTTCACAGAGGACATGGATATATCTGAATCTGAACATTCAGATATAGATGCACTTGATGACGATGATGATGACGACTGGGTGCAGTCAGACAAAAAGCAAATAAGGAGACGAGCTTCTAAATCTAGGACTTCGAGTTTGGGAGTTCATCACCCAGATACCAATGGCTCAGAAAACAAGAAGGGATGTACTGATGAGGTTACTGCAAAAAATGATGTGATATGCTGCACTTGCAGCCAGAAGTCTTCATGCAAAACATCGAAATGCCAATGTAGAGCAAATGGAAGTTCTTGTGGACAGTCATGCGGTTGTGCATCAATCAAATGTTCCAATAGAGAAGCAGAAGCAGACAGTGCTAATGATGCTGGAATTAACGAAACGAACAACCTCGTTGCTCAAGGTGCAATGCTACTCCAGAATGCATTTGGGAGTGAGAAACCAGCTGAAACAAATGATGACTTCACTACAAAGCGGAAAGCACTTTCTGATATTGGAAACACAATGGTATCATTTCTAGTTTTTTATGATAAAAACATTTTTAGCTATGTTACTTCGGTTTTTCATTTCTTAAAAGTATTCAGGTCCAACACCCTTGAACATACATACCAGTGTCCCAACACACCTGAGTCTTAAGTAACATAGTTGTTTTTGTATAATTATCTCATTTAAGTGAGTTGCTTATTTTCTCGACAGCCTAAACCTGATGCACCGAAGCCTAATCGGAGGAAAAAATGGGGGAAATCAATGATTCAGCTGGTTCCTGTTGCTCCACCAGCTTCAGAGCCAGAGAATGTTGCAACAGCTGATAATCCAGAAAAAATTGAACCTCCCAAAAAACCAGACAATTCGTGTCCAAGTGAATCAGATACCATTCCATTGAAGTTACCAAGAGCAATGCGATCAAATGGCAGCAAATTACTGAGAGAAAGAAATGCTGAGGATGAATCCACCAACACCACCAAGGAACCACCTGCCCTTGTTCCTACCAGTCCTGTTAGACCAACAAGAACCTCGGAAGAGAAAGAGAACTGCCGCCGTTAAAAAAGTATTCACCACTACACTGTCTTTGTGAAATTGCGATGCATATCATTTCCATGAAAATGCATTTGTTTTGTTTCTTGTTGGAATTTTTTTATTATTTTGGGGTTCAATTCTTATGGTCCGTGTACAAGAAAGGATCCAACGTGTAAAGTTGGAATCCTTGAAATGTGTTGATTAATTTGACGTTGTTCACAGTTTAAAAAAGACGGATGAAATTGGTGAGGAGTTAAAATCTTGATTGCGAAATAACAAACTGTGTGCACGAAAAGTTAAAATCTTTTTTTATGGAAATTTGATTAAACTATTTAATTAAATTTAACGTTATGCTAATTTTACAACTAAAACGTTCATTTAACAATTTTAAATTAGTGTATTGTTATACAACTGTGATCATAAACTTGAATCCTAGATAGGATTCGAATCACTTACCTATTACCCGAATTGGATCCACCAAATGATGGATGGCGAGGCGAACTAGGAGTTTGCAGACCTAGCTCACAAGGCAAGTTTGTAAGATAGCTTGCACATATCCAGGGGAGGTCGCGATCTTAGCTCGTGATCGCCCGAGGAGCTCGCAGAAAGGAGATCACGTGCACCATGTGAAGCATTGAGTGGGGGGCACATGTCCAACAAATCTAGAGCCCGCATAGAATGTCAGGAAGGACGACGTGTTTTGTAGATAGCTCAAAATGAAGCACGTGCCTAGCAGGCCTGAGGCTCGCATGAAATGCCAGTACTAAACGTGGTGGAGTCGAGACAAGATGGTGGGGCCATCTTATGAGCTATAATAGCATGTATAAATACCTAAACATGCCCATCAATGAAATACGAGCAAAAGATTACTTAATAATTGGTGCGATGAGCGTGGACAAACTTTCAATCATCAGATTTCTCAAGTTTGATTATGTTTTTTCTTCACTTTTTGAAGCAAATGGCTCATTCAAACAAGAACATCCCTTCCAACTCTTCATCAGGACAAGTCGGAGTGTCAGGTTCTGGTGCCCAGCATGACGAAACAGACATTTTTGCCACATGGTTTGTCGACAGATCGAAAAACTTAGACAATGCGATCTATTAGGGAGCCTCCCTTTCTTTGGACCTAAACCTCTTCACTAGTCAAGGATTGGCACTTCCTCTCAACCAAAAGGCACCCCCGTAACAGTTTCTGACCCTCCAGGAGTAGATGAAATCTATGAGTGAACAAATGATCGCTCAAGAAGCACAATTTGTGGAACAACAGGCTTTCCAATAGGAGTTGTTGAACCAGAATGAGGAGCTCAAAAGAAAGGAACAATATTTTAACTCTGATTTTCATTACAATGTAACCACGCAAGAGGAAGCTCCAAGTTCACAAGAAAGGGAATAGCAAGATGAGATGGATGCATTACAATGAGATGTAAGAGCACTACACCTTGAAAATCGAAACATGGATTGGCTTTTCTGCTCCAACAACCCTTTGGCCCCAGAATTGGCTGCAGTGAGTTTACCGTGTGATTTTAAGGTTCCAAGAGACATGTTTAAAGGTAGGAGGGACCCACGAGCTCACTTGATGCAATACAATGACGACCTGAATGTGTTAGGAGCTTCAAAACTCTGTGAAGTGCAAAGCTTTCTCTACCACGCTCAAAGGGAGTGCGAAAGATTGGTTCTTGTCTCTCCCCCAAGGGTCCATCCAAGGTTTTTCCCAATTAGGCCAAATGTTCTTGAGAAGGCTTAGAGTTCACGGGGTGATAATTAGCACTCTTATGGGTCTGATGTCCGTGAAACAAAGAGAAGGTGAGTCCCTCCAGAATTTTGTGAAACAGTTCCATGCAGCAATTCTCAACACAAAGAATCTTGAAGACCAATGAGGTATCGATGCTTTTATCATAGAGGGTACGAAATAAGTATGTGCAATACTCCTTCACTGATAATAGGCCTATGAGCCTAGCAGACCTATATAAGCGAGCTCACAAGTCCGTAAAGGCAGAAGAGATTAAAAGAGCAATGCGTGACACGTTTCAAAGAAACGACCGACAATACAAGGAAGGGGGGAGAGCTCGCAGTAGGCAGGGGTCACTCGCTCGGATCTCACATGCCCAAAGCAACAGATAACTAAGAGCATGAGTACCAAAAAGTCCTCCAAGGACCACTCAAAGATTTTCGTCTTAACAAACCGAGACGTATGTCCCACAAGGAAGTTTGAAGCCTATACTTTATTGAACGCTAGTCGTGCATATGTTTTGAATCAAGAGAAGAATTCAGATGTATTACCCCATCCACCTCCTATGAGATGCAATGAAAGGAGATCGAGCTTAATAGATAGATGCGTTTTTCATAACGACATAAGGCACTGAATCAAAGAATATATTAATATGAAGGATGCCATTGAAGAGGTAATTAGAGATGGTGAGCTCGTTGAATATGTAGACCAAGCGACACCTCAACAAGATCGAGCTCGTGTGACAACCTTAAAAACAAACAAAAGGTTAGAGGTATTATACACTGAAAAAGAATACTCATCACCACAAAAAAATTTAATATGTAAAACTTTTATTTTCTAATAAAAAAAAAATAAACTTATTCATTATCGTGCCCGCCTCATGTTGTTCCTCTAAAGGCTCGCTTATTTCATATCGTAGCCTCTAACACAGTTAGCGAGAACAAAACTCCCAACTGTCATATAAAGGTTCGCAAGTGAAGAGTCGTAACCTTCAACACAGTTAGCGAGAGTAAAGCTCTCAGCTGTCATATTAAGGCTCTTTGATTTCATATCGTAGCCTCCAACACAGTTAGCGAAAGCAAAGCTCCCAGCTATTACATTGAGCCTCGTTAATTTCATATCGCAGCCTCCAACACAGTTAACAAGAGCAAAGCTCCCAATTGTCACATTAAGGCTAGCTGATTTCATATCATAACCTCCAATATAGTTAGCGAGAGCAAAGCTCCCAACTGTCACATTAAGGCTCGCTAATTTCATATCACAGCCTCCAACACAGTTAGCGAAAGCAAAGCTCCCAAGTGTCATATTAAAACTCGTTGATTTCATATTGAAACCTCCAACACAGTTAGCGAGAGCAAAGCTCCCAGCTGTCACATTAAGGCTCGTTGATTTCATATCGTAACTTCCAACATAATTAGCGAAAGCAAAGCTGCCAACTGTCATATTGAGGTTTGCAGGCAAAGAGCCGCAACCTCTAGCACTGTTAGCGAGAGCAAAGCTCCTAGTTGTCATATTAAGGTTCGAAACCGAAGAGCCGTAACCTGCAACATAGTGAAAGCAAAGCTCTCGGCTGTCATATTAAGGTTCGTAGGCGAAAAGCTGCAACCTCTAACGTAGTTAGCAAGAGTAAAGATCCCAGCTATCATATTAAGGCTTACTGGCGAACAGTCGTAGCCTCCAACACAGTTACAGAGAGCAAAGCTCCCAACTATCATATTAAGACTCACAGGCGAATAGCCACAGCCTCTAACACATTTAAACGAGAGTAAAGCTCTCAGCTGTCATATTAAGGCTCGTAAGTGAAGAATCGTAATGTTCAACACAGTTAGCAAGAGCCAAGCCCTCATCAATCATATTAAGGTTCGCACGTCCAAACACTAGGACATACAAAACTCGTTTAAATTTCTCTTAAGTTAAAATTGGAACCGCTAACGAAAGTTAAAAGTTCTCAACTGTCATAATAGGGTTCTCATGTTCAAACACTGCGACCTACGAAAACTTGTTTAGATTTATTCTTAAGATAAACTTGGCCCAAGATTAAGGAAAGACAAATTACCATAACATTAAAACTCATAAGTTTCATCTCTTTCATTTATTCAAAGAAAAAATATGAAGTTACAAAACAATAAACACCTAAGTCTCAGTTTGGTTGTTAACGACCTCATTCTCCCTCCCTTCACTCTCCTTCCCTCCTACTTCAGCTCTCTCTTCTCCTTCAGCAACATCAGTATTGTTAGCAGCAGGATTACGAACAGTGCCATCCTCAACAGAGGCAACGGTTGGTTCGAGGCAGTAACAACTCTTACCCGGTCCGGTCGCCGGACCTGAGCAGTTAGGTGTCACGATTAATTTAATCTAACAAGGAACAAATTAAAATCTTATATTATCTTATTATTATTATTATTATTATTTAAAACATCAAATATATTGATTTTTGAAAACCATTTGAATTATTTCGACTTTTGAAAACAGTTGAACTTCTACAGATACCTGGGAGAACAGGTATCGGTAGAACTCAAGTCAGTAAATACTTGAAAATAACTACAGAATCTTACATGTAGAAGTGAAACTTCTACCGATACCACTCTAGCTCTACCGATACATCCTCCCTTTTTATTGATACAATAAGTTCCAAAGAGCAAGGTGATCTTAGTCTGGAACTTCTACCGAACCTAGTAATTACACTACCGGTACTACTGTAAAACTATCGATACAAACCAGACTTCGATCGACACAACACAAGTCAGTAGCTACTTACATTTTTCTCGTGTACTTCTACCGATACTCTGATGAGTTCAACCGAAATCACAATTTACCATCAGAGTTCTACCGGTACATAAGTAAGACTATTGGAACAAGTTACTAATTTCATGACATACACATATCAATTGGACTAACATCATCAAAACATTATACAACCAATAAATACATAACATCCTCAAAACACTACTCATCCTAGGTACATGTCAACTCAAAATAAAACAAAACTCACTAACTTTTGAGTTCGAGATTGTCTTTGGATGCTGAGTCGCGAATCTAACAAAAAGTACTTAACCTGCGAACGAAAAACAAATCGCGCACATAAGTATTAATCAGTGATGTTTCTATGACTAATTAATCAATATAGATACATTGTATAAATTTAATTAATATTAGTTAATGCTGAGGCAAATACCATATTTTGTCATCTTACACTAGAATCATTATACTAACCATAGATATGTATACAAGTATCATAATACTACTGATCATATTTATATTTCAATTCATAACTTATTTATGCATATTATTCAAATACATATACCATTACCGTTTCTTCGGTTTCAATACACCATTCATTTCGTATTCTCGCTTTTATTCAGTTTATGTATAATATCAATGCATATATCTTTATATATCATTTCTTGATTTCTCAATGCATTTCTCATGTCTATTGTACATATTATCATCATGCATAACCATTTCTCAATTCTTTGATTTTTCAATACAACATTCTTAATATTTTCATTCCATGTAAACATAATATTCATTATTTATAATTCCCTATTAACACGACTCGGACTCTGACGGATACACGGATCCAACCAACACACCGGTTTGGCACCCTGTGCCTCATCGGATAAATCCGAAGTAATAAATCGTGCCCTGCGCTAAAATAAAATTGACACCCAGTGTCTCATCGATTAAACTGAAGTGATTTGGCACCCTGTGCCTCATCGACTCGTAGTCGAAGTAACCCTGAACTCTTCCTATCCTATGGCATGCCATCTATATTCGACTCAACCCGAACAGTTAATAGGGTAATAATTTCCATTTAATATCAAACCACATTTAATTTTACTCACAACAAAAATGCATTTAAAATGAAATCTAATAATAAGCATAAATTTACCAATATTACAATTTCACATCATACATTTATACATGGAGAATATACAATTAAATTCTAATACCATCAATTTATTCAAAGCAACCCAATTCAGTAGAGAATCTCATACCTTATTTTCATACATTGATTTTTACTTTGAACAATTAATTATAATTTGACGATTTAATAAATTAGTTAAAGTTATAAAAACACTAACAGTAATTTCTGAGCTATTCGTTGTCGACCTTGTCTTTGCCCTTCCTTTTGGAGGAGTCCGAGTCAACGTTAGCTATGGAATTAAATACACATTATACTTTATTAAAACACATTCATATTATTCTAACTAAATTTAACTCTCTATTTTCTCATTTTTATATAAACTCTTCAACTTTCAAATTTAACCCTTATACAATTGAAATTAGCATTTTATCCCACTTATTTATTTCTACTTTACTCTTAGCTTCAAAAATACTCTATTATTAAAGCTTCATCTACCCAACAATGGTGGTATTCAATATCTCCAATAATATTGAAAAATACGATATGAGTCGAGAAGAGGGAGATATCGAGATTCTAAAAACATAAAAATTATAAGAAAAAAACTTGATTAAGCTTACCAATTTGAAGCTAGTACTTAAGAAAAAACACTCAAGTTTTCTTCCCTTTTCTTCCCTTTTCTCCCTCTCTCTACAGTTGAAATTTGCTTCAAAATGGGGGAAAGAAGATTTTTTTCTTTCTTTTATCTTTTTCTTTTTCATATAGCCCATACCTATTATCATCATCACACACTTACTCTTTATTTTATTTAACTTATTTTAATCATTAAATTTTCTCAAGCCACAATTCTTATTTAAAACATAAATTTTAATCTAAAATTTGGAGCCTCATATTTGAACCTAACGGCACTAAAATTCAAAAGGGAAATTTACGTTTTTGGTTCTTCCCATTTCATTTCATTTAAAAATCTTTTTATAAATTGCACTTTTACCACTTATGTAATTTAGTCCTCACACCTAATTAAAACACTATCATTTTGCAATTTCTCATTTGGTAGACCAATATACTATAACTTATTCGTAAATATTTTTATTAAATATTTACGAGTCCGGTTAATAAATACGAAGTCTCAAAAAATTATCCTTTTCAGTAATATCGATTTCGGATCGTTACAGAGGCTACCCTCGAGGTAAAAATCCTTCGCGTTTTTCCATTTGGATAGGAACTTCTCCCAAGCAACTCCCGAGGGGCAACGGATGTCAAAGCTAAGCTGGTACATTTCCACCTCATAGAGGGCATCAAAGCCAACCTTGTGAACATCTAAAGGCCCAGCAGCAACTTGAATGTGCAGAAGGATGTTAGACTTGTGCTCGAGAGTGATATTGCTCAACATCTTCAAAGTATTCTTCTTAAAACCCTCAAAGGCCTCTTCTTGTTTGCATTTCAACACTGCCATTGCACTCTCGTGACTTGCACTGATTCGACTGACTACTACTTTGTGCTCTTTGGTGACCCTTGCCAACTCAGGACGCAAAGTTGTAACCTCACTGGATAGTTCATCATTCTTCATCGCTCAGCCCCTAAACTCCTAATGAGTTCCTTATTTTGCTTATAGAGCACCTCATTCTTGGTCCTTATCTCTTTCCATCACTCGTCGGAGACCTTAAGGTTCAGTTCGAGCTCTTCCCGAGTAGCCTTTGTTCTTCTGATTCTTTCTTCAAGGCTTAGGCTAAGCATGAAAGCCTCAGCAAGGAAGGTCTGTAGAGAGGAGTTGAGTCATAACAATTCATATTCCTACGATATTGCCCTTGTTCAACTCTGTGGGTTTTTATGGTGAATTGCGATGGCATATTTCATTGATTGTTGTCGTCGCGAGGAAGCACCACAACTCGCAGCTTACCCAGAAAGCTGCTTTTAAACTTGACATGATGGATCTAAAAGGTGCCATTTTGTAACCTTCCTTAGACCCACTAGGGAGACTATTATTATACAGCTATGATCATCAAACCGAATCCTGGACAAGATCCGAGCCATTTACCCATGACCCTGATCAAATACACAAACGATGGATGGCGAGGCGAATCGAGAGTTCGCAGGCCTAACTCGCATATACCCAAGAGAGGTCGCGATCTCAGTTCACGATAGCCCGAGGAGCTCGCAAAAAGGGGACCACGTGCACCATGTGAAGTGTTAAGTGAGGGCACGTGTCCAACAAACCTAGAGCCTACACAGAATGTCAGGAAGGATGGCGTGTGTAGAAGCCCATTTCCATCCGACCTAAGAATGAAGCAAAATAAAACAACAAATTAAACAAAAAAGAGATCCATTAAATAAAATCCAATGTCCAAATTACATATCAAAAATACCCAAATTAAAACCCAAAAAATACAAGTCCAATACCTAATTACCTAACCTTAAGCCTAACACTAACTAGGCCCAACAAACCCAAACTTTTGGAAAAGTTGGAAACCGTAATTTGCTAAAGATTTCACCAGCCGCCGCTAACCTCACGTCAGCATGCTTTGGGATTCTCATCCCCGTTGATCGAAAGCCTCTCTGTCATCACCTGCAAATGGAAACATAGATAAAGACAGAAGAAAAACAAATAATATTTTGTAATATAATTCGACTATAAAACCATTGCCCAAATTTGTAATTTTTTTACAAGATTCAATCAATAGAAAATCACAAAAAAAAAGGAGAAAGACCAAAAAAAATACAAAAAGATTCAACATTTTGTGAAGGTATTGCATAATATATATATATTTCTTGTTTTATATTTCATTTTTATTTGTCTTTTTTATTTCGAAAATATACAAAATACATAAAAAATAGAAAAGGCAAAGTTTAGGTTTTACCTCGAGTTCACGCTATCGATCGTCGGAGTCACGAACGAAATCCCTCCGAACCCGTCCATGTTCGTGAGGGGTGCTTGGAGTGAATAGATCTACAAAGAAAAACAAAAAAAAAGTAAAAATCCTAAATAAAAAAAAAACTTAACAATTTCGAAAAATAAAAAAATAAAACTTGCTTAAAAATCAAAATTTTTTGATCTTTTTGAAAAAATATGGTTGGATTCGAGTATACCTAGTCTCGATCTATCCTTTGAATAAAAAATTAAAAAAAGAATTTTTTTTGAAAAATCGCCGCCATGAACGATGGTTGTCGACACCGGCGACCAACGATTGACGGGCGACCTACGGCAGGGCATGGTGGACTAGTGATCGGACAAGGGAGAGGGTTTGAGAGAAGAAGGAAAAGAAAAAAAGGTTTTTTTTCAAATACAAGGAAAAATGATTTTTTAAGGATTTGGGGTTTATATAACCTCAAAACGGTGTCGTTTTAGGTGTGGTTTAAACTCCCCAAAACAGTGTCGTTTCACCTTTGACCCGGATCCGACCCGACCCACTAAAGAGGAGCCGCGTGTTTTTGTAAAAAGAGTTATTTATCCATTCAATCCTTCCGTATTTTCCTTCTGTTTCAATTCGGTCCTTTTCCATATTTTTAATTTATTTTTCAACTCGAAATAAAAGATTATTTTTCGTAAAATTTACATTTTTTTAATATCATTAAATCGTTTCATTTACACGTTCAAGGATCGCATTTTAAATTTTCTGCGAGTTCTCAATTTTCAATTATTAAGACATTAAATAATCAACTAGGTACCAATTTTGTGCGTGTGAGGGTGCTAATCCTTCCTCACAAATAACCGACTCCCGAACCTATTTTTTGGATTTCGAAGACCAAAATTTTTGTTTAAATAAATTTAAGTATTTTACAGTGATCCAATCACACCAAATTAAAAAAAATTGGTGGCGACTCTATTTTCGATTTTAAAAATATAACTCGAGACTGTTTTTCAAAAAATTGATTTCGACAACGTGTTTCATAGATAGCTTAGAATGAAGCACGTGCCTGACATGCTTGAGGCCCGCACGGAATGCCAATACTAAGAGTGGTGGAATCGAGATAAGATGGTGGGGCCATCTTATGAGTTGTAATAGTATGTATAAATACCTAAACATGCCCATCAATGAAACACGAGCAAAATATTACTCAACATGTATTAATATCAGCTTGTATGTATATCAATATTAGGTTAAATATAAAATATTTCACTCACCTTTAATTGAATTCTAACTAAATTATGAAATTATCAAAATCTGGTACTTTTATAAAATTAAATATAATTTTGAAACTAATATGAGAATCATGAGACTTTGAATACAAGTCATCTGCATAATAATTTTGTCATTTCAATTAAAATTATATTTAACTTTTATAAATTTTTACATAATTTTTTACTAATATCATGAGTGTCTATTTAAATGTTTTATTAATTTGGTGTTATGGGTCAACTAGACATCAACTTAATTATAAAATTACTAAAATACCCTATCATATATAGATCAAGTTATATTTTTATGTTCTTTTATCTTTTTTTGGTGATATTCTTTTATCTTTTTATATAATAAATCAATAAAAATTTAATCGTAATAAAATTTAAACCTATAATCAAAACATCAATTGATTTTTATGTAAATTTTTAATAAATATGTTTATTAGATTAATTATTTCCATTACCATAAGTTTAGTTGAAATTAATTGAATCAAAGCTCCATATCAAATGGAGGGATAAGGATATGAAAAACCAAGGATTGAAACTAGTGTAGCAAGTATGTTATGCCAAAATAACAGGCTACTGGGTAGGCACTGCCTTATAGCTACAACAATTAAATCAGAAGTTTATAAATCCTAAAGTTTTACTGTGCAGGACCCATGAGAATATAGTCAGCACAGAGCATACTCGAAGCTCATTACAGATTCATACATGCTTGTGTTCAAATAAATTACTGAGAAGGGGAAGAAAGAGATAGTTTTTAGGAAGCCATGGAGTTGAGAGAAACACATTGGATATTGTGTTCTCAAACTTTTTCTGCCATTCATTTTCAAACTTCCTCTGGAGCATTACATATCACAGTTTTAAAAACAGTAAAATTCCTGACATATTAAATTCAAAGTAAAGTAAAGAAACTACTCAAAGTTATCTACTGTCATAATTTGTGGTTTCATCATTCAGCTCCATTTTCTCCATTCCTTTTCTATTTTTGGCACCATACGCTTTCACATCCAACTCTTCATCAACATTTATTTTCAAGCTCAATATCTTCGGATGCTTAGCTCTCTGTATTAATGATTTATCTCTTTTATCTTTTAATATATCTTTTTTACTAAACCATTAAAAATAATTTTCTATGTGCATCACTTTAATTAATATTTTTCAACTACTCATTTACTCATCACACTTGCTATTGGACAGCCAGCAAATACCGGCCGCATTGATTTCTTCTTTTCGGATAGGATAAATTGTACAGATAATCACTAACCTATCATAAATTTTTATTTTAGGTTCTTCAAATAAAAAATTATAATTTATATACTCAAAATTAAATTTATTATATATTATATTGATTTAGTCATAATTTTAAAAATTGATTCTCAAAATTTATAGATATTTTTAATTTAATCTTAATTTTAAAAAATTAAAAATATATAAATAAATATTTTTTAAAAAATATAATATTTTATATTAATATTTATAATTATATTAATGTTAAATAAAATAAAAATCTCCCCACCCCACCACATCACTGTCCCCACTCCCCTCACCCATCACCATCCCTCCCCCACCCAGACCATGACAATAAAATAAAATAAAATAGGTGAATTGTCCAAGTTTCTAGCGTTGTTTCTTTCTCTCTCAATTTTCTCCAGAAGCCAAACAGACCATTGCAATCAAAAGCAATTGAACAGGATGGTATAAAATTAGCTTTTGCAGCAGCAGAGGAGAGGGACAAGTGGGAGGGAGGGATTTTTATTTTATTTAACATTAATATAAATATCTTAATTTAATTTATAATATAAAATTTAAATTTATTATATTTCTCGAAAATATTTATTTTCATATATTTTTTGAATTTTTTAATATTAAAATCAAATTAAAAATATTTGTAAATTTTGAATGTTAATTTATTTAATTTATGACTAAATTTGAAAATTAAATTTATTATTATACCGATCTTTTAACTACCTCATCAACTTATCCTTAAAATTTTAATAAAAATGATCAAAATAACTAAATTATGTAACATAAGTACTCTTTTTATTTTGAATACTTAAAATGAATATTTTTAATAACTGTGCAATTATTCGTGGAAAAAATATTCAGGTTGTTTCAGAAACAAACATATTAGGGTTTAAACAAAAACGACATAGTTTTCACAATACAAAAATGATCTGATTCCGTTGACCAACTGTCGCCGTTCAAAATCACTAATCATCACACTTCTTAGTTTTTCCCTTTTACTCGAAATTTGACCAAAGATAAAGCCATTTTTATTGTACAAATTTATTTATTTATTTATTTGTTGTTTTGAGTACAAACAGTAGAATGATGCCGAGAATACAAAATATTATAACCTACAAGAAGTTTTTTAAATATGTTTTTCACATGCTATATCACACTGTTCCCTATTACAACTTCCAATGGAGGGGCAAAGTCTAAAAACAATTGATCCTTCTATTTAGAGTATTATTTCAAGATTTAGAAAAATAGAAAATTAAATAGAAAAAAAAAAGAACTAACATCTAGCAGATCTTCTCACAATATGAAAAACCAGTTTAGCTTTCTGCTATCACTATCAAACCCAACCCTTTTTTCTCAGAGATGAACTGGTGAAAGAACGCTACAAGAAATAAAATTCATCACCAAATCCAGCAATGGATGCTTTTAAGCGACAATGAAAAATGGGCACCCATCACCACACGTCTCTAAGGTATCGTCCATCCATCTGGAGTTTCTTCACCATAGACTCCGCCTTTGATGAATCCACATTTTCCTGAAAGTTTTTGGAAATTTATGTTACTACAAATCAAGAAGTGCTCCCAGGATGTTGTGATTTGAGTTAAAATGTTGATTACCATTAAGAGCATTCCCGAAAAACTAGACAAAGTTAACAAGTTTTGAGAGACGGAAATCAAAAGAGACAATGATCAATACCTGCTCCTGAATAATAGTGTGCAAAGTGCGATGAACATCTCTAGCCATACCCTTGGCATCACCGCAAACATAAAGATATCCACCCTTAGAAATTAGGTTCCATATATCTGCTGCCTGTAAACCGAAAGCAATGGATGTTATAAGGAGGCACTTTTATGACTACAGTCCATGTTCTTCCTACTGCTACTACTTACTTTATCCATCATTTTGTGTTGAACATATTCCTTTTGCGGACCTTCTCGTGAAAATGCAACAACAAGCTCAGAAAGGGCACCTTGTTCCACAAAGTTATTGAGCTCATCCTCATAAATGAAATCCTACAAAAAGTTGCCAAAAAGGTAAATAGATGAAATCCTAAATACAAACATCAACCTTGGCAGCTAATTATAGTAAGACATGCAATATTGCTGCTACAAGATTATAAGATCATTAGTATATGAAACAGATCCTAACCATTCGCCGATTCCTACATCCAAAAAAGAGTAGAGAAGGGCCAAGTTCTGCACCATCTTCTTTGAGGACCATTCTTTCCTGTAAACAGCTATTACTTTAAGTTACTTTCTTCCTTTTTGCAAAATAAAAGAAACATGTATAAACATAAAGTAACAGACCTGTAGAAAACCTCTGAAAGGTGCCAATCCAGTCCCGGGTCCAATCATGATGATTGGAACCGAAGGATCTGCTGGTAGCTTAAAATTAGATTGCCGAATAAAAATAGGAGCCCAGCTACAATCATTGCTTTTCTCTAAAGGAACTGCATTCTGAATTTTTTCAATAGAGTTGGGAGTTAGATGTTACTAAAGCCTAAGAAATGTCTGTCACATCACAGATATCAGCAGGCTTTGCATAAATGCCAACAAGAATGAAGTAGAAAAATATGGAGTAACAGAAAAGATTGCAATCACTACCTTCATCCATGTTGAGCACACACCCCGGTGAACTCTTCCAGTTGGAGTTGGACCATAAACTACAGCGCAGGTTACATGAACCCTGGCAGGTACAAACCTGCTCAAAAGTAACCAACCTTCTTATAAATCTCATGTATAAGGTAATGCTGCATATGGGTAATATAGCTAGGATAAAATCAATAACCTAGGGGAGGATGAGATAGAATAATAACGAGGCTGTAAACGAGGAGCTACTGCAGCAAAAAATACACCAAGAGGAGTTTTGCTGATGGGAACTCAGCCATAACCTCAAGAAGACTTCTCTGACTTGCAACAACCCATTGTGAGTACTCATCCTGGAAAAAGGAAGACATATTTAAAAGGAACAAGAGAAAATGAGGAATATCAAAAACAAGAATATCAAACATAAGCAGACAAAAAGGGAGAAAAACAACAGCAGCACTTATCAACCTTCCCCTGTGGTGACGATAAGAACTTAAGCTTTTCTGCTTCACTGGGTTCAGTGGCATGAGCAGCCAAGGCAACCAAAGCAGCCTGACCACAAAAACAGTTTTGAAACAAAGAAACCAATTACTTAAGCAACGGAAGCGAACAGAAGAAATGGCAGAAATCAGATAGAAACTTTCTCCTCCTTTTCAAGAAAAAGAAGATAGCGGGAAGGGGGTGGTTTTACCTTCCGTGGAGGGTTTAAAAGATCCGCATATCGTGCCAATGCCGTTCGCAGTGTACATGGACTGGCAAAAGGTGGTGGCAATGAGCTTCCAGCAGATGTGCCATCCTCATTGTCAGTGTGTATAGAAAATAGCAAATCCAGAGGTTGCCCCAACAATCTTGCAGCTTCCTCAACAGTCTCAACGCAATTATCCGCGTAGACACCAACATGATCTCCAGTTTCATATCTGGGACAGTTGAACTTATTATTGCACAAGGTCATAAATCACAAGCCAATTTTATCTGTTTTTGCAAAACAAAATCCATGGGGCCAAAAGAACTTAAACACAGCAATATATTAACACTACTGTCACAGAGATTGACTCAGAAAATCAATTATAAATTTATAGTAACAAACATTACGAAGTATGAACTTACATGATACCAGTCCCTGATATGTCAAACTCCAAATGTATACAGGAGCGGTCAGATTCAGGCTTGTGGAGCTCTCTCTGAATGGCAACATTAACTCTGTGTGCAAGTCATGTAGAAGTTACCTCAGAAAGGGAAATAGAAGCAGGAAGGAAGGGGTTTGAAAACCATCATAATGCTCCTATTACCTGCATGGATGGTGGAGGTCATATGTAGCATTCCCATTTGCCTTGTTTGAGTAATTCTCCTCTACATGCATCACAGCAGGATCATGAACCACTACTCTATATTCAGGAATAGCAGCTGTATATGGGGTAGAGGTAGCATTTTCATCATCTTCATCTCTAAGCAGTTGATCTAACTCCGGCCAGAGCAGTTCTCTCCTAAGGGAGGAAGAAAAATGTAAAATTAGAAAAGAATTACAATAAAGCAAACAGAGCACAAGATTGAAGCACAGTCCCAAGAAATCTCCATCATCACATCATTAATATGGCTATAGGGAGCCGCTTCAAGTAGATTACATACCATGCAGTAAAATCATCTTCAATGCATTGATCATCATCTCCAAGACCAACTTCAATAAGACGTTTAGCACCTGTTCACACAAGAAAAAGCAGTACAGTTATTAATCATTCCCTCCAATTTCTCAATGCCAAAGCTAGATTCAAAGAAAAGCATGGGACAAGCTTTTTAATGAAAGGATATGGATTGGTTATAAATATATTTTTCTAACTCTTATTTTTTTAGGCAACTTTAAAAGACATTCATGAGAGTATGCAAGGAATATGCTTTATATGTATAGTGCCCAAGCCCTTGAGCATTAACTTTCATCCTGAACTTCCAATTCATACCTGACTTTGAAATTTTGACACCACGGTCATTAGTAAGAAAATGCCATAACTTAGATCAGAAGGGTGGAATTTAAAACAAGACGGAAAAGTACCTTGCTCAGAAAGTTGCTCATCAAGCACCTTTGCTATCTATTTCCAAAAAAGATTAGCAAACCAGATTAACAGTTGTAAAAGAGGGAAAACAAGTAAGCAAAGCTTTGCAAAATTGTGTAATCTTAAAGTGCCTTATTCAGTGGATGAGTATAGTGTCTCTCTGTCAATTTTACCTTATTAAAATGTTCGTATTGACGGTTACCCAGACCAAATACACCATATGTGAGTTGTTGAAGCCACGGCTGCCTTTCATTTCCCTAAAGTAGAATAAAGAGTAATTATGAGTGTTAATTTAAAAAAGCGCAAATGCTAGCATAATACAAAGTCTATATTTGAATCTTCTTTTGGCATAGCAACCAACCTCAGAAAACCATTTGTAAAACCTAGCAGCGTTATCGGTTGGCTCCCCGTCTCCATAACTGCAATGTCATGCTCAACCATATTAACCCTATTCTTTATATAACTCCAAAATAAATATACAACCAATAATAGAATTTATCTTACGTGGCCACCATGAAAAAAGCTAAAGTCTCCTTGTTGAGCTTCTCTTCGTATTGTTCGTCGTCCATGGCATAATCATCCTAAAATAAAATATACACAATTTAGCAGCCCTAATTGTAAATACTAGAACATATTCTCAAGTAAGAAAAGAAAGTAACAAAATAGTTCCTATACATTACCAGATCAACAACTTTGACAGCAGCTTTCTCATATCTTGCCTTGATCTCTTCAGCTAAAGCCTGCAATACGAAATTCTCGCATAAAAATCTAACATTTAAATACAAATAGACATCTCTTTCAATCATGCGGGGCGATGTGCCAAGTACGCATCAGTGTTTAGCCCAGTGTAACAGAGAGTAACAGGAAAAAAAAAGGACACCGCCCAAAAATTATTGATGCCACGTTTCTATCAATTGTCATGTCTCAATCTCTTTGAGCTTAGGGTGACCACAAAATCAACAGACAAAAACTTAGCAATTCCATACTGCCTAAATCGCCAGCAAATTAGAAATCGACTATAACTAAACAAACAGTTAAGCTCCAGAATTCTGGGGAAATTGTATGAAAGGTGCAGCAAACATCTAATATTGCCTTTAACCCTAAATTTCTTCATAAAAAATAACTATAAAAGAAACCATTCCCCTAATCTCTTGGCTACTTCTTAATCCAGATCTGCACTTGTAATTAGTTATACCAGCAGCCTAATTTTCCACAACGGATCAGCGATTAGAATAATGAGCTAATCAACAATACAGACATCAGTTATCTTCCGATTTTCAATCAACAAAAACGTTTTCATTTCACTCAACTAGTCAACAGGTCAAGGCCCTACATATTCAACAAATCAGTCAAATCACCACGCTCAGTAATAAAAAAATCAGAACTTCAAAATCACTTTATGTTTATCTACCTTAGCAAATCCCTCGGCCGTTCCCGTCTGTGTGCCGTAGAAAATGGTAACTTTAGTTTTACCGGCAGCGATAACGGCGTCATCGTCTTCCTCGTCCTTGAGTGAAACAGGCTTAGGTGCCACCAACGGTTTGACATCACGGCTCCGTTCGGAACCCGATTTCTTCCAGAGAAGCACCAAAAGCCCCAGAATCACCGCTAACGACGTCGTCGCGATCACTATCATAGAATCCGTCACCGAACCCTCTAACGACACTCCCAATACCGATTCAACAAAACCCACCAAATCGGAACTCGAACTCATCTTTAACCCCCAAAAATTTGGAAAATAACAATTTAACTGATCAAAATTTTATAGGGAACAAAAGATGGGAAGATTTGGGGATGAGGTTGGTCAGAGCTAAAGATGGTGGTGGAGTTGAAAAGAGTGTTTGTTTTGGGAGAGGGACCCAGAGAGAGAAAGGATTGAGCTTGACCAGAAAATTTAGGGGCAGAGCAAATGAAGGGTCCGTCCGGGTTTTTATTTTTATTTGTTTTACCTTTTGGAGATGCACTTTTTATGGTAAGGAAAAATAAAAGGAAAACTTGTGGGAAAGTTTATTTTTTCATGTCCGTGTTCTTGCAAATAATTATTTCAGCGGAATCGTTGACAAAATAGGACAAAAATAATAGGTTGTCTTTTTCTTTTCTTTTTTCTTTTTCGTTTTTAGTGTTTTTCCTTTGTGTTAATCATCCGTTTAGTTTTAATGTTTCTATTTTGGGTTAATTAAAGTACAATTTAATACAAGTCGTATTCCAATACGTGTATTTAACTGTTTGAAACTTACATATTAAAAAAAGGGTAAATTACATCAACAGTCACCCAATTTTTATTTTTTGAAACAAACAGACACCTGATTTACATTTCAATTCCTCAACTTTGAAAATATAACAAAACGGTCCTTAACGTTATCGATCAAGGACAAAACAATCATTGATTAACAGATTCTGTAACGGGCTTAAAGGGTATAATCATGTGGCAAGTTAACTAGCTGGCGTGGCCAGTTAACTTGCCACATAGATACCAGTTGAAGGGGTGAAATAGTGACCGAATGGGTTATGTTTAGGGTTTAACCCTAAATTAAATTATTTCAATCTGATTATTTGATTGGGGAGAAACGTTTCATTTGCCATCCATTTTCATCTAATTTCATATCGATTTAAGGTTAGAAAAGTGTTAGGTTAACAAACGATTGAAATCAGTGACTGATTTGAGGAGAACAACGACGATGGTGAAGGAAGGAGACGATAGCAATGTTGATACTGCGACAGGTATGTTTCGTTTTCTTTTATGGATTATGATATTGATTTTTATTTTTGATTTAGGGTTTTTCGATAGTGATTTTTATTTTTTATTTTGATATAGGGTTATTTAAATATTTGTTTGATTTGTTATTCACATATTTCTGTTAACATATGTTGGTTTAGTATTCAATTTTGTAATCTGATTTAGGGTTAGTATTCAATTTTTATCTGTTAACATTTGTTTGAGCTGTTAAAACTTGTTTGATCTGTTAACACTATTTGGGATTCGTTTGATCTGTTAACACCGTTTGGGATTTAGGGTAATTCAATTTTTGTTTAGGATTCATATATTGGTATGGTTTCACATGTTATTCCCTATTATTTAGGGTTTATGCATATTTACATATACATATGCTCTATATATATTGCCTAGGTTTAGGGTAAAAAAATGTTTGTTTATTGTCTACCATGTTCGTGACAGATATATTTTCTCTATATACATGAAATTGTGTTTATTGTTTATTGTTTTTGCATTGGTTATTGTCTGACAAAAATGGTTAAATCTTTGCATGTGTTGTATTAAATGTTTGTTTCTGGTCTGATAGTGATGTAGTAAATGGTTGCTTATCTGAAAGTGATGTGTAATTTGTCTGGCAGGTTTTGTTGATAATGTAAATGACAGTGAATTAGAAATGTTTGGTTTTGATGGGTCTAGTAGTGATGGTTCTGTTAGTGATTATAATGTAAATGACAGTGAAGTAAATAATATGTCTAGTAGTGTTGATTTGGATGGGTTAAACATGGCTAATATAGAAGTAGGTGATGTACCTAATAGTGATGATTCTAGCAGGCTAGATAGTGCCAATGAATCTGACTCAAATTCAGGTGGCCAAAATTGGCCTGAGTTCAACTCTATACTTGAGGTTGAAATGTTATTTAGCTCTAAAGATAGGCTTAAAGAAGCTGCCAAGCAGTATGGTAGGTTGAATAGTTACTTCATTAAGTTTCCCAAAAATGATAAGAAAATGTTAAGGCTGTCTGTAGTGATAAATGTTCTTGGTACATATGGGCATCTAGAAAATACCTTAATGACCCTACTGACTCCACTTGGCAAATTAGGACTTCCAACCCGAACCATACTTGCTCCAAAGCCTATAAAAATAGGAATGTAACCTCAGCTTGGATAGGTGAATATTATAAAGAAAAATTTATTAGTGATCCTCATTATTTTCTGACATCATTGTAACAAGATGTCAAAAGAGATTTATGTTGCCTAATGTCTCTAACCAAATGTAGGAGGGCAAGACATACGGCAATTGAATTGATTGAAGGAGCTCATAAGGCTCAATATGAGAAGATATATAAGTATTTTTTTTAGGTTAGGAGCCAAATTAAGGGAACAACAACAATCTGTTATCTAGATGACAGGTTGTTTCAAAGGATGTATGTTTGAGAGCAAGCATGCAAAGATGGCTTTAGAGTTGGTTGTAGGAGGATGATATGTTTAGATAGATGTTTCTTGAAGGGCTACTATGGTGGCTATTTACTTGCAGTTGTTGGGATAGATGCAAATAATGGTATCTATCCTATTGCATATGCTACTGTTGGAAGTGAAAACCAAGCATCATGGCTCTGGTTCTTAGAGTTGCTCGCAATGGACTTGGAAACTGTGAACTAATACCAATGCTCTTTCATGTCTGACAAGTAAAAGGTAAAAGAAGACACTATTTTGTATTTTTTCTGTTTAGGGTTTACTGTTTGTCAAATAATTTAACTGTATTTTTTCTATTTGCAGGGACTTTTGGAAGCAATAAATATGTTGTTTCCTAATGCAGAAACAAGACGCCATGTTAGACACCTACATGCCAATTTCAACAAGGTTGGTTTCAGAACAAAAGAATTGAAATATTGTCTTTGGAAAGCTGCCAGAGCAAACACTAGAAGGGAATTTGAGGATGCCATGAATGAGCTGAAGAAGGCCAATCAGCATGCTTATGATTGGTTGAAGGAAAACGATCCTACTCACTGGTCAAGGTCTCACTTCTCAAGTAGGAGTGGGTCAGACATGTTGGTCAACAACTTGTCTAAATGTTTTAACAAGGTAAATAAAAATTTAATAGTTTATTTAGTATTTTTTATTCTTTCAAAATGCTTTAACAAGTATTACACTAATTCTTTATTGTTTATTGCTGGTAGATCATACTGGAAGTAAGAGGAAAACCTATTCTGACCATGATGAAAATAGTAAGGACCAAGATGATGTTGCTTATTGTGAAGAAAAAAGAAGAAGCTGAAAAATGGAATGGAATGTTATGTCCAGAGATAAGGAAAAAGTTGGATGTGAATACCAAAAATTCTTTGAGATTAAGTTACCCTAAACCTATTCTGATTTGTATTCTGTTTTTTAATATTCTTTTGTATGTTGTTTTTTATTTTTTTTTGTATATTATTTTTTAATACCCTAAACCTATTTTAACTTGTATGTTGTGTTTTGTTGGCTTTATGATGACTTTATGTCTGCTTTATGTTGGCTTTAATGTTGGCTTTATATTGAATGATGTTTTTTAGGTGTCATCCATCACATGCTGGTGGGGATAGATATCAAGTTGAGAGTGGTCCAGGTAGACAGCATGTGGTGGACCTAAATGAGAAAACCTGCTCCTGCAGGAATTGGGATCTCACCGGCATCTCTTGCATGCATACAGTGGCTACCATTCATCTTAAAGAAGACCTCCTAGAGACTTACGTAGACAATTAGTACCATAAGTAAACCTAGATTCAGATTTACTTAAACTTCATAAAGCAGTAAGGGGTTTCAAGCAATGGTTGTCTGTGTCAAACATGGTGCCAATTCTGCCTCCTACACTAAGAAGGCCACCTGGCAGACCTATTAAAGTGAGAAGGAAAGAATTTGATGAACCAAACTCAAGTGGAAGGATGAGCAAGAGAAGGGTGGAGATGAAGTGCAATAAATGCAATAAAGTAGACCATAATAAAAGGAGCTGCAAAGGGGAAATTGGCCAAAACCTTCCAGTAAGTTATCTTACTTTGCTCATTTAGGTATCAAGTTGGCTTTCACTATTTTGTAATCTAACCTGTTCTTGTTTTGCAGGTCAAAAGACACAATATTGGCTTTCACTTTCATGTGAGGACCCCAACTCAGCAAGTGAGCAGCACATTTCAATAAGTGAGTAGCACAACTCAGTTGCAAATAGGTGATGTCCCAACTCAAGAATCTGCCTCAAATTAACAACTTGCCTCCAGACAAAAGCTTCCATTTAAGAGGAAACCAATCACTGTTAGATGGATGCTGCCCTGAAATCAAGATTAAATTTGCCCACCTGCTACTGATTGTTGTTCTGAACTGTTTTTGAACTTTTTGTAAAGTTTCCTATCATTGCTACTGATCTAAACTTAGGCATATATAAACTGAATTCTTTTGTAAATTTACCTACAATTCACATGTGTTTAATGGTATTGAATTGTAGGCAAATTTGGCAATAGTTTGCCATTCATTTATTTTGTAAACAGGTTGATATCATATCTTTTGTAAACATTTGGCCTTTGGCCTTTATATATGAGCAATGAAGTTTGTCATTCATCAGATATCTTTTGTAAAATGTATTATTGACCAAAATGGTTCCAAAATGGAATCAACAACATCAACCTTTGGTTGTAAACAATGTCAGTCAAAGGCATTTTAGTACAGACTGCTTCACTTTATATGCAGAAATGATGAAATGATGATGGTTGTAAACAACATCTGTAACACCCCCTAACCCTAAACCGTCGCTGAAATAGGGTTACAGGGTATTATCAGACATATCGAACAATTTACAAATAATAAATAATTAATGAACATACTATAAAATAATCATAAAAATTCTTTAATTAGACTCTCGAGGCTCAAAACACGTATTAGAAGGGAATTGAGACTTGTTCTAGTGCTCCGCAAATTTTTCGTAAAATTTTTTTTCGAACGCGATATAACGCCCTTTATAAACATCTAACCTTCCCTACAATTTCAACCCGTAACCAAAACAATTTATACTCAAATTCACCTAAATCATAATCATTTCATTAACATATTAATTAAATAATTAAACATTCTTAATATTATTCAAAATTTACTAATAACTTTATTCATTTTTCATTCAAACATAATGTCAAATTTTATAATATACTCTTTACCATTTTATTAAACTAATATCAAAATATAGTATATATATATATATTTCTACAACCAACATGTAACCTATACAACACTTAATACATGCCACTTTTACCAAAAGAGGAGAATTACATCACCGAGTTTATACTGAGGTCGGGATTGATTTGGATGCTGAACCAGGACCTTAATTTTTACTAGCCTGCGCACGGAAACAACCATACGCTGAGTATTTTATACTCAGTGGTATAACTATAATTCAAATTATAAATAACCAAATAAATTTCACATAATCAATCATATGATACATGAACACACATTATCTTAATTTATACACCACTTTCATTCTATATCAATATCAAATCAATTTAACCATTTCATTCTCATTTCTCAATTTCATCACATATCACTTTATATGCCTCAATTTTTCATTTTCATATTGTTTACCCCTATTAACAAGACTCGGACCTTGGCGGATACATGGATCCAACCAAACACACCAGAATGGCACCCAATGCCTCATCAGATAGTTCGAAGCAATAAAGTGACACCCAGTGTCTCATCGATCTAGCCGAAGTAAAGTGGTACCCAGTATCTCATCGAATATATCCGAAGTAAAATAATGACACCCAGTGCCTCATCGAATCAAGGTCGAAGTATCCCTAAACTCCTCCAATCTTATGGCATGCCAATTATATCCGACTCAGCCTGACTAGTTAATAGGGACTTTCAATTTACAATTCATGTCACTTTCAATTTCAATTTCACTTATTAAATATAAATATCGAAATAAACATTAAATAATGAATAATTTAAATTATAGTAATACAAACCCGGATTTCGCGATTACTCCTCGATAACTTTCTCCTTTCCTTTTTGTGCCAATGCTTCGGGTTCTTTGCTAGCTACGAAAATAATCATAATTTACGTTATTAATTACAGCACTCATTTATAATAATAATTGAATTTCTATCCAATTTATACTCTAGTTCCAATTTAATCCTAATTAACAAATTTATTTTTCTAACTTAATTCATACTTTATTTTTATTCAATTTCCTTCCATATTCTACTTAATTATCTAATGTTCATAATAAAACCCTAATTTAAAATTTCTTTCAATTTAATCCCTCAATCACAAAATTTATAGCTTCTTTTACAATTTAATCTCTTTATCAATGCTAATTTGAAATTCATTCAATTAAATCCCTAATTCACTATTTTGTTCAACATGAACTATGTTCAAAAACCTTAAAACTTCCAAGACCTCAACTTAATTTCATCAAAACTTTGTTCTAAAGCTTCTAAAACATCCAATTTAAGAGAAAAGGGCTTAATTAATTTACCAATTAAAGATTAAAGCTTCAAAATCCTAGTTTTCCCTTTTTCTTTTTCCTTCCCTTTTCTTTCTCCCCTGTTTCGTTTGAGCTTCTGTTCCTCCTTCTTTTGTTTCTTTTTTTTTCTTTCTTTATTCTTTTATTTCTTATATATATATATATATTAGTTAATAATAATATTAATAAATTATAAATATCTATTTACTTAAATAATAAGTGAATTAATATTTATTTTACAAATGTACAAATATAATTTTTACACGTGTATATTTTATTACCATACATTTGGCTTTAATATATATATATATATATTTCATTAATCTAATAAAATAATACCAATTAAATAATAATTTATATTATTATATTCTAATATTAATTAATAATAATTTAAATCATTAACATGATTTGTCGCCTCAAATTATACAATAGGCATAATTGCCATTTTAGACCCTCTTTCTTTCTTTTAATCTATAATTAGGCTTTCACCCCTTATTCAATTTAGTCCTTTTTACTTAATCTAAATTAAACTAAAATCACCTAATCAAAACCTAATTAAACACACTACTAAACTCATAATTACTCCTAATAATTATTTACGAACTCAGTTTACTAAGACGGAGGCCCTATAACTCACTTTTTCTGTGCTCGTGAATTTAGGTCATTACAACATCAGTAGTTTCGGCAATTCATAAGTATAAACCAATGGCAATCTTTATTTATGCATGCTTCATGCTGTACTGCCTGCAACATCTGGTATAATCACACAAGAGTTGCATAATCACACTGTTTCCACTGTTACTTTCAAGCAACAAAATTACAACCAAACTAGCCCCAAAGTTACAACCAAAGCAACAAAATTACAACCAAACCAGCAGCCATGAGAAGCAACAACCAACAAAATTAGGCTCTATAAAACAGCCCCAACATTACTACAATTACAAGCACCAAAAACTATTTTTTTCTCTCCCTCCTCCTTGTATCCTCCAATGTCCTTACTTTTTCAGAAGACCCAACAATATTATTCTTGAACGGGGCGTCAATGGTGGATCAAACTAGCTGAAAAACTGACATGGTTTTCGAAATCCACTCCCAAAATTTGTACACCCAAAAAACCTCCTACCTGGATTGTCATTGGACCAAGAAGTGTTGAGTTTAGCTGGGTTTCCACAGTAGCAGATCGGAATGATAGTAGGGTTAGCTGAAATTTCCATTTTCTTCTTCTTCTTTTTCTTATGCCCTAAAATAGGCTGACATGGCTTATGTTTAAGCAGCAATGACCAGCTGGTAGCTAACACACACGCCTCCGACGTTGTTACATGCCACGTCACTGTTCCGTGACGTCTGTGACGAAAAATGTCAAAAAAGACTGTTTTGTCACATTTTCAAAGTTGAGGGACTTAAATGTAAACCAGGTGACTGTTTGTTTCGGAAAATGAAAGTTGGGTGACTGTTGGTGTAATTTACCCTAAAAAAATTATCTTAAACTTTAGAATGGTATTGGAGGATTTCAATATTATTGGATGTGATTGTAATATTGATATCCAATTGGTTACTAGCTTCAATCAATACGCGATCGATTCTCAATTCAATCAACTGGTTCCATTCAAACAACCTAGTGAAAAATTCATCTAGAAACTCAATAGTCTTTTGAAAATGCAAGTGTTTATGTGGAGGAGTTGGAAGAATGTTATTGCGCATAAAGAAAACCTTATGAAATAACACAAATGTGAGGATGTAGTGGAATATACTAAACACGACTTTTTTCTATGTCATTTTGCTAAAATTATGTAAGGTTACTTTAGGTGTGGTTACATCCCATCCTCACTAAGCTTTATCTTTTGCTTTGACTATTGAATGTGCATCATCCACATGCTCATCAAAATCAACTCGATGACCTAGCTCTTGTCATCTTTCTATGTTAGAAAACATGGAAAGCCTAGAACAAAAGGTTTTAAGGGTTGTAAGATTGTTTCATTTTAGGTATGAATCAGAGCAAGAAAAGGATTTTGTGAATATAACATCCAATGCTATTAGGAAAAAACTAACACTCTTGAATCTTGGAACCCATCACATCCACTTACTTTGAAATTTAATTATGATGTAACTTTTATTAGGATCTAGTGTCCTAAATATAGTTTATTCGTCATTTATACTTGTAATTTTTTGAACAAATTAGTTTAAATAACATTTCATCATTCACATTATTATCGTTTGTATATGTCCTCAATGGTTTTGCACGCAAAGCAAAATGTAAGCAAATATAGGCTCATTGATCACCTAATGTTCAACTAATACTAAGTTGCATTACGTAGTAGGATCATAATACGATAAGATAACTTGTATTAGTTGGTAATCTAAAAGGTTCATATTATGATGAATCATAATTAGCAAATCAGTTATAGGATTATTATGTCGTCTATCAAGTCTAAATCGAGAGATACTTTATTTTAGGTGTCAGAGTGGTTTACTCCCATAAGATAGAGACATAAGTGTGATTGTTTGGATTGGCAGTACATCAAACAGAACCCAAGTTGAATTAATCATAGATCTATTTATGTACTAATTCACTTGTGATGTTCATAGTGTGGCTTACCTTAATCCTGAGAAGAGACTGATTATGTGTGTGTGACTCGTTTACTTTGATGTACTAAATGCTTGAGTTCAAATAACTAAAGAGTTGAAAGCTAGTATGTTAGGTATACGACTTTTGTATGGAATAACTTTGTTACAATATTGGAATTTGACTGCAACTCGACGTATGTGCACCGAGGCTAAGAATCAACACAAAAACAATCAATAATCTAGCAATGTACTGCAATTGTGACAGGTCGAGTTGTAATATTTTTAGAGTTACAATGAAACACTCAAGTATTCCAATGATTAAACCCATGAGAGTTTGGGGACTAAGTGATTCCTAATCGAAAAGCATGCAACAAAGAAGTCTATCTAACTACTCGTTAAGTTCTATATTACGATAATTCATGATCGTGGTTAATTAAGCTAAGTAACTACCTAACACTGACAATGACCAAATTGTAAAACTGTAAAACTACGAAATTAGCAATTCAATAAACGACAATGTTTAGTTGATTGCTATGTTGATGATTAGTCTTTGGATTAAGGATCTAAAAAGCCTAAACTTCTAATTAGCTCAATTTTACCTTTCGGTCACCATTTTACAAAATTAGACAATTTAGTCCAGTTTATCTCTCAACCTTATCAAACTAACTTGGGATAAATGAATTGATGCTTAATAGGATCTCCTCTTGGTCTCACCTATCTATATGTTCCCTTAGAGGTGCCAATTCTAAGTTTTAAAGTTTATTCAATTTAGTTCAATTTTTATAATTTAGTCCTTGTACCAAAAACTAACCAAGCAACATTTCCATCAACCAACCACCATAAATTTAGCTAATCATCACCATTTCCATACAAGAAACAACCCAATATATATTCAAATCAACATTAAAATGAGCATAAAAAGAGGGTTGAAAAAATCTTAAAGCTTTCTTGATAATTGCTTAAAGAAGATGAATGTGGCAACAATGATGGTTAAAAATAACATGAAAGTTCATACTTTTATCTAAGAAAAGAAAATAAAGTTGAACTATATTAATGAGTATAGATTAAATTGAAAATATAAAGAGAGTTGAAGGATTAAAGTGCAAATAAAACTAAGCTATAGTGAAAACTAACTAGCTAACATTAAAACAAAAAAAAGCTTAAAACTTAACCCTAGAAAGGAAGAAGAAACTAACTAGAAAGCTAAAGTATGAAAAAAAAGTAAAGTGAACAACCTCCTTCTTTGTTCTCGACCAAAACTGACTTTTAACATCTGATTACAACCCAAAATTTTGGACCAAAATACATTTGGATGTTGTATTTTGATTGGTGTTGGTGTTAGACAAAAACTACCCCTATAGTAAATTTTCTCCCCGTCAGGCAACAATATCATAACACCCAAGCTTCGGTAGGTGTCGAGATACCCAAAACAGTAGCTAAATTAGGGATCTTGGGGTCTCGATGTTGCGATACCACTGAAAAAAGGACTCAATTTCTTCACTTCAGCACATTCGAGGATATCACAACTTCATGGCATTGGTGTTGCGATACTTACTCTGAATTACGTTCTCCTCAAGTTTGAGCCCTTATCGTCTCCCTAGACCAACTCAATCACATTGTTAGGTTCCCCATGGCACATTCGGCCAATTTGAGTCTCAAAATGGTGTAAAACTAAACAAAAATGTTTATTAATGCTTAGAACTAAAAATCGGCAAAAACATATGAAAGACTCTTAAATTGCTTAAGAATAAGCTCCTTGAGTGTATTGGAGAGCCTAATTTGACATATCAAATTATGACAGATCAAAATTCATAGCCCAATAAAGGGTAAACGATATATTCTCATTGACATTACATGATAGATGGAAAAGTAACGTAGCCATGGGTCATTTGTCTAAGACAAATAATTTAATTACTATTAGTTAGTAATTGAATTTTTCATGAAAAAAGATGTAATAATTACCATAAGGTGAAATAAGATTATGTTGGGTGAACAGAGAACAAATTTGACCCAAAAAGATTAAAGATATCCTACGAGGGTGACATACTTATGACAAGGTCATTGAGCAAATACTTATTAAGTTACTTTCATAATGATATATAATAAGGAGAGCTCAATCGTGGAACTTCAATGGAATGACTCCATGATTAAATAATATCATAATTAATAGATGAAGAGCCAAAACTTAATTACAAATTATTTTAACCCTAATTATATATGTTCAATTGGTTCACCCACTAGTTTGATATAAATCCAAAATAGATTGCATATAGAACCGATAATATAAGAAGCATAAAAACGACGATTAATAGAAAAATATCACGTCGCGTGTATCACTATCCATAATGAATGAATTATCTCACAAAGTACAAAAAATGACTTAATAATTAAATTAATTTTTTTCGAATTATTATTTAATTGTTCATAATTAAATAATTGAAGTTCGAAGTGAGATTTTTTTTATGCAAGTTAAAAGTAATAATTATTTTGGGAACTAAAAAAATAATTATTGGGTTGAATAAATTACAAGGATGGTTAATGATATGTCATAATTCATTGTGGCAAATTAAACTCTTTTCAACACTTAATGAGTTTGTATTCAAGTAATTTGGTGTCTTTTTATGTGGTTTACAAACTTGGTAGTTTTACCTTTGAATTCAAAAAAAAAATGAGCTTTCTAGTGTGTTTTATGACCTATTAGGCCAATTTGGGCCTAATGAGGAAACTGACATGTTTATTAAGTGTGCATGATGACATTTTAGGCCTATGAGTCAGTGGATTGCCTCGAATGTTACAACATTCAAAAAAGATGTCACTATAACAGATTTCGAACCTAGAGAGGGAATATCCAACCTTCAATGTCACGACAACAAACTTCGAACCTAGAGGGGGGCATTCAGCCTTCAATGTTATGACAACTACTCAATGTTGCAACATCCAACTTCGAACCAAAAAGGGGAGTATTCGATATTCAATATCGCGACAACAACCATCAGATGTCGCGACACTCGTCCGACGAGGTGTATTCATTAGCCTAGGGTTTTTTTGTTGGCACAATGATAACTAACATGTTTAGCGCCTTGTAATTGACCTTATTTGGTCATATAACAATAACACTAATCATATTAGCTCTTAGAACCTGTTAAGGGAGCTTCTTTTGATTATTTGAATTTTATTTCTTTTAGAATTAGGGTTTTATTATAGTTTTCTGTTTAAACACTTAGTGATTTCCATTAAAATTCAATTTTAGTTCTTTTCACAATTGCATTTTGTTTATTTACGTTTTTGCTTCAATCGAATCAAGATCATCATCCATTCAAGGGTTCACAGATTCAAAGCTTCAACAAATATTTTCGGATCTAGATTTTCTCTTCTCCCTTCTCTTGTTTTTATGTTTAATTTGATTGTTTAATATTCGATTAGGAAAAATTGCATCTAGTATGACCATAAACTAAGAACCTTAGGAAGATTGACGAGTGGAAGTGAGAGTGATTGACCAAGGGTTCGGGGTTCACCACAAATCAGTTGGAATAAGTTAAGTGAGATTAAACCCTAGGATTGATAATTGAAGTAACTTAGGTAGATGAAACTGAAAAGATAGTTTACTTAGCACCAACTTAATCTAACCTAATTTAAGCTATCAGGTCGAAAGATAAGTATATTAAATCGATCAATTAATCTAGTTACAGGCCAAAAGGTATTAACTAGGTTAATCGTTAGCTAATTTGTTAAAAACCTGGATATGAAGTTAATCATGAACACGAATGCGAATTAATCTTCGATTTGCTTAATTTGATTGAAATTTGGTTATTTTATTTTAGTGTTTATTTTTATGTTATTTTATAAATTTTCTTTTTATTGTTTGATTTGTCGTAATATAATTAGTACGTAAGCAATATTTAGACCTAGTAGTGTCTGAATTTGCTATTTAGTTTAGGTAAGCTTTTCTTGGGTGCGATCCTCGGAACACTCTCCAGTGTTCCGTTGTAACATTTTACTATATTACAATTTGATCTGTATACTTACAGATCTTGTGCTTAAAATTATATAATTAATTGCATAATTACAAATTCTGGTGCACACAGGTCGGGACGCGATCAATTAAAAGTTTAGATAACACATATAATTGTATCTAATATACGAAACGGGCCTAATAGCCCATTGCATAAAAAAGGGGTGGCAAACCCTAGTGCACCAAAATTAACTTTCCTACCAAAATTAATAAAAGGCAAGAATTGTTGTTGCAGTGGTGCAAAACCATAAAGGACAACTCGTTGATGGTGAGAGAATGAAAATTTTTATGGCTAACACTTGGCTGCGAAGCTCTATCAATTAAAATGAAGGTGCACTTGCTAAGAGAAATGGATGGTCCAACTCCAACATACTTATAAAACTAAAAATATTGGGTTTATTAATGCATTAGGAGCCACAACTAGCATACCATGGGAGATTGTCTCCATCGTCCACAGTATTTGGACAGATTTATCTTTATGCATGGATGCGTCTTTTGTTCATTGTAGACGCAATTACGATGTTGTTGGTTGGGTGGCAAAAGCCTTGAAACTTGCCAGCCGAACAAACTAGGTGGAGAGGCTGAGGCCGAACTCCCACTCCCCTATTGTAAACAATTTCTTTTTAGGGTTAATATGCAAATTGGTAGTTGAGCTATACCTCATTCATCAATATGCTACTTTTCCTTTTTTTTACTCCTAATTTGGTACCTTCATGTTATTCGTTACGAAAAATGACGTGTTAATATTAGGCAAACCAGTGATTGGCACATGGTATTATATTTTAAAAAAATATTTTTTCCGATTTTTTCTTTAGTTGTTTTATATTTTCCTTTTTAATTGTTCATTTTCTCTTAAACTAAATTTCTAGTTTTCATTCTAAAATTTAAACTTCTCAAGCATCAATTTTATAGTTTTTGTTGGGATCGATCCGATTGAGTAACGAATAAGTAAAAATAGCGGAAAAAATTGAGAAATTGAATACACAAATTTAACGTTAAGTTTCTTTGGGTTAATGGAGACAAATTTGTAACTAAAGATATTAGAATCAAAAGGGAAGAAGATGAAGATGAAGAAGATATGTGTGTGGAAAAAAGTTTAGGGTTTTTTCAACTAAGATTTAGGTTTAAATAATTAAATTTATTTAATTAAAAATTTATTCTTATCCCATTTGAAAATCCAAGTTGGCACTTAAAATCTAGTTGGATTTTCACGTAGGATTACCGTTAGGGAGATAACGGAGCTTAACGGCACAATGATCACTTCGTAACAAAATATTAACATAAGTGACTAAAACGTAACATTTCAAATATAAATGACTAAAATATAATCTGAGACAAACAAAAAAAACTATTTGTATAATTTACCTTAACTTTTAAAATTAACAGAATAATAATGTTAACCCTTAATATTTATACAAATTTAATTTTATTGTAAAAAATCTAAAACTAATCAAATTGCTTTTCTTTAAAAAATAGATGATTTTATTTTTTTGCCCTTTTTAAAGAAAAAGAAAAAAATTTCATTAGCCGTGCGATTAACCCAATCTCACACCCTAATGGCGTTGATCTCTCACCTTCATTAACACTCTCATGGACGCTAGTTTCCATAAACCCTTTCATCCAGTGTCCTGCAAAGTGCTACTGCTAGGAAAGTTTCACTGCTTTTCGTCTCAATTTCTCACCTAAATACATTCATATCGTTTTTATTTTCCTTAAAAATTCCAGTCAAGCAAAAAAAGCTCAAGAATCACTTCAAGCCATGCCCACCAATGTAAACTTCTCAGGTAATATATATTATTTTATTTACTTGCTGGAAATTCCTTGCTAAATAACACTGATGTTGATATATCTTCCAAATTAAATGAAATGAGCATTCGTTTGAATCGAATTCATTGTTTAACGGAGCTTGGATTTGCTTCAGTTTATAATTGATGAGATGGTAAAGAGTAAATTTTGATTGTGAAAAAGGGATTTTGTTCTGGGAATCCGAGTGATTAATTGCTATGATGGATTACGAAGCTTTTATTCCTGGTATTCGTTCAAATATTTTCAAAGATTTTTTTCCTTGATATTGGATGATTTTCTAGGTTATTTTTTCAAACTCTAGAATATGGGTTCGGTGTTGGAATTGTGTTTTCATGGCTGATTGTTTTAGTAGGGATTGTTCCTTTATGGTATTCATAGAATTCTTCATACCCATTTTAATATCTTCAAAGATCATATTGCTTGAGACCTTGCATGGCATTATAGGTTCAAAGCTGGGATTGTATTTTCTGATTGGTTGTTTTAAGGGATTGTTCCTTAGAATTCTTCATACTCCATGGGGTTTGAACTTACATTTTGTTTCTTTTTACTCCAATATTGCTTCCAGGTGTTTCCAATTGCTATGTTTTCAAGAGTCAATTGCAGGAATATGCACAAAAAGCGGGTCTTCCTACACCTGTATACGAGACTATCAAGGAAGGTCCTTCCCATGAACCGTCATTTAGATCGACAGTGATAGTAAATAATGTTAGATATGATTCTTTGCCTGGATTTTTTAATCGCAAGGCAGCAGAGCATTCAGCTGCTGAAGTTGCTCTCATGGAGTTGTTCAAGACTGGTGAAATCAATGAAAGCATCTCTCAACCCGTTGTAAGTTTTTACTGTGGTTTAGTTTATGATATTCACTTAGTGCTTGGCATTTCAACTATTGTTATGGTTCAGAACTTGAGTTGTAGCTTGTAATAATTAACTCTGCAACTTTGTTTTGAAGTTGCTAAACCTTCTTGTGGTAATTTAACTATTTTCGTTTAGTTTGTGACTTTGGCTTCTCATTTTTTAAAAAAGTATTTTTCATGGCTGACCTTCTTCTATGGATGTCTGCTTCAGCACGAGACAGGCTTGTGCAAGAATCTACTACAGGAGTATGCACAGAAGATGAATTATGCAATGCCAGTATATCGGTGTCAGAAGGATGAAGCATTGGGGCGGTTGTCTAGCTATTCATGTACTGTTGAGATTGGAGGCATTCGGTACATTGGAGCTGCAGCAAAAACCAAAAAGGAAGCAGAGATCAAAGCTGCAAGAATTGCTTTACTGGCTATTCAATCAAGTGCATCTGAGTTACCTGATCAGTCATTTGGCAACTCTCGGCTAATGGTTATTCCTTGCAGAAAGAGAGCATTTGAGACGGCTATTAATCCTGACGAGACTGTGAAAGTTCCCAAAGCAAAGAAAGCCCGGTTCAAGAAGAAAATGTTGAAAAGAAAACTCTCTGGAAAAAATACTGATCGTTCTCACAGCAAAAGAACTGGCATTTCAGTCGTTGGTTCGGATGATCTGCTAAAATCAGAATGGGTTCAAACTGATTCTTTTACCATATCGAGTTCAGAAACTTTAGGTACTGAAGTTATGGGGACTCCCCAAGATACAAAGATAGAGACTGACTTGAGCGAGCGAGATACACCTTCTGCAGATGTTGCATTGGCTCATCAGGTTGCTGTTGATTCTAAAAATGAGCATTTGACCTCTCTGAATTCTATTTATATCAATCATGAGCTTCCATATATGGAACATTCCATTGTTTATGATGATCTAACTGATTTGGTTAAATTGACTGATGGTGACAAGATGGCTGCAATGGTTAATGATCCATCTCTGGGTCTGGCATAGGCTTCAAAAACCATCCCTGGTTTAAACCAAGCAGTAGACAGGATCTGCACATACGCAGGCCAAGGCTAGGTCCTAGAAAAAGTAGCGGTATCTTTGTCGTCCGGATTTGATTTCGCAGTTAGAGAAAACAAAGAATGGAAGGAATAGGGTGAACCAGGTCCCTTACTAGATTTTCCTTCTAGTTACTATTATTATTTTTTACAGACATCTTGAGAATTTTGCACCATTACTAAATTAGAATTTGTCTTCAATATTAAAATAACTTATTGTAAAGTAGGAAACTTTTAGCAGGGTTCAGATCAGAGTGTTGGTATTGTGAGTTTTGAACATTTTACAGAATGAAAATCAGCTTCATGTTGTTGCATTACGTGTTAGTGTCTATTTATCCCTTCTCTCTCTCTCTTTTTATGGTTTTTGCACTGTTGTATGCTTAAAAACTGGGTTTCTAAAAGTTAAAAAAGAAAAACTAAAATATAAAAATTCACCAAGTAATGGCTGATCTCATTGTTGATTTTCATTGAAATTTAACCATTAAAAAAGAAAAACTAAAATATAAAAATTCACCAAGTAATGGCTGATCTCATTGTTGATTTTCATTGATATTTAACCATGAGAATAGCTTTGCATTCTCAGAAACTTGGGAGAGTGGGGGCTAAGGTGTTACAGTTATTTTGTTTATAACCCAAATTCATGCACATCATCACAATGCCAACCCAACCTTCAACTTTTTGCTCCCTTTCTTAGTCCTCTCTCTAATTTTATCCTTTTACCAGAGAAAAATGGAAATGAAACAAAATTTACTGCAGAGGGTTATCTGGCATGGACGAGATCAATCGAGTAAATGCTACCCTAAACAACATAGACATGGTCTGAGGAGCCTGAAACAATGCCGGCAAATTTCCCAACTGTAACGACCTTGAAATGAAGAAATGGAGGAATTTCACTGTTAATGTAACAAAACCATCCTCAATTATTCTAAACGCATTACTGCATACTTTATCTGCAAACCCCAATTACCAAAACGAAAAATGTTAGTACAATATCAACCAAATTGACTCGTTTTTTCAGACAAAATCATGTTGAGTGAATTAGTTTAGGAAGTATGAACGTTAAAAAAAAAAAAACTCACCAAATTGTTGTCTTACATTCTCTTCCTCCATACTCTTTTGCAGCCCCTCAACACATGAGCGAGCTAAGACACCAAGAACCAGCCCAAGTAAGGCTACCCAAATTATATCTTGGTTCAAACTTTTCAACTTTGACGCCATTATCAGACACTAAGAACCCCAGTTCCCCTCTTCAACCTTTTTTTCTGCATTAACTTTCTGGCTTATTCTGAAACAGGAAAGAGTTGTGCCTTTACCATGATCCCACAGCCCTCTTATACATTGTTTCAGATGCCATTTATTATTAACAAATGTCATTCAGTAAGAAAAAATGGTAGTAGGAAAGCTCATTTGGTCAACACTAGGGGGGGGGGTCAACATGGTATTATAATTATGTTTTAGTTGTGTTTAAGGTGTTACCAACTAATATAAAATTTGATACATTAATAATTAATGTTATGCAAATTGTATATTATGTTTTTTTTGTTATATAGTGAATAAAATTATTGATTTTAAACTTGTAAAGCACAAAGTCAATTCCGTTCTGTTTTGCAGGATATGTTTATCAGTTGAAATTTCCTTGAACTTCAATCTCTTCATTTCCTATCTATTTCGCAAATTTTGATTGTGTCAAACCAAAACCATCCAAAGATCTTATTTAGATTTTAGGATAACTCGAATTATTTAATTCAAAATTTAAAATTTTTATCGAATTTTTGAATCAAATCAGATTATGCTCACCACTAATTTTGGTGTTAAAGTAGATAATAATTCACTTCGTTATATTCCATTTCCATTTTTTTTTGTGAATTACAAGGAGAGGATAAAGCCTTAATAACAACTCGACTGACGCGACTCGAACCCAAATCACACCTAAAACAATGAACATCCTTGATCATCATACCAACACACCGGATTGTATTCCATCTCCATTTTAATCATTGATATAAAGAAAACAGCCGTCCATTGATGTTTTGTCCTATTCGTCAAAGTATCTGAGCACCAAAAGTTTGAAAGTGTCAAGTGGTTGGAATTTAGGAACTTAACGCAACTAGATTGAAGACAAATTTGGAAAACAAGGTCGAGGCAACTACATCCAGATTGAAGACCAGTTTCAAGTGTATATTACAACTAGGATGGATGTTTTGTGCAGCAATGCTCCACAGTAGGGACAAAAGCAAGCTTGGGCCAATCATCCCCTTTGTTTTACCGTTGCTTCAGCAAAGGACAGTCCTCCATTATTAAGTTTGGGGAATAGTTGTAGATGAAAAGACTAGGAAGCAGCTAAGCGATATCCACAATGGGAATTCTAGTCTAGTCTCCTTCACCTCATGATATCAAGTGTTTTCAAAGCGGACAACATGACATAGTATGAGCAGGCAGAATATGCTTGGAATACCCTAAACGCAATTCATAGATGGAAGTGAAACCATGAGTGGCTGCCACTCCAACATCCTCTCCACTCTTTCACTATTTACAATAGCTAAGCCTAAGCCGCAAAGACACTATATTTGTACGAGGTTGAAGCATGCTCTTTCTGTCTCATAGGTAGTCATTGTTGTGGGAATTTTTCAATGTGACAGCTGTATTAGCTAATATCGATGGTTTTCTATGCACGCCAGTTGGGTCGGCTTTTCGGGCTTATGGCTGGTTTCCTTTTTGAAGGTTCTGTTTGGTGGCCCGATGGCTCTTATGATAGGAAGATGGTTTCGACTTTAGTTGAGAGTTCCGATTTCTATATGTTTTATGGTGTTTGAGATAGGTTGTTACCTTATTTAAACTTTCCTAATTTATCTCTTAACATAATTGGAATTTATCAAAAATAAAACCCAATGCTTAACCAATAATCACCATTTTTTTTCTTTTTATTTAACCCTTTGTAGCTTAAAAAGGCAAACCAAAAGGTTATTAAGGATCCGTTTAGCATTCTTCTTAAAAGTATTTTTTTAAACAAAAGTACTTTTGAAATAAAAACATGACTCAATAAGATGTTTTTGAGATTTTTAAAAGTGTTTTTAGGGCAAAAAAAAATCTTTACAAAAACATTTTTTTAACCAAAAGTAAAAGTAAAAAATTTTAATTTTTACTCAAAAATATTTTTTATCTAAAAATATTTCTGAAAAACAATATTAAATTGACCCTAAGGCTTATCAAAACTCTGCTTGATTTTAAGTGATGCCAATTAAAAGATTTTATTTCCTTTATTTAAATAAGTTGATTTGTTTAATCTTGATTTATGTAATTGACAGACCAACTAATTAAACTAACCAATTTAATAATATATATAATTGGCTTTTTTATTAAAGGAAATATAAATTGAAAATATAATAATGAATTAGAAAATTAAAGATAATCATACATTTTTCATTAAACAACTTAAGTTGTTTTGGAAATGTAAATTTTTACTTAATTGTTGGTGTATGGGGTTAAGCTTCAATGTGTGTATTAATATCATTTTTTAAGATTCTATTCATTCCATTTATATTTTGGTATGTAAAATAATTATTGATAAATGAACTTTGAAGATATGATGATACCCAATGATTGTTTACGTTTTGTAATAAAGGAAATAGTTCAGTGAGCAAAAATATCAATTTTTATGAAAGAATTCTGCAATAATTTTTTATAGAACAATATAAAATAATAGAAAATGAAGAAGAATTAAAAATAAAATAAAAGTTTCGATGTTTTAGTGTACCAAACAAATGAATTTTAACTCCCATTTAAAGGAGTTCTCGTAATGGATAGTCACATATTTTAACAAAAAATATATATATAATTATTCAATAGATATCTACTTAAATAATTATGAGCATTTGTTACTAATTAAATGACATAATTTTTGGTAACAAGAGGCATTAGTCATTACTATGAATTGTAACAACTCTTGGTTAACAACCAAGTGACATAACTTTTGGCCCGCT
Organism: Gossypioides kirkii; assembly: GCA_005610355.1. NCBI lineage: Eukaryota > Viridiplantae > Streptophyta > Magnoliopsida > Malvales > Malvaceae > Gossypioides > Gossypioides kirkii. The sequence continues at coordinate 16,260,137 of CP032247.1, read as the reverse complement.
TGTAACTTTTCAATTATAACTATTTTGAAAATGTTCTAACCATCTCCCCCATTTTCAAAATATTCTATATTTTGATAATATTGAAAATCAATTGCATAAATGAAGGTGTCTTATGACTAAACATTCATTTAGTGAAAATATGTTAAAGTTAATCGAAATTGCATTAGAGACTATGCTTTGAATAAGGTATTCCATTTGATTAACCAAACTCATATCACACAACGATTTCAACACCAATCAATGTATAGTATCCAGGGACACTATTATGGTCATGTGTCTATAACTTCTTTTCATGAATGATGCTAGAGCAAAGCCATTGAGCTCTTAAAATCAGTCACACTTCACACTCATATAGCTAGATCTCATCAAGAGTGTTCCTGTAATTATAACACACTTAACATATTATGTTATGGGTTTATTAAGAGTATATTACTCATTCTTCCTCATCATTATGGGTACCTAGTACTTTTTTTATCCTTGGATGATATATTATATATTATTTTATAGTGCTAATTTTCACAAACTGATGATGATATACTTTGTCTCGTTGAACTCAAGACTTTTATATTGATCGTGATGCTAAGACTGTCCGGGGGATAACCTATTGAAGATTGAAGTAGTAGTGGTTGCTTTTCCTTTTAATGCTACATTTTGTAACTGCCATTTTATGCTTTATCAAGTTATTAAATGTAGGTTCTGTGAAAGAGCTTTGGCTCCTATACATGGAGATCTCCATGCTGGTTCTGTAATGGTTACCCGTGATTCAAGTCAGGTCATAGATCCAGAGTTTGCCTTTTATGGACCAATGGGATTTGATATTGGTGCTGTTATCGGAAACTTGATTCTGGCACAAGATGGACATGGTGGTCAGGGGAATGACAGAAAAGTATGCCTATCGGAAACTTGATTCTGGCTTTCTTTGCACAAGATGGACATGGTGGTCAGGGGAATGACAGAAAAGTATGCGATTTTATGGTTAAGTATGGTCTCTGTGGTATCATAAGTTGATAAAGTTGTATCATGACTATTGTTTTACCTCAAGTTAAGTTGCTTCTGCTTTCGAATCTTGTTTAGCCATTCAATTTATTATGGAAGATTGTTATCATATATCTTGTGATTTTATGGTTAAATATGGTCCCTATGGTATCATAAGTTGTATCACCACTATTATTTTACCTCAAGCTACTCTTGGTGGAGTTGCCAGATATTTGTTAGCATGCATGTACATATTCATACATCCCTGCAATGTTTATTTTGTTTTAGAAAAATTTCGAAGTATAATATAGACATTGCTGAATTTCATATTGTCATACAGTCATATAAAGAATGGATATTGAAGACATTTGAGGATACTTGGAATCTTTTCCACCAAAAGTTTATTGCTCTAAGGGACAAACACAAAAATGGCTCGGGGGAGGCTTATCTTCCTGTAATTTATAACAATCCAGAGCTTCAGAAACTTACACAGAAAAAGTAGAGGACCTGGTAGAAACCATTTCCTCGCCTTCTCATCTTAGCAGCCCCAAACCCAAGAGTATCTTGGAAAATATATGAAGGAAGATACTCTTGGGTTTGGGGCTGCTAAGATGAGAAGGCGAGGAAATGGTTTCTACCAGGTCCTCTACTTTTTCTATGTTCCTGGCCTTCATAATCCCTGTGTTTATCTGTCCTATGGCAGTCTGTAATCTTGCATTTCAGTCCATTGCTTTGGTAAATATAAAAAGCAATGTCTATATTAAAAAGCACAGCAAAGCAAAGCAAATCAATATAAAAAGCACAGCAAAACAAAGCAAAGCAATACAAAGAGCAAAGCAAAACAAAGCAAAGCAATATAAAAAGCACAGCAAAAGCAAAGCAAAGTAATATAAAAAGCACAGCAAAACAAAGCAAAGCAATATAAAAAGCAAAGCAAAATAAAGCAAAGCAAAGCAAAGTAATATAAAGCAAAGTAATGCAAAACAATATAAAGAAAAGCAAAGCAATATAAAGCAAAGCAAAGCAATAAAAAACAAAGCAAAGCAACATAAAGCAAAGCAATGCAAAACAATATAAAGAAAAGCAAAGCAATAAAAAGCAAAGCAAAGCAATATAAAGCAAAACAAAGCAACACAAAGTAATATAAAGCAAAGCAAAGCAAAGCAATATAAAGCAAAGCAAAGTAATATGAAGCAAAGCAATATAAAGCAAAGCATAGTAATATGAAACAAAGCAAAGCAAAGCAAAGCAAAACAATATAAAACAAAGCAAAGTAATATGAAGTAAAGCAATATAAAGCAAAGCATAGTAATATGAAGCAGAGCAAACCAAAGTAATATAAAGCAAAGCAAAGCAGTATAAAGCAAAGCAAAGCAAAGCAATATAAAACAAAGCAAAGTAATATAAAGCAAAGCAATATAAAGCAAAGCATAGTAATATGAAGCAGAGCAAACCAAAGTAATATAAAGCAAAGGAAAGCAGTATAAAGCAAAGAAAAGCAAAGCAATATAAAACAAAGCAAAGTAATATGAAGCAAAGCAAAGTAATATAAAGCTAAGCAAAGCAAAGCAAAGTAATATAAATCAAAGCAATTCAAGTACTGCCACCACACCAATGGCAATAATTACAGAACATACAATGCTAGTAATATTGAATGTACACACAGCAGTCTATTTATCCATTTGTTATAGCTGAAATACACTAAAATTCTATTTGGAAAGATAAGTTTAACTATCTGCAGTGATGGTTTTACCAAAGCAATGGACTATCTTGCAGTCTATTTATCCACTTGCTTTGAATTAACACTGCCTTCTAGACTTCTTACCCTATATTCTCGACCTTGTACTTAATTGTAATTGGCTCTTAAACAGTTAACCTTGACATGCAAAATTTTTGTTGACAGTAAAAGGAAATAGATTATTGAGTTGACTAGGAAATATTGGTGAGATGTAACTTTTAAAACCTCTATGATCAGAAGAACCCTGAGCTTGAAAAATTTGTAGAATGGCTTTGCCGTTTTAAAATTTCGGCAATCAGATAGAGGAGTCTTCCTCTACAGGTTGAATAGCAGTCTTAGAACCAGTCTCTTCTACCTACTATGACATGCAGGATCCTATTTTGTTAAAAACAACATTAGAACTTACAGAACTCTTGTAGTTCATTTGATAAATTTATCTTCTAATAACCTGCAGGAGAATTGTAGGTGTTGCTCATGTTGAGGATTTTGAATCAATTAAAGAAGCTCACATAAGAGCAGACTACGAGCAACGGGCTCTTGAATTAGGCAACACACTTCTGAAGAGGAGGCGAGAGTTTGTGTCGATTAGTGAAGCTATTTCAGCCGTGAAGCACGTCCAGTCATGATGGAAACTGTTGTGCATGTATCGATAAAAGCTTTTGCGCTTAAATAGATGGAAGGTTTTGCAGGATCTATACTTTTTAAGGTTTTCATGGTCCTTTAGACAGAGGCCTTTGATATTGTGTGTTAATGAGCAAAGGTTCCTGTCTATCTAACATTAGTGCTGGACTGGACTGGATTGGTGCTGTTGCAAAACACCATATGTTATGACTGTCTTGATTATTCTGAATGTTACACTTGACTTTGGACAATGCTTTCAAATTCTACCGAGTCCTATAGTTTAAGTCGTTAGTTTTTGATACAAATATCAAATTTATATTGTAAGGAATTACAACAAGAATAAATCACTCATTCCATCCCATCAGCCTATATTAGATCATCCGTAAAGTTCTCATTAAAAGAGTTCTTCTTAACCTCATCTCAGATTTCCAAAACACCTTTTTCTTTGGTCGTCTAGTCTTTAATAGCATCATTTTTGGTAGTAAAATTCTTCACACCATCAAAAGGAAGGTTCTCTTGCTACTTTTAAAATTGATGAGTAAAGCTTTTGATAAGATCAATGCGAATTTTTTTATCCCAGTGCTAGAAAAAATGGGGCTTGACCAAATTATATAGATAAATTTAATCCACTAGAGCATTTTCATATACTTTTATCATGTTTTAGTCAACGGCTCACTTTTTAAAAGTTTTACTTCCATTTGAGAATTTAAATTCTCTAATAACGCTTCACCTATTCATCATTTTTTTTTGCGGATGCTTATTTTATTTAGATTTACAGATTTTTCAGAACCTTTCTTTAAAAATTTTCTTACTGATCGAGGCTCTAAATTAATCTTGATAAATATGAACTCTTTCTCGATACCTCTATCAAGTTAGTGGCCAAAAGATGGTATAACAGTATTCTTAATGCAAAAAGAGTTGATCAACGGCTAAAATATTTAGGTTCGGAATTGAGAAAACTTCACAGGAAAAAAATAATCCAAACCTTAATTTACAAGCTAAACAATAAACTAGCCTCATGGAAATAAAAGAGTCTATCATCGTGTGGAAGGCTCTCCCTTATCAATTCTACATTGACAATCTCATAATCCCATGTCTTAAAACCTGGGTCCCCCCTTCTCCGCTACTGCTTTTTACCATTCTTACGATGCCGTGTTGCTGTGCATAAAATCTCCACCCCACACTGTTTCCCTATCTCTTCTAAGCAGCTTAAACGTCTCATTTTATTTCTTCTACCCTTTTCAGCTTTTTTGCTTTCGTTTATTTGCCTTCGGTGGGTTTTTCATTCTAATGGAAGATGGAGAGTGGGTTTTGGTGCGGAAGCCCGCAGAGAAGGACTTTTGGAACCCCACCTCCATCGACCTTGCCGACACTTCCAAGCCGTTGAAAGTTACTTTCAGTGGGCCTGCCAAGCACTGGACCGACGCAATTCCCATCGGAAATGGTCGCCTTGGCGCCATGGTGTGGGGCGGCATTGCATCGGAAACTCTTCAGCTCAATGGTAATTAGATTTCAAAACCACCCCTCAGCCCTTACATGCTTTGTTTAGAAATAAAAGAGAGGCTTTTTTAACGACATTATTTTCTATCCTTTCTTCTTTGTATTATTATCTTTTGTCTTTGGCGACTATAAGGAACGATTGAAGATTTGATATGCTGTACCGTGAATCAATTGCTGTCTCGTAATGTATATAAAAGCAAATCTAATCAGCCAATGTTGTTTGAATTGCTGTGTAGAGGACACGTTGTGGACTGGGGTTCCAGGGGATGACACGAATCCGGAGGCTCCAGCCGCCCTCGCGGAGGTTAGGAAACTTGTTGACAATGGTGATTATGCTGAGGCTACAAAAGCAGCGGTCAAGTTGTCAGATCAACTCTGATGTATGTTTTCTCTTTCACCCCTTGCATAGCTGTTCTTTTATTCACGTATGCAAAATTGCAAATGCAAATGGGTTTGGATTTTTAGATGTTATTCCCATTTGGAAACCATATATCCAGGTGACATTTGAAGTTAAGATACTAGAAAACTCTTCTTTCGAATTGTTGGGTTTGTTTCATCACCTCAACATGGGGCTTGAACATTATATGTATTAATTTATGCATGATTTAGATGCACTTAATTTTGCTATTGCTGGTTGATAAAGCAGTGAATGCTCTAATTTAGTTGTGTTGTGTCGGGATCTGTACTCAGTTTGTCACTGAGATTTACTTACTTTCCATTTTCTTCTTTCCAAAGAGATTCTATTTATAGGGAACTTTTGAACTGTAACTGATTTCTTAATTTATGGAATTCATCGCTTTCTAATGATATGTTCTGTAATCATGAAGGTTTACCAGCTTCTGGGGGATATATCAAGCTAGAGTTTGATGAATCACATATGAAGTATACGGAAGGCACATATAGCAGAGAGCTTGACTTGGAAACTGCAACAGCAAGAGTGAAATATTCCATTGGTGATGTTGAATTTACGAGAGAACATTTTGCTTCAAATCCTGTTCAGGTTATAGTAACAAAGATTTCTGGAAGCAAACCGGGGTCACTTTCATTTACAGTTTCTTTAGACAGCAAGTTACACCACCATTCACAGGCAAACGGGCAAAATCAGATTATATTGGAGGGAAGTTGTCCTGGTAAAAGAATCCAACCAAAAGTGGGTTTAAATGAGAATCCAAAGGGAATTCAGTTTGCTGCAGTTCTTAATTTACAAGTTAGTCAAGGAGGTGTTATTCATAATATAGATAACAAGAAGTTGAAGGTTAAGGTTCGGATTGGGCTGTTTTGCTTCTGGTAGCTTCATCTTCATTTGATGGACCATTCACTATGCCATCAGATTCTAAGATGGATCCCACTTCGAAGTCTCTCAATGCATTGAAATCTATAAAAACCTTGTCATAATCTGATCTTTATGCCCACCACTTGGATGACTATCAAAATCTTTTCCATCATGTATCTCTGCAGCTTTCAAAAAGTTCGAAGAGCAGTTTAGGAGATGGCTCTTTGGAGATGAAGGAAGTTAAATCTTCTACAAAAAATTCACATTTCAGTAAAAGCAACGATGGTGCAGTTTCAACTGCTGAGCGGGTGAAATCTTTTCAAACAGATGAAGATCCTTCCTTGTGCAGCTCTTGTTTCAGTACGGTCGGTAATTGCTTATTTCTTCTTCACGACCCGGAACTCAGGTGTCAAACCTGCAGGGTATTTGGAACAAGGATATTGAGCCAGCATGGGAGTATGTTTTCACCACCTCTCTCAAACATAACTTCTTGGTTCTTTCTGTATAGTGCTTTCATTCAATACGTTTTTTCTGCTTGTTGCAATTTATTCCTATCTGTTGTAATGTGCTACATCATATATTTGCATATAGGTGGTGCAAATCTGCTTAATGTATTGCTTATGCGAATATAATATCTCAACAAAAGTTACCAACTAAAGAAATTTAAATTTCACTCATATGCTATATCTGGATTTGATAATAATTTCCCCTTTTTTTTCTGTTGCCAGTTGTGCTCCTCATCTCAATATTAATCTTCAAATGAACTATTGGCCATCCCTTCCTTGCAACCTTAAAGAGTGCCAGGAACCTTTGTTCGATTTTATTTCCAGTCTAGCAATCAATGGAAGTAAAACAGCAAAAGTGAGTTCCCTATGCTATTTTTCTCTTCTGAAAGTCTGCTTAGTGACATCTAAAATTTAGTTTTCTGGCATACTTTCTTAGACATGGGATTCTCTTTAAATTTTGTTGGTGGTAACCTTTGAAGATATTGTCTTGTGACTTCATCGCCTTAGTTTTACATCAAAATTACATGTCTGCTCACCTTGACACCTTTCAAGAAAGCTAGCACTATGACTATTTAACCTTGTAATCTCTAGGATCTGTTTTATTGCCCCAAAATTTCTTTTTCCTTTTGCTTCCTGGTTTTATGCCACTTATGTCTTAAAGTATTGTCTAATCGTAAGCTTCCTTATTTGGTCACTGAATGTTGTAGGTGAATTATGAAACAAGTGGTTGAGTTGCACATCAAGTGACTGACATATGGGCAAAAACATCACCAGATCGAGGTGAGGCTTTATGGGCAATGGGGGGAGCATGGCTCTGCACTCATTTATGGGAGCATTTCACCTATACAATGGACAAAGTAAGCTCCTGTCTTTTTAAACTTTTTGGCTTCTAATTGTTTGTTTTGCTCTCAAGTTTCTTGTCATCAACTTCACTGCAAACTCTTCAAGAGGCCATCAAAAATTGGTTCATCAGGATGATGCTTAATAGCTTCATATTTTTTGTCTGTGAGAAGGATTTCTAATATTTTTCTAATTAATTAGGATTTCTAAAAAATAAGGAAAAGAAAGGGTTCATCAGGATGATGCTCAATAGCTTCATATTTTTTGTCTGTTAGAAGGATTTCTAATATTTTTCTGATTAATTAGGATTTTCTAAAAAATAAGGAAAAAAAAAAAAAGGGTTCATCAGGTTGTTGCTTAATAGCTTCATATTTTTTTGTCTGTTAGAAGGATTTCTAATATTTTTCTGATTAATTAGGATTTTCTAAAAAAATAAGGCATATCTCCATATGCTCTCTCTGAGATTAGAAGGCTTGTTGATAGTGGTGAATTTGCTGAAGCCACTGCAACAGCAGGCAAGTTGGTTGGAAATGCTGCAGATGTATGTTACTTCTTTTCCTTTACTTATTATTATTATTATTTAAAAAAAAAATTGTGTGAAGGAATTGTAAAATTATAGAATTTGCCAAACTTTTTTTTTGTTTGCTATCTGGATTGTTTATTTAATGTTTCTGCCCTCCTCTACATTATTGGTCTATTGCATCCAGTCCACACTCTGCGGTTAGTGTCCTTTGCTTTTTTGGTTTTCAACATGTTGCTTCTCTATGGTGATAGATTCATATTTTTTTGTCTGTGAGTAGGATTTCTAATATTTTTCTGATTAATTAGGATTTTCTAAAAAATAAGGAAAAGAAAGGGTTCATCAGGATGATGCTTAATAGCTTCATATTTTTTGTCTGTTAGAAGGATTTCTAATAGTTTTTCTGATTAATTAGGATTTTCTAAAAAATAAGGAAAAAAAAAGGGTTCATGAGGATGATGCTTAATAGCTTCATATTTTTTGTTTGTTAGAAGGATTTCTAATAATTTTCTGATTAATTAGGATTTTCTAAAAAATAAGGAAAAGAAAATGGTTATCACGATGATGCTTAATAGCTTAATATTTTTTGTCTGTTAGAAGGATTTCTAATATTTTTCTGATTAATTAGGAGTTTCTAAAAAATAAGGCATATTTCCATAAGCTCTCTCTCTGTGGTTAGAAGGCTTGTTGATAGTGGTGAATTTGCTGAAGCTACTGCAGCAGCAGCCAAGTTGGTTGGAAATCCTGCAGATGTATGTTACTTCTTTTCCTTTACTTATTATTATTATTATTTTAAAAAAAAATTTGTGTGAAGGCAATGTAAAATTATAGAATTTGCCAAACTATTTCTTTGATTTAGGAGTTAAATTCATGAATCACAGATCTCAGTTTAAATTGTTCTACTGGAAAATATTGAAATTGTTCTAAGAAGCTTATCTGGGTGATTATTGCCTTTTAATGATGGAGGTTTATCAACAACTTGGTGATATCAAGCTGGAATTTGATGATTCTCATCTGAATTATGATAAAGAAACGTATCAAAGAAGCTTTGCTTTATATTGCTTTGCTTTGCTTTATATTGCTTTATATTTCTTTGCTTTGCTTTGCATTGCTTTATATTACTTTGCTTTGCTTTGCTTTATATTACTTTGCTTTGTTTTACTTTGCTTTTCTTTATATTACTTTGCTTTGCATTGCTTTATATTACTTTGCTTTACTTTACTTTGCTTTTCTTTATATTACTTTGCTTTGCTTTGCTTTATATTGCTTTGCTTTATATTATATTACTTTTCTTTGCTTTGCTTTATATTACTTTGCTTTACTTTACTTTGCTTTTCTTTATATTACTTTGCTTTGCTTTGCTTTATATTGCTTTGCTTTATATTATATTACTTTTCTTTGCTTTGCTTTATATTGCTTTGCTTTGCTTTATATTGCTTTATATTTCTTTGCATTGCTTTGCTTTACATTGCTTTATATTACTTTACTTTGCTTTGCTTTGCTTTACTTTGCTTTTCTTTATATTACTTTGCTTCATATTATATTACTTTGCTTTGTTTTGCTTTATATTGCCTTGCTTTGCTTTATATTACTTTGCTTTGCTTTATATTGTTTTGCTTTATATTGCTTTGCTTTGCTATCAAACCAAAGCAAAGCAAAGAAAAGAAAAGCTATATAAAGCAATATAAAGCAAAGTAATATAAATCAAAGCTATATAAAGCAAAGCAAAGTAATATAAAGCAAAGCTATATAAAGCAAAGCAAAGCAAAGTAATATAAAGCAAAGCCATATAAAGCAAAGCAAAGCAATATAAAGCAAAGCAAAGTAAAGTAAAGTAAAGCAAAGCAAAGCAATATAAAGCAAAGCAAAGCAAAACAATATAAAATAATATAAAGCAAAGCAAAGCAAATTTTAAATGCTAAGATAGGCAGTAGTTCTCTGCAGAAATTTAATAACCATGATTGCTGGTGATGTTGTTTGGGCGTTATGGCCCATGGGTGGAGCTTTGACATGCAAATTTTTTTGTTGACAGTAAAAGGAAATAGATTCTTGCGTTGACTTGGAAATATTGGCGAGATGTAACTTTTGAAACCTCTATGATCAGAACCCTGAGCTTGAAAAATTTGTGGAATGGCTTTGTTGTTAGAAAATTCTGGCAATCAGATGGAGGAGTCTTCCTCTACAGGTTGAATAGCAGTCATAGAACCAGTCTCTTCTACTTACAATGACATGCAGGATCCTATTTTGTTAAATTTATCAAATAACCTCCAAGAATTTTGTAAGTTCTAATGCTGTTTTTATCTTCTAATAACTTGCAGGAGGATTGAAGGTGTTGCTCATGTTGAGGATTTTGAATCAATTAAGGAAGCTAACATAAGAGCAGATTGCGAGCGACGGGCTCTTGAATTAGGCAAGACCCTTCTGAAGAGGAGGCGAGAGTTTGTGTCGATTAGTGAAGTTATTTCAGCCATGAAGCACGTCCAATCATGATGGAAACTGTTGTGCATGTATCCATAAAAGCCTTTGCGCTTAAATAGATGGAAGGTTTTACGGGATCTATAATTTAAATAAAGTTTTCATGGTCCTTTAGATAGAGGCGTTTGATATTGTGTGTTAATGAGCAAAGGTTCCTGTCTATCTAACATTAGTGCTGGACTGGACTGGTGCTGTTGCAAAACATGATAATGTTTACTGTCTTGATTATTCTGAATGTTACACTTGACTTTGGACTATGCTTTGAAATGAATTTTCAGAAATAAAAAAAGATTTAAATATTTAATATTTGGGAAGGTAAAAACTACTGGATAAGTACAAATTTAAACTTTCCTCTTGTAGACACTATCAAACTACTTGCCTCTGCCATTGAAGTTCAGTCATGCCTCCTCCCACACGTAAACAATTGGGATCAAAAGAAATCATTAAATCTACTCGATCATGGTCGAGCCTCTGTCCTTCTCAGTAGGACCCTCTCAATCCAAGGGGTCGAAGACAGAATTGTATGGAAATTTGATTTCTGTGGTCGTGTCTCTGTGAAGAATGCTTATACACCACTATTACCCCTGCGGCATCAGCTTCGCACAAAGCGTGGACCAATCTTTGGAAACTCAAAACTTCCTTACAAAATTATCATTTTCCTTTGAAAATTTGCAATAATTGCCTTCCAACCAATGATCTTTTGTAACACCCCTTACTCAAAAAACCTCAGCAACGAATGTTATATTTAACATTGAGCATTCTTTTACAATATCAAATACTTATAATTTACACGTTTAAAGACATAATTAGATTAATATTAGAGTTTAATTGCATATTCATTTCAGGTCCCTTTTAACCCAACTAAAAAAAATTTCAATTGTCGGCCTGTATTTCTCAAAAACAAGACTTGAATGTCTAGAGACATTGTTTTGACAATGTAGAAATTTGACTTCGAAGTTACCATGTCTCGAGACATATGAGTATAGGTCTCGAGACATAGGAGCTTTTGTCTTGAGACATGACTCGGTTATTGTAAATTTGTAGCTTTGAAGTTTTTATATCTCGAGACGCATTTTGCATATCTCAATACTTGAGATAAGGGACTTGAAAACTATGCTTTTAAATACTTCTAAACCATACTCAATAGTCCATAATAAATTCAATCATTAACCAAAACTCATAAACCATATAATACCTTATAATTATCGTATTATTCATCATACGTGCAAGACATATCTCGAGGAAATGCATTATACGATCATTTTTTCTCATCTTCTATAAGCATTTTTCTCTAAAATCTTTATACATAAACCTTAAAATACTTATGTACATGCCATAACTAATGCCATAATATATATATATATATATATATATATATATATATATATATATATATACCTCTTATCTGTTGAAACCGAATATTGGATGTTAACACTTCAAATCAATCTTTTAGTAAGTAAAAGAATTAACCTTACCTTTATATTGAATAAATATAAAAAATATATAATAATATTATATTACATAAGTCTGGAACTTGATAACATTAGAACTGCTTCTTATATCTTATTCAATATAATTAAATTCACAATCATTTCCCTTCAATTACACAACCTTGTCATATTCATCATTGCTTTATTTTGTCGTTTAATATTTAACAGATGTCTACTATAGACTTAATACAACATGCATGATATATGAAAATTAATGTAGAGATGCACTGAAGTGCATAAATGAACAAAGCAGCATCGAAGTGCAATAACATTTCCAAAATTGCACCAAAGTGTTTTATCAAAATAAAGTGGCATGGAAATGCATTAACAAAACAGGGAGCGTGCTAAATGCTTCATAATGATGTGCCATCTATATCCTACTAGTACTTTGCATATTTTTGCAATTTAGTCCCTTTTCATTAATCACTATATTCTCACTTTAAAATTCGTTTTACTTCCATATATCATTACATATATGTTATTTTAAAATTTTAGTACACTTAATCACTTTTAAATATTTTACAATTTAGTCCTTAACAATATATAATTCAATAATCACTATAATATCTCTTCAATATTACTTTGTATTTAATTTACTAACACTTAATACTTCATTTAAACTCTTTATCATATTACACCATTTAGCACAAACTTTTGTACACTTTTCAATTTAATATTTTTTACTTTAATTTCACTTCACTTAATCTATTCACTTTGTTGCTAAGGTTAAACTCATATCTTCACTTCTTTCTAATTATTTTCACAATAAATATTAATATTTTCCTATATATATATAATTAAATCATAAAATTTTAATATAACAATTTAAATAAAAATCACACATACATTTAGTTGAGTGGTACAAAGTTGGCTCATTTTATTGGTATGAAAAGAGCATTTTGTATCTAGTGAATTTTTTGAGTTTCAAGAAGGACGTTCTTTTTTCATAGATGTTATTGATGGCTTGGGAAAAGTATGGACAGTTTTGGGAAAATTCCATACCCATGAAGCGTTTGAAAATTATGTTTCGATTGAATGGCCTCAATTTTCGAATGAGAGAGGACTAAAACCATATGATGAAATCACCTTCATTGCAAGACCTCAACAGGAAGGCGACAATGGAGGGTGTAACACGCGAATCCCGTACACTGCCGCCGGTAGTTGATGGTCAAGTATCGATAGTAGTCAATTAAATGAACAATTTTAGAACTGTGCAGATTTCTACCGGTACCTTTACTAGTTCTACCAATACAAGTATGATTACTACCAATACAAGTCATGCAACTACCGATACCAAAAACTCCAGAGAGCAAAAATCCACTCCCTGCAACTTCTACCGATGCAAGCTTACATACTACCGATACATCAGTACCATGAACTACCGATACTTGCAATTCAACTACCGATACAATCCAAGTCAGAGAACAATCTCTCTCCTACCCTGTACTTCTACCGATACATGCAATAATTGTACCGAAACAAGTATGCAGAATTTTATTAATTTTGCCAAGACACAAGTTTAATGCCTTAAACACAACCTAAAATAAGTTATGCATTAAAACATCAAAACACACACATAATGTAACATCCGCGTTTTTTTGAATCGGAGTTGGAACAGTATTAGAGTTGAATCAAGAATTAGAACATGTAGTTAAAATAAGAAGATTAGGAAAATTTAAGGATTAATTAGTAATTGTGTGAAAGAAGGAAGGACTAAATAAAAATTTAGCCAAAATGAATTATGAGACATTATGGGAATTATAGTGATTAAGGAGGGGCAAAAGAGTAATTTGGTGGAAGATATTTTTGGAGGCAATGAATTGGGCTAAAGTGTAAAGTTGGAAGGCCCAAGGACTAAAAGTGCAATTTTATCATTTTTATAAGAGAGATATTTTTAGTGGAGAAATCTAGAGAATTAGAGAAAGGGAAAAGAATTAAAAGATGAAAATATCATCTTTTCTTCTCATTTCACAACCGTCACATGCATGTCTCCTTCGACCCAACTTTTCCTTTTATTTCAATTAAGTCCTTCCACCATTGTTAAACCTTTCAAGCTTTAAAATTTTCCATTTTCTTTGAAATTTCTTTAAGAAAGGCATAGAAGGAAGTTAGTAGTCACCTTAATTTCCTTGTAGAGCTCACTTTGAAGTGTTAAAGTGTGTAGGGATTGAATTGGAATTTTGTGGTTTCATGAACAAAGGTAAGAAATGATTAAATTCTCATGATATACATGTGTATTTTCATAATTTAGCATGAAAATCATTGAATTTTAGCCTTTAACTTATATGTGTTTATATGAAATTGAAGAGAAAGGAAAGAAGGAGAGGGACCAAATTGAAGAAAAGGGCAAAGAGAAGAGGAAGGAGTAAGAAGAGAAGAATATCAACCTTTTGTTGTAAGTACTACAGGAGTTTTGAATTATAGTTTACTTTCTCTAATGGTATATGAATTATTAGCATAAAAATTGTTATATAGGTACATAGTATGAATATCTACAATGATGAAATGAAGGGATTAATTGTGATAAAATGAATAGAATGATATGTATAATTATAAGAATGGTAACTATGTGTGATTGAGTAAAACAGTTTGGACAGAACAGAGGATTAACTTCAAAAATTGACCAAAAATTGTATATAATGAGTTAAGGGTCAAATTAAATATGTAATTAAATCTTATTGAGTGTAGTTTCATATGGAAGAAACAGTGAAAGAAAAGGAATTATACATTCTGAGATATATCTGATTTTGTGTAACAAGGTCAGAATAGGTTCGAGTTCCCTTGTTCTGACTTTGAAAAATTATAGAAAAATATAGAAAAATTATTAGAAACTAAAATTTATATTGTTAACTCCTTAATGAGTTTATTTTCAAAAGAAATATACGGAAACATCATTTGATCTCTGTAAAAAAATAGATGATTTTTAGTGAAGAATGGTCGAAACTATCAAGCAGCAGAGAAATGGTAAATTGAAAGAATTTACTGTACAAATTGGATAAAGTAAAAATTCTAAAAATTTTATGGTAAAAATATGATTGATTCTAGTTTCGGAAACATCAAGCGGATTATAATTTTGAATTATGTAGCTCAAGATATAAATAATTTAGTGACTGTGACGCAAGTGAACAGCTTTGAAAATATAAATGTGAAGTATTGGATGATGTATTTATGTGAGATATATCATTTATGAGAAATGATGCTAATTGAGATTGTGCCCAAGTAGACAAATTAGAATCATTGTGATATTAGTGGCATGCCATTAAGGAACACTAGCGCGCTCTTTGTTTAGCACGTCTCGTGCTCTCTGTTATTAGCACTGTGTGTGCTCTCTGATTAGCACTTTGTATGCTCTCTGATTAGTATTTTGCGTGCTCTCTGATTAGTACTTTGTGTACTCTCTGTTTAGCACTGTGTGTGCTCTCTGTTAGTACTTTGGTACTCTCTGTTAGTACTTTGGTACTCTCTGTTTTTTTGGTATATCCTAACGGTTCTATGAAAGTCTACTATGGGTTAAGCTATAGAAAGTGGATAAAAGTGTAAATTGTGTCATTGTGGTAAGTTACATGTTACATGTAAGTAAGGCAAGAAGTTTATATGCATGAGTACTTAAATGATCATTCATTACTTTTATAGTGCTTACTAAGCCTTCACTGGCTTAACGCGTAGGTACAAAAGCTACGAGAAGTTGAAGTCAAGCTAAGGGACCTCTCATCACATCACATCACTATTGGAAGACTTCAGTTTAGGTACATTACTTTTGGTAAAAATGGCATGTACAAATGGTTCTATTATGCGTCTCCAATGGATGGTTATAGATATTGTTTTGGATTACTACGAGTTGATGAATTGAAATGATGAATTTTGAATAAAATAGCTTTAAAACACATCGTTTGAAAAAAAAATTATTATAGTCGTGTTAAATTCTCCGATACTGTATGTAATAATTCTATACCGGATTTATACGTGTGAACCGGGTATAGGGGTGTTACACATAACTTCTAAGTCTTTACAAGCATTATAAGCTTAAGCATCAAGTTATACTTCATGCATTTACAAAATCAAAATAGTATGATTTCAACATCTTTGGTTTCATATCAAAGGTTAATAACATCCTAGTACATGCCAAATAACCGAGTGATGTAAATACTATCGATTGAGCTCCCAGGATAGTGTGATTGTCTTCAAGATGATCTGATCTTCAAGTTAGAAAACGAGATCTACAAAACAACAACAAGTTCACTGGTAAGCTACATAGCTTAATAAGTTCGCAAGTTCATCAATTTACCAAGTCTTATGAGATAAGCAACTCTATAAATCTGTCAAGTCAGCAGAATTGAACTTCAAGGGTCGCTATTCGTTTTACTCCCTGTTGACACAAAGGTCATTGTAACATCCGTGTGCTTGAATCAGATTTGGAACAGTGATAGAGTACAATTGAGAATTAGAATATATGGTTGAATTTAGAAAGGTTTGGAGAAATCAAGGATGTATTAGTAAAGGTGAGAAAATAGGAAGGACTAAATAGTAATTTATCTAAATTAAATTATGAGTCATCATGGGAATTAGATTGATTAAGGAGGGGCAAGAGAGTAATTTGGTGAAAGATATTTTTGGAGGCAAAGTTTTGGGCCAAAGTGTAAAGTTGGAAGGCCTAAGGACTAAAAGTGCAATTTTACCATTTTTATTAAGTGAGATATTTTTGAAGAAAAGTCTAGAGAATTTGAGAGAGAGAGAAATCAATTAAAAAGCAAAGATATCAGCTCTCTCCATAAAGCTAACCGTCCATGCCATTCTCTCTTCCATCCAACTTTTGCTTTTATTCCAAATAGGTCTTTCCACCATTTTTAAGCTTTCCAAACTCCAAAACCTTCCATTTTCTTTGGAATTTCTGAAAGAAAGTCATAAAAGAGAGTTATTAGACACCTCAAACTTCTTATAGAATTCATTTTGAGGTGTTAGAGAGCATAGGGACTAAATCGAGAAAATTTTGAATTCAAGGATTAAGGTAAGAGATGGTTAAATTCTCATGATATACATGTATTTTACTGTTATTTAGCATGAAAAATATTGAATTAGAGCTTATAGCTTATATGTGTTTATGTGAAATTGAAGAGAAAGAGAAGAGAGGCAAGGATCAAATTGAAGAGAAAGGAAAAGAGAAGAGCAAAGAGTGAAAAGAGAAGGAAATCAGCCTTTTGTTGTAAGTACTACAAGAATTTTAGTTTATAGTTTATTCTTCAAAATATATCTGAATTGTTAGCATGGAAATTGTTGTTTAATTATGTGTTATAAAGATGATTAAGTGAGATTAGTGTAATAAAACATGAGAAAGAAAATGTTTTCATTAAAACAGAGTGGACAGAATCACAGGGTCAACTTCTAAAATTCACTAAAAATTGTATATATTGAGTTAAGGGTCGAATTATATATGTAATTAAAGCTTATTTTGTGTAGTTTTATATGGAAGAAACAGTGAATTAAATGGATCTGTATATTCTGAGTTATAACTGATTTTGTATAACAAGGTCAGAGCAGATACGAGTTCCCCTGTTCTGACTTTGAAAAATTGTAGAAAAATGTAGAAAAATCATTAGAGTCTGAAATTTATATGGTTGAATCCTTAATGAATCTATTTTCAAAATAAACAGAGTAGAACATTATTGGATCTCTGTACTAAAAGATAGATAATTTTTAGTGAAGAAAGGTTGAAACTGACAGACAGCAGAGAAGGGGTAAATTGAAAGAATTTACTGTACAAATTGGCTAAATTAAAAATTCTTGAAATTTTATGGTAAAAATATGATTGAGTATAGTTTCAGAAAAATTAAGCGGATATTAATTTCGAATTCTGTAGCTCGAGATATAAATAATTTAGTGACTGTGACGCAAGTGGACAGCTTTGAAAATTAATGTGAAAATAAAAGTAAGAGGTATATGATGATGAATATGTGAGAAAAATATATGTGTGAAATATTATGTGTTTAATTATAATTGTTGATTATATGACTAAATGGTGATGTTGTGGAAGCATTTTTAGAAAATAAATGTGAGAAATACATGATTATGTATATGTGAAGAGAAATGTAAATGTGATGTATAAGTTATGGATAATGATGTTAAATGAGATTATGCCCATGTAGACGAAGTAGAACCGTTGTGATATTAGTGGCATGCCATTAAGGAACACTAGCGCGCTCTCTGATTAGCACTGTGTGTGCTCTCTGATTAGCACTTCGTGTGCTCTCTGATTAGCACTTTGTGTGCTCAGTACTTTGTGTACTCTCTGTTTAGCACTTTGTGTGCTCTCTGTTACCCAGCACTTATGTGCTCTCTGTTCAGTACTTCGGTACTTTCTGTTCCGTTTATCTGATGAGTTCTATAAAAGTCTACTATGGGCCAAGTGGATAAATAAGATAAGTGAGCTATGGTTAAGAAAGCTATGATGGCTAGATTGTGCAAAGTGAAAGAATGTGCAAATTATGACATTGAGGTAAGTGAAATGTTGAATACATGAAAGCTAAGTACTATATATGTATGTGTAATTAAATGCTGATAATTAAGTGAACTAATGTGGCTGAAAGGACTAAGTTGTGAAAAAGGGATGAAAATGTAATATCTACCATTGAGGTAAGTTGGTATATGAGAATGAATGTGTGTTATAGTGGCATTAAGGTAAGTTAAATGTTACATGCAAGAAAGGTTAGAAATTTTATACGCATGAGAATTGAAATGTTTGATAAAATTAAGCAATAAATAAATAATCATCTATTATTCTTATAGTGCTTACTAAGCCTTCACCGACTTAACGCGTTTATTTTAACGCGTAGGTACAAAGTAACAAAGAGAAAAGTCGAGTTCAGGGACCTCTCATCACATCACATTATCCTTTGGTGGACTCCAAATATAGGTATTTTTTTAAAGAAAATGGCATGTACAATAGTATCTGTGTGAATCCCTAATGAGTGGGAAAAATGTTATCTCGAATGTTATGAATTATGAAAATGAAATGATTAATATATGATATTTCGATTTGAATGGTCTTAAAAGACATCGGTTTTTAAAGAAAATTTTCTGTTACTCAACTTTCTGTGTCGTACTGTAATGTAATGCTCTTATATTGGGTTTATACGTATAAACCAGGTATAGGGGTGTTACAGTCATGTTGCTCATTTGCTCCCTATTGACCCAAGGGTCATGCCTGTTACCAGTGTACGATGTTATTCTTAACCATCGAGACGGTATATCTGTTCTTTACGATGTTGCTCACACTAAGCCGATGAGAACATGCAACAAGCATGAATCTCAGCCATCGTAGGGCCTGTAATCCATTCTCAGATTCTATTCACCTTACGGTGACTCACGATGCATAGAGTATCCGCAACAAATGAAGGATCTCAGCCATCGGACCATTTTCTATCTTTGGCACAAGGTCGAGAAATTCTCATCTCGATGTTTCTCATTTTCAACAATCATTAAAAAGGCGGTTATAAGCACTTATTAATAAGAATTTGACATTACGAACTTATCGGACTGAATTGCAGTTTAGGAAAGACTTTAGGGAGTAATCTGCTAATTTCTCTTTTTCACGGTCAGTAGCACGATCATAGTCTACACTCACAAATCAGTCAATTTTCACATTAAATTACATAATTTAGTCATCCAACACAATTTAGCCCTTTTGAGAAAATTACGGTTTTACCCCGACTAGTTTCTCTTTATTCAATCCAGTCCTTCTAACACAAAATATACAAAATAACCATTCTCTTACACAAAAACCATAGTCAAATTCTCTTGGGTACTTACCCAACCCATTCACATATCTATTTTCACAACAATACATGAAATTTCAGCAATTTCACATTTTAGTCCTTTAATTCTAATTTCATCAAAAATCACTTTACAAAAAGATTTAACCCAAGTATCAAACATTCAAATATATCAAAAACTTCCAAGAACAAGCAATTTCAACAATGGCAAGTTTTCTAACATTTGACAGATTCACTAATTAGTCCTTGCATAAGCTAGCTTAAGCTGATACGGACTCAAAAACATAAAAATTATCAAAAACGATCAAGGTTTGCTTACCCAAATCAAAGCTCAAAGGTTTGAATTGAAAACCCTAATTTTTTTCCTTATTGCTGTTTGAAGAAGAAAGATGAAGAAAATGGGATGAAAAATCAATTTCTTTTCCTTTAATTTTAAATCTATAAATAAAATTAAATTATGCTAAAAAATAATTTAAATAAGATCCCATAAAAATTAAAGAAATTATATATTTTATTTATTTTTAACATAAAATTAATTTAAAAATATTTTTTATTTTTTATTTAAGATAAATTAAATGAGTAATTTTTATTTAAATTAAATTAAATAAAAAATATAATTACGTCATGTGCCGCAATTTTAATGTTATTATATATATATAGTTTTGGATTTGTTCAATCTTTTGATAGAAGGAAATGATTAACAAAATGTTATTAAAAGGGAAAGAAAACATAAGTTGATTTAGTGATAATTAGTTTATGCAAACTGTTACATTTGTATAATATGAACCTTGATGACTGTTGCTGAAGTTAGAATCAGTGACCGAATAAAGATTTATATTGCGTTCAACTATATTGTTAATATATTTTAAGCAGTATGCCTACGCTGTATATAGTCTAAAACAAGGGAGGAGGGTTTAGGATGGTCAACAACACGGAAAACTACTTTGTGGGGGCGTCTTCATAATAGTGAGCATGCTTATTAAAGTGAAGTGGAATGATGTATATTTTTCCCCTTTCATGTATGTTAGTGAATTTTTTTAGTTTCAATAAGGGCGTTCTTTTTTCATGAATATTATTGATGGCTTGGGGAAAGTGTGGACTATTTTGGGAAAATTTTATGCCTATGAAACGTTTGAAAATTATGTTTCAATTGATTGGCCTCAACTTCCAAATGAGAAAAGACTAAAATCATATATGAAATCACTTTCATGACAATATCTCAACACGAAAGCCACAATGAAAGGCTTCAGAATAAATTTAAGGTTCTGATTAAATGAAAAATAAGATTGTTTGGGCAAGATATTTGGGGAAAGGGTATGGTGTAAATTGTCAAAAACTTTTTACATTATTGTTGGGGGTAGCCATTAGAAAATAAGAACAAGTACGAAAGCTATGTCTTTCATGTAACAAATATTTTCTCATTGAATAAAACTCGTGCTTCAAAATATATATAAATTATCTTCTCTTTATTTATTATAAATATTGGCTATCAATTCTTTTAAATAATTTTTTATTTCAGTTTGATTTGAATTATTTGTCAATAGAAAGAAAGTAAGATAAATTACTTTTTATCTTAAATTACTGTTATAAAGAAAATAATTGTATAATACATTTCATCATTGAAAAAGAAAAATGTAATAAATGATTTAATGAAAAAGAAAATGTAAAATCTATTAGTGTAATTAGTGATAAGTTTCAAGAAAAACTAGAGGAAAACTATTTGAAAAATAAAGGGTATATATGACTACTAAATTTTGTTCACTGCAAAGTCAAGCTCTCAAGAGATTGTTGAGCCTTGCTTTTTTTTTTTTTCACAAATTCATTTCTCCTTATTTGATGAAATTGTTAAAATCGAAAATCTTGGAGTTGTGGGTTTATTAGAAAGGATGATGGAAGAACTTGAATTGTCCTAATTAGAGAGATTTTATTATCGTATCTTTATGGTTAAATTAGAAAAATTAAACTTCAAATTTGAATATAATGACCAAAACAATATTTTGATTAAAAAAAGTATTTATTTACTTATGCAATGGCCAAAATATATGACATATAAAAAGATGAAAAAAAAACTAAAATCTTAATGAACAAAAAAATATAATGTGAAATAATTTAAAGCGGTTGTTATGATCTAGAAAAAATCAAGTTTATTATATTGATTGATTAATGAATAATAATGTTGAGTAGAGGTAACTTTATTATAAAAATACATAATTTTATATAAAGTTGTTTTATAAAATAATATAATCCTATGAAAGGATATCTCGTTAAAAAGATATATTATATTTTACAGAAAGATACATTTATTTGATATTTATATAAATGATTTTTCTATTCTTTATTTTCAAAATTTTACTTGGAAAGTATTTTACACGATTTCAAAGGTAATAATATTTTACTAATATTATTTTTATTTTTTTTCTAACAGAAAAATATCATTTCGTCAAAAAAGCCAAACAGAGATTTTGAGAAATTTATCATGGTTTTTTTTGCGAGAACAAGTTGCCAAGTAAAGCAACAGATTTGTATATCGATGATATTGATTAGAATTCTGAAATTGACCCAGAATTTTTCTAAAAAATAAAGTCACTTACTGATAATGAAGATGAAGAAAAAGACTACTAAGGAGATGAATTGGTTTTGGATTCCGTTGGATGAAATTCAAGCCACTGGATGGGATAAAATGAAGAACCTACACCTCGCTTGGTGAGCATAGTTGGATCATAGAAGAATAAGATCACAATAAAATTAGCAAACGTTGGTTAAGAACATTATTATTAATATTCGATATCTTTATCATATTCTTAAGGACTTAATATTATAAACCCAACTATCGAATAATATTATGAGCGTTTCTGCTGATAAGCTTTGTCATTTTGCCTCTACTACTCTGTTTTGGAGCAAGTATATAGGTGTTGTTTTAGATTAAGGAAATGCTATTTCTAGTATTGATGGCTTTTGGAATCTTGGAGATATGATGCTGATTCATTTACATTCAATGTTTTGTGCAGTGGCTGAATTTTGTGGGAATGTGGAACTATGCAGGCTCACTGAGCAAGTTGATTTTTCTGACCCCTATAAAGTATCTGAATATAACCTTTGGACTTCACCTTATCTTTATCGTGATGCTGAGACTGTCCGGGAGGATAATCTATTGAAGATTGAAGTAGTAGTGGTTGCTATTCCTTTTAATGCTACATTCTGTAACTGCCGTTTTATGCTTTATCAGGTTATTAAACATCCCTTTATGTAGGTTCTGTGAAAGAGTTCAGGCTCTTATACATGGAGATCTCCATACTGGTTCAGTAATGGTTACCCGTGATTCAACTCAGGTCATAGATCCAGAGTTTGCCTTTTATGGACCAATGGGATTTGATATTGGTGCTGTTATCGGAAACTTGATTCTGGCACAAGATGGACATGGTGGTCAGGGGAATGACAGAAAAGTATGCCTATCGGAAACTTGATTCTGGCTTTCTTTGCACAAGATGGACATGGTGGTCAGGGGAATGACAGAAAAGTATGCGATTTTATGGTTAAGTATGGTCTCTGTGGTATCATAAGTTGATAAAGTTGTATCATGACTATTGTTTTACCTCAAGTTAAGTTGCTTCTGCTTTCGAATCTTGTTTAGCCATTCAATTTATTATGGAAGATTGTTATCATATATCTTGTGATTTTATGGTTAAATATGGTCCCTATGGTATCATAAGTTGTATCACCACTATTATTTTACCTCAAGCTACTCTTGGTGGAGTTGCCAGATATTTGTTAGCATGCATGTACATATTCATACATCCCTGCAATGTTTATTTTGTTTTAGAAAAATTTCGAAGTATAATATAGACATTGCTGAATTTCATATTGTCATACAGTCATATAAAGAATGGATATTGAAGACATTTGAGGATACTTGGAATCTTTTCCACCAAAAGTTTATTGCTCTAAGGGACAAACACAAAAATGGCTCGGGGGAGGCTTATCTTCCTGTAATTTATAACAATCCAGAGCTTCAGAAACTTACACAGAAAAAGTAGAGGACCTGGTAGAAACCATTTCCTCGCCTTCTCATCTTAGCAGCCCCAAACCCAAGAGTATCTTGGAAAATATATGAAGGAAGATACTCTTGGGTTTGGGGCTGCTAAGATGAGAAGGCGAGGAAATGGTTTCTACCAGGTCCTCTACTTTTTCTATGTTCCTGGCCTTCATAATTCCCTATGTTTATCTGTCCTATGGCAGTCTGTAATCTTGCATTTCAGTCCATTGCTTTGGTAAATATAAAAAGCACAGCAAAAGCAAACCAAAGCAATATAAAAAGCACAGCAAAAGCAAAGCAAAGCAAATATAAAAAGCACAGCAAAACAAAGCAAAGCAAATATAAAAAGCAAAGCAAAAGAAAGCAAAGCAATATAAAAGCACAGCAAAACAAAGCAAAGCAATACAAAGAGCAAAGCAAAACAAAGCAAAGCAAATATAAAAAGCAAAGCAAAACAAAGCAAAACAAATATAAAAAGCAAAGCAAAAGAAAGCAAAGCAATATAAAAAGCACAGCAAAATAATATAAAAAGCACAGCAAAACAAAGAGCAAAGCAAAACAAAGCAAAGCAATATAAAAAGCACAGCAAAACAAAGCAAAGCAAAGCAATATAAAAAGCACAGCAAAACAAAGAGCAAAGCAAAACAAAGTAAAGCAATATAAAAAGCACAGCAAAGCAAAGCAATATAAAAAGCACAGCAAAACAAATAGCAAAGCAAAACAAAGTAAAGCAACATAAAAAGCACAGCAAAGCAAAGCAATATAAAAAGCACAGGAAAGCAAAGCAAAACAAAGCAAAGTAATATAAAAAGCACAGCAAAACAAAGCAAAGCAATATAAAAAGCACAGCAAAACAAAGCAAAGCAAAGCAATATAAAAAGCACAGCAAAACAAAGAGCAAAGCAAAACAAAGTAAAGCAATATAAAAAGCACAGCAAAGCAAAGCAATATAAAAAGCACAGGAAAGCAAAGCAATATAAAAAGCACAGCAAAACAAAGCAAAGCAAAGCAATATAAAAAGCACAGCAAAACAAAGAGCAAAGCAATATAAAAAGCACAGGAAAGCAAAGCAAAACAAAGCACAGCAATATAAAAAGCACAGCAAAACAAAGAGCAAAGCAAAACAAAGTAAAGCAATATAAAAACACAGCAAAGCAAAGCAATATAAAAAGCACAGGAAAGCAAAGCAAAACAAAGCAAAGCAATATAAAAGCACAGCAAAACAAAGCAAAGCAATACAAAAAGCACAGCAAAACAAAGCAAAGCAATATAAAAAGCACAGCAAAGCAATATAAAAAGCACAACAAAACAAAGCAAAGCAATATAAAAAGCACAGCAAAGCAAAGCAAAACAAAGCAAAGCAATATAAAAAGCACAGCAGAACAAAGCAAAGCAAAAAAAAGCAAAGCAATACAAAAAGCAAAGCAATATAAAAAGCACAGCACAGCAAAGCAATATAAAGCAAAGCAGAGTAAAGTAATATAAAGAAAAGCAAAGAAATATAAAACAAAGCAAAGTAATATGAAGCAAAGCAATATAAAGCAAAGCATAGTAATATGAAGCAAAGAAAAGCAAATCAATATAAAGAAAACAAAGTAATAAAAAGCAAAGCAAAGCAATATAGAGCAAAGCAATTCAAGTACTGCCACCACACCAAAGACAATAATTACAGAACATACAATGCTAGTGATATTGAATGTACACACAGCAGTCTATTTATCCTCTTGTTATAGTTGAAATACACTAAAATTCTATTTGGAAAGATAAGTTTAACCATCTGCAGTGATGGTTTTACCAAAGCAATGGACTATCTTGCAGTCTATTTATCCACTTGCTTTGAATTAACACTGCCATCTGGACTTTTTACCCTATATTCTCGACCTTGTACTTAATCGTAATTGACTCTTAAAAAGTTAACCTTGACATGCAAATTTTCTGTTGACAGTAAAAGGAAATAGATTCTTGAGTTGGCTAGGAAATATTGGCGAAATGTAACTTTTAAAACCTCTATGATCAGAATCCTGAGCTTGAAAAATTTGTAGAATGGCTTTGCCGTTAGAAAATTCCGGTAATCAGATAGAGGAGTCTTCCTCTACAGGTTGAATAGCAGTCTTAGTACCTATCTCTTCCACCTACAATGACATGCAGGATCCTATTTTGTTAAATTTATCAAATGAACTACAAGAGTTTTGTAAGTTCTAATGTTGTTTTTATCTTCTAATAACTTGCAGGTGCAGGAGAATTGTAGGTGGTGCTCATGTTGAGGATTTTAAATCAATTGAAGAAGCTAACATAAGAGCAGACTGCGAGTGACGGGCTCTTGAATTAGGCAAGACACTTCTGAAGAGGAGGCTAGAGTTTGTGTCAATTAGTGAAGTTATTTCAGCCATGAAGCACGTCCAGTCATGATGGAAACTGTTGTGCATGTATCCATAAAAGCTTTTACGCTTAAATAGATGGAAGGTTTTACAGGATCTACAATTTAAATAAAGTTTTCATGGTCCTATAGATATAGGCCTTTGGTATTATGTGTTAATGAGCAAAGGTTCCTGTCTATCTAACATTAGTGCTGGACTGAACTGGTGCTGTTGCTGTTGCAAAACATGATAATGTTTTGACTGTCTTGATTATTCTGAATGTTACACTTTGACTTTGGACTATGCTTTCAAATGAATTTTCAGAAATAAAAAAGATTTAAATATTTAATATTTGGGAAGGTAAAAACTACTGGATAAGCACAAATTTAAACTTACCTCTGGTAGACACTTTCAAACTACTTGCCTCTGCCATTGAAGTTACGTCATGCCTCCTCCCACACATAAACAATTGGGATCAAAAGAAATCATTAAATCTACTCGATCATGGTCGAGCCTCTGTCCTTCTCAGTAGGGCCCTCTTAATCCAAGGGGTTGAAGACAGAATTGGATGGAAAAATGTATAATAATATTATATTACATAAGTCTGGAACTTGATAACCTTAGAACTGCTTATTATATCTTATTCAATATAATTAAATTCACAATAATTTCCCTTCAATTACTCAACCTTGTCATATTTATCTTTGCTTTATTTTGTCGTTTAATATTTAACAGATGCCTAATATAGAATTAATAGAACATGCATGATATATGAAAATTAATGTTGAGATGCACTGAAGTGCATAAACAGAACAAAGTAGCACCGAAGTGCAATAACATTACAGAATTGCACCAAAGTGTTTTATCAAAACAGAGTGGCGTGGAAGTGCATTAACAAAACATATTCATACATCATAAATATTGCTTTACATGCTTTGGAAGCATGATTTATATAGATTATATTTTTGGAAGATTTGCAATGTTTATTTTGTTTTAGAAAAATCGAAGTATAATATAGACGCTGCTGAATTTCATATTGTCATATAGTCGTACAAAGAGTGGATATTGAAGACAATTGAGGATTCTTGGAATTCATTCCACCAAAAGTTTACTGCACTATGGGACGAACACAAAAATGGCCCTGGGGAGGCTTATCTTCCTGCAATTTATAACAATCTTGAGCTTCAGAAACTTATACAAGAAAAATATATGAAGGAATTGTTCCAACTTCCAAGATACTCTTGGGTTTGAGGCTGCTAAGATGATAAGGTGAGGAAATGGTTTTCTACCAGGTCCTCTACTTTTTCTATGTTCCTGGCCTTCATAATTTTCTGTGTTTATCTGCCTTATGGTAGTCTGTAATATTGCATTTCAGTCCATTGCTTTGGTAAAAACAATGTCTATATTAAAAAGCACAGCAAAGCAAAGCAAATATAAAAAGCAAAGCAATATAAAAAGCACAGCAAAACAAAGAGCAAAGCAAAACAAAGCAAAGCAATATAAAAAGCACAGCAAAACAAAGCAAAGCAAATATAAAAAGCAAAGCAAAGCAATATAAAAAGCACAGCAAAACAAAGCAAAGTAATACAAAGAGCAAAGCAAAACAAAGAAAGGCAAATATAAAAAGCAAAGCAAAACAAAGCAAAGCAAAAGAAAGCAAAGCAATATAAAAAGCACAGCAAAACAAAGCAAAGCAATACAAAGAGCAAAGCAAAACAAAGCAAAGCAATATAAAAAGCACAGCAAAGCAAACCAAAGCAATATAAAAAGCAAAGCAAAACAAAGCAAAGTAATATAAAAAGCAAAGCAAAACAAAGCAATGCACAGCAAAGCAATATAAAGCAAAGCAATATAAAAAGCACAACAAAACAAAGCAAAGCAATATAAAAAGCACAGCAATACAAAGCAAAGCAATACAAAAAGCAAAGCAATATAAAAAGCACAGCAAAACAAAGAGCAAAGCATATAAAAAGCACAGCAAAGCAAACCAAAGCAATATAAAAAGCAAAGCAAAACAAAGCAATGCACAGCAAAACAATATAAAGCAAAGCAAAGTAAAGTAATATAAAAAGCACAGCAAAGCAAAGCAAAGCACAGCACAACAAAGCAATATAAATCAAAGCAAAGTAATATAAAACAAAGCAAAGCAATATAAAGCAAAGCAAAGTAAAGTAATATAAAGCAAAGCAAAGTAATATAAAGCAAAGCCAAGCAATATAAAGGAAAGCAAAGCAAAGTAATATAAATCAAAGCAATTCAAGTACTGCCACCACACCAATGGTAATAATTACAGAACATACAATGCTAGTGATACTGAATGTACACACAGCTGTCTATTTATCCACTTGCTATAGTTGGAATACACTAAAATTCTATTTGGAAAGATAAGTTTAACTATCTGCAGTGATGGTTTTACCAAAGCAATGGACTATCTTGCAGTCTATTTATCCACTTGCTTTGAATTAACACTGCCTTCTAGACTTCTTACCCTATATTCTCGACCTTGTACTTAATCGTAATTTTTTTAAAAAAACATGTTTTTTAATTAAAAAATTAATGTTATTCGTACATTCACATCTAAATAAAAAAGATTTTGTCATTTAATAGACCTACAAAATGCGAAAAATTAATTACTGAACTCGTTCTGATATATATTTTGAGAAATAATTTTTTTAAAGTTTTTTTTAATGGGAAAACTAATTGAATTTTAAAATTTTAATTGGATTGATATGGTTATTTATATGAAAACCCAGGTATAATCCATAAAAAATTTAAAAATAATAATAATATTTTAAAATTTAATAAATTAAAAAAATCATAAAACTTTTTAAAAAAATTATTTTTAGTAGTGAAATATATGTAATCTTCAATAAATTTTTTTCCAAAAAAAAATAATTTAATTAAAATTTGAAGGTTAAGAACAAAAAAATAATTTTTAAAAACACCAAAGCGATAAAATGAGTAAATATTAAAAATTAAATTTATTTTTATGCCTTTAATTAAGACATTTTATGATTAATTATGTAATTTGATATACAAAATAAATGGTTGGTTAGTTTCAGATTTGAGTTTCCGCAATCTCGAAAGAGTATAACAATTTAAGTAATCATTGATTAAAGCTTAATCAAGAACTTGAGGAGTAAATCGATAATGAACACAACATGTAGAAAAGAAAAGAAAAAACTTGTTTAATTTTTATTCTCCAAAAATACAAACATGTCTTGAAAATTTCGTATCACAAAGGCTGATGGAAGATTGATAGCATAAAGGCTAGCCAAAATGTGATGGGCATAAAAGGAACCGGTTAGTGCAGCACCGGCACATGTCTGAACTGTAATAATTTCGCCACCAAGAAATGCAGAAACTTGATTGCCAATACCGTAAACCCATCTCTTACGCTTCTTACCACCAAGCCTTGTCTTCTAACTGCAAATAAACAAGAACTATGAAATTTGCCGTAGTTTATTAAAAAAAATGGCAATGTTGAGACCCAACTCGGTTAGTAATTTTCTTTTCACCCCTCGTCTGCTCAGAAGAGTTCAGTTTTAGAGGGTTTGGGCATATTGAGAGAAAAGGTTAATAAATTGTATACTGACCCGAGTTGTTGGCGAGGTTGACTTGGGTATGTTCCTCCAAATAGTTATGTAATCCATGGAAACAAGTGGTTAAAGTAACATAGCGAAGCACTCCAAGCAGAGCAGAGATGTAAATATCCCTGCTCCACCTTCTCAATTTTGATGCCATTTTTATGTTTACAGGCCAACTCTTAGGCTTCTTTTTAAAGTGGATTTGCAAGGGAGTTAACCAAGCACAAGTCAAGCTGTCATTGCAGTGAAGTAGAAATGTTGGCCACTTTCCACATCACATGTTTTCTAAGTCAACTAATCTCAATTTTCTTGCAATACTAACATGGGAGAAAACGAAGACCTTAAATTTTTTTTTTTTTTTTTACAATAGAAAAGTTGAACTTAAACCTTCAATCAAAAGTTAAAATCATTAGTTAACATTTGTATCGTAACAAAAGATCCAGTATCATTGGAAGTGATTGTGTGAAGACGTGAAATTCGATTACGCAACCTATATCTATTTAGACATCGCATCTGTTGTCATCATGTCCGACTCTAAAAATAGTCTAGGAGTGCAGTCGCTCAGGGCTTAGGGTTGAAAGGGGCTCAATTTTTTTTAATGTAATAAAATGTATTATTTTAATGAAATTAGTAGTATATATTTTTATTTTATTGTATTACATTTATAATTTTTTTAAAGAGGCCTCCAATTTATTGTTTCACTTAGAAATTCAAAAATGTCAAGAATGGACTTGGTTGCCATGTTTGTTGTCCTTGTCACATGTCTGATTTGAATTTGTCAATTCTTCTTCGTTACATTACAAATCTTCAAACCCACCTTATAAGCCACATTCTATTTATTCCAAATATTGAATGCACTATAATTTTACTATCACTCTCAACTAACATATCTGTTTATCCCACGCTACTTTGATTTCATTTAAAATCATTTAAAATTCAACTTTTTAATCGAACTCACCTCTAAATTACCATCCCCTTAAAAGAACTCTCACCAAACCCACGAAGACCTTAATTTCTATGTATACTTTCGCCTTTGCTTAGGATTAAGATATGTGCAAGTTAAAAAGTAATGTATTTTTATATTCTACTTTTAAAACGCCAGCAAAATGGTAATTTCCTCGTCACATACCATATCACTTCAATTTTAAGTTATTGTTCATCTATAAATTTATTACTTTTTCCGTCACATTGAAATTTAGATGTAAATTTTCTATATTTATTACAAAATAAAAAATTCCAAAAAATATATGATCAAAATGTATTTTATATAAAATTTAATTAAATAAATAACACATTACTCCGTACTATAGTACAACAACGTATAATGCTCTTCGTTAATTCCTCTAATTTATCAAATATTCCTTATAACAAAATTGAAATATAAATCTCAATCAATTTTGGATTTATTTTTATTAAAAATAGCGGCAAATTCATTGAATTGAGCATGTTCTAAAAAACATCGAAATGGTGAAATACATAACAAAATGATACAGGAAAAGAAAATCTGAAACGGCGGCGTCGAGAACATGGTGGTGGAAGAAAATAAAGGACCCGACTACGAGCCCAGTCGGTCAATGGCGATGCGAGCGACGTTGGAGGTAGGCTCGACCTTAAGAGCTTTCTCGAAAGCCGATTTAGCTTCCGGTTTCATCTTCTTCATTTCGTAACACTCTCCCAACAGACAAAAAGCCTTGGCGTTATCTCCGCTCAATTGTAGAGCCTTGGTCAAATCGTCAATCGCTGAGTCGACGCGGCCGCCGCGCCGATTCATGCTCATCTTCAACTCGGCTCGTTTAAACAGCGCGTCGCCTCGTTCTTTATCAGTCAACGACTTGGCAGCAATAGGGGAGAGAGCGACGTCGAGGGAGTCGAGAGCGGAGGTCTTGAAGCCCTGGAGATCAAGAGCTAGGGCTTTGAGGATGTAAGCGGCGGCGTCTTTCCGGTCGAGAGAAATGGCTTTGTCAGCTTCGGCTTCGGCTTGTTTGGCTAAAGAGGAGGTGGATGAACGAGACTTGGAGGATCTGGCTTGAGCCAAGAGCTGGGCTCCGAGGACGAAGTGACGCTTGGCTTGGAAGTCGGCTCGATTCCGGTAACGGATTTTGGTGAAGATCTTTTTGGGAATATCGTGCATAGCAAGGAACATAAAGATCGTAACGAGAATTATAGCGGCTTGTAAAAGTAGATCCGTCCACATCTTTAACTTAATCCCTTTAGAATTTGAGGAGGGAAAAAAAGGAACAGATTAAAGGGAGGGTTTCTCAAGAAGACGACTATGGTGGCTGCAGTTATGATTGTTGTGAATTAGCCGTCAATTTGGTTTTGAAATTGAAAGTTTTTTAATAATAATAATTTTTTTTAATTTTGTTTTATAGCAATCGAGGGTTAGTTTATTTGCGACTGGAGCTCTTTAAAAGGTAAAATTCTGAGGATGGTCCCTAAACTTATCAATTTATGCGAATTTAATTTTTTACTTTTATTTTCTAAAAATTAATCTCTTTTCGGATGGCCTTTTTCAATCTTTAATTTACTTTTTTGTTTTAACTTTTAGATTTAATTATTACAGTATTATGTGACATACATAATTGGAAGCGATGACAGAAAGTTCTGTCTTTCTACTTTCTAAAGCTTCTCTTGTCTCACAGAGCATCAAAGGAATCTTCCATTTCTAGATTTCTTGTTATACGCAGCAAACAATATGTGTTCAATAACAATAGTGTGAAACTCATATTACAACCATAAATTCATATATAAATATTAATAAATTAGAATTCCTCATGTAAAATCATATATAAATATTAATAAATTAGAATTTTTTTATGTAAAATCATTAAGAAGAAATTAATAATAAAATTAAATGCAGAAATGTACATGAATCTATTAATTCTTTAAAATCTTTGAATTTTGTGGTTTTAATCTTTCAAAATAAAACATGTAATTTAGAGAAAGTGATCGTTATCAATTAAAAATTAGTTACTAAAATATCTATACATGTTAAATTCATATTTTATTTAATAATTGAAACTCAATTAACATTAATCAAATTAAATCACTTTTAACTTTTCAATTAATCTTTTATGATAGTAAATAATAACACGTAATTATTATTATTGTATATGTGATGTCTATATTTTTTTTAAAATGATATTTTCATAAATTTGATTCTTGACAACTATTAAAAAATTCAAAGTTTTAGATGGGATAAAATTTAGACAAATCCAATTAATTTCAAAGGAGCGTCTAGAAGTTTACTCACAAAAAAATTCATTTTTCTTTGCTTTAATTATTTTTAATAGAATTCTACTTTTTTTCTAATTAAATTATGTGGCATCTAACATGTATCTCACATTATACTCTAATAATCTCATGTAAAACAAAAAAACAACGTAAAAGTTATTTAAAGGATTGATAATGAGCAATTTGAAAAATAAAGGAAATAATTTTAAATAAATAATAGTAGAGGGATTAAATCCATATGTACTATCCTCAAAATTTTACCTATAAAAAATATATGACAGATTCTAGTTGGGGTTTAATTTTGAGAGAATTACTCGTAATTGTGTTGAATATATATTATGAACTTTTGGATACTAGTTTTATAAACAAAAAAAAAAGTAATGTTAAAGAGTGTTTGCTTTAATTAGAGCTTAGCTCGATACGATTTTTGATATAATCAAAACTTAAATAAAAAAATTAAATAAATGAATTGATTAAATTTTTATATTAAAAATAATTTATTTGATTAAAAAATTATTTTTAAACGAGTAAATTAAAATTTCATTTTAAAAGAAATTTATTCAATTAATCGGTTGATGCTTTTTTTTTTTTAACTTAACTGTCATGCTAAAAGAAATCTAGACTTGGACCTCATTATTTGAAAATTTTTCTCTTAAAAAAAATTAAATAAATCTCTAACAGTGTTACTACGCATTTGGAAAGCCACGCATTTGGATGTTTATACACAATTATACTAAAATTTAAATTTAAATTTTAAACATTATTTTTACATAAAAATAATAGTATTTAAATTTTAGAATATTTTATTTCTAAAATATGATTATATATATTTTATTGATCTCGTTTAAATAATTTGAAATTTTATTAATGTGAGATAATTTCTTATATGTTTTAACCTACAAAATAATTAACTAAATTACATTGTATATATTATAAATTATTTGTACTAAATTTAAATTAGCTACATAGTATACTATTTATTATTTATACTTAGTTAAAGATCAATTCGTGATAACAAAAAATATATAATTAATGTTAGAGAGAATAACTTAACAAATGTGAAATGATAGAGTAAAATAAAATTGTATATAATATATATTTCTTTTGTTTATTTATTAATAATTGTTTTGTTAAATATTTCTTGGACTAACATATTGTATAAGATGATTTGATTTTATATTTTTTGTTACTTATTTAGAGTATTTCTTAAATTAATTGCAATTAACAATCATTAGAAACAACAAATTCAATAATTCAATAATTAATTCAACTCAAACTAACTAAATTAAGTATAACAATTGTTCCAATTACAATAAATGATTATAAACACTAAGTTTAATTGCTTAATAACTAGCTCAACTCAAATTTACTAAACTAATAAACTCACGCAAGTTCCTCATAAGAGATGGCATTTGAACTTGCATACATAATATCCCAAATTAAATATACAATACAAATATAAAACTTATTTGTAAAATATTTATAGTTATATAAGATATTCAAGGAATATCAATCTTAAATAATTTTATTTTTTGGGACATAATCTTATATAAGTTAAATTATATATTCATTATATGTTAATTAAGAAAATCAATATCAATAAATTTGATTTCAATTTCTTCAACAGAAAAACAAGAGGGAGAAAAAGATAAGATAAAAAGAGTCGAAATAGACCCAAGGTCCAAAACTTGAAAGCCTTCAACTTAAGGTCCAAAATCATCTTTCCTACACAAGACTCATCAACAAAACTATATAGTAGAAAGCATATATATAGGTTGAAAGCCACATACCTTCAAGTTTGGTTCTTTCGACTGATTACAGCCCAAATACAACCCATGGTTTTACAAAGGAAAATACATATTATCAAAGGTAAATTTCCGAAATTTTAAACCCCTTCGGATTTACACATTGAATATAGCCATTTTATGTTGGAAGGCAGTCAATGCCCCATGGCTTTCAAAAACAAAACCTGTTTTTAGTTTTAACGCAGCAAAGTCAGGTAATAGTTTGCTGTGATTTTTATTTATAGGTTTTTTGCTTTTTAAGATGTGATTTTAACTGCCTTCCAAACGGGTTAGTAAGATAGGCATCTACAGTTGCAGTTCTGTTAGTGGAATAACATTATACAGCCAAGTCCAAGAGTTGCTTTGCTGCAAGGTTAAAAAATAGATCCCTGGAGTCGGCTTTATTCCAACTATTTCACAGTAGGAATGGCCTTTAAGGGCCACTCGGTCACTGAGTTCCCATTTGCACCAACTGCAATGGTGACTTGAGAAACTTCTTTAGTGCTTCTACTATGTTAGCAAATGACGGCCGTTCAGCCGGATCGCTGCAATCAATCAAAAGCAACCATCATCAGCAATAAATGATAGCTTAATTTGGGCATAATATGAATTTAAGTGCAGCGAAATGAATCATAGTGACTAAAGCATACTCACTCGGCCCAACAAGATTCCATGAGGGAAGCCAACTTTGGAGAAGTATTCGGAGGAACGGCCAGCCTTCTGTTTTGGAAAGCAACAGCACCAACCACCTATAATTTTATACATGCACCAATTAGCAATTTGTGTTTGACAATACCTTTTTTCTGCGATGTAACTCCGAATTCTATTGTAAGAAAACATACAAGAAGGAACTAGTATGGGAGTAAGGAAAAAAAAGCATATATATAGTCATTCACCTGAGCAGGACTGAGTCCACTCCAAGGTTGCTGCATGGTCACAAGCTCCCATAGGATTACTCCGAAACTGTAAACATCGGATTTTTCATTTGAAGGCTCTCCACGAAGGAATTCCGGAGCCATCCACTCGGGCTGAAAAAAGAAAACTAGTTATTTACGTGCTGTTGTTGCAGTAGGAACACATATTTTCGAACCACAATAGATTGACAACTTAAATGGAATTGACCACCTATTGATGTGTGAATGTGCTAGTTTGTTTCAATGCAAGAGGAGGTAACGGAGTACTTACTGTTCCGGCAACAGATTTTGATGATATAAAAGTGCCCGCTTTGAATCTGGACAATCCAAAATCACACACCTAGGAATGGCATACGAAGATGAAGTCACGCTTTTGAAATGACAATATATATATATATGCAGAATTGGCAAAATGAGAAACTCTTTCTATAGTACCTTTACTGTCCAGTTCTTATCAACCAACAGATTCGGAGATTTAAGGTCCCAGTGAACTATGGGAGGACGAAGGCAATGTAGATAGTTGATCCCCTTGGCCTGTTTCCAATGCAAAACATTAATATTGTGCCAACATCAAGAGGCATTAATAGATAAAAATGAGTGTGTAGAGAAGGTTACGAACCACATCCAGTGCCATCCGTAATCGCCTCCTCTGATCTAGTGTTTCCCCAGCAGCTGGCCTATGAATGAGGCGGTATAAACTACCCCTGTTTGGCAAAATCCAAGTCTTAGGGTATACAATTTTTGCAAACATCAGTTCACTATCATGATATGAAATAAGTTGATTTTACCTTGGCAGATACTCTGTCACTATTGACAGATGAGGACGCTTTGTAACAGCACCCATGAAGAGGACCACATTTGGATGTCGAACACGTTTCATTATAGCAACCTAAACAAAATGCATTAGTAACTTAAGCTGTAGTCGTATCAAATGACTATATTCATCTCAATCAACGACATGCACGATAACATGGCTATAGGATGCATATATTGAACCATTTACAGAGAAACATGGTATGTGGATGCATCGTGAAAGTGGAACCGGCCAAATGAAATATGTAATGTTAACAACATACGGATGATAACAATTAACTACTTTATCAGGTTTATTCCAGTACAAACCTCTCTTAGAAACTCCTTCAACTGATCATCATGAAAATCTTGGACAGTCAAAACTTTGACCGCAACATCCTGCATAAGAACAACAATAGTTTATTTTAGGCAATAAAACATTATGACAAAAGAAAAATATCCAAAAAATAAACTGATCATGTAAGAAACAAAGCAACAATTAACAATTTGCTCTCCATTGCAACCGCACATAAGTGTGTAATATATCAACTAATAATCCTACATGATGCCTTAGGTACAATTCACATAAGTTCATTTATTATTCAATTCCATTTTCAAATGAAGACAATATTTCTCACCCTCTCCTACAATTTAACAGAGTTTAATTTCATGATGTGAACTAAATTTCTTAGGATGAATAAGACGAGATCAAGATATTCATCAAGCTTAGTTTGCTAAACATTGCAAAACATGCACAAGAGTACTACATTCTATATCGGGTTCATCAATTAAAGGCAAATCTTGATATCATAATCATTCATCATCCGAGAAATTAGAAATCCAATGGTTTTCAGTCGCAAGGGCAGAAAAGTTACTAACCGATCCATGCCACTCAGCATGATGTACTGTTCCGAATGAACCTGCAAAAGGAGAGTTTAAGCGAACAATGTTAGTACTAACAGATCCAACTTTTAAGATGCTTAAAGAAAAAGGGAAACATGTAGGAGTTATATCATATAACGAAGAACAAAGAGAAGTACCAGCACCGACACGTTCCTTAATATGCAATTCATCCCATGAAATCTCAAGCCAATCCATTGCAAGAGAAGGTTCAAGATTTACATATCTTGGAATGGTTACAGCAGAGAATCTACCCCAGCTATCAAGCTCAACCCCGATCTCCTCCAGATCCGACTGACTAGGCAAGTTAACTTTCAATTGCTTCACACTTTTCACCAATGAGGTACCCGATATAACAATCTCTTTTCCAAGAGTTTGTTCTACGGTGACTTCGTCTCCACTGGGTTTAGAACTTTGATGCACCGTTGTCACGGCTGTAGCTTCAAAAGTCATCAATGATTCCTTTCCAAGACAGTCTTGATCAATTGGTGTAAACATTGGTGCCTTTTGACTTTCAAGCAAGCCGTTGCTCTTAAACTGTTGAGATTTCTCAATGCCACCTGCAGGAGATTGATCTCCACGGTTTTCAATTTGGTCTAACAATTTTGTGTACTAATTTATGTCCAAAATAAACCACGTACCGGAAAGTAGAGGATTCTCACAAAGAGAATGTGAATTCTCCGAATCTTTTATCTGACAATACGGTGCAGTATCCATGTCAGGTTGCTGGAACTCTTTTAGATGAGAAATTTGAAATGGCGAAGGCATTGAAGAAAGGAATCCTCCATTGATAGAGGAATCCGGACCGTGAATATTTCCTGGCTCCCCTACTAGATCAACTACATATTCCCTGCGAGACAATGGATTCGTCTCTGAGCAACAATGTATCAAAACAGAACTAGAAAATTTGAAGATCAAAGAATAGCTCATATTCTCAATGCAAGTAATTTTTAAACAATGGCACAAAATTATTCCTAATTATTTAATCAACTTTCAACATTTCATTAGCAAATATACGAACTAAAAGTTGTGGATCTTACCTCGGTGATTTCCGGTCATCTTCGATTTTGACGAGGCATGAAGAACGATGATCGGCAGCACAATATTTGCATCCTCGAGCAATCCTGCATGGTAAACCGATATAGTCCGCCAATTTCTGTGTATTTAAACAATACACTATGTTAAGTAAGATCATCATATGTTATATCTATATTCAAAGGCTGATCTGTCCTTAAGAATGCAAATATATTTCACACATCAACATTTTACAGAGAAATCAGTGATCTCAAACGCTCATCTTCATATGATATCCTGGTCTAGCAGCATACAGCAGGATAAGCTATGTTTGGCAAAAACATTATTCAATAACATCTTTTACATCTTCTGAATTGTGAAACAGAGAAAATATTTAAAAGCTTTAGAAGTTCATTATTATAACAACCGGTTTCAAGGGGGGGTGGGGGGAGAACATTGAGACCCCATATTAAAAAAAACTGTCAATTCACCATTGCAGGATACAAGTATCACACTGTATGATGGCTTTAAAAGATTCTTATACATTTGTTATGATACCTGCTATTATCGGCCCACAACCCAAATGGATCTAGGGCGGATCCTACACGGTACACACATTGAGCTCACATGATACTAAGTGTTCGCAGGAGGAGTACTTACATTCTCCTACGAAGTCACACGTGGAATTGCGCATGGGACTGCATAAATATGTGTTAAGTCTAAAATAGGATACATGTTGACATATATGGAATCTACCTAATATATCACATCAATGAAGCGTACCCATATCATATAAATATACAACTTTACTATCTAAAAAAGACAGAAAAAAGAACCCAATGAGTGGCTCTAGTAAAAAAGAGGATGATGTTCAGGAGACCTGAGTTCGAGCACCTGTGTGTGCAATGTGTGTATGTATTATCAAAAAATTAAGAAAATATGAACAGATATTACTATGTAATCACACTAATTTATTTAAAAAAAATTAAAAAAAAAACACTTGGAACTTACAGTCCTTTTCTACGAAGAACTTATGTAAGAGGAGCATTTCCTATAACTTAAATAGCTTTTGGAACACTTAGGAACGAATTGAAAACAAAATGTCAGTCCAAAATTATGTACAACTTAATATAATATTTATATCAGAAAGGCTTACATTCCATAGAAAAATATTTCTGGCTCCAGAGATGGAATAAAGAAACAAACATATAAAAGAAATCCTTCCTTTATCGTGTCGTGTTTATTTTAACATTCAAGTGGATATATATTGGATAGATACACCATGGGGTTATATCAATGATGTGACATCGAAACGTACCAATAGGAGCAGATCCCTAAACCACGTCTATCGATTTTCATTTTTTTTCCTGGTGTGTGCTAGTGGATGGATACTAAGAGTAGAACGAAGTTGGTGAAAACATAAAAGTAAAGGCCAATGTTTTGGCACCTTAAAGAGGATTGCACGATGCCTGCAGAGTCCCATTGATAGGCTACCGATGGGGAGCACAATACACTTCTGCAAATCCCTCAATCTCCTACTAACCAATTTCCAGCGTTTGTGAAGATCCCCTTGTTCCCCAGGAAAAGATCCTCTATATATAAAAATCAATTCAAACACAGTGAAAATTCGATAGAAATGAATCATCAGGGAAAATAGATTGAAAAATAAAATAATAAAGCGTACCCCATGTATATAGCAACAAGCTTTCCAAGCTTCTCGACCAACACTAAGGTATTTTCTGAAGCACAATATAATTCCTGTGCTTTATCTTCAAGCTCCTTGAGGCGCGAATCACCGCGTCTGTCAACAAGTACAACCTCCATTGACGTCTCGCTTGGTTCAATTTCTTTAAGAGACATCAAAGGTGGCAAGCGTCTGCCTTCTTCCAACTCATTACACATTACCCATAGATATGGATTCATCCCAAGAATATTGTAAAAACCATCTGATATCTTATCGTTGTATGATAAACAGCCACTAACCTGCAAATCAAATGTAAATCCATTAGAGATTTGTAAATTTTGAATATGGATAAGAACTTGGAAGAGAAACAAAAATATATTTCAAGCGAAAAACGATGAGAAGAATACCCAAAGACGATAAGAAACAGTTTCTGCATCGACGACACCAGGTCCACTGCATTGTAAAAACAAAGGTTCGCCGAGTAGACTTGCTTGAGAAGTAAGCCTCCTAGCCAGCATAACCTGTAAATAATAACTTTCCTTTGACTTGAGCGCTAAGTTATCTTTACCTTCCTCCACCTCTTGTGCCTCGACTTCCCCGGTCACCGGCACGGTGGTCGATGATGTCTCCTTAGTCCATGTATCTTTAACATCACTCGACAAGTTGCCTTCCAATGTCGTAGCGGAAAACAAACTCCCAGCATAGCTACTACCACTCGAGAACCTCGGCAGCGATAACTGCCGATCAAAGTTTTGGTCAACACTACGGTCATCAACGACGGCTGTGATTTCAGTCGCAGGCGCCGGAGGAGTGGAAGGCGTCGACGGCGGAGCTGGTTCCGGAGCTAATAACAACCGGCGATCTTCATCTTCATCATGATCGGTAGTACTCGAAGGGACACGTCGAGAGGACGGTTTCACGTGACGTGGTAGGTCGGTACTCGTTTTTTTCTCGACGAACCAATCGCGAAAAGCGGCGAGCTGCTGCTTTTTTGCGTGCAGCTTTTCGTCCGTGAAAAGATCAGAAAGCGGGGAGTAATAGTCGTCCTTGCCGTTGGTCTTAGCAACAGCTGGCGGCTTAAAGTCTTTGGGAGCTGTCCTTGAGATCGTGTTATTGCGGTCATTTTCAGCAAAGTTGCTCGTTACAGCTGAAGTTGTAGTTGCTGTTGTAGTGGCTGATGTTTCCTTAGCGAGCTTTTTCTCGTGATCCAATAGTTGCTTCGTAGACGCATCGAACCCACGATCGGGAAATTGCCTGGGGAAGAAGTAAGTCGCTCGATGAGGCATTTTCACACCACACGGCACTAACAATATCACACTTTTTTTCTCTTTTCCTTCCTCGGTTCTTCCCTCCTTCCCCGTTCGTACCTATGGAGTATGGACCGAACTAGTTTCTCATTCCGTACAACTCCTGCCAATCAAAGGACCCCGAGAACTAGCTCTGAAGAAACAAAAAACGAAGAATATCAATGAATCGACATGAAAGCAACGTAAAGTTTTGGCTTTAGTATCGAAATATATTGATTCAATCGAGGCAAAACCGCGGGAACAAACGGTTTTGGAAGTGAAAGTAAGGGACAGTAGTTTTCAGTAAATTTGATTGCAGAGTGCAGGGAGAAAGACAACAACTGAAATATCGGTATTATAATACGATGAAAAAGAGGGAAGAGAGCTAGTGGGGTTGAGGCTAAGGGTGCGTGGAGGCACGGGCTCCTATAAGAGGCGCACACGTAAGAAGGAGAAGGAAGGTACTGGCGACACGTAGAGACGACGACGAGGCGGTGCGTACCTGAGCGTAGGATAGAGAAAGAGCGTTATGGGTGTACAGGGGAAGTCGCGATTTTTCGTTATCACAAAAACAAACACTGACTGGGAACTGGAGCTTCCGTTATACAATATTGACTTTGGCTCTTCGAGATTGGAGAGGGGAGAGGGAGGAGCAATGGGATGATTATATCGGCATCGTAAAATGCGAAAACTTAAATATGACAAAAATGTCCTTGGTTTTTGTTTTCCAGCGACTAGTGACGGCATTGGATTGGACAGGTTTTCGGTAAACGGAAGCACGTGAAATATTTCTAATTTTACAATTAGCACTGGAAAATCATCGTATACGAAGGAGGGGCGATTAAAATTTATGGTTAAGTAATAATTAATAGATTTTTATTATCAAATGTAGAATTAAAATTTTTATATTAGATATATATTTTAGAGAA
The DNA here is from genome assembly GCA_005610355.1 of Gossypioides kirkii. Taxonomy (NCBI): domain Eukaryota; kingdom Viridiplantae; phylum Streptophyta; class Magnoliopsida; order Malvales; family Malvaceae; genus Gossypioides; species Gossypioides kirkii. The sequence continues at coordinate 16,217,919 of CP032247.1, read as the reverse complement.
AGAGGATGTTGTTCCTAAGAATTTCGGGTTTGAACGTCTGTGTGTATAAGATGTGTCTGTGTTGTCAAAATATTAAAAAAATATGAATAGATATTATTATGTAATCACACCAGTATATTCAAAAAAAATTAACTAATTTTACATTTTTTATAATTTTTATATGTTTAATATTTTAATAATCTAATCTTTATATTTTATTCTTTAATCATGTAAATCATACTTATCAAATTTATCATAAATAAAAAAATTTAATTATTTATTTTTTTAATAAATAATTTTAATCGCTAAATATATATTAATATAAATAATATTTTAAATTCATATAATAAAGATAAATGCATAAATACAATTATTTTAATAAATTTAACTATTAAATTATTAAAATATTAAATCTATAAAAAATTACAAAGTGTAAAACTTCCTTGAATCCCTCTCATATTATTTTTAATGAAGAGTTGTATGTTTAGACAGTTGGATTTGATTTGTTGTTGTCTTGGGGCTGACGATCTCTTATTTTATTTATCATTTTGCTATTTTGAGTAATGTTTAACTGATATTTTGAAATTATTAGGCTATAAATAACATTTCATATATTTTTATAAGGTTCTTAACTAATATTATATATTTTTATCACGTGATCAGCTTTTCTTAACAACATTTTAACCCAATCTTAATTTTTATATTAAATAGAAATTCATCATAAAGTAATATTTAAGATATAACATTTAGGGTTAAAATCTTGTTATGTCTGGTTTTTATATTTTATAAATAAAAAATAAGGTAAATTATTAAAATAGCTTTTTTTATTTTTTGAGTTATATTTTAATTATTTATGTTTGAAATGTTACGTTTCAGTCACTTACGTTATCGTGTTGTAACATTTTAGTCACTGAACATTAATTGCCATTAACGGCGTAACGATAAGTTAGCGTAGCACGTTTAATCATCATTTCAAATAAAAATTTTAGGTTAAATTGTATAATTGATCCCTATATATTTTTGTTTTGAGCAATGTATTTTTTTTCTTTTATGTTAAAAGAGATGGAGATGAGAGAAAAATAGAGAGAGAAGCAAAAAAAAATGAAAAAAAAAAAAAAGCTAAAAAACATGAAAGAAAAAATATGATGATTAATTGTATAATTTAATCTAAAAATTTTGTTTGAAATGATGATTTAACGTGTCACACCAACTTATCGGTACTCCGTTAACGATAATTAATGACTCAATAATTAAAATATTACAACACGTTAATGTAAATGACTAAAACGTAACATTTCAAATATAAATGATTAAAATATAATATGAGGAAAACAAAAGTGATTGTTTTAATAATTTACTCTAAAAAATAAAAAATACCCTCAAACTAACATTGACTTATTTTATTAAAAATATGGTTTTTTAATATTTCTTTTTACTTACTTGTAATGGTCTCGCTGCTACTTAATTATTGGCTTTTCCATTAAAATAGGGTTAATCATTCTGATTTTTATATGTTGCTGCTTACCCTTTGGGGGGAATAGCCGATTAGGGGATTGTTTATAGACTTGAATCTAGATTATGGTGTTTAATAACTATTGGACCACTGGAAAAGTTGGTAACTGAGACCAATTGTTTATGCAAATTCCTTTGACTCAAACTGATAAATTCGCGGCCTATGTCTGTCTCAAGGTGTGGATCTTATACTGATCTTGTTTGATGTGTAATTTTCTTCCTTGAAGGAAACTTTTCTCGTGAATAAAAAGAAAAAGAATCGCGGCCTTTCTCGGATGACGATAATTACAGCAATTTATTTGAATTTATTATGTTAACACGTACATTTGACGTGGATTTAGCATCCAATCATTGATATTTTAAATTTGGCAAATACATTTACTTTAGTAATCAACTTAGATTCCATAAAAGTGTGATAATATGATACTCTGAGATTGTAACATGTTATCACTTAAAAATAAATATATAATTTTAAATTTTAAAAATTATTTTTAAATTTTAAATAATGACATGGCACAGTCTAAACATGTAGCATCATCACAGTTTTATAAAATCAAAATTAAAAGACTAGTAAATTCAAATATAAAATGCATCAACCAAAAAATGCAAATACCAAAAGCGTCCTAATTACTAAATTTAGGAAAACTTTTAAAATAACAAATTACTATTTCTTTTTATAAGAGAGAGAAGTATGTTTCTATTGAAATCACATACTTAAATATCATCTAGTATTTTAATCACAAGTGAAATTCAAGTGAGATATAACACCAAATGAGTTTCATTCAAAAAGTTTGGAATGAACTTTGAGAATATTAAGTACGATCGTTTTCATAATAATATCAGTACAATCTTAGAGATAATAACAGTAAATTTTTTTTTTAATGCAAATGAACTTTCATGAACTTCAAGAAAGTAGAGTGCACGTTACATTTTAGTACTAGTAACCAGTAAAATAATTGTATTGTTGAACTTTATATATGCATATATGTGGATTGTCTTCTCAATTATCCTATCCTATCCCACATTTATAATAAGGTTTAAAGATCACAAACGAAATCACTAACAGGATAATTATATTAAAAATAGAAATTAATTAAAAGAAGTACGACAGCTTTTTAAAATTGCATAGAGTTTTTTAGTCTTACTATCAATGTACCAAACAATAAATCTAGTCATCCTTTCATCAACTTACTTATCGACTTACATGTTAACTACTAGCTTAAATATGATATATATATATAATTTTTATTAAGAATAATTTATTGAATTGATAATTTAATTTAATGTTTATTTTTACATTTATTTAGAATTTGATTTACATATTTTAAATATATTTCATATCATATTTAAATTAACAGTTAACGCCTTAATCGATTATTAAATTGATGAAGAGACTTGATTAAAATAATATTAATATTTTAAGAATTCAAGTATATTATTTTAAAATTTAGAAATCGATTAAAAATCATAACTTAAAGATGTCTGTTACGATTTAATCCTTTTAAGATAACAAAAAAAACTTTAAATATACATTTGAAATGTGATAATTTAGCGTGTGTGGGGAAATTACTAAAAATTCAAAGTTAATATAAAATTAATATTTCAAACAGTAATATTTTATAGTTAATCGGGATAGTTCTAGTGACGTCCCTACTTACATATGGATAGTGATAACTGATATGATTTATCCTAGTTTAATGAAAAGGGCCATCAAGTCGCACATGAATTGAGTGAGTGACTTTTGTTTTGGGGACAAAACAAAGTGTCATTACTGTCTAAAAGAAGACATGTCTTTTTTATTTAAAAATTGGTTCCACATTAAATATGTTTTTCCATTTAAAGAAATGATAATAGAAATAGAGAACAGGATCCACCACCCTAAAGAAATAATAAAAAGAAAAAGGAAAAAGCAAAAGAAATTTCTTAATAAAAACAATTATTTAAATGCCGGTACATGCATATGAACACATATGTAACTGGAGTTTTAAAATAGTTATATATTTTTTAAAAATAAGTTTTATTTACCTTTACCTACATGATTTTATAATAAGAAAGATACTCTATAAAATAATTGTTTTATTTATATCAAAATATCATATAAATAAATTAGTTATTAAATTTTTTTTCAGATCACGTACCTTTGTTTGTTATATCTTGTTGAGCCTAACTAAATTAAGATATTTGAAATTAACCTAAGAAATCTAAGGCAGAGTACAAGCCACGTGGCAGATATCCAGCCTCACAAGTCTCGTGGCATTTCAATAAATTAACTACAATTTGCACAATCCTTCATTCATATAGTTCCATTTAGCAAAATATTTATCTTTAAGACAAACTTCCAATTTTTTGTTGACTTTTTAAATTTAAAAATAGGCATTATTTTCTATTTTTTTTCAATAAAAATCTATTTCAAATCTACTAAAAAACTAGTATATTTCTTATCCATCCAATTTGCTTTTTTTAATCTTTATTTGGTAAGAAAAATTAAGATTAGTATTAATTTAATTATATTAATCTTCTAAAAAGAAGATAGAAGAATACATGTTAGGCCTCCAACCAAGCAGGTGAAAAAGGGATACAAGGTTGGTTACAAAACGATGTCGTCAAATGCGGTTTGATCTAACCAAAATTTGTTGATGAATTAATGCAGGACGGTCCTAACCAAATTTTGTTGACTCACTCCCACACTACCCGTGAATAAAAATTGTTTTACTTGTGATTTCTACCCTTTTTTATTTTTATAAAAAAAGGGGCATAGTTTTAGAAACAAAGATTATTTAGACAGTTGAAATATATATATATTTACAAAATAATTAAAATATATACTCGTACATACTCCTACCTCACATTCAATAAAAATCTCATTAATCTCAACTTGACTTGCTTCCCTTTCTCCTTACCTGCGTGCGTGCATTTTGCTGGATATTATTATATGTTCATTATTATTTGGGTGAAATTTGGGAGTAAAAGATTTTGTGGTCCAATATTTGTACGTACCATTAGTTGATAGTCACGTCAAGTTTTTTAAAAGATAAATTAAAAAAATATTGTATAAAAACATAATATGAGAAGCTCACGTTGTTATATTCACGCGTTTGGCCAAAAAAAAAGTTATTATCTGATATATCAATTGTTTCTTTATATGATCAAACATATTAAATTTTAATTAATTGAATTTTAGTTTGATTAATATGTGTATTGTTGTCAATATAGAAGGACGTGTATTCGAGTGTATTAAAACGTATTATCTTTTTATTTATGGGTTAAAAAGAGATTATAAGTAATTCTAGATACTATATGAAATAAATAGATATGATTAAAATTTATAATGAGATTATTAAAAAAAATATTAAGTTTTGAAAATATATGACTTAATTAATTGTTGGATGAAAAAAAAAAAGAATTCAAATTTAATTTTTTTTCAAGTCATTTTATTTTTAAAGTTTTTTTTAATTATTGTTTTCTTTTCCTTACAGACAAAATGGGCTATTCGCCAACCTGACATGGAAGTCAAATTAGGGCAAATAGAGATTTGGCTCCCAAAATATAGGGGAGTAGCTAGCTGGAGAGGGTGAGGTCCAATCATTCATATTCTTAATATTGAAATATTTCTTAATTAATACAAGATTCAAAGGTGATGAAATAATGCGCAAATATATTAAATATTCTAATGCAACTTGCATGTATATGAGATAACATGAACTACAAGTTGCAATTCTTTTATTAAAAAAAGGCAGCACTTTAATTTCTAAAAGAAGATGTAGCAGATAAAGGAAAATAATGATCTAAATTGAGTCTGTAGGCCAAGGCGCCAAGTAGTAAGCTAATATAAGTAAAAGTCAGCTAAATTTATAGTTTATGGAGTTTTATAATGTCGATGCATCCATTATCTAAGATTTCATAATTTTAATGGCAAATGCATCAGATTTTTTTTTTATTTGGTATAATGATAAATTTAATTTTTGTTATTTATATTTTTTTATTAATTTGGTCATTAATTTTTTAAAAAGAATTAAATTACTTTTTTAATGGAAATGATAAATAAAGCATTTTTTTAATGTTGATGATATGGTAACTCACATTACAATTCATGTGCACAACATGTTAATATAACACCATTTGTTTTTTTTATGTCACGTCAATAAAATAATTCAAAAAATAAAAAAAAAAAATGAAATCTAAAATTTAAAAATATAAAAAATTCATAAAATAAAAAAATTTATCATGGAATAAATGTGAATTGTCATGCAAGCTGTAGTGTTTAAAAATTTTAATATTTTAGTTAGTATTCTCATTCAAAAACATCATTTAGACTATTTTTCAAAAGGTTAATGGTAAAATTTGACTTTTTTTAAAAAATTGATTGTCAAATTCAACTAAAAAAAATAAGGATCAAATCGATAAAAAATATAAACATTATAGGTTAAATTTGACATTATATTTTTCATTTTATTTTTGCTTACCAAATATTAACTCTTATTGAATAAGAAAAGGACAAATGTATATAAAAATTAAAAATTGAAAAAGAAAAATAGGATTAATTGATATTAAATTTAAGCTCTCACATCTACAACATAATAATAACCTTGTTACTGGATTAAGGCAAAACAAATAGATAATTACAATAAATGAAAAATAATATTTTTATGGTAAAACTAAAGTCATCACTCAGCCAAGGAAATAAAAGAAATCCCTCGATGATATTGTAAAGCGATAGCTTTACATCAACTTATATTATCGATTATATAGTTTTCTTAACAATTTTTTATTATATAGTTAATATAATTAAAATTTAATTAAATTAACCAGCATAAATATTAATGGTTTTTATTTTTTTTATAATATGTTGGCAACAACACACAAAAAAAATGACAGAGTCATGTATAAGATTGACCTCGCAAAAAAAAGTGAAATTTTTTATTTATAAAAAATATTTTAAGGTAAATTAATTTAATAAAAAAATAAAAATTATCTCATCAATTTTTTTAAAAAAATTACTTTATTTTTATATTTTTTTAATTTTTCAAACTATCCACTGGAACGAGTTTAGTTATTAATCCTTCACGTTTTGTAGACCCATTAAAAGGGTAGACGTTGGTCACAAGTTTTAAAGCTATTTCATACTCAAGATAGGGGTTAAACCCTCCACCACTGATTAAGGTAAGAGAAACCCTTGCTATCTCACTTAATCCTCGTGATTTTATTTTTGAAACATTTACAAGATAAGTGATTAAATTTAATCATATATATTTTGTTTAAGACTTTTTTTCACCCACCTAATGGTTGTTACACAATCTAATTTATATAATTTGTCAATGTTAGAAAAATTGGTCTCAACTATAGGTTAATTCAAATTATATATATAATATCACATGAACAGGAGTGAAGTCAAAAAATTTTTAGGGGGAGTCAAAATTAAATTGTAATTTTTATTATAATAAAAATATAATTTTTAAATGATTAAATCAAAATTTTATTATTTTTAGTGGTCAAAATATAATTTTATCTTTATAAAATTAAATTTTTAAAAATTTTAAAGACTCACAATTTTCTTTTAGGGAGGACCAAGACTCCTACCAACTCCTAGATACGTCCCTACACATGAAACTATGCCAAGGAGATAAAAGATAAAATTATAATTTTTTTAAAGGATTAAAAATATTTTCTATTAAAAGAACGTAAATTAAATTATTAATTGAAAAGGAGTCAAAATGTAATTTCTTAATTTTTAAGTGGCCAAAATCTTTGTTTGCGGTCTTTTGTATTAACCATATACCAGTATACAAATTATTATAGGAGTTAAAATCATAAACACATGCAAATATAAAATATTCATTAAAAGTTTGTATCATATTCATTGTATTTAGATATTGTCTCCTACTTATTATCAACATTGTTGTATACGAAATTTATCCATTTTAACTCGAATATAAAATTTTGTGCCCATTGTTAATGAATTAGTTAAGGTAGAAGTTTTGATTTTTGAATATTTAAGTTTAAATTTTATTATATAAAGTTACGATGTATAGTTTTTTAGTCTTAACATGTGTTTACGTAATGAATAAGTTTTATTCGATGTGATTCGTATTAATTTAATTTTATGTTATAATTGTTTGAATATAAATTTGTATTTGTTAGTGATAATATTGATATTTTGAGTTGTTAAAGCAAGAAAAGATTGGAATGATACCATTTTCGTGAAGGGCAACAATTTTATGAAATCTGTAAAGTTTTCCTTTTCTCAACAAGAAATGCATGACATCTTTGCACACTCACGTGACATAATCTAATCTAATGGTCTAATGGATTAAGATTTCTTTTTTTAATAAAGTAATTAAAGAAAATCGATTTCCAAAAATGTTTGGGATAATGGCATATTTTTCCCTGTACTTTGACAAAATGTTCAATGTGGTACAGGGGGCAAATATGGTATTATCCCAAAATATTTTTGTAAAATTATCAAAAAAATAGCATTTATGTAATATACATGTGTTGAATGAATGCCCTACACCGGTTCATATAAAATTTTGGCCCCATCAATGCAATGTCTCCTTGGTCTCACATTTCTAATTCTCTATTTATTTGCAAATTCAGAAAAACTTATGAGATATATACATTCATTTCAAAAAGTGTTTATTCTCCATATGTCTTTTCATGAAGAAATGTTTCAAATATTTTTGGGGATTTATGAATAGTTCCATTGACATTCATATAAGAGATTTTACATATAAATTCTTCAATAATTATTTACATTAGGCAATTTCACATACATGATGAAATAATGTGATGCTCTTGAAGATATTAATTATCCATTTTGCATATTGTCTTTATTTTAAAGTAGATTTAAATTTATTAAAGTGTATTCAAGAGTGATAAAAATTTAAAAGATTTATAAGCATTCGTAAAAAATAATTTTAATAATTTATTTTTACGACACGATTTATAAAGATTGAATTTGATTTTGAATGTCTTATTCATCGAGATCAAATCAGGTCATGATAAGAGTCTTACTTGCATCCAAAAAATAAAATAAAAAGAAATTCATAGATAGGCCACTCACGGAAGAGTTGTATAAATACTAACACCTGACAAGAAGTGAGTTCTTTTGAACCTGACAAGAGCATTTAAAACCTAAGCTACTAGCTTAAGAAGTAAATATTGATGTACAAATATGCTTAGCGTGGCCTTGGGTCGTTCAGAGGTGTGGCTGTTCAGGATTCAATGTTAAAAGGGTCCAATTTTTTATTTTTGTAAGGGGTTCAAAAAAAATTTTAACTTTTACAGGTCAAAATTTTTTTTTATCAATTTTTAAGGGTCCAAATTTTTTTTATCAACTTTTAAGAGATCTAAATTCATTTTTTTCAACTTTTATTATTTTACCTAGGACCTCCTAAAATATCAAGAACGGATTTAAATATGCTAAATTCTAGTTAAGAAAGAAACAAAGCATATGCAAAGTTGAAACCTTTAATTTGTCTACAATATCTGAAGGAATCATGGTAATGATAATTGATTGTTGGTATAGATGCTACTGTATAAAAAAACAGGAGCATATATGATAATGGAGAAATAGTTGATATTAGATCCTGAGCTGAAGATGTTACTCTATTTTTTAAAGATAAATTACATCAATAGTCATTTAATTTTGATATAATTGATAAAACAATTATTTTGATTTTAGTTCAGACATTTAATTTTTAAAAAATAACAAATCAGTTATTAATATTATCGAAAAATGATAAATTAATTATATCAAAATTAAGTGACTGTAATTTATTTTTTTAACTATAAGCCGATTAAGATGGTAAAAAAGTATAATAAAGATCACACAGTTTAATTAGTTTATTAACGAATCTAAATTAATGTTATTTGTTTATTCGAGTTAGTATTGACTACATCAAACAATTGTTTTGCTTAGTAATTTAAATGGATTTATTCGGTTTTGCAGTTTTCATTTTTATTTCTTAAATCAAATTGAGTATTTCAAATTTTAATCTAATATATATAGTAGGTTTAATTGTTGAAAATACCCTCAGTATTTATGAGTTTTTGAGTTTGAGTCCTAAATTATTTTTATTGATACCCACAACGTTATGATTTTTTTTAAAATCAATTTAATTTTAACGAGAAACGTGAGTTGACCGTCAATCAATTTACAAGTCAATGAAGTAACCTATGTGACGTGTCACAAGCACGAGATCGTTGATGTTGAGTTGTAGTTTGACTGATGGTTGCCATTTGGCACCAAAAAATCATATTAAAATCTACTTTAATATAAAGTTTCCATTTTTTTCATAATTCTTTACCTAATGACAGGGAAATTATTTGAAACTTAATTAATATCCAAATACAATTAAGTTTTACTCAGTTTTTTTTTAAAACTAATCTATTATAATTGCTATATTAATATTTCTTTACAACTTAAAATTAAGTATAATGTATAACTTTAATTTTAAAAAATAATATGCAAATAACAATTAATTTATGTTTTTAAAAAATATTCAAATAAAATTATAAAAAATAATCCTAGAATATTTATGGAATATACTATATAACTTTTAAAATTACCTTTGAATAAGAAATATTCTAAAATAAAAGAATAAGATATAACAAATGTAATAATCAAAATTTAAATAATACTACCTTAATGTTAGACAAATCAGTAATTAATTTTATAATTCAAAATTAATATCAAATTATAATTGAGAATCCAATTTTAATAAGTAAAATAGATATTAAACCTCATAAATATCATATTATATATATAATAAAACAAGAATTTCTTGCATTTTTGGAAATATTAAATTCTGAAGTAAGGTGATATAGTATTTTTACAGTACTAAAATATAATATTTAAATAGTACATATTTCACAATATTTTATATAGTATTTAGAATACATTATTTAATATTATTTGTCAAAATTATTAATTTTTAAAAATATATAAATAAATTTAATATACATTAATTAATACATACAAGAAACTAGCTAAAATAAATAAATAAAACATAGGATATTTTTATTCATATTAACCATATCTAATCCAATTATCCTATCCACAAGAACGTTACAAATTGATGCATTTAGCCATATCCAGAATGAACCAAAAAATTCGAGATTCAGATACAACCATGTTTGCCACCACAAAAGAAGTAATGCCTAGGATTATTTAATCAAAGTGAACTGAAGAATAGATAGGATCCGATCCAATGCCTAGGATTATTTTTAATGTTCAAATGGCATAACAAGGGTAGTAACTTTCAAATTTATTTCTATTCCAATATATATATATATATTATTTAAATGTATGTACAAAATGATAGTGATTGGTATCTCGTATAATCTGTTTATATTTTCTAACCAACCTACAAAATTTATGGATTTGAACCTGCTTCAATCACTTGGTCAAATGAAGCAGAGGGTCATAAAACAAAAAACATGATCTAACCCAGGCTTTCAAAGATCAATCACCATAGAATACAAGGTAATATCATCAACCAGTACCTGCATAGTCAATAACCAAGCAGGCATACCTTCATATTTCTCGAGCTTGGTGTTCTTCAACCATCTTTTTTTTTGAAGATCAGAAACGAGTCTGTCTTCAAGCACTGTTACATTTTAGCAAAAAAAATTCAGTTGCTTGTCATCACTCACTGCTCTGAAGTAATTGGGCACATATTTGCGGACTGCATACTATTTGCTCCATTCAAGGCCTTCAAATAATACTCTCATTTGATGAGAGACGAGTCTATTCATGAAAATCCTCATATGGTGAGGATCCACTAGAAGAGTCGGTTTCAAATGAAGTGATCTCCAACTCCATTGGTGATGATGGAAGTGATTCTCTCTGTTGAGAAGATGAACCTGCAACTGAAACAGAACAAAGTCAAGTAGGTCTAAAACTATGAGGAAATGCCACTTTTTTTTTTAATTTTTTTTTTCATAAAAAAACAAAAAGAAAGGGTGAAGAATATATTAAAAGGGAGATAAACTCGTAAATACCTTTTTGTCCCCTTGAACGGAACTTCTTTGTGTGCCGCCTAATAAGTCTCTTAGCTTTGGTTATGGTCAACTGCCTAGCGAATGGAGAGAATCCAGCTTCACTCTCACTCCACTCTCCATGGAAATCATTCTCCGCTTCACCTCTCATAGTTCGTAGCACAAATTGTTTGGCTTTACGCCGTTGAGTGTTGAAGAGGCCCCTAATGGAAGTAACAAATCCATCACCAGCTCCATCACTTGGACGCTTAAGAAAAGTTATCGGGTACGGGCCAGGTTTCTCAATCTGGTCATTGTCACTGAGATTGAGGTCACTATCGGGAACACCAGTTCCACTTGGCTGTTGAGTATGTGCCTTGTCTTTGAATTTTTTACCCTACCAAAAACCAAATAATTAATAGGGAAGTCAGCAGATCTGCATTCAGCCAGCCTAGTGGTTAACAAATAAATTAAGCTTTACCATACTTGCAAATGCAGTTAAGAACTATAAACTCTAGATACTAACAATGTTTTCCATCCCGTGTTATTGCAATTATTATGATACTTTTAATTGTGAGATGAAGCATTACAATTTCCAAGTCATAAGCCAGGGAATAAGAGGGGGAACATGGAGACCAGTGGCCGTAAAAGTAAGAGAAATTTAAGATTTAGGGAGATTTGCAGGTAGGTTCACATCCATATTCCTTACCTGCATTCCTGTTACAGACTTTAGGACTCCCCATATAATATGCTTCTTAACTCGAGAGAACAGTCTTCTCCAAGTCCCAGTGAACTCCACACGGTGAAATGTATCCATCAGCAACTTGAGATCATTTACAACAAATCTGGACCCTTCGTATGTAACTAGTAGTTCAACCTAATACACAACAGAAATATACGGCAATAAAAACCAAAGAACGGAAATACAGAGCAAGAGATGACCAAATTAAAATTAACCAAAACTAAACCAACCTGACTTATCTTGATATTGTGAAATTCCATCATTTTCCGAGGCCTAGATTTTTTCTCCTCATTGGATTTTCCAACCTTCTTCTCTTCCTGAGATGATCGACCAGACTTGATAGATTTTGCGTCTTTCATTTTATTTTTAGAGGATTCATCTTGTTGCTCAGTGGAAACAAGTGGTCCACTTTTAGTGGAAGAAATGCTGGAAGAATGAGCCTGTAGGACAAGTTCATTAGCCACTGATTCTGCAACAGTCTCTTCCCATGTTCTGTCAAAAGAAGATGTTCTCCTCAACTCAGGGCCAGAACCAGAAACATGCGATTTTGGGTCTTGTATCTTAGATGCCTGCATGAGGGGTTCAAAAATGGAAATTAAAACAGAGAAATATAATGATCCAAAGCTTAATATAGGGATATGACTTAAATAAATCACTAAGTTGACGAAATACTACAAGGTAGGGAAACATAAAGATCCTCACTTTGGCAGATCCAGCAGGAGCAGACTGATTGGTTATGGATGTAGAAGACACACTTGGCTTGGATGGTACCTCAGACTCCTTTGTTGAGTGGATGCCTGACGCAGAAGCATCATGGTTTAAGGCACCCTTCTTTAGACGTCTTGCACCAGATGTTGTGGAGCCCTTCCAAACTTCCTGCATCTCCAAAATTCAAGCATGAGGACATTCGCTAATTGCACTAGAAATTTGCTTACGGACTCGATGATCTAAAGCCCAAAACTAACCTGCCGTCTTTGCGAATCTTGTTCTTCTTCTGGGAAGAAATACCCCCACATCATTCTGTACATTGTCTCTGTCAAGTGAATCTTAAGGGGGTATATCTCTACCTACAGGGTAAAGAAATAGCTCATCGTAATTTTTATAAATAATAGTAGTCACAAATGCTTCTAATATCTAATATAAAAATAGGCACCTTAGCTTCTCAATCATTAAACACTCAACCTCATTTGAAATATAGCTCAAGGAATCAAGGGCTGACAAAAAGAAAATAAGAAAATTGAATTTTACCTGAAAAAGATCCAGAGAAGAGTTTCCATCTTTCGGAGCACCCTGCTTCGCATCCACACGAAGCATGACTTTTCTGCAACACAGAAAGTTGATATATCAAGATTTTGTGGAGAACTATTACAACATAAGCTGAGCTATGTAATCCAAACTCTTCACACTGAAATGCCCAAATGAAAATATATCGGAGGAAATAATCCATGTTCCCCCACCCCCACACAACCACATGAAAAACCACAAGGAGAGATTGGTAAAGTAAATAAAATTTATAAAGAAAATCATGTTCACAAAAAAAGTCAAGTTTCTGATAGCAGAAAGGTAAAGATTGGTGGCAAAACCAATCAACCATAAGATAGAAGTGAATATGTGACCAGGTTCTGTTGGCAGAGAACCAGCGAATTAGGTTTAAGGAGGTTGGAATGAGGCATGTTGCAACTAAAACTATAATTAGATAAAACCTAAAGCAACAGAGTCAAGGAAATAGTTTGTACTTTGCCCATTCTGGAGGAGGATTCCATGCAGATAAAAGCATATCAGATTTGTCATTGCGCAGGCAGTTTCTCACAACAAAATACTTTGTTGTAAACTGAGCAACACCAACATCTTTGTAATCGCGTTCAAAATCATAAATCTGCATGAACAGGAGAATAAATAAACTGTAAGATACCAGCCTCAATAGTAAACAATATTTAAGTGCAAACCCATATGGAAATTAAAGTTTAAACCTCAATTAAACCATGATTCAACAAATAAATAACAAGGAAGCCAAAATCTCAAAATGATAATAAAACAATGGACAGAAAAACCAATATTGACTCCCAGTACTCAAAGGTGCAAGCTGCAGAAAAAGCAGATGCCTATGACAAGCAAGGCACTAATTTCTATAATGACTAATCAATCAACAACTTCCTATTTAATATGTCAAATATATAAGTTTTGTTATACAAGTTAAAAAGTTGATTCCAATCACTTTCTAATGAATTCTAAATACGGGCACTATCTGACCTAATCAAGAGTCCTCATCAAAATCAAAAGCTCTAAGTTCCCTTCACAGCCATCTTCAACAAAATATAAAAGTATATCACCCTTTTCTTATTCCTCTAAACGGTACATGTATTATCCCACCGTCAAATAAAATTACAGCTCACAGATATTCAAAAAGAAGAGGCAGAATTTCTAAGCAATGCCTTTTGCCTTTCAAGATCTCCATCTAGGCATAAAAATGAAAGTACACATTTCAAACAAAACAAATTTATTTTGGCTTGTTTTATCAATCTTTCTTGATTTGCTTCACTATTGTAAATGAGTTTCTCAATAACTTTTCTTGCAGATGATATATGCAAATAGGTCTGCATCTCTTTCCAATGAAAAAATTTATAACAAAATGAATTGATCATATATTTCTTGATTTTAATATTTCATTACAGCTTTCTGTCCTGATGCCTTAAACTAATATTTATTCATTTCTTATGTAAAGACACCGCACATGGAGGAGGCGCGATGAGCTGTTTATTTACTCTAGATTACATTTGGGAGGGCGGGAGTTTGCTCTGTGCCTTTGTGCCTAAGCACATGGCTTGAATAATCCTTGATTACTGTTAGTTCAGGGCAACAAATGTATTTGGGAATATGGCCTCTATCAAGAGATAAAAGCAGATATCAATTGATACTTCACTAGCATATCAAAGCTTCAGGAACTCACCATGTCATTTATCTCTGCCTCAGCAAATGATTTACCATCCACAAGCATACTCCATACAACTTTGTTAATCTGCAAAGAAATTCGCATTGCATAGGATGGACTTTTGTTGTTTTCTTTCTCCATTAGCCGTAGCTGAGCTGCTTTCTGCAAAGCAACCCGTAAGGATAGAGATGCAGCTTTCCTCGATTTTTTTGCATTAATAAGTTCTCTCTTCAGTCCTTGCACCTATACATATAAAGTTCATACTGCTTAAAATCTGTTGCGCACAAAAGAATAACAACTAATCCACATGGTATCTTAATAGGCATATGGAATCTTAGATGACAAGTACACAAAAACAAAATCTATGCCCAGACAGTAATATGAAACTATGAATAAAAGATGTAACAAAAAGAACAGATAAGAAGAGATATAGTCATAAACAAAGAGCCTGCAGCATTTACAGCAATTGCAAAATGCCTTATCAGAGTTCACTCTTTAATGTCCAAAGAGCATTTTTGAAATAAATACCAGATCACAGAACTAAGTAAAATGTAAATAAGTGCCACCTTTTCTAGATTTGATGACACAGTACAGGTAGGTGGAGTATCTTCCTACATTCGTGAACTTATACTGACAAAAAAATAGCCCACCAAAGGATAATAGATTACCCACATTGAATTTCACTGTCTAGTAAATTATCCTCACTTCATACCATTATAGTTTCAGATACACATGCTTTGAGTGATGGGTATAAACAAGCTGAGAGAACTTCATACAAATTGGATTTGGCATGAAAGGGACGTGAGAGGAAACTTAAAATTCAGTCTTAAACCAGAAAGATAGTGTGCATCTTCTTTTAACCGCGTATTACTGATAATAATTTCCAATAATCACTGCATTTACTGCAGAAAGAAATTTATGGGATCCATATGTTCCAAATCCATTTTTTTTCACATTGCATATTAAAATGTTGTTGATAAAGTGAAGCACAGAAAATTGCAGCTCTCCACTTTTCTTATATGAATTTGCTTATAATTTAGGCCCACTAACAATATTAATCTTTTAAAAATTCAACATGAGAGTAACTCCACAACCATGGAAACTTGATATTTAGAGATTGTTGACAAGGTTCTCTTTCTTACCAATATAGATCTCTCACCATTTACCATCCAACAATCACCTTCCTTTTCCAGATGGTCTCCTGAAGTATCACAATGAAGAGACAGCTTCTTAATGTCATTGAGTAGCAATTTCTGCTCCCGCTCTTTCTGTTCAAGGGTAATTTTGGCAAGTTCCACCTCTTCAACACCATCAGGAACCACTTCATCTGCCTCCTCTCCTACATCTTCATCATCTTCACCAGGACAAGAGAGACTGCTTTTTCGAGGCCTGAATTAAAAATGTTACTTGCATTAAATTTAGAAGAATATACCAGTACTAAAAACCAAAAAAGTCATTGGTGCAATGCAAAGATCACGCAACTGACTTCATTAATAAACTAAGTGATCATTGTATCCATACAATATATGGTGAATGTTGAAGAATAGGTTACATTTAAAAAAGATCAATATAAGACTGTTAGCTAATAGGTGTAAAGCAGCTTTGAGTGACATATTAATAAAAATTAATAAAACAATAAGTACTATTATTGCTTTTAATATAGTTTGAAAAAGAGGCCCAGTAAGGTTAATAAAACCCAGCTGCAGATGGAAAACAAAACGAAAATTTCGCTATCATCTAAGCACATGAAAACAAACAACAGAAGAAAGGAAGTAGAGTAGCTCGTCTAAACAAGGGAAAATTGCTTTAAACATGCTTTTTAAGCAAAAGATGGCCAACCATGGTCAAATTGATCTTATCAAGCAAAATCCAACGGTTGGATTTGGATCCATCAAGGGCATTTGCACATATCAAATCCACAGGTAGGCCCCACATTTGCAAATGAAAAGAAAATGTTATCTATCCAGAAACACTATTATAATAATGCCCGTTTATCGAATTACTTGTTTCAAAAGATAAAAATGGAGAAACAAATATCATTTTTAAAGACTAGTATCTGCCAACAAATAGAACAGGCTGAAGCACATGAATATGTGGAAACTCCTACAATTAATTTCATTAAAAAAACATTATTTGAAAAAAAAATCAAAGAAACAGAAGGAAAATACTGTGGAATGTACTCACTTGGGAAGTCGAGCAAAGAGAAGATTGGTTAATACATCCAGCATAACCTGAAACTGGCGAGATGTCATGCTAGCTGTTATGTTGTCAGAGTTAAAGGTCAGTTCCTTTAATGGCTTCACCTGCAACAGAATTATAAAGAAAGACATGCAAAATTAATGGAAGTCTACAATTCAATAAACTGCCAACCAGTAAAGTGATTAGCTATAAAAGACAGCAACTTCTATGCTGTGCATCAAATAAACAGTACTCCCCAATTATTTCTCCTCATTATCTTTTGTATTGTTTTAAAAATCAACATTTTCCTTTCTTTATGAAATGTTTAGTTTAAATGCTTCACAATTAAATTACATCTCTTTTTACTGATGTTTAAATACTTGGAGATGGACATAGAAATCCTTGCAGAAACAAATACCTCAAGAATATTACATACCTTCAAGTCTGGGGTTCCACCTTTATGTCTTGTGTACCGGAAGTACATATCACAAGGCATAAACACTCTTTCAAGTAGAGCGCCAGTACGTTTGACCTTTGGAGAACTTTTACGAATTTTTGGAAGCCACTGTAGTCCAGCCCCAGGATCCACATCAGTTGGTGCAACATGAGCCTGTACATGCTCCAGCATCACAGAAAACTCCATGCGCTTCAATGTCATGTCATGCCCACCTTCGGGAATATGAACATTTCCAGTACCAAGTGCTTGCTCGATCAGCTCAGAGCCAACATGAAGAACTGAATGAAATGATCGAGCTAAAACACGACCACAAACAGCAGCAAGAAGAAATCTCCCCTGATAGGCATGCAAAGAGTAACTTTACTGAAAACATGACTAACGTAAGATGACAAACCCCCAACAAATCGCTACGAGAAGCAAAAATAAGATCATGCATAGTGAACTCAGGCAATGATTAATAAGTAAAAGAAATGTTCTGAATGCTTACAAAAAGAATGAACAGGCTTATAAGATGCAAAAATGTCACAACTTACATTGGCTTCTTCAGAGTGAAGATTGAATTGAGGTTCAATAACATTCACCATAAAACGCCGAGTCCCTTCCTCTTCCGAATCATTGACCTCATATTTTGCTAGTGCTACAGTAAAACATACTGTAATTTAGCAACATGATGATAATTATAACAATGCCTTTGATGCAGCTAACATTTATGGCGGTTGATGAATGAATTTATAATTGCAAAAACCTCACTAGCATTAAATGGAATGCAATCATCTCAAACTTAATGTGAAAAAACGAAATCTCAAAATCTCATACTAAGCTTGAGACATACCAACTGCAGCAGTAGATGAACTGTCCAATCCAACTGCATGTGATAGAGATGAATGTGATCCTGATGTCTCCATGTGCTGAGAAGGAACAACTTGATTGGTAGAAGGGGACTTCAAAGCATCCTCTTGAGGAATTTCAGGTTCACCAAGTTTCTGTTTCTCCTCAACTAACTTCCTCTGTGCATACTGCCGAGAAGGTGAAGGCTTTTGAGGTTCAAATGCTTTTGATATTCCACCAACAAATGACCACACAGCATCTCTATTTTCTATGGTCCACAAAAGTTTTAGGCTGTAAACAAAAACTCGCTGACAATTATCGGCTATAACCACATTGTAACCATCGTCATCACTAGGATCGGACCGAGCATGCTCATCACTCTCACTCCCATTCTCAAATTCAGATCTGACATATGTCATTTCAAGATTTTTTCTTCCAGCCTCCTGCCATGCCAATAACCTTGCAGGATCAGCCTTTGGGGCCTGCCTCCTGATAGTAAAATAATCAGATGACAACAAAAATCCTTCATCACGATGCTTCTCTGTGCAAGCATTGACATATTTGCTTTTTTCACTAGGAACTCGTTCCATGGATACAGACTGAGAAGTTTTCCTCATCATTTTAACTACTTTCGTGACACTAGTGCAGTCTTCTTTGTTTAAATAAACTTTAGGCACATGAAGGTCAAGCCCCTGGTATACAAGATCAAGAGGATCACGCTTGCATTCAAAAGTATATTTTTGCTTACCCCTACTGTAACAGATTTCATATTTAAGCTTTGTCATATTAAATGTCAGTCCTTTTGCTGGATCATCATCATCTAATGTCATATGCTTTATGCAAGTAGGTGTAGCATCTAAACGGAGCATAAATTCTGTCATCACCCTATCTAAGGACAAGTTTCCTGATCTAGGAACTCTTGTAACTCCAAAACGAGGCCAACGAGAAAAGGAACGCAATTTATGAGGAGGAATATAGTTCATATTCCAGAACTTAATTATCCAAGCTAGATCATGTGCACCAACATTGAATGTTGGTGAAGCAATCGAAACATTCCCCACCTTACACTGTGCCCCATTTACAGCTCCATCTAGAATAGTGCAATCTGATGCTGAGGCAGATGGGGATTGTTTGTCCAATGGGGCAACAAGGGGTTTAAGAGAAAAGTTCCATCGGAGGGAAAGAGAAGTAGATCTGAAAGGATTGAATACTTCCTCCCTGGGCTTCCCTTCAATAGGAAGTGCAAATAAATAATGATTCATGGGATTGCCAGACTCACATTCCCAATCCATTGTAACCTCAAGGCTAAAGACTGGAGCTTCAAGGAAAGCACCAGATGAAATGGTGGGAAGTTTTAAGCTTCGACTATTTACCAAACTCTCCAAACTACTCAAGAAAAATTTAAAATCCTTAGCAGAAACATACACACGGCCATCTGATTGCTGGATCTCCATAGAACCAGAAACAATTTGAAGCTTGTCAAGCTTTTCATAAGGATCAGTAGTCGCAAGAATGTTCCATTTACTTTCAGAAAAGAATAAGGTAATATTTCCATGGATGTAATTTCTCATTTCATCCCACCACGGTAAGCTCCGCTCCTTTTTTGGAACCTGTGGAAGACCAGGACTCCTTTTACTTAAATTGGCCCTACGAAGTGCAACGGTGAAAGCATAGCTTATGTCAGCAAAAACCGGTTCATATCCCACGCCAAACGACACTTCTGCTTTTTTAAAATGTATAGGCAAATCAGAGTATGTTTTCATTGGTGGAGTTGTACCACTAGCCGAACGAAGCATGCGGACCTTTCTCCATCTCCCAATGAAGACATCATGGGAAATTTGGGGCTGAAAACATGTTGCCTAATTTTCAAAGAAAATAATTTCAATCAGAGTAAGATCGGCAAACTTCCACCTTTCTTTTTTCTCCAGAAAGGACATAGAAAAGATAAAATCCAAAATATGATTATCTTTGCATTTAATGGGACAAGTAAAGAAAATAAATTGGGTTGGGTTGGGGGGGAAGGCATTAAGCTTATGAGTTTACCTGCTGTGCTAGCACAACACGTCCTTCGCATCTGCCAGAAATTGCAGAAAAAAGAGGAAATGTATAATCTCTTAACTGAACAACAAGACTGCCAGCATTTAAGAGAATATTACTCCCATATAGACGTGAAAAAGGTATATTGCTTTCACGACATACCAGATCAAGCTGCTTTAGGACCTCTATCATCCCGTCATCTCCACCATCAATCCTTGTCAAGGTCACATCTAACTCTGTAGCAGAAACTGAAAGAAGAGAAGTTCTTGCAGTGCTTGGCTTAAAACCAGCCTGAAAACCTTCTCTACAGGCACCTGAGCCTTCTGATTGTTTTAGCCTCTGACATGCCAAGTAATAAGATCGGAAAGACTGTTTATAGATCTCCTCTTGCATTTTTTGGATTGCCGAAGGATCTTGCATATCAATTTCAGCTCCATTATGGTGAATCCTTCTTTCAGAAGCAGAATCATTACTTTCTGCTGTTTTAGGACACTGGTTGGCGAGAACATAATCATCAAGAAATTTCAACCGAACAGCTAACTCAAAGGCCTCATTCTTCATTAAATGGTAATGCTCATCAAGCCAACCCTGGATTGGCTCTTCCTCAATATCAGCAGTTAACTTGCGTATGCAGAACTTTACACGTCCAAATTTTGTTGAACTAGACTTCTTAGGTTTTGAGCTTTCCTTTCTCATGGGAAAAATTAGCTCAGTTTTAGCTTTAGTTATAAGCTTTAAAGCTCGCAACATCTCCTCAACAGCATCATCAATGGCACGCAACTCCAGCCTGAAAGGCATGCAAATATGAACATCAAGTGCTTGAACCACCCAATCCCACGAAACAGCTGTTGATACTTTTGCATCAGATGAGATGGAAGTAGAGGGAATACGAGAAATCTGCATTCGGCTGCTTCTGAGTATCCGCGCTCCATTGAAACTAAGCATCAGCCCTTCAAGAAGTACTCCTATACGGGCATTCTCAGAGAAAATTGACTGAACCTGCACAAGTGCATCAACTCCATCTCCAACTTCAGCAGATATACTCAGCATCTCTACATCAACAGCAAATATAGATTCTTTTTTCTTTGTTTTATCAAGATTACCCAATGCAATCACAGTGACTTCTTTCTTCTGCTCAGCATCTTTTATACCAGAGATATTATCCATGTGTTCATTTCCAAGTCCCTCAAGCTTCTGATTGTGAACTAGTGCTTTCAGTTGCAAAACAAGTTCAAACAAAGACAGATGTACATCAGGCTCCCATCTGACGGAGATATCAGTAGCACTGAAAAGAGAGCAAACAGCTATCTCCTTAAGGCCACCAGAGCGTCGTACAAATTTTGCGTTCTGCATGTCAAACAACGAAACTTTTGTCTCTGGTTTATCTTCTGCAAGATGTTCCTGATAAATAGATCTGGCCCTTTCAAGTTCCACCTGCGTGGATTGCTTCTCCTTGTTCACACACAAACTGAAGTGAAAGATGTCAAGCAAAACAGAGTATCTCAATTTCTTGCTCTGGTCAGAAACTGTGGACATTATATTTGCATTACGTGGTGTACCATCAGCTGAAACTCTAATAACAACTCGACCGCCCTGAGACCCATAATTTACACGCTTGGGGTCCGCAACAACAGAGTTTTCCAAGTAAGTGTCACCACAGAAACTAACTGAACAACGTTCAAGATTAAAGTTTAAAAGCCGAGTGCCCTTCCCTGATGGTTTTGAAGAACGTCCTGTCCGGCTTTGTGTTGCTTTCTTACCAGCAGAAAGATTTTTTAAGAGTGCTTGAAAGGACAAAGCTGTTACTGTGAGTGATTCAACACGCTTAAACGTTAAATAAATGCCCATTCCAGTGACATCAGCAGAAAGAGCTAATTTACATCTAGGGCCATCTTCTTCAGATGATTCCATGTCCTTTTTACCCCAATCTAGACTAACCTTTGCTATATGCAGTAATGAACCTGAATTGGATTCCACGGTGAAAAGGCTTTCATTCAAGCATTCTTGATATTCATCTGCCATATGCAAATTCACCTCACCAAGTTCCATGTGTACTGTGGTTCCTATACTTGAAATGTTGTTAGCAAACAGATGTGATGACTGTGAGCATCCCTGCATTTAGAAATCAAAGTCAAAGTTGGAGTCTTAGTTGTTGCTTCATTCCAAAAGTCAAAACATAAACCAACTAAGGCATATTAAGTAAATAACAACAAAAAACAAGGAAACAAATGAACATAGTCCAAACAGAAGATCATGCTACTCAAAATAGCAAATAAATTATAGATGTGACCATAGAATGTCCTACACCCACATATATAAAAAACTTCTTATGTCTGAAAACCATCATAAAGAACCTGTCCATATTAAGGGTTTATAAACAGTTAAAGTGGGATTCTTCTTTTAGCAATATGCTGATTTTAATTGGTCTAATTTCAAGCAAACACAAATTGTTCATTATATAGACTGCCACCATGGTTCCAACCACCTGGCAGCAAAAAAATTGGCTCCACAACACAACCACCCGGAAGAAAAAGGCACTTGATTAATGCTTTAGAAGTGATGTGCTAATGGCATGATCATCCGGCAAAAAACTCTGTTGGTGAAGAGCTGAAACTAAATCACAAGAAAGAACTAAAGAACCTATTCTGCACATAAATCCTACAATACCAATTATATTGGAAGAAAAATATTACAAGTGAATTATGCACCTTCAGATATAGAATCATGTGCTAGCACAGCATGAGCAGCGAGATGAAGGCTCAATCATTTCCTAGATACCCAATATAAATGACACAGAGAATGTTGCTTACATGATACAGTGGCACACCACTTATACTATAAACCACAATCGTCATCTCAGGGGCTGAGACAGTACATGTCCACATGATAGCTTTGGATCCAGTTGCTTGTGGCTTCTCCAGAGTAGAAGTTTCCTCTTGAAGAGCCATTCCCTTATTTTTGGAGGACTGCAACCTCAACCATGGTTTCAATCTACTCATTATAATGCTAAATTGAGTCCCTCCAAGTTTAACATCAACTTCAGCTCTGATAGGCGAGATTGGCTGAAAAGCAACAGCGCTAAAAAGAATAAGCCAATAAAGCAACCCAATAAACTATAAACATGGCACTAACAATATATTTACCAAATCCACCTATTTTCAAAAATATACAGATACCAAACAAAGGTGAGATAAACTGGTATTAGAAGTAGATTGAAAAAAATTTCTCCTTTTTCCCAAACAAGTTGGTGGTAAGAGTGAGTCTGTGTACCAGGCAAGGTATCAGATAATGGGAATGAATAGAACAAGAAAACTAGAGAAGTTGGAATCAGTAAAGGTAGCTCTACTAGCAAATTTTCTTTTCCAATTGCCAGGAATCACAAAAAGAACCATAAACCAGTTAGTCCAACCAGTTCAATAGGGGGAACCATTCAGCTATCCAGGAAATTTGTCTCCCTGGTCCTGTATTGGGCCTCAAATGGTCAAAACTAGTCCCTAGTCCCTATTTGGGAATTAATAAGTTTTTTTATTTCCAAAAAAAGCATTTCCTGGCAGGGAAATTATATGGGTTTTTTTATGAAGCCATTACCTTTTAAAGGCAGGTCAAGTTGGGTCAAATTTAAATTTATCTTTTCTCGGCAAGCATGAGAGAGATGCTAAAAATTGTAAAGACTAAAGACCACAGTTGGGTTAATTGGGTCAGGTTTAGGTAAATTGTGCATTTACTCTTTGGGTTCAGGACCTTCAGGTTAACCAAACAAACTTGGAAGATGCACCAAATCACCCACACAAGGCCTAGCCATCCTAATAGAAATGATCCAACAACCAATACCCAAAAAGAGCATAACAAGACAAGATATCAACTACTATTCATTTTCTACCGGTCTACAATGCTAGACATATGACCACATAAAATGCTGATGCCAGGTGGCCCAGGTCAAATACATGAATTTCTTACAGACAATAAATATGACAGCTTCTAAATTCATACTCATCTGAGATCACTAGGTAAAAGGCAGGAAGCCAAGTATTACAGAATAAAATGAAAACTTCATGCAGTGTTGTCAAGGCATGTCTGTGCGCCTGCCAGTGCCTGTGCCTTGCACCTTAGCATACAACAAAAACATCTCAGACCCTTTCAGGTGAAGCCCATTTGATCAGGTGCATGCCTGGTACGCCTAAGCACACTTTTTTGTAAGGCAATAGGCATAAAAAAGATAAGGCCGCCTAATTTAATTTCAATTTAATTTCTTTTATTTTCACTTTTCTTTAGCTGATATACCTTTACAGGTAAGAAAGGGATAATATCAAACTCTATACTTCACAATATTTGAGCTTTTGACACCAAACATTGACCATAAGAAAATCATGCATATTTACCAATAAAAGAACTGCATAATTTGTAGATAAGCTATACCGCACTTCAGAGTTTATTATATATCTTAAGCTTTATATATATACACAAAGACCTATAAAAACTCACATATAAATATATAGAGCTTTTTTTGCGCCTTGTGCCTGAGGCGATATAAGGGTTCTAGTGCCTAGAGCGCACCTTGCACCCATGACAACACTGACTAGATGATTTGCTTTAAAACATATTTTACCTGTTGTACCGCACTGAAAAAGTAAAGGGCAACAACCTGACAAAGACACCAACCTGCCATGATTGCACAGGACTTGCCTGTATCGGAATGTAGACAAAGGAGACAACATCCACTTTCATTATCTGCAATACTGAAGAGCCAGCTTCTTTAAGAAGCTAAAACAGAAAAACAAAAGTTAATAATAGGCCAAGTTGCAAGATAATGATTTACATTATAAAACAGAGAGCTGCAACATAAATAGTAATGGCTATACATGTATCTCACTGAAATCCAACTGAACATCAAGACGCGCACTCTCTCCCACATCCTCAGTTGATCTTGATTTGATGCATTTCAATTGAATGCCCATGATGTTATTCTCAACAACAATATCATGTTGCAGATGCATAAATTTCACGTCTAGTTTTGGTAAGTTGAAGCAAATCTGTCTCAAAAAAACAAATGAATGAAATAAAATAAAAGTTCCCACCAATGCATTCAAATAACTGGAGCACCACCTATCTTCTTAAATTTTAGCAAACTATTATCATGCATTCCAATAACTTGAGAATTGTCTCTGAGCTACACATCCAATTCTTAGTTCTCACTGATCAACACAAGAAAATATGGATTCATCAAACAAACATTCATCCTCTTTTATAGGGTTTAGAATCTCTATAATGCACTTCTTTGTCAGAATTTGTTGCTTAATTAGTTTCTTCCATTAGCTTCATTGTTACCTAAGGATGCTGGCAGTCTGTCCATAAGCTTGCCAGCACAAGTGAAAAGAGCCATTTCAAGCAGGTTGAATTACATCTACAATTGCTCAATCCAGTGGAAGATTAAAAATAACAATTTTCATGATAGCTAAGGATGTAAAACAATCACGACCAAGCCTAAAAATAATATTTTACACACTAATAATGAAGTTGCCAGTGGATGCTTCTAATCTTTGAATTCATTAGTAACTTAAGCAGATAAGGGCAACCAACCTTAGAAGACAGGAAAACACATAGCAAGCTTATCTCTATTGATGAGCAAAAGCACAAACCTTTTCTGGAAACATAGAAGTATACTTTGCCAATGCTAAAGTTGCAGATTGTTTTTTCTGAGGCTTTTCAGTGGTTACAAAATCAGCAGTCGGCCCTCTAACTTGATCGGTTTGAGTAAAAACATCTGGCAGTTTTTTATTCTTTGAGAATAGCTCCTCATTGAGGTTCACAATAATCTCTCCACAGTTAATGTCCACATTTCGAACAACTACACCGGCTTCCCTGAATGAAGATGATACAAATAGAGGAGCATTTTAGGGCATAAAGTAAAAGCCAAAACAAGATATATATGATAAAGCAGATAATATGTGTATGAGACAAAAAATGCAACCCAAGGGAGCATAAAACTGACCACCATTAACAGACCAACAAACTTATGTCAAACATAATGGGTTGCAATGATTTGGGCACTGTAAAGAAAATTCCAGCAAGAAAAGAAATACCTATCATGGCCAAATTCACAAGAGAGAGAGAACTCTTCACAGCTAAAAGAAGCAGAAGGCTTTTCCATAAAGCCAGAGAGCATCTGAATAGCATAGACAGAAATGGGTAATACGTGTAGCTTAACAAACAGATTGTGTTTGGAACCACCATCCTTAGATATGTCTACTTTGAGTTCCTTAACTTCAGCAGTTGCTCTAGGCGTCTGCATAGTTACAAGATACAATTGAGCATAAGAATGTAAAAGAAAAAGGGCAACAGAACAATACATAATTAATAAAAGCATACATTTGTCTAGGATCTATGTGAAACTAGGGCATTCAGAGATTGTTAAACCCTAACTAGATGATAATGCATATATGATATTAGGTGTCTGAACAAGATCAAATGAAGTAACAAGTAAGTTGATCAGAATCATACTCTAAGATGAATTGACTTCCAAACTGTGCAGGTGTGTGAATCATGCAGCAGCATAGGAACCAACAAAAAGTTATTCCTGGATTTCCTATTTAGTAACTTACAATCAGAAGAATGGTAGCAATCAAGAAGCATTAACAATATACATCATCCCCCACCACTCCCTTAGCTCCCCAGTCAACGTTACTCCAGAGCACACACGACAAAGACATATCCCCCAAACCTTAAAAGTTATGTGCTGAAAATGAATTATGCAAAAATTGGATCACTGTTTAAAAGGGAGGAGAAAAAAAGGTCAAAGATCAGTTACCTTCATAACCAAATCCGTGACAGACACTGAAAAATATCTTGCAATGTTAGCTACAACCATCCACTTCCCCCTGCCTGAAGTGCGAGGTTTCCGCGGTCTAGATTTCTGTGAACTTTTACTTGAAGGCCTTAGTACAACTTCCAAATCACATATCAACACCTGCAGCTTTGGATCCTTAGAAATAATGCCAGCCCCAAGTTTAACTAAGGATTGGCGTAAACTAAGCTTGATTTCACCCACTAATATGGATTCAACAGCACCCTGAAAATTTTCCCAAGAAACAAAATATGTTCAACACCATGAACAGGCACATAGGTTCCGAACTAGGAACTGGAACAAAAAAGCAATAAATTATAAAAAATTAATACATACTGAAATAAATTCAGAATGTTCAGATAGCCTTCATGATTTTCAAAGGGGATTTTAAACTATTTCTAATGTGTTGGACTGGCTTCAAAAACAAACCCCCTAATCCACTTAAGAGTAGAAAGGTCAGTAATCAGAGTAAAACTACATACCAGGCCATAACTATAGCATCCTACTCATTATTTAACCCTATGTTATATATATAAATATTCCAGTGAAAGAAGTTCAACTTAAAGGCACACTTATCTCTTGCACGTGCCTCCTGAACATCCATTTAGATTTATTTCCAGGAAACACAACTCACTCCAACTTAAAACAAAATAAAAAGACTTGGGATGGCAAGGTTCTCCGCAAACTAAACACAAAATGATTTTACTGAGGTAAAAGGTGCACCTCACAAACCAAATCTATGACAAAGTAATGCTTAAAGTTGACAGCAAGAAAAACACCTATAGTTGCAGCAATCTGCCGATTAGTATGGCCCATCATATAAGAAACAAATACCAAGAACTTACCCAAAGACACAAAATGAGAGGAAACTTCAACTTATAAGGTCCATGCTACTATTTAGGTGAAATTACTCCGTATTGTTCTCTTAAACAAATCTAAATCTACTTTGTGCTTGATTGGAAAAGAAATGGAATGATAGAAAGGTGCAAGAGAAAACTGGCAAGAAAAGTAAAGACACTTCTGAGAAATACGAGAGGTAATCTATTGGAAGCATACGTGAATGAACAGTTTTTTCTATCCAATTTTAACTGAATTGCCAGGATTCTAAGTACTTAACCTCCCTTCCCTCTCTTAGATTGAAAGGAACATGGAATGGTTTTGGTAAAACATTGGATTATGGACTGACGAAAAACTCATATAAGTGCAATAACTTTTCAGTTTTCCCCCCTCATCATTCCATCCTACCAAGCAAGTATGAGAAACATTTTATCTTTGCATCCACTTTTCTCTCCTTTCCGAGGAGATTACTTGCTCTTTCTCGTAAGTAATTTGATAAACACCAGAAGGAAAGTCAAGCTGTTCAAAAATATGACTCCCCTCGTATTAGTGACTAGCAGAGGCTTTAATACCTAAATTACATGTATGGACCCTAATTTAACAGAACATTGAATGTGAAAACAACCAACTGAAGTACAGGAAAAACCTTATTGAACTTCACAACAATATCCTTCAAACATTTCCATCCACCAACACGGAATCCAACAGATGCTCCAACTATCCTGCTTAGAATCCAAGCTAGCAACCTTGACGCAAATCTGCAAAGGGAATAAAGCATATAACAGAAGCTTTAACTATCCCTTGGGCATCATCACTCCAAAGTTCGAACAGAAAAGAAGCAATAAATTGAGGAATAAAAAAGCAAGGTAATATGAAAACAGTTCCGATACATAATATGTCATTGGAATTTTTCTGCTTAAGAGAAGGATAAATACATTGACAATGCCAATTACAAGTCTGTAATAAATTAACCACGTATGAGACAGCTTCGTCTTAGAAACTAGAAATAACATCAAGAAACACTAAAGGCTAACAAAAGGATGCCAATTTAAAAAGAACAAAAAAAATCAAATGCATAAACAAAAAGCTGATCAAAATAACATTTCAAAATTCAGAAAATACACTAATAAAAGCATGCGTGCCGACACTTAGATAAACAACTTCAAACGCAACAAGTGAAAAGCAGAGGGACTTACATGAAAACCATCCATAGTGTGATGGAAATCATAAAGAATCCGAAGAGAAACTTGACAGGAGAAGCCGCCATTTTTTTTCTAGCAACAAAACTGTAATTCTACGGAACCGTAGAAAATCCGATCAAATCATTCAATTCGAAAAAAGAAGACGAAGCAGCGGCAAATGTAACAGCGTCGAACATAATAGCATTACAAAGTAGAATAAGAAGGAGAAAAAGAGGGGAATAAACCCTAAAGATATTGAGTTTCCAAAAGATAGAAAGCGATCTGAAAGTTCAGTTGAGCAATGAGAGCGACTCTTCGAGGATCAGAGATCGGAGAGGAGAGTGTCGACGTGAAAGAAGATCCGATCCATGATTTGCTCGATGATCAAATGAACTGACTGCTCCTGTTCTTTGTTTCCGGTTTTCTTTTTTCTTTTTTAATTTGATTTGGCGAGTAGTGAAGGGTAGAATCTACTGGTGTGAGGGTACAAGGGAAGATGGGTGTGCTGGGGTGTTTTCTTGAGAAACGTGAACGGGATGCCAATTTTAAATGCCGCAATTGTCTCCGGGAGATGGGAGGGGGTCTAAGAAGAGTCAACGCCACAACGGTGCGGTTTGTTTTGCGTCAACTCGGCATTTTTTATTGGGTTAAATCAGTATTTGGTGCCTAAACTTGGAAATTTTTCTCATATTGGGGTCTAAACTTTTTTTCTGTCCAAGTTAGGTCCTAAACTTGGCAATTGTTATAGGACTTGGCAACTTTTCCACATTGGGGTCTGAACTATTTTTTGGGTCCATGTTAGGTCCTATAGTTGGCAATTGTTCCCCACATTAGTGTCTGAACTTGGAATTATTCTCACATTCAAGCTTGAACTTTAGGGTTTTCAATGATTAACTTGGATAAAAAAAAAGTTGAAGCCCCAATATGGGAGTATTTGCTAAGTTCAAGGTCTAACTTAAGCAAAAAAATTTAAGCCCTAATAATTGTCAAGTTTGAGATCTAACTTGGATAAAAAAGTTAAGCAGAAAAGTTGTCAAATTCAAATCCCAAAATGTAATTAATCCTTTTTTATTTGGTTGAGGATGAATTGCCTTAATGTGGATCTGGTGCCGTGGCTGAATTTGATTGGTCCAATCCAACAAGGTAGTTAACAATTGCAATTAATTTATAATCTTTTATTTTCTCTATATATGAATACGATGGAAAGTTGAAGTGAATTTGGATAATTTGGATAAAATCAATGACAATTTTTACACAGTAATAAAATTTTGGATTTTAGTTTACCTTTCACTTGTACCAATTAAAGCCTAGAATTTTGGTATTCTCTCAACTCAAGTTATATTTCATTTTAGTAACTAGTGTTTTTTTTTTTTTTTTGCCAGTCATTTTAGTAACTAGTTTTATAAGAGTCATTTTAGTAACTTTTAAAATTCTAAAATTAAAATTAAATTGCTCTTGTCCATATTTTTTTTTCTTTTTTCTTTTTGATCTTAGACCATACATAGTTAGTAATAAAATATTTTGTTTGTTTAATTCGAGTTCAATTCCTTTTATTTTAAAAACAATATGTTTTAGTATTTTAAAAGCAACTATTTACTTTTAAATATATATATATATATATATTAAGAAAAATACTCCTACGTAAAAATATGTATTTTGCTACACTTATAATATAAGTAAAAGAAAAGCATAATATTAAATTTATATTTATAAGAAAACAATTAATAATTAAATTATAGGTGAAATGATAAAATGCTCATAAATATACACAATTTTAGGTTTGTGTTCAACTTTTAGAATTGTATTTTTAATTATTTTATACAAAAACATGATTATACTAATATTAATAAAAAAGGGTTTCTAAGTAATTTCCCACTAATTTGGTATCAAGTTAACTCCTTATACTTATGGTGTGGGTGAAATAAAATATTTTATATTAAAAATATTTTATTTTAAAATTTATTCAATAATAAATATAAACGGAGTGGTCATAAGTTTGTATTTTAATATTATTGAATGAGTATTCAATGATATTTCAATAATTTCATAACTAAATTTATAATCCGACTAAAAGTGACATAAATTTAATAAAATGCTTAAATATAGTATATAATAAAGATAGTATAATTTACCAAAAATAAAATTAGAATAGAATAGATATTTTTTACCTACCCTAAATAACTTAAGAATGAAGTAACAAATCTATCTATTTAAAGAAGATTTCATTCATTGGTATAAGGAAGATTTTAATCAAGAATTTCAAAGCTCGCCAATAAATCAATTTTCCATGTATTTAATAGTTATTAATTAGGACAATGGTGATGCATAAATAAGACTTATAATAATGCTTTCATAAAACTTCCATCCTAGCTAGTAAATAATCTCCTTTCGAGGAAAAAGAAAATCCTAATTGTGTCTTGTTTGCTATTAAATAAATGCAAGCGATTAATGAGTTGATTACATTAAAAGACTTGAATTTAAAAATTAATATCAAATGTCATATTGGTTAAATTATTAAAAGAGAAACTAGTTTTCAAAGATAACAAACTAACAGCAAGTGGGAAAAAAACCTATAAATAATAAATAATTCAATTAAATGAGAGAGGCACCATTAGATCTATCTATGGGCAGGGCTAAATTGGGTTCAAGTCAAGTTTTGACAAAAAATTAGGTTCATTTGATAGGTCCAAGCTTGGTTCAGTCTAAAAATGAGCTTAAAATTTTGTCAATGTTCGATCCGGATATAAATGCAAAAATTTGGACTTGACCCAATCTATCTATATTAAATCTTTATATTATTTTTCTATAATTTTAAAAAGTAATACATAAAAACACTAAAAATATTAAAAATAAATGTTTCACAATAAATCAAAATTAAAATTTAAAAAATCTTTATACTTAAATAACATTAACATACGTGCAATTTAACAAGTAAATGTCTATGAAAGAGTAACAAAATTAATAATAAAATAATAGTTATACAATATCCAAACAATAACAACAAAATAATAGTCACATAATAATGAAATGGTAGCAAAACAGTGAAAAAAAACAGAAAATAACAAGAAAACAATAATTTTTTTCATTTTGCAAAATCGATTTGGGTCGAGTTAAAAAGTCCTACTTGAGACCTAATCTATTTTCTAAACAGATTTTTTTACCCAAATTCATTTTTGAGACCATATTTTTGTCAAAACCCTTTCATTTTTCAGACAGACATTTAGGTCACATGTACAAGTCCAAAAAAATAACAGTCTAATACAATTTTATAGTCGAAAATAAAGTTTAAAAAGCCATCTCAAACTACCAAAAATCCAAATTTTATCAAATAGGGATGAAATGATGAGAATAAACATATTTTCCTGATTTTTAATTTAGACCCTATAAAAGATTAAGCATAGTGAAAAATAAGCTTCACATACCATGCAACATTTAAAAATTCATTAAATATGAATCTAATGAGTAGCTCTAGTGGAAAAAAGAATGATGTTCATCTTAAGAGATCCAGATTCGAGCACCAGTATATGTGTTGTCAAATGATTAAAAAATTATAAACAGATACAATCACCCTGATATATTCAAAAGAAAATTTATTAAATATAAGAATAAGTAACTCAATAATATATCATTAATACGTAATAAAAGCATTTTGCTCGTGAAAAGGTGTGAAAGGCAATTAATCTTAAAAAATAAAATAAAACCTCATATGGTAGGCTTTCACATTCTTTACATATTAACCTTAAGCATGTAAATGCATGTAATTTAAATTAATATTAAAACAAAACTGCATGTATTTTAAATCTATTTCACTGTTATCCCAAATTGAACCATCTCATTTCCATGAATGGACAAGATATTATCTATAAATAAAAATCCAACATATAATAAAGATCTTATGCTGAAAAAAAACCTATTTGTATGTGCTGCTTTAAATTTTGTCTAGCCAGAACTTTGACCTCATAGGAAAAATAGATTAAACAAAATTAATTAAAATTTTTAACAAGAAAATTTAAAATCATATTCATAATCACATTAAATCTTAATTAAAATTGAAATAAAAATGAATCAAATAATTTAACAAATGATAAATTCAGGGGCGAAGTTTGGAAAAAATTTAGGGGGCTTAAATTAATTTTTTTATATCTTTATAATTTTTAAAGGATTAAATCAAATTTTTATCATTTTTAGGGGGTAAAAATATAAATTTTTTTTATTAATTTAAAATTTTTAAAAATCTAAAAAACCAAAATAAAAAAAATAACCATTTTAAGGGGACCATAACCCCTACCAACCCCTACATATGCCTCTAGATAAATCTGTTCTAATGCCATTTTCCTCATTCATAAAACTTAATTTATTATATGAATGATATCGAACTGTTTACTATTCAATCCAACAATTATTGAAAACATTTTGAATGCCCCTAATATCAATAAGACCAACTCATTAATTTTAAAATAAATATATTTATAAGATATTGAGAGTAAATAACTACGAAATTCAACAAACTCAACGTCGAGTTCGATGTTAGCACTGTTAGAAATGAGCTGAAGCTGGATTTGGCCTTTTTCTATATCTATATAATTAAAAAGCACCCAAAAACTAAAAAAAAAAAAAATACAACAAAGATTGCACCGGCGTTGCTGTGATCGGAGATGGAGTAAACTCGTCGGATATTTGGATTCGCCTATCTAATTAACATCCAATTCCCCATTTTCTCTCTCTCTCTCTCTCTTTTCTTCTCCTATTCTATGATGCAACAAATGACAATTTCTGGTGGAAGGAAAATAAACTTGAGAAAAAACATAATAAGAGGAAAGGGGGGCAAAGCCTATTGCTCCGACATTTTTTCCATCCAAAAGTACATTTGACTGAGCCTTCGTAAACCCACGAAATAGGACCACCCAAATTAAGGGAAATAAAAGGAAATTCTTTGTTGTGAAAAAATAGTAGCTAAAGAACAAGTGGAATTAGTTGGCTAAAATAATGCAGCGAAGGTAAGGTGGGATTGATTTGAATGAAGACTATACGTGTTATTCGAACTTCTTAAGAAACATTCAATTTACGAAGTAAGATTTGAACAAGAATGAGTCAAAATGAAGCCTATCAAGGGGGGGGGGGTGGATTGAATAAATCTGTCTAAATAATTAGCCATAGGTGAATTAATCTCATGCATCATCAATGAACCATATTAAGTTATCTCATCAATACATAAAATAATAAAACATTTGAGGACTTATATATAAATATTACAGAATGAAAATATAGGGCCAAACTGATAAAAAAATAGTATAGGTATCAAAGTGATAACTTAACTATAGCACAGGGACCGAAAGTGGTATTAACCCTAATTTGAATGGTACTGGACGAGCTACTTTAGGTCAACGAATCTAGTTTGACTCAATCAATAGATCCGTAGTCGGGCTTGGGCTGAACAGAATTCAGATTTTGGGTACAATAAAAGGACTGAGGCCCAAATAAGGGTTTAAAGCAATTTAAAATCCGAATGCTACTAAATTAATGGGGTCAGCCGACTAACCCTCCTTCATATTCCCTGCTCAAACTACGGCGTGGCAAGTTCGTTCTTCGTAAATTGCCGGTGAAGTGAAGTTTTATCAATAAACCATGGAGGAGATTAGCGACAGAAACGAGAATGGAAGGTTAAGAAAGTAAGTACTGTGTGATTGATTTTCGCATTTAGGAGTATATAATTTTATTTATTTGTTTTTTTTTTTGGATTTCAGAGAATCTAACCAATTAGCTACGGTGTTGAAAGAAATGAAATCAGGCTTGGATGTAGTGACTACCAAAGTACAGGCTTTAACTGCTAAGGTAACGAGCTTCGGCCATGGCCAGTTGCAGTTGGTTTTGTTTTACCCTTATGTTGTTTTATATCAATAGTTTCTATTGATTTGAGTGACAGGTGAAAGCAAATAATTTGCCAACTGCGGATGGGATAAGTTATTTGGAAGCCAAACATTTGTTGCTTCTAAACTATTGTCAATCACTTGTGTATTATTTACTTCGCAAGGCAAAAGGGTATTCAATTGAGGGACATCCTGTTGTTAGGAGTCTTGTTGAGATTAGGTTGTTTCTTGAAAAGGTTTGAAGGATCTTTCTTTCTCTTTGGCTATTTAGTTGTGATTGATTTCTATGTTATGGTCTCAATAATTGGGTTTTTTTTGTTATAAACAGATTAGGCCAATTGACAAAAAACTTCAGTACCAAATTCAAAAGCTTACAAGGGTTAGTGGGAGTACAATACAGCAACAAGGAGCTTCAAATGAAGCATCAGATGGACATGATAAGACACAGGATCCATTGACTTATCGTCCGAATCCGGATATGCTTATTAGTAAAGCAGATATGATGCCAGATGTTAGTTTTGCTAAATATTACCTATTGAGTTATTTTTGTTTTGTTTTGCTTTTTGTTTATTAAGCTTTTTTCTGTATATTGTAGGATGGTACTGGTGTCTATAGACCGCCCAAATTCGCTCCTGCGGTTGTGGAAGAGGATCAAAAGATGTCGAGAGAGGAGAGGAATGCTTTAAGGAGGGAAAAAGAAACTTTGCGAAAAGCTTCAAGGAGTGCTTATATTAGGGGAATGATGGATGATTTAGAAGGAAAACCTGAAGAGGTTCGTCGCTTGACTGTTTTGTATCATTACTTGGACTTATGAATTTAGCTAACACTTTTTTGTTGCCAACTATTCCAGGTTAGAGAAATTATTGGAACCGAAAGTAGAGAACTCACTAGATATATGGAAAAGATGGAAAGGCGCTCTCAGCAAGAGGAAGAACTTTTCACTCGTGCTCCCGTCACAAAGAAGGACAAAAAGATAGAGAAACACTTGAAGAAGTCAAGAAATGGGTATGCACTTTTACTTTCAGTGTCTATCAGTGACGATTTTCAGTGAACTATTTTCATGGTTGAGTTTTTGGTTGTATATGTAATTCCCTCTGTTTGACCATCTACCCCTTGTTTGTATCAGGTTGCTTGGTCTGACAGACAGTTTCTATGATGAAATTAAAACATTACCGTTGGGGGATGATACCGATGAGCAACCAACAGTCTTTCATAATGGTAGCAGTGGAATGGGGAAGATCAAAAAGCGCAAGGTAT
This sequence comes from Gossypioides kirkii, assembly GCA_005610355.1. Lineage (NCBI taxonomy): Eukaryota > Viridiplantae > Streptophyta > Magnoliopsida > Malvales > Malvaceae > Gossypioides > Gossypioides kirkii. The sequence goes on along the minus strand of CP032247.1, from coordinate 16,181,296 downwards.
GTTGTTTGAACATTTCTGTTGTCGTCTTGTGATTTGCCCTAAATTTTCATTCCCATTACCACATCTAATGTTATTGACCTGGATAACACTGAATCATAGCATTTCCTGAGGCTAGTTATTCAGTTTTATGTTGGGATTGAAGTTGTGCATGTACTTTATAAATCTAATTGCAATGTTAGGACTCAACTTGTTGTCTATGGGGCTACTTATTATAGCCTAATGCCTGTTGTATTGTGGTTTGGCATGAAGCACCTCATATCTTGCAAGGAGTGCGAGGTGGCAAATCCTCGCTTATCTCATTTGTAGACTGGACGTTAGTTTATCTTATATCAAATGGCACCCCTATGGTTTTCTTTACCTCTTTTGCTTTATATAATAATTATGCTGTATTTTTCCTTCATAGAACTTTTAGTCAGGCTTGGTAGTTAGTATATAGAAAATCAAAACGTTTCCCAGATATATACAACGTAGAGGCTGACATCTATTTCTGCTTTTTTTGCAGAGGAAACATTAAATGGCAACAAACTGGATGTACATTTTAAGAGGGGTGGAATGACAATTTTGCATTGAAGTTTTCTATTGAAAGCATGTTCTGAAGTTTTGGATTGTGTGAAGAATTTATTATTATTATTTGCTCCCATAGATTAGCTGATTAGATTGAAACATACCATAGGGACTACGATTCGTCATATTTCTGCACTAAAAATCTTCTTTTGCTGCCCCCTTGAGTTGTATTTACTTAAAAAATTAATACAGGAAGTAAATGAAATGCTGTTCCCTGGCTGATCATTTAGGTTTTGTTTGGTAGGAAGAACCAAAAAGTGCAATCCTGGAAAACCGGTTGATTTAATGATTAAGCTATCTAGTTTATCTATTTCAATTGATTCATGTTCAATTAAAATTCTAATTCCTTATAGGAGTTTCTTTTGTAGTAACAAAATACTTAAAATCTGAAGGAGCAGGCAATCATGGCCATTCGATTCACAATTTATGTAAAAGACTGTCCCCATAGTGGTAAAAGAATGCTGCCTTAAGCACATACTAAATCGTCGTATTTACAATTGAATCGGTTTGTTTTAAGAATCTCTGATGATTAACTGAATTTTGTAATGTCAATCTCATTTTGAGCCAGCCTTCGAAGGTTGTGCAGTGTTATAGAGAACAAGACCGGACATGAGAATTAAGCTACCAAACAGGAAAAATGGACTTAAGCTTGCACCATTAGGGAGATACGGCAATGGAAGAGAGAGAACGTAAATCGAAAGGGGCACTGAAATATGAACCAAAGAGGAAACGAGAAAAGAAAATCCGTTAGTACAGTGTTGAAATGCATTAGCTTGGCATTAAGTAGATTCAGCTATGTTACATGTTCTGACATGCATTCATAATCATGTCCATGCATGCAAATTGCGAGAGTAAGTGAGAGAGTTGACCTGACAATGTTACAGTGAGCGATGCAACAATGGCGGATGATACTTTCAACAGATTGAGCACTGATATGTTGAAAGCCATATTGGTAACTATGTAAAGAAGTGGAAGTAATGGAGCTCCTTCACAACCTGTAGTGAAAAATGCAACTAGTGATAAACCAAAACTTACTGCGAATCTAATTTATTTGACCGACTAATAGAAGCGTCCGCAGCAAGATCGGCTAAATGCTTAAACAGGAAACTGATAATTTTCATTTTGTCATTACAGCAAAAAGCCAATGGCTAAAATTTTCTCCGTTATTTTAATGTGCATAATTCAGAGGAAAATTAGAGTCCACCAATGAGAGGTACTTAAATTTTACGCGCAGAAGAAAGGTTAAGGTTAATGCCGCATTAACTTAAGCGACTTGCCTTAACTGTTGTAAGTCCAGCAACATGGGGCAATTACGGTAAAAACAGATAGGGTGCTAATTGGTAAAGTACTGTATTTTGATTTAATTAGTCTGAAATATCAAGAAGTAAAAGGTAAGAGTCTTGACAGTAACTTGTGATGCCAAGATAAAATTTCAGCACAAAATTAGAGTTAAAATGCTGATCTTACTGACAATCAAAATTCCGTAGTGTGTAGAGAAGGCTTATATATATCTTACCAATAAAAAAAACCCTACAGCCTAAGGTTTAAGAAAAAAGGGAAACTATTGATATATCCATTTGTATGAACTCTAAATGAAAGAACTTGCCTGATGTTTCACCTCCTAGATTTAGAAAGCATGCAGCACCACTTTTTAGATAAGAAGGAAGTTCCAAGAATGGTATCCCTTTCAAATTTGACAGCAAAGGCAGCAAAAGAAGCACAAAGAGAGCCTACATATCCAAAGAAACATTAAAATTCAACAAGGGGACAGATGCAGCTTAACATGTAAGATCTTTTTGATTGGAATGAAGCTTTGAGAGTTGTTAGTAATGAATATCTATTATTGCAAAACATGATTAATAGAGCAGCCAATGCTCAGGATTTCTTGAACCATCCAATATATACACTAAATGACCAAATCTTGGTGTGGCAATACTTAAAAACAATTTGATTCCCTTACTTTAGCATAAAGAAAGGAAGAGCATGGATAGGAGTTGGTTCTTTCATGTTAAGTTTCTGTAAACATGGAAAGTTTTTATAGAAACATTAAAATCATCCTGTTTAACTAATATAAGTTAGAAAGAGCTCCATTTTTATGCCGTCAGAATGAGTTCCATCAAAAGGATTGAAAAGAAAGTACCTTTGAGCAAGATTTATTATTATTGAAAGATCAAATGAGCATGCTTAAAAAGGATTAATGGAATACAAGTGAAAGCTTTTACAGCACAACATCAGACATACCTGAAATCCAGATCCAAAAGAATTGACAACAAATATATCAAGTGACTTCCCCTGCAAGAGCGTGTTTGATAGCTTGAGCATCAATGAGGAAATAAACTAAACACGCTAATATGGAAAGTCAGTGAGAGAAAAGGTTTACATTGAGGCGTTTTGCAGCATCAATAAAAACAAATTCCTGTTTCAAGAAAGAAAATAATTGTTATGTTTGATTATACAATTCCATAGAACTCATGACAGATTGGAATTACTTTAACCTTAATAATAGATGCACCAGCTTGAAAAGCTGCTGATGCTATCATCACTCCTGGCCACATAAGCTTAACTCCAGATAGCACCTGGCTAGTTTCAGAACCGCTACAATTACAAAAACAGCAAACTATCATCAGATCTTTACCCCAACTGAAGTAGCATGGAGAAATGCATGCATGTATGGTGACACTCAATTCTGGTTAGTCCTGCCAAAGCAGCAGTACTAAAGGGAAAAATACGTGAACCTGTTTACTCGTGATTGGCAGCTAAGAGGAACAGAGATTTATTCCTTTCCATCCAAGATCACCTAAGCATTTTAAGCTACAATGCTATAGCACAACAGATGAATGATGCAGACTGGAATATTTCTATTATTTTCCTTCAGTATCTGAGACAATTAGGTAATTTTATGTTTATTTTATTTTATTTTTTTGCATTTTTCAGGCCATTTTTTTTTCTCATTAGGCAGGTAAACTCTTCTGCTTGGTTTGCACTTCCACACACTACACGAGATTGAATGTGAATACCTACGGTAGGATTATTGGCTACAGAGAACAGATAGCATTAGCATACCTTGTAACAGCCACTATTACTCCTACTGCTACAAGCAAGCAGCCAGCAATTTGGTTAAATGAATACCTCCTCCCCAATAGAACGGTTGAAAATAGGAGCTGCCACACTAAAAATGTCTGCAAGATGATAAGAGGTTATTTCAATTCCTGATACAACATACGATCAAACATCCATAAATTGACCATGAGCATCTAATACAAATCCAATAATCATCTGTGTGTTACTATACATTTTCAAAGAAGTATCAAAGGCATATTCTATCACTTTAAAGAGAACCTGATTCAATATCGGAATGGCTGGTCCCGGAAGCATCGCTGTAGAAATTACAAAATATTACAGAAGCCAAAAGTAAACCAATCAAATCCAAACACACAAAAAAAATGCATTTATTGTATCTATATTCAGAAAAAAAATGGATCATTGGAAATATCTTTTCACTTAACAAATTCAATTTTGCATATCAAGAATTCCAATAAACTATTGAAAAGTTTGCACCTGCAGAAGCCATTCCACTAGCAACTCCAAGAGCTTCTAGCATACCAATGGCAGCGAATCGAGATTTAGGCAAACTTAACATTTCATTAGCCACAATCCCCGCCCGGTAACGTAAAAACAGTATCGAAAAATAAATCGCCACGTACCTACGTTTTTCAAATACAATTATTTTTCTTTTTCCTCCGACAAAATTGAAATTAAATTGTAGAAATAAATTTTACCCGAAGGTGGTGAATTGAGCTAAAAAGAATGGGTACTCCTTCATGGGAACAAGTGCAAGCTTGTAAAGAACGCGATTAGCAACGGCGAATATTATGGTCACGGCGGAGCTAATTGCGATTAGCTTAGCGTCGGTCGCCTGGTTCGGCGTTTTGCTCGAAGCGCGAACTCTGAGATTTGGGCAGAAGATGGCGGAGCTGTTGGGTGGAGCTCTGGTGAAGCTACGGCTAATATGGCGGGGAAATGAAGAAGGGTTTTGAGGGAGTGACATTAAGATGGGAGATTGGAGCTTATCTGAATTGGAGTTGACAAGGAAGGAAGCTGCAAAATGGGAGGGAAGCGAACGAAACGACGACGTGAGGGGGAAGGACATTGTAAGGAAGAGAGGTTGACTGGAGAAAGAAGAGAACGCAGGAGGCAGACTAATGTCTCGTTTGGCTACGGGCGGAAACAACGGTCCGTTTGTAGTTTATCTGAACAGGTTTTTGACTTGAACGGAAATTTTTGTTAAACCAAAGTTCAATAGTTTTTTCTTCCTACCATGAATCCATGATATAGAAGTTCATCCCTAATTCGTGAAGTAATCTATGCATGATAGTGATCTGATCTCTCTGCCAATCCTAATTTGAGTAGGTTAATTGGTACTCTACTTTTAGCATTCATGTATAAACTTAGGAACGAGAATTTACCAATAAATGATTAGATAGAATGATTAGTTATATTGAATTCTCAAAAGAAAGATTTAATTTTAAAAATCATAGATAATAATGTTGAGAGAGATAATTATATATTCGAACATAGATCGAAAATAAAAAATAATAAAAAAATAAAAATTTATTGAAAGGTTAATATCATTAAATATTTTTAAGTTTTAAAATTTAAATTATTTTAATTAAGTTTTTAAAATATCAATATAAGATGTCAACCATGATTTGAGGATATGTGGTGCAATCAATTCACGTTGAAATAAAATTTAAATTTTATTAGTGTGAAAAATATTCAAAATGATAAATTATAAAAAAAATTATTTTAACAATAAAAAAGGCAGTAAATAGGACAAAGTAAAATTGGACCACATAGATCAGACAGCACATAAAAACCCGGCCCGCTGATATGACCCACGGCAGGGGAGCCTAAAGGACTCAATTAAAAGAGTAACGGACTAACGGTCCATCAAATACAAATTCAAAGTTCAAACGCCATTTTAGCAGATTTAAATTTCGAATCAATGAAGGCCATGTGATATTATAATATCTCCGTACTCTTACTTTCCACAAAACATCAGTAGTTTTTATAATTAGCAACATAACAAAAATATGAAAGAAACATAAGCAAGATTTTGAAAAACACAGTTCCACCTACGAATTCCCTCCTTTTTTTTTTCCTTGTAGGTCTTTCTCTAATGGCAGAATCTCAAATCCCTAATTCTCATCTCCAGCTCTCCAAGATCCAAAGCCCAAATTCCAGGCCTTGCAGTTTGCTTAACTGCGAACAAGATACTATGAATTCTGAGTTCAAGAATGAGAATCAAGAAGACGAAGTGGATTCGACACTCTGCTTTTCTGGTTCAAGATTGATTAAATCTGGTTTTGAAACCTCTGAATTTTCAGGTTTTTTTCTTCTTCTGTTTCTTTATATCTAATTTACTTTCATTTCCTGTTTTCTTCAATTCTTGTTTGCTATTTTGTTGCCGAGTCTAACGTTGTTGATGTTTTTGAGCCTGTTTGGTTGCTAAGAACAATAATCTCGAATTATTTTGGAAATATCTTAAATAAAGTTGATGGCTTTTAAAAGTGGAAGCGACTATGACTGTTCTGTTTTGGTCTAGACACTGCTGTTATGTTTGTAAATGCTGGAGGAGGGGCTTTAAAGAAAGAAGGAACGAGCGGAGTTGATGTTTGTGGAGATAGATTTTTCGAAGGAGGGGATGTTTTGCGAACCACTGAAAGCATCAATGGTGGTGGCGATATGCTACCCATTTATCAATCAGCACGCTTTGGAAACATCACTTACCGATTCAATGATTTCCCCCCGGGGACTATTTGGTTGATCTTCATTTTGCTGAAATTGTGAACACCAATGGACCTAAAGGAATGAGAGCTTTTGATGTCTTCATTCAAGAAGACAAGGCAAGTTAAAATTATACGGCTTATAGTGTATATATTTTGTTTGGTTCATTGTTGTTAAGGAATTTCGCTTGTTCTTTTGCTGAAATCGGCAGGTATTGTCTGAACTTGATGTATACTCTATTGTTGGAGCAAACAAGCCATTACAAGCGGTTGATATTAGAGCTTCTGTGGGGGCGAGCAGGGAGATTGTTGTAAGGTTTGAAAGTGTCTGTGGAAGCCCAATAGTTAATGGGATTTGCATAAAACGGGCAACAGAATTACCTGGTATCTTTTTCTCTTTCATGTTAGGTTTCTATTGTGAATTTTTCCCTGAGAGACTTGCTGATTTGCTTATATGGTTATCTTCTAAACTAGATAAAGTGTCTCGACTGAATTGCGATTATCTTGTATGCAACAATTGTGATGCTGAAATAGAAATTTCATCACCTCTGGTGAGATACAAACTCTGGATTGAGACCATCTGAAGTACGAAAGATTCTTGCTTTAGGTTATCTTGATTTAATGTTCACGTGGTTTGCAGAAGAAACATATGAAAATGAAATCTACAGTAAAGTATGAAAAGAAGATAGAAGAGCTGAAGAACCTGTGCCAGCTCAAGACAGATGAATGCTATGAAGCTTGGATGTCATTAACAACTTCAAATGAACAACTACAAGAGGTCAGAATGGAACTCGACAACAAGTTCATCCAGAATTTGAATTTAGGTAAGGAGGGTTTGGCTGAATGTCTCAGATGGAAGAACGATTAAATGTAGGTTGCTAAAGGGAAAAAAGAAAGAGCCTATGAAATGTAAGAATTGTTCTGTTTGCTAGAAAACTTGAAATCTTTTGATCATGCCCAATGCTTATGCAGATAGGGCCCTGGAACAAGAAGCTGCAAAGTTAAAAGACATTTCTACTAAATATGAGTGTGATAAGAGATTATGGGTTGATTCCATCATTGAGTTGGAAAGAAAAATGATGGTAAACTATATTTTTTCTTATCACAACTAGTACAATTTTTCTTGACAGACCTAGTGAAACATCAAAGAGATTGTTTAAAAATCACTCTCTTTTTCAGATCATAAAGCAAGAGCATTCTCTGCTATCTAATAAGGCACATGACTGTGCTGATTCAATTCCAGAATTAAACAAGATGATATTTGCAATTCAAGCACTGGGTATGTATGTATCACCAAGCAACTTTTTTTTTTTGGTAAGAACCTCTACATCTTAATAATCTATCTAAACTGCAGTGGCACAGTGTGAAGACCTAAAACTAAAGCTCAATGAGGAGCAGGCAATGAGGAAAAAGCTACATAACCAGATACAGGAAGCAAAAGGCATCTTTTGATGTTCAAAATTTTAACATCGAATTTTCTATGTTTGCAGTGTAGATTGAACCTAATCCCAGCTTTGTTAATTTATCACAATTTGTAGGAAAGATCAGAGTGTTCTGTAGGTGCCGTCCATTAAGTGATGATGAGGCTTCAGCTGGGTATACAACGGTTGTAGATTTTGGTACAGCTAAGGATGGAGATATAGGGATACTTACAGGAAGCTCCATGAAGAAAATTTTCAAATTTGATCGAGTTTATACACCTAAAGATGATCAAGGTATGGTTCTGCATTTACCTTTTCAATAACAACACTAAAGAATTAGCTTTTCTTCAAGCATACCTGATCTGAGTTTATGCTATATTTAATAGCTTAATGAACAGCACATATTATAAATAAATTTAGTTTAGCTTAATTTTTTGTTACTATTTTGGAAAAAAAATTTCCCGATAGGTCAGCTTATTTTTCCTCCTTCAGCTGTCTTTTCCTGCTTAAATGTGATTGCTGCATTTTATCGCCTAGTCAGAAATTTGCATAATGCATACTTCAGAGGAATTGATTTATGACTGTGGAGGTTTGTAGCAACAAAGAAAAAAAAGGTGGTCCCTATAGTTGGACTGAGTTATGGTACAGTTGTGGATAAGGATATGAGAACATACTCTAACTCGAAACTTTTATGCTTTTGCAGTTTCGGTGTTTGCAGATGCTTCCCCAGTGGTAACTTCGGTTTTAGATGGTTACAATGTCTGTATATTTGCATATGGGCAGACAGGAACTGGGAAGACTTTTACCATGGAAGGTACAGGACAAAATCGAGGAGTCAACTATAGGACTTTAGAGCAGTTGTTTAAATTAATCGAAGAGCGGAAAGAAATTTCTACCTTTGGTATATCTGTCAGTGTACTTGAAGTCTACAATGAGCAAATCAGAGACTTGCTTGCAACTGAACCAGCATCAAAAAGGTAAAATCAAAATCTTATTCTTATTGACGATTAGTTTGGCTTGGTGTATTTCTGTTGTGAGTGTAAGAATTGCCGTTGATTGGTCTGGTTTATTCAAGGTTGGGGATAAGGCAAGCTTCAGAGGGGTTTCATCATGTTCCTGGGATAGTGGAGGCTAAAGTTGAAAATATTAAGGAGGTTTGGAATGTGCTACAGGCTGGAAACAATGCAAGAGCTATAGGGTCAAACAATGTGAATGAGCATAGTAGCCGATCTCACTGGTTAGTATCACCAAAACTTTCCTTTTGTTATGATTAACTCTGGTTTTTGCTCAAGACAGCAAGCAAAATTAGTTGTCTTTGACTTTGCCTTATTATGCAAGGGTCTGTAATAACCATTTTCGTTTCTGTATAAAATGATAAAAGGAAAGAATTTATATGCTACAATAGAAGTTATCATTTGAGGCTTGCATATATGTATTGTTTTCGCAGCATGCTGTGCATATTAGTTAAGGCAAAGAATTTGATCACTGGTGAGTGCACCAAGAGCAAATTATGGCTTGTGGATTTGGCCGGTAGTGAAAGGCTAGCAAAAACTGAAGTGCAAGGAGATCGGCTTAAGGAAGCCCAAAATATCAACAGATCACTTTCTGCTTTAGGAGATGTGATTTCCGCTTTGGCAAACAAAAGCAGCCACGTCCCATATAGGTTTTCTGTTTATCTCATTGTATCCTAGATGTATATCACTGTTTTTGAGTACTCCAATTTTATCTATTTGAGTTTTGCAGGAATTCCAAGCTGACACATCTACTCCAAGATTCCTTAGGTAAGCAAGCACATGGAAGGAGTTTCTTAATTGAATATCCTATTAGTCAACTGTGAAAACGTTCAAATATAGACTTCAGAAAGAATTCGTCACGTACTTGCATATGTATGAACACATTTAGAAGAATGTTCAGAGTTCAAAAGCGAATGCTTTTGTTACAGAATCTGGTGCACTTAACCATGATTGATGGGTTATTAGTTTTATTATATGAAGGAATCGAAAGTATCATTGACCTTTCTCAAAAGCCTTTATTAATCTGCTGTAGGAGGCGATTCTAAAACCTTGATGTTTGTACAAATCAGCCCTTCGGAGCAGGACTTAGGTGAGACCCTAAGTTCATTAAATTTTGCAAGTAGGGTCCGGGGAGTGGAGTTGGGTCCAGCAAAGAAACAGGTTGACACCGCTGAGCTTCAAAAGTTGAAACAGATGGTAAGCTGATTACTAAATTTACAGAATCTAACACAAAACTAGAACGTGAAGTGAATATCTTTCGGAACCAAAACCTAAATATGTACCTTTTTTTGCCTCGTCTTCCTGTTGAACTATTGAAGCTCGACAAAGCCAAGCAAGAATTGAAATCAAAAGATGACGCTTTAAGAAAGTCAGCGGAGAACTTTCACAACTTAGAGGATAAAGCCAAAGTTAGGGGTCAACTTTGCAAAACCCAAGAAGAAAAGCTCAATGAACTTGAAAACCAGCTTTCATCCAAGACAGAGTTATGTAAACAATTAGAGAGGCAGTTGTGGCAACTTTCAGAAAGAATGATGGAAAGGGAAGAAATTTGCTCAAATTACCAGCAAAAGGTTGATTGTCATCTGAAAATTTAGTTCTCTATCTTTTTACTTTATTTTGCCTTCAAATCAACCAAATGCCAGTTTTGACTTGTATTTTCACCGTAGGTTGTAGAGCTCGAGAACAAACTGAAAGAGCAGGTTCAGAATCAGACAGCATCCTTGTCTCTACAGAGAAAGGTTTTTGCCTAAAATGAAACCTTGACATTTTAACTTGGTTGAGTAACAATAGTTCATTAAATTTGATATGTGATATTGAATATATGGAAAACTTAGCATCAATACTAATTTATCAAGAGATTTTTAAATTCATTTGATTGTATAATTTCACAGGTGAAGAAGCTTGAAGACATTCTGAAAGTGAGAACACGGGAATTTGAGCTTCATTCAGGGACGCTTCAACAGAAGGTAATTGTAACTGATGAAAATGTTCGACTTAAATATCAAAATATTTTGGCTAAATGCTCAAATTGTATCCAACCTTTTAGGGGTTGCTCAGATAACAACTTAACCATTCAAAATGGTCATATAAAGGTCTAACCTTTATAAAAGTGTTCAAATAAGGGTCAAACATTTTCGAAAATGCTCAAATAAGGGTCAATCATTTTTAAAAGTGCTCAAATAAGATTTTTTTTAAGTAATGTTGAACTCAACTTTTATGTGTTATTCTAAACACATCAACATTCACTTAATTTTTCTACAAATTGGATTGAAGTGTGTGGAAAGCCCTTATTTTGACATTTTTTTAAAGATGAGGTCCTTATATGATCAATTTGAAAGGTGTGGCCCTTATGTGAGCAACATAAAAGGTTGAGTCTAATTTAAGTAATTTAGCCAAATATTTTTCCCTTTCCCATTTTTCAATTCTACCACTACTGGCAAATGATGTTATTTATGGCAGTCCATTTCTTTCCTTGCATTAGCCATTATTGGCTCATCACTGCTCCCCGGCCATCTGATATGATTCTATTGATACAGGTTAAAGAACTCGAAAACAAGTTGAAAATAGAAAGAGAAAGTGGAGGATCACAAGAAAAGGTTCTTTTTTCCATCTTAATTGTTTTTTTTTTTTGAACTTGGGAAATAAAATTTAGGATCCTAGAGTCAGAAACTAAACCCTTCTACGTAAAATTGTTAGGGTAATGAACTTGAACAAAAGTTGAGACAACACCAGGAAGAGACAATGCGACCGGGATTATCATATTCTGCAGAGAAATCACAAGTCACACCCATTGGAACCATATATGGCATGAATCCTCCAACTAGAAGGAACTTAAACTCAAATGGGAGAAGGATGAATGAGATGGGGTCAGACTTGTTGAAAGGAACGGAGTCGCTTAGAGGGTTGAGAAGGAAACGACAGATTGAGAGCAAAGGGATCGAGAACAATGTGTTGCTATCGTCTTCTTTGGTGGAGAAGAAGGTATGGAGTGAAACAAACAAGGCAAGGCAAATTGAGCAGTGGCCATGTAGGATTACAAGGAGTGGGAAATTGGTAAATAGTGAGAAAAGCTTCACCGGCAATAGAATCAACTGGGATCAGGGTAAAGAGCCTAGAGAGAGCAGCAATAAGTTGAAAATGTGGTTAAGATAATGATTGGGATGGGAAGGTCGGAAATGATTTTGACATGATTGTTCTATTTTATCTTCCTTTTATAATCATTTTTCTTGATTGATATATATATATATATATCAAATTTATATATTAATTTTATTTTAATGTACAATTTTATACATAAATTTTAATTTGGTATAATTATAATATGAAGTTTTGATTTTAATTTAATCATATATATTTAAAAATTATCTTCATATTTAAAATCACATAAAATCAAAATTAAATAATGTTATCCCTAGGAAAAAATCAAGTGAAAAGTATATTTATTGAAGATATGAAAATTCTTTTAAAAATAATTTGTAGATTTAATAAAAAGAGTAGTGGAGGTTATGTTAGGTAATGATTTAAATGATTTTATGTAAAGATTTTTTTATAAATATTAAAATACAAAATAATCTTATATATTTTTAAAATATTTTTTACTTGATAAAAATATTTTCAAATTAATATAAAATTATGTTACTTAAATAGTCAACCATAACCGATGGACCAATTGAGATTTTTCCTCTCTTTCCTTAATAGATTTGGTCCAAATAATTGTTAGCTCCAACTTTCTCAGCTTCAAAATATAATAGAATTAAAAAAAAAAAAAGATTGCTTTTCTCTCAGTTTGGAGGCTAACGGGGTCTTAAATAGCTCTTTTTTTAAAAAAAAAAAATTGCTTTTGTGCTTTAATCATCGCTTGAATTGTTAAACCTGAATTTGCATCTTCAAGTAAATTAACACATTTGATCACTTGGGATTGCCCTGATGAGTTTTTTTTAGGTTCTTCTGTTTGATAATTAGGGTCGGATCAATTTTGGCATATGCGATGTCATAATCTGATTAATCTTTGACATTTGGACCATTATAAGATCATAAAGAATCCTTGGCCCTATGCATTGTAATTAAACTTTATTTTATAAAAATTCAACAAATTTTCAACTTTTAGGTGCCACATAAATTGTAATCATCTGGCAAAAAAAAAATCCATTTATCTATTACATGCTCATAAGAGACCTTGGGAAGACTCTAAAGCAGGAATCTTAAAAATCACAAATAACAAGTGTGTCCTCGCTCCATTTAAATCATTTATAGGTTTCTCATCTAAATAGATACTTCATATTTTTCTTTAATATAAAAAATTGGCTCACGTTCACCGGTTAACACCACGTGCTCAAGGCGCGACCATTCATACCCCTAACGAAAAAAAGTAAATAGGTTACATTTACAAGTTTCACACTTCCGCTATATTAAGGCACAATTCAGGTTTTTTTATAAAAAATACCTTAAAATTTAGATAAATTATAAAACTTTTAATATGTAAAGTAAATGACCTCAAATAAGAAGAAAAATTAATGGTACCAAGACCCAACATATCACATCAACTATATTAATAAAATATTTTTTAGTAAAACAACGTTCAATAATATCAAAAAGATAGTTGAAAACATCGAACACCATCAACACTTAGTGCTTTGAATGTGCGAGAGCGTCAAGCACCATTGACATCTTGATGTCTTGAATATGCGAAAATGTCGAACACTATCGATACCTTGATGTCTTGAATGTACCGAAGCATTGGACACTATCGACATCTTAATGTCTTAGATGTACGAGAGCTTCAAACACCATCAACACTTTGATGTTTTGAATGTGCAAAAACATCAAATATTATTGACATATTAATACCTTAAATGTACAAAAACATCAAACACCATCAACACATTAATACCTTAAATGTGCAAAAACATCTAACACCATCGATATTTACTTTTCAAAAATTAGACTGTTAAAAAATAAATAAGATGATGAAACTTTTAAGAATGACAACTTTTTTATAATATTTTTTTAAATTTTAAAATTTTAAAAATATTATTTTATTGCGTGATATTATTTTAAATGATTCCACCCAATAAAACAATATTTTTTAAGAGTTAAAAAATACTCTTGACACATAAAAAGTGATAGCACCGTTCTAAAGCTCTACCATCATACTTACTTTTTGATCCCCAATTTTGAGAAATAACAATATTTCCCTAATATTAAAGAACATTTACCAAAAAATAAATTCTTTGTTATTATGACTGATGCAACATATTTCACCAATTTTATTATTATTTTAAGTCATTTACATAATTTATCAAAATTTTAGGGTCATTTTTATAAAAAGCCCATTATTCATCAGTTAATAGAAAAACTAGAAAAATCAAATTACACAGAAACCAGACCTGGCTCCATCAAAAAAGTTCAGCAATTAGAGCATTTTTACAAGACACATTGAAAATTCAAACCCCTTTTGCTTAACTTAATCGCAGAAAAACAACCCAAATTATAAAAAAGACCCATTCAAAACAACCATAAAAAATCGTCAACAGCCAGATTATAAAAAAAGATAGAGCAAAGAACGGCTGAAGAGGATAATAACTGAAGAAAAATTAAATAAATGTGGGACTAAACCAGGCCCCCTCATCAAAGCCCCAATAGAAATGAGGCTCAGAGAGAGCAGACATGTCGTCCCATCGTAAGATTCAGTTTCTGTGCACACTACCATGCTACCTTCATTTTTTTTCCAGAGCATCGGCTTATTGTACACAGGACAGACGAAAACTTTTTTTTCCCTAATTTTGAAAAACTATCTAAAACCTAACACAAACAATCTTCAATGAAAAGCGATCAAAAGACCAACCTTCTTTGTTTTACAGCTTACTTAGGCTGTGTGGTAGAAGGAGACCCTTAGCGGATATATATAGGAGCATGAATGGCGAAGTGCTAGTGCTAGGGTTTTTTCTCCTCCACATTGAAAAGACTAAAATGCTCTCATCTCACTTGCCAAATGACACAATTAACCCCCCAAGTTAACTTTCAAACCGAAGATTCCGACTTTGGGCTTGGGCCTTAATAGACTGCGGGTATATATGTACTTAATTTTGAATGAAAACTATTTAATTTATGATATTTAAAACAATGATATCAGTAATTAAAAAAACTTATATATCAAAAACTCATTAAGAAAATGTAAAAAATCAATTAAGTCTCTATATTAATTTCACATTTAATTAACTCGTTAACTTAAATAATTATTGATCACATTGACCATTAAAATAAATTGACAAACTAATTAAAATGTGACACGTGACAACTTCTAATTTAATATAATAATTTTTGCATAAAAATAAGAAAAATACTAAAAATATTAAAATTGATATAAATTAACTGAAATATAAATATTATAAAATATAAAAAACCTAATAAATTATAAAAAAATATAACATTAATAAAACCTATTTAAAATATTTAAAATTAAAAAATTATATTAAATTCTTAAAATAATAAAAATGTAAAATTAAAAAAAATAAAAAATTAACATTGATATAAACTTGAAAAAAATATTAAAAAAATCATAAAAATTCGGGCTAGACCGGTTAGCTCAAAATCAACAAGAGTACTAGTTCGGAGAAAGCTATTGGGTCAAATCAAAATTTCATTATCCAACTATTAGCATATGTCAGAATGAAATATTCTAGCCAAGGTTTCCAGAACTAGACTAGTGGTTGAATCAATTAGGTCATCGATTTTTCAATTTGATTGATCCGTCCAATTCAATTAAATAAAATATTTAAAATAAAAAATAAATAAAAAAACATGTTAAAAATTGGTTCAATCGTCCGATTTCTAAGTCAATTGATCTAATAATTTTCTCTAGACCGATACCCTTGTCGATCTTAATCCAATCAACTATTCCAATCCCATTTAAGTTTTTATGGTTTTTTAGTAGTAATTATAAGTTTATATCAAATTTAATACTTTTAATATTTTTTATAATTTTTATAAAATTTATATTTTTTTTACAATTTATTAGATTTTAATAGATTTCTTTATATATTTTTATAATGTTTATAATTTTTTATAAGTTTATATCAATTTTCATATTTAGTAATTTTTATTTTTTGATAATTTTTTATGATTTTTAAATTATTTTTATAGAAAAATATTAGATTAAATCAAAACCTGACGCATTGCATCATTTGATTGGTTTGTCAATTTATTTTAACAGTCAACGTGATTAATTACGAAAACCGTTAATGAAAAGGCTTAGTTGATTATTTTAGTTAATGAAAATGGCTTAACTCAATGCAAAATTAACGTGGGGACTTAATTGATTTTTTTACATTTTCTTAAAGGATTTTTTGGTATATAAACCTTTAAGATAAATCAGATAAGTTGTTATTGATGAAAAGTTAAATAATAAGAGTAGTTTAATTAAAAGTAGAATTTATTTTTCCGTGAAACACTAAGTGGATATATTTTTTAGAGAAATGGATGAGTTTTGATTTTAAAAATATTTTAAATATTATTTAACTTTTTTCTAATTTCAAAATCTTTTAATAATTAATTAATAAAAATTAATTTTTATTATTTAATTCAAATTCGGATTAAACTGAATTTATTTGAAAAAAAAGAATATTGTCCAAGCCGAATCAAACTATGCCTACCAAATCTGATAGTCTACAAACTCGTGGACAGGTCTATCATATAACACCATTATAGAATCATATTTAATATATTTAACATTTAAATAACATTAAAAGCATTTTTAAAAATTGGGTAAATTATTAAAATAATCACTTTTGTTTAACTTAAGTTCCATTTTGTCACTTATGTTAACATATTGTAGCATTTTAATCACTGAGCTATTAATTGTCGTTAACGATGTAACGGTAAGCTAACGTGACACGTTAAATAATCATTTTAGACAAAAAATTTAGATTAAATTATACAATTGATCCTAATATTTTTTCATTTTGAACCATTTAAATTTCTTTCTTTTATATTCTTTTAACTTTTTTTTCATTCTCTTCTGCTTCTCCATTTGTTTTTCTCCCATATCTATTTTTTTTAATATATTTTTTATGTTTTTCATTTGTTAAAACTAATCTCTATACTTTTATTTTTGTGAACAATTTAATTTTTTTCTTTTTCTTTCTCAATTTTTGAACAATTAAATTGTTCAAAAAAAAAGAATCAATTATATAATTTAACCTAAAATTTTCATTTGAAATGATGTTTTAACGTACCACATCAGCTTACCGTTAACGACAATTAACACTCAATGACTAAAATGTTACAACACGATAATGTAAATGATTAATTCTTAACATTTCAAACATAAGTAACTAAAATATAACATGAGACAAACAAAAGTTACTATTTTAATAATTTACCCTTAAAAGTTTAGTTAATATATTTATATAAAAAATATATATACTATAGTATATATTCTGTCAATGAGTCCTTGGCTTGTTGATTACGATGAAGTAGGGATAAATAAAACTCGATTCGACTTGAAAATATTAAAAAAAAATCAAATTTCAAGTTAAACGATTATAAAGTATTAAATCCTTTTCATCGTTATCATTTTCAATTAGTATTTATTTACATTTAATAAGACGATAAATTCCTGTAAAATAATTCAACAATCAATTAAGTATTTAATTAAAAGTAACATTCAATTGAATCTCTAACCAAATATAAACAATCAACTGGCTGCTTGAATTATAATTGTATAAGCTCCTAATAAGTAGTTATTTTTTGATTATGATATGTTACACTTCTAACAAGTAATTAAATGATGATATGACAAATTCAATAAGTGGTTTCAATGACAAAGATGATATTATTCATCTTAAGGATCTCGGATTTGAGCATCTGTGTGTTCAAGATATGTGTTGTCAAAAAATTAAAAAAATATGAACAGATACTACTATATAATTACATCAATATATTAAAAAAAATGACGACATGACAATTTCAATATAAAAAAAAAAGTTAAAAAGTGAAGGATACACTTAAATCTATTAAAAGGGTTGTTCCTATCATGCAAGGGTTCTAACATTTCATAATTGTTATCTTCATCTTTATTCATCCCAAGCAAAGGTTTTTTCATCTAATATCTTAATATTCGTTTTATTTGTTTATTTCTCCAAAAAATTGGGTTTAAAGAGACTTCCAAACCCAAATTTCATAAGCTCGGTTTGGAAGTTTGGATTTGAAAACTTAGAATTTAAATTTCAATTATTATGTAAATAGTAAAAACACTAATTAAGGTTCAATATTACATTAGAAAAGTATAAAAAAAATAGATTTATTAAGTTCAAAAATATTTCAAAAATCTAAATTTATGATTAAACAAACTTCTAATAAATCCATGGATTTAAAAATATCATGAATCTTATATTTCTAAATTATTTACTACTCCATTTACACTATTTTTAAAATCCTAATCCTAATTCAAATTCTAAATACTAACTCGGCTTTTATAGTCATAATCTGACAACCAAAAAATAAAAATAGCCCTAAAATTAAATATTGATCAGACATCAGCGTCATCAACAATATATATATATAGCAAAAAAAACCCCACAGAAATAAAGGGAAAAAATCCCTACACCCTTCAGGACGCAAAATGCAAGAACCACACTGGAAAAAAAACCATACCTGCTATCTTCTTTTGCATATACGACCACCAGCAATGTAAGCAAGGGTATCGAAATCTCCTATACCAGTTGCTCGCGCCCTAAACCTAGTTTCAATTTAGGTAAAAATGACTACGGATTCAAAGGATTAGGAGCAAACATAGTTTTGATTCACAGGATTCGGCCCAAGTAGTGGGCTGAAGGGTTCTCTTTGCAGTAAATTTTGCGTTTTAGGAATAAGGTTTAAGGACGAACTGAGACGGGCTAAGAACATTTCTACAGCTGAAATGAATAATTTAAGATCTCTCTTTTTCAGATCAAGGGTTTGGGTTCGTGATATCAACTTCCGTTAGTTGAATGAAGAAAAAAAATTCATATTAGGATTTGATTCAAGGGTCAATTGATTGCTTCCTTCCTATTAGGGAAGGAGCCCAATTATGTATTGTTTTCAATTAAGGGCTCAAATTATTATTAAATTATTTAAAAAACTTCTCATTATATGATGTATTTTTTATTAAAAAAAGTAATCAAACCACAGTGATGTTTCGTTACCAAACCAATTAAAACTCGTCTAACAAAACAAATAAAAAGAAAAGGCAATAAAAAGAATAACCAAAATATGGTAGCAATAAACTAATTTGATGCAATTATTGTACAACCTAAAATGTAATAGAAAAGACTACCTGCAAAGAGGGTCTCAACAGAAAGACTAAACAATGTGATGAATCGTTAGAGAGCCTCTACTTCCAAGGCAGATTTAAATGGAACGACAACGGTGGCAAATTTAAAACTGCCAGAGCTTTTCCAGTGGCCAATATGTGACTGTACAGCATATAAACATGTACTAATTCAGCGTTAGCCTAGCCCCTTATACCCTCATAACAGGATCCCCATATGCATCTTTTGTATATATGCAGCTTTATCTACATGATGACTCTGATTACCGCTTCCCATCTTTAACCAAATCCAAACCCTTCATTGGCCTCGTGAATTGCGAGTAGCAATCTCTCTTCTAGATGTTCCTTAGATGGGTACTCGGGCAAATCCAATTGATTGAAACTGCAATAATCATAAAGTATAATGCTCCTTGTTAAGGGAGAAGGATCTAAAGCTGAAAATTGCAAGCAAATGACAGGAAACTCACAGAAAAGGCGGAATCATTAAGTTGCAGAATTAACCAAATACATAGAATTACCAGGTATGAGCAGAAGGCAAGTGATCAGGGCTGCCATATGCTTTGTGTATCTGAAACTTCTGAGAACCTGAAATTCCTTGAAGTGCACTAAAGCCTTCTAATGGCACCTGTGAAATTATAACGAGCAATGACTGAGATTTGAGACTGGTTATGAATCAAAAGCTACTACTATTATTGTTGTTATTTTTGTATACAAAGGAGGCTGCGGTTTGGGAATAAGAGAATGAATTGCAGATGGTTACATGAATCAATCAGTCAGCTAAGCTAAGCTTGGTTTATCTTAGTGAAATAATATAGAGCTATGCTACATGCTAGAAGAGTTAAACAGCTGCACAATTTCACGGTAAATCGAAACCCGTTTATCCTATCTGAACCTTAGTTCAAGCATTTAATAACTTAATTTTTGTGTTGAACTGTAGATAACAACCTGAAATGCTAACTTAAAAGTAGTATTAACTACAATTTCAGGCGTTGAATTACCTTTGATGTGCCTGTCACAAACTGTAGAAGCCGAGCTTTATCCTCCTTGCTGAACCCTTGAACAACCTCCCAAAACCACTGAATAACAGGTGATGCTGCACTATAACCAGAGTACTCCGTATTTGCCCTCATGTCATCCACTAGGAGAGAGTTATTGAGATCATGTCATATTAAAATAATGGTAGGCAAAATAAAGCATTCTATCATCAAGTAATTAACATTTAAATAAACTGGTTTATAAACACTTACGATCAATATCAGGAAGACCACTTATCAGTAACTCCAGCTCCTTGTCATTAAAAACAGAAATTAATTCCCTAGGAATTAATTCATTGAATCCTTCCAAAAATGCATTTATTTGAGGACGAATAGCTGTTGTCAGACGATGCTCAACAACCAAGTCAACATATTGATGTTTATTCTCCTCAGAAACTTTAATGTTCCGACCACCAGGAATCAGCTCATAGTCAGTCACCTGCACCATATTTCGTAGAATATAAATAATAAATTTATAACCAAAAAAGAAATGTCACCACGAAGGGTTTCTTGAAAAGATCAATGAAAACACTTACCTGTGTCTTTTCATACAATATCAGCTTCTCCTCATCAGCATCAATGCTAAAAGTAAGGCCCAGGACATCACTAATTTCATTCTGGAGAAACAAATAAGGAAAGAAGGAGAAAAAAAGAAATGCAAATCAATTATCTAATGGACTGAGAAAGATAATAGCTAACAAACTGTAAAAGCTCCCTCCCTCTCCCTCATAAGAGAAAAGAAGGAAAAGATAACAGAAAAAAGACAGACCTCAAGCATCCACTTCAGGTTTTGAAATAATCAGGATCAATTGCTTCAATGTCATGATAAGTAACTTTCGCCCCCAAGATATGCTTGTAGAAAGATCGAGTGAAGTGGACATCCAAGAGTTGCCCATCAAAAAGTGCTTTGCCAACCTTTAACATTTTGATTAGGAAGTGAAGAAAAAGTCAGACCCAAATGAAAAAGGAGTTGCATACATTGCTTTTGGAGGAAATGAAAATTACTTATTCAAAAAAAAAGAGTCAATCCAATAAAAGCAACCAGAGAAGGTACTCACAACTCGCCCAACAAATTTGAAGTATGAAAGATGCTCTGTTTGATAGACTGAGTTCGGGTTAGGCTGGAATGTGGACTCATTGCCCACAGTAGTGAAAAGCAAAGCTCCTTTGTCAAATATAACCCTGGACAAGAGCTGATACCATTCCCTTGTAAGCCCACCAGCATCAATGCCTTCCTCTCCTTGGAAGTGAACAGTTAATCTTCCCTTCAAATCTTGAGTTGTCCGCATCCGCAGTTGGTTATATGAATCCTCAAGTATGTAAGCCCTTCTAACTGATATTCTCAGAGGACTGTGATGATTATCATGTTGATGCTTTATTTTAGACCTGAAGTGAGCACGTTTATTATCAAAATCAACAAAGCGGGGAACTTTCAGCATGAGCGAAAATGACTTCTCAAGCAGCCCGGGATTTTGGCGGATAAAAGCATTTAGCAACTTCCGATGTTTCTCAGAGAACTTCACAAAGGCAACATGTTTTTCATCAAATTTTGAGACAGGACAAGCAGTTTTCTGCTGGCCAGAAGATGTGCTGGCATCCTCAGCATCGGAAAGTGTAGCCATGCTAAAATCTTGACCAGAACTTGGCTGTGCAGGATGTAACTTCTCACACATTACGAAAAAAGATTCAATATATGGTAAGATGTTTTGAGTGCCTGCAGGAAGGGATGGTGTTACACCAGAACGTGTTGTGGTGGTTCTCGAAGGAGCTAATAAATCTGGTGCAGAATCTGAATAGCTCTCTATTTTGCTTATGCAAGTACTCAACTCTGTCCACAAAGGTTCTAAGGCCACATTAATGTCCAACACCTTAGAAAGAGCAGTAGAACGCTCTATTTCAGGAAGCAGCTGCAGATCCTTTTCTCTCTCAGTTATTGAGGAAACAAGAGAACTCAGTGCCTGTAAGACCCTTAAAATTGCAGCTCCATCAGAAGATATTAAGCTCAGTAAAGCTTTCACAGCTTCTCCAAACATGCGTAACTCATCCATGGCAGATTTAATCAGATTTTGTACAGCATCTGCTAGCTCAGAAATAAACAGATGACAGTGGCTCGGAGCAATTGCAACCAACTTCTTCATTACCTCAGCAACAAGGCCATATGCATTATCTGACAATCTGGGAGAGGAATAGAACATCAGACTGACCGAATCATATTGAAATTTGACAATGGAAAGATAATAAACGTAGCAAGTACAAAATCCCATAATTCCACAGGTCACAGAAAATGAAAAAAGAGGACCCTTCTTCAATTGAAGCATAATAAAGAAACAGACGAAACACGAACTTCTCATTGAGGATACATCGTGTAGACATATAACTTACCCGTCCCGTGCAAGCAATGAGCATAAAAGTCGGAGCTCCACTTGTGGGAGATTGGTCAGTACACTTAGCGGATCACATTCATTACTTGAATGAGATGTTGAAGGTATGGAGCAGTCAACAGCCTTCAATTGTGATTCAACATCAGAAGGAGCCTTCTCCGCACTGGTGTCAGCATCAGACATTGAAATTCGTGAAGCAGGTACTTGTTCAGTGGAAGATGCTTTCGATTTCTCAGATGAAAGGGACTTCCTTTCCACATGGTCAACAATGACATCCAACAAGTTAAGCAGCTGGAGCAAAAACCAGAAATGAGCAAACTAAACAAAAAGACAAAAAATTGCTTTACATATTTATAATAGGGTTGTCACATGTTACCTGTTCAAGATGGGCTATACTTCTCAAGTACAGGGTTGATTGAGAAGGCTCAGAAGCAATGCAATAGAACTGAATCCTTCCAGCTGCACCTCATTCATCAAAGCTTTTCCACGTGACTGATCAATATTCCTTTGCTCTTGTAAGATTGGAAGAGGCAATCTGAACTGAAGTAAAATCTTCGCAACATAAGGATGGTTTCGAGCCAAGTAAGTGAGAGTTTCAAGCACTCGCCTAGACACCAAAGGAGGAACTCCTAGAAAGAAAAGAATAAAATAGAAGAAAACCAGTTCAAACCTGAATGCTACAAGTCAAATGATGACCAAACTATAAAACTATATATATTTAACCGATGAAAAATAGAAGGGAAATAGGTAGAGACAAAAATGAAAAAGTTCTTAAGACAAGCCATATTGAATCACTAGGGATTGAATTCTTCTGTTCCAAATCTTACCATCAAAATGTTGAGGACGAGAATACGTAACATTATTCTGGCAACCGTAAAGCCTGTACGGAGGTTCAATTGCATTTGAATAATTGACAGGCTTTCTTGTATCAAGCATCAGCATGCCCATCAAGATTTTAACTAGCGCTTTTCTTGTTTCATTATGAGCACATAAATTCAAGAGCAGCTTCTGCAATGAACCTTTATAGAGTGGCTGCAGGTTTTAACTTGTTAATGCATGGATCAAAATCAAGAACCAAAAGGAAAAATTAACCTGCTAAGGGAACACCTGAACTATGCGAAGTATCCGAACCATTGCTTGAAGAGCTTCTGTACCAACAAGAGGAGCTCCTTCAGCTTCAATTAGCTTAGCAGAAACAGATCTGCGGGACACAATACTTCCCGCCATTCTGTCCAGGCTGGATCCAACACCTTCACCTCTCCTAGAAGATTCACCTCTGCGATTCCTAGGATACATTCCAAACAAGCTACGATTATGATAGCGATGCGCAAATCTCTCACGCAACATGTTCGCCTCCGCAACAAGTGCAGGAGTGAGATTAGCAAGAATAGCATCAGATGACGTTAGGAGAACCTGAGGATAAAAAATAGAAAAAGAAAATGTTTAGGCACATTTGATTTACAACTTAAAATTGAACCACAAAATAACAAAAATTATACCTCTTCTCGCAAATCTGAAGGAAATGTTGCAATTATTGAGACCGTGTCCATTTCAACTGGTTGCCCTTCAAGTTCATGAGATTGATGAAGCCTTTGCGCTTGCTGTTGCGCTAGGACTTCAGCTCTAATATCTGGGGGAAGGGCTGCAAGAAATTCTGGATCTATATCTCCAGAATTCTGTTGTTGAGAATTTGAAGGCTGTGCCACTTGACCCTGCTGAGCTGAAAGAACTTCAGCACGCAATTCCTCAGGGAGAGCTTCTAAAAATGCAGGGTCAATTGATCCAGAACCAGCATCGCTATTCATCTGCTGCTCAGCAGCTGGACCATCTTGATCTGCCTCTCGACTTGAGTTCTCTGACACCTCGGTAACACTATGAAGCGGTGCATCTCTCCCACTATTCACAACACCGACATTTGTTCTTCTTGCACGAGCAGCCTGTGGTTCAGGAGTTCTATCAGAAGATCCATGTCTCTCTCCACCTTCATCATGGCCATCTGCACTTCCAATCTCAACATCTAGGCTTCGAAGGCTTTCCCCTAAAGTAGCCCCACTACCACTACTTTCTTGGCTCACTGCTTCAACATCTCGAGCAGCTGCATCATTTTGCTCAAATTGCATTTCAACAGATTGTGAATGTACACTTGATGCGTCTGTGCCTTGTAGAGGATCACTTACTGCAGGTCTCCTATCAGCATTTAGAGAGCTACCAATTGCTTCAGAAGATAGAGATGCATTAGCATTTTCATTATAAACATTGTTTTCTGCAGGATTCTCAGGCCTTGTACTAGCCCCTGGTTCCTGTAACTGACTACCTTCAACCTGGTTCTGAGGTTCCACTACTGATGTCTTCTGATCAGGAGATTTCTCAGGGACTGGTCGCCTCAATTGGGAGACAAGCAATTCTTCAAGACCTTGTGGTACAGTAGCCACACTTGACCCACTGCTTTGCTGGCTCTCATCAACCCACAAATTCAAACGATGGCTGTGACGCCCATTCCTAAGAGACCGGAAAATAGTATCCAAACGTGTTGAGGTGCTATCAGAGTTTCTGTCTGCAAGAATCATATCATGGGCATTTTCTGAACAGGAACAAAGTAAAGAAGGTGGAATGCTGATAAAATTAGAGACGCACATAAGTATAAAATTAATAAGCATTAAATTGTAAATTGCAACAAAACCCAAAAAAGGTACACTATAGAACGCAGAAAATAACCTGATTGCCTTGGAGAGGCTGATTGTAGTGATGAAGGGCCCAATAAAAGAGGATGCCTTGAGGGGGTTGAATTCTCACCACTCCGACCCAAAAGACTATAAATGGATGTGGTGCGTCCTTGACGCCTGGAACCGAAAACTTCAATTGGCATTACACGAAGAGTTTCATCAGCAAAATTGTGGTCTCTGCCAAAAACCTCAATCCGATCAAACATATCCATTCCGTTGGTACCCTCCTCCAACCGCAAAATAACACCACCCTCATCATCACCATCGTCCTCATCATCACCATCATCCTCCAACACTTCGTCATCGAACTCATCATCATCAATCTCATGGTCATCTTGATCCGTGTCTGGATGAGACAGGTGATGTACATCATCATCCTCCAAATCGTTATGGTCCTCATCATCATCATCATCTTCATCCCCATCATCTCCGGACATCTCCTCATCCTCATCCTCATCATCATCAAGGTTTTCTTGCTCATGTGGCTGGATTTCAAAATGAATCCCCACATTGTCTACACCATTTTCAAGAGCCCTTGCATCCTCAGAAGTTTCTTGCATATAATCATCCTCAGCAGCAGGAGCAAAACCCCCATCAAGATCCTGGTCATGTTCCATATCATCAGTAACAGCTTCAGAACCACCATAGTTTTGGACTCTGTTGAAAGATTCATTTCGGTCAGCTGCAACTGCATCATTGGACTGTGATGCCATTTCCATGGACTGTGATGCATCAACAATATTATCTGTTCTCCCAGTTTGATTATGATCAGCAGGTTTGACTGAAGTCTCACCTTTAATAGCAGAAGAATCAACAGAATGAACATGCTCCTTGGTTACAAGTTCCAAAGCTTTGATGAGCCCTGTGATAGCTTTAGGTGACTCAGCATGATCCAAATCCAAAACTTCAAGGGTGCGTGTTAATGACACAATCAAACCAACATCTATAAAAGTGGCAGAAGCTTCCGCAGAGATGCATGAACCAGTTGGGGTACGACCAACTAGTATATCATTTAGCAAATCAACAAAATGCTGCATATCACCTCTTGGTGGTATGAAACCATGGCAGGAATCAACAAAGTTATTGAAAATACAATTGATCTCTGTGAAGACTCTCCTCTTTGCCTCTGCAGAACGCACACAAGATGCAACCAGGAATTGACTAGCTCTGGTTGCCAGTTTATGCCTCCAGTCACCATCAGTTTTCCTTTCCTTCTTTGAATTCTGTGAATATGGGATAAACCTGTGAAGAATGTGGTGAAATATTCCACCACCGGTTAAACCAGTTGTGCCCTTTTGATGAGGGGCCCTACAGCAACCAATTTCACCATCTCTGCGAAGCAGAACATGAACCGATGAAGCGTACATTAACAGGATCTCTGTCAAAAGTTTAAAGACGAATACTATCTTTGCAAGTGAGGCAGACACATCTTGGCTAGAAACTTCATTCTCCACAGACAAAGAAGCGATGGCTTTTCCTTTACCCTTGATAGCAGCAACATCTATTTCCATATCAGTTGATGGCGGTGCATCACCATGCACCTTCATGTTAATATCTTCTGTCAAGGGAGGAATAAAAGAAACAACCAAGTCCAAAAGAAGCTCAATCACATTTACAAAGCTTTGGGGAGATTTTCTATGCATTTTAACAGACTTCGAATTTAAATCATTAAATTTTCCATGTCCGATCCCAGGACCTGCAGAATTCACATTACACAAATTACCCTTTCCATCAATTTGCTGTGATTTATCTTTTTCTGATCCTTTATCCTTCTCTTTTGATTTATCCTTGTCCCGGTCTTTAATCAAAACAACATAAGGTCTGTCACCAACCATCTCAACTTGACAGACAGACTTAACAGCCTGCATAAATATTACTGGATCACGAGAAACAACAGAACTTAGGTTGACCAGGAAATTGCGTGGGCTAACCCTTCCATTTGAATGCCTGTTAGCCATAGCCACAAGACTATGCTTTATCTCAGCTTCCATCGCGTGCTGCAAGGTTTGAGGATCTTCAAGGACATGACGGATAATAGTAGCAGCAACATTGTCAAACCCAGGGAAGAGACTACTTGTCGGCAATGAAAGAAGTGAACCTACACCCCCACCATCAAGAAAACAAACAGCAAGAGAATGGGTTCTAGTAAGAGTAGAACACAGCTGCAGGACAGCATGCACTGTTTCAGATGGAAACTGGTTCCTTATACAGCCACAAGCAATCTCAATCAGTCTCTTTTGCTCATGGATATCTATATTTCTTGGAGATCCAAATGAAGAATGCAGCTTACTTTTCTTATCCTCATCAATACTAGCAGATATCTGTTGGCTACTAAGATTATCCCCTTTCAACTGCTCAATAATTTCAGAATCTAATTTTTTATCCACCTGAAGTAGCCTATCAAGAGCAAGGAAAGCAGTTGTTACCCACTTTGGAACTTGTGGTTTCTCCTTATCTACTAAGCCAGAGTCCCATTCTGAAAGTAAATCAGTCACAAGTTTTACCAATCCAGTCTTTGAGGCAATTTCCCGCGCCCCCACATCCTCTTGAAGAATTAAAGCAAGAAGATGGAAAAGAGCAGACAGCAGCGAATTGTTTCTGCTAACAGAAGCAGAACTAGAATCTCTCACTTGGTCAAGAATGAAATTAATGACACTGGACCTATATTGACCATCATTTTGGGAGCATATCAACACAAGAAGATCTCTAACTGGGAACGCTAGAGGTTCCTTCATCTGAAGCAGCTTTGTACATGTCGACAACAACTCCTCAAAAGGGGGAAGTTGGGCCATCTCTTCTTCCAGTTGTTGGCTACTGTCATTTGTAACATCTACATTTGTGTCAGTTTCAGAGTTCCCAAGAGACATGGCAAGTGCACGAGCAAGTTCATCATCCTCTTGGATTTCCTCCGGATGGGAGAATAACCACTCCATTGCTAACTCCACACTGTTAGATCCAACTTGTCTCAAAGCCTCTTCGGCCCTGGACCTTGAAAATCCCATCTCTACAATTGTTGCTATGGCTGTTTCATTTGGAGGGGGTCCAGTAACACGGGCATTATTACCACTGGAAATATTTTTAACTTCAACACCAGAGTAAATGTGCCTAATGACAGATATAACTGTAGTGATGAAATCATAACTGCAATCGGTAAACTGTGGGTCTGTCCAAACTGGAAGGACTGCCTTAAGCACCATGGATTGAAGCACCTTCATAAAAGTTTCAGGATCCCTTGGGAAAGGGACATCTCCACTCAGAAGTGGTTGCACGAGCAGGTGTTTGGTAAATGGAGACAAAATAAAAGAAGATGTCACAAGGTGATCCATAAGTTTACCATAGCTAGCCAATGGACCATAAATCCATGCATGATCTCCATCTTCCTTTTCATCCTGCTTTACATTACCATCATCTGTATCCATAGGAGATGCTGGTGCCCTATTAACTGCAAATAGTAATTGACTGGTAGCTTCAAAAGTTGTCAAAACAGATTTAACAACTCCACGACCATATAAGCAATTTAGCATTATAGCATTGCAGGAATCGGGCCTGTCCAGAAGAATGCTGTCAATGAAATCAATAACCTTACCAAAGTAGCGACACTTTGTCGATATGGATGCTTCTGAGCCTGAAGATTTAACATGACCTCCAAAGTTCATGTGATCCAATGCAATAGAGGCAAAAATAGAAGCAACCAATTTTGATGCAAGGGAAGCATTGACAGTATCATCCCGACGACGTGATGGAAGTAACATCACTTTTCCCACCTCTTGAAACAAATGGGTAATGTGGAAGGAAAGTGACCTCACCATGTCACAACAAGAGGTGTGAGTGGACCTCTGTCTGTCATGTTCCTTATTACTGACAGATCCAGAAGCATCAGATGAAGTAGAATGATTGGCTCCAAAACACATGTTTGAACCATCAATGCGCAATCTCTGCTGAAAGCCGGTAGCACGGCCAAGGTCACGATAAAGGTTTATGAGGTCAAAGAACTGGGATTCAATACTCCATCCTGGTGTCCTCCTCCTTAGTAATGGATCAAGGAAATGTCTAAAGGAGTTCATCCTGTGCTCTTCAGTATCAGTAGCAGTAGAACCCTGTTGTGACTCAGGCTCAGCAGAACTAGCACTCACACCATCATCCTCAATTTCAACCTTGGCATCTTCAAGGAGAGCAATCTGCCACAAAATTTCACGATGAACACGACCAATATCTTCCAGAACATCTTTGCTGCCATTTCCAAGTTCTGCAAGCAATGCACTAACCCAGCGATTATCTTTGGAAGCAGCAAGAAATAGAAGGAACTCAACAAGGAAAAGGGGAGTAAAGATTCCATCATCAGGCATCACACTAGGATCCAGTAAAAAGGACCCTGAAACTGCACCAAATCCAGTCAAAGCTTTCTTTAAATGTTCCCTAAGAGAAGAACAGAATGCACGTGCAAGAGGAGCAGAGTGATGCTGGGTGAACCCTTTAAAAACCACGGTGCTATGTAAAGCAATTGACATCCCCTCTGATGACTGTACAATACTGGGCCTTAAAAGAAGCTGCAGTAAAGCCTCGATTCCTGATTTCTCCACAAACAGGCGACATGTTTCAGAATTCTCTGTTCTATGAAGCAGAACCATCAGATGCAAGATGCTCAATTGGAGAAACTGCTCATCACTAATTCCATCAGTTACAGATTTCAGTTCACCAACTGGACAACAATGCTCTTCATTTCCTTTGTCTTCAGAATCAGTTTCCATTGCAGTACTGCCACTAACTTTTTCAACGGATGCTGATGTGGAACAGGTACCGTTGTCTCCAAAGGAAGCAATTTTATTTACAATCTCAATTATTATATCAACACCACTGCTTCTCAATGAAGATACATGACGCAGAAGCTCTTCAACAGCATTAGCCAAAGGAACAATTGCTTCATTCATCGCAAGCACATACTTCTTCCTGGTGAAGATGTCAACCAAAAATCGTAATGCTGAGGTTTCTTTCACAGCCTCCAAGCCTTTGGCATTAAGACAAATGGCACTAAGGCCATTTGGAATACATGTTATAGCCTTTGAAGATGGAAGCACTCCAGATAACACAGAAGATAAAAAGGCATCTGGAAGACCCAGTTCAAGAAGTGCAGCAAGACAAGTTGGATCTTTATGGATAATTTCACTCATAACAGTCACAGCTGAGTAGTAAATATCCCCACCAAATTTATCGGCATTGCCATATATGAGTGAGAGCGTCCCGGGAAGAGAACTGTCATGTGGATTCTGTACTCTCGTGGAATTTGCAGGGGCATATGTAGCAGAACCAAGAGCTTTCAAAAGCACCTTGATAAGCCTCTTCTGGGAATGCAACTGATCGTCATTGTAACTTGAGCATTCACCAACGACCACAGAATTAACATCTCCACCAGACATACCAATAACTCTGTGCACTTCTATCTGTAGCCTCTGAGACAAAAGCTCCACCCCACCCAGTTCTCTAAGCAATGACACAGCTGAACTACTGTAATCCATGAGCTTTTGTAGAGCTTTTACAGCCAAATACACAAGATGCATATGATTTGGGTCAGAATCCTCCAAAAGAGGTAAAAAGGTTGGAACCATTCCTGACCCTCTAATATTACTCCCTGATGCAGAGGATGACACAATATGAAGCAGATAGAACTGAAGAAGAGCCTCAATAAAAGCAAGGGATGATGAATCACTAGAACCTTTCAGTGACAGAACTGCCTTCTGGAGCACATTCAGAAGAATCATCCGATTTCCTACAGTAAAACTAATACTTGATCCACTCAAAATCCGCGCCCGATCATGAGATGCTGAATATGCAGCTAACTGAGCTCCTAATGCAAGCATCGCAAGTGTTCTAATAGTTCCAGGAATCGTTTCCTCAGAGCGTACGATTCTGATCAATTCATTTGTATACTCTGGCTCATTTGCGAAAAATGATGTCAGCTCATCATTAGCATCATTAGACTGAACAAGCACAACAAATGCAAGAAGGCAAATCCTGCTGTACAGCCTGCAGATCCTGGGTGACCGAAAGGCATGTGCATATCTAATTCTTGTTAGCAATGAAAACCGGAGCTCAGTCGGTATGCTGTACTGCTCAATACATTGCTTCATTATTAAAAGATCATCCTCCTTCTGCAAATGTAAATCTGGCATGTGAATGACCCTCAAAGTAGAACTTGCATTCCTACTGCTTTCTTCAGTACCTTGAGTATTGGGCCCATGCAATTCAAAATAAAGGCTAGAACCGATTCGGTGTTGAGACTTGTCGTGGCCATTTTCCATGTCAGATGGAAATAAACTAAGCCCTTCGTCATTTGTTTTCTCATTTGCCAAAACACATGAATACAGACCCAAGCCCTCCTCCTTGCTCCCCCATCCCTGGGCAAGAGAAAGCAGATAGCTGTTTACTGAGACACATCCAATCAGTTTACCACTCCCGTGGACCTTAGATGGGTTTATTTTAACAAGAGCAGAAAGAGTCTCCAGGGTAGCTATGAGAACTTCAGGATCAGTGGATGAAAGCAGGAACTTGAAATGCTGAAAGGTGAATGTGAGAGTTGTATTAGATAAAACAGTATAGGAGAAGAACATAGAGCGTCCATAAGTTAACAAGTCGCTAGGACCTAAACATGTTTGTAAGTCACCATAGTTAAAATAATTTATGGCATCATCTCAGCATACCTCCAAACCATCAAATGAACTTTTGTTGTGGCAATTCTCCAATATTGTTTGCATAACTCGTAGTATTTGAAGAACTGAATGCTTTGGAAATGGACTATCATCTTCTAGAATTTTATCTGATAAGAGAAGATCATTCCTACAAGACACATAAGTCTTGAAATATGTATCAAAATGAAGAAATAGTGGCCTCCAATGATGAAAATTCCCCTGAATCAAAAGCAAAAAGTGAGTGAAAGAACCAAGAAAGGAGGCAATCAAAGAGGAATAAGTAGTGCAAAAATCACCTTACTATGCTCCCATCGAAAGCCTGAAAGAGGTATTGCTATATCCTGTAAAGGACTCTGGATCACTTTATCAATAAATGCTTTAATTTGAGGAGGCTGCAAGTGACAGTGCATGTTAGATATATTTCCCAGAACAAAAAGAGAACATACATAGACAGAAATTTTCTGGACATTCAGGAAAGCTTATTGAAACCAGTATATACTCCATTCAAGCAAGTCCATGGCAATCAGTTAAAATACATCAATGTATATACATAAGTTCCCTAAAGCATGTTTGAGAGTTTATGTTGGATCTTAATTCCCAAAAGAATGATGAGAATAACCAAATATGAGTAATCAAAGCAATAAATAATATTGGAAAGAAAATCTAAAAAAAAATTTAAAGAATAAAACTAATGCCAAAATTTGAAGCTCAATAATTGAAGGTCAAAAGAGCAAGAATAATAATACCATGGGAACTCAAAACATCATCTATTGCTCATTGCATTAAAGCTAGCTAAGTATTGACTAGCTGGCACGTCATAATTATCCATAAAACTATGTTAAAAATGAAATTTATGTAGTGTTCTTGTAAAATATGCCAAGACGCCATCTAAGATGACTTCCAAATATTTCACACATAAAATAAAAGAGCACTATAAAATTCTTCTAATACTTCCACAATGTAGAAACATAAAATAGATGCTCTCAAGGATATTCATATAAGCACTTTGCTAAAGGTCTAAAAGTCATACCAAGCAATAATTAATTGAGAGTAGAGAACGCCATCTTATAAAAGCTATTAATAGTATCGCAGATCACATGAATTATAAAATTATAGCATTACCAGAACAAAAAGTTCACACAGACATCCAGTTACAAGCACCAGCAGTAAACACATGATAACCAAATATTCTAAAAGTAGAAAGTACGAAAAATACTAGCATTGATCAGTTAGAAGTGCCTAAATTCTAGGCTTAAGGCATTCCAAAAACTCCAATGAAAGAAACCAAAATGTCCTCTATAACCTTGGACAAAATATTTCATTCATATATTGAAAATAAAGAAACTAAGTTATCAGAATGTAAGCCTGGAAACACCTAGAACCATACAGAAAATTTCATACCTAAGCAAAATAACACAGAATGCACAATTAGCAATTTACTAACATTGTTTTTTATTCTAAAATGAAAAATATAGTGTAAAAAAAGATCATAACATCCTAAGACAACTATCCACAACAAACTACATGCTTCAATTTTCCAGTCCAGCATTATTTTTTTTTAAAAAACTCTCTAAAACCTCCAGGATTCTTACTTGGAATGAATTATGAGAAGTAAAGGTGCATAATCCTGTCAGAGAAACAACATGAACCATAACAACTGACAACAACTATTGAACTTATTGTTAGATAAAACGTTTGCAAATACGGAATGCTGACTCCAATGCACATTCTTAAGCAGATAGAACAGGAAACATGTCATAAACAATATAAGGTCTTCAGCTTTAAGACATTATACTCTTTTTTTTTTTTAAATGCAGATAATAAATTTGTGAGTACAACTAATAATGTAAGAATCAATTCGTTCTTAAAGCATTAATATCTCTCAGTTAACCGCCATATAGTTGAAGCAATCAATAGTATCAAACAAACAATCCATTATATCAACAACTAATAAATAACATAGAAAACATAAAGAAACAAGCACAGAATTAAAATATCAATCACTCCGAGTAAAAAAAAAAAGAGAGATTCTGATAAACCCTAATTAGACAGCATTTTCTCAGGAAAACTAAACAAAAAAATTGAAGGAAAAAAACTTACGGGCTCAGAATCGAGTTTAATAGAAGGACCGATGTCAGTTTCACCTGACAAAAGCTGGCGAAGCCTCGAAGGCAAGGTCGATCTTATATTCGCCATCTCACCTCTACTCTTCTACTTCCAACTACTTAAAAGACGAAACAATTTTTTTTTTTTTTAAAAAAGCGAGATCATGTATTTTAAGAATCGAAAAAGAAAAACCGAAACAGATCAGATATAAATTACATAAAAAATAGAGATACTTGAAAGTCTAAAAAGAAAGAAAAGAGAGAAAACCTGTGAAAGGCTTGAGAGAGCGATTAGCGATGGATGCTTACACATCCAAAGTAGGAAGCATGAAACCAAAGAAAATTGATTCTCAAAGAGAGATTTATGAAAATGAAAGAAAGAAAGAGAAAAGAAAACCCCAAAAGCGAATTGGAGGTTTGATGAGAGAGTGGTGCTTGGTTTAAGTGTTTGTTTTATTTTTGGCGTTTTATACAATTTTTGAGTTCTCTGAGGAATTTTCACATAGTGTTTTAACAAGGAAATCAAGGGGGGGTCAATATATAGGGAAAAAAGGGTTTAGGGCCTCTTAAAAGAGGAGTGAAATGGAAGTAAATGAAGAATGAAATAGTTATGAAATAGTTATGAAATAGTTATGAAATAGTTAAAAAGATGTGTACATTTGCGAGTGTGTTGAGAGACCTACGACGACTACACCGCCACAGACTCCAGAGGTCGTTTTGAAACTCTATTTTTTCTTTTTTATTTTCATTTATTGTTTTTTTACTCTTTTTTAATAATAAATAAATGATTCATTTTTCAAAGGTATCAGTGTAGGTTTTTTATGATCTCCAAAAATACCTCTCAATTTGAGAAAAATCTAGTTTTTGACGATACATACTACTATTCCTTCTTTCTAATTTTTTGTTTATTTTATTTTAATATTGACCAGAAAATTATTGTTTTAAACATTATCTTTGTAAATTGCGTTGTTAAAATTTGATTTCAAGGTGTTTAAGAATTAACTGAAAGATTCACATCAACTAATTAATATTTTAGAAAACAAATTTAAAATCTGATCCAAGTTTATTTGAAAAATATTTAAATTTATTTTTAGATTTATTATTAAAATATTTTAGGATAATATTTTAAAAACATATAATTAAATAAAATAAGTAATAGTAAAATACCCTAACATTTTTAGTTATTTTATTTTGGTATATATATAAATTTTAAAAATATAATTAGGTTGTGTTTGATAAATAATTAAAAATGTAATTTTGCTATAAAATAAAATGACAGAGAGTAAAGAATAAAGAGACTGAAAGAGTAAAAGAGAAAATATATTTTATTGATCAATAAAAGTGAGTTACAATGTTTCTCCAAAGTCTATATTTATAGACATAGAAAGTCTAAATGAAATATAACACTAATTTTAATGACTATTAGAATTTAAATTTTATCCAAACTTATCTTGATCTTGATGGACATCCAATTAATAAAATATTCATAACACTTCCCCTTGGATATCCATTGGTAGATAATGTGTCACGTTAAAACCTTTACTAAGATAAAAACCCTGTGGAAAAAAAATTACTAGTGAAGGAAAAAGAATACGCATAACATGTTGCCTCATTAAAAACTTTACTGAGAAAATTCAATGGGACAAAACCTCGGTTAAGGGAAAAAGAGTACAACGCATATTTGTTCCCCTCATAAAAATATCACATAATATCTCATATTCTACATATTCTGTAATGACCTAAATTCACGGGTACCGAAAAAGTGAGTTATAGGGTCTCCGTCTTAGTAAACCGAGTTCGTAAATAATTATTAGGAGTAATTATGAGTTTAGTAGTGTGTTTAATTAAGCTTTGATTAGGTGAATTTAATTTAATTTAGAGTAATTAATAAAAAGGACTAAATTAAATAAAGAGTGAAAGTCTAATTATAGATTAAAAAAGAAAGAGGAACTAAAATGACAATTATGCCTATTGCCTAAATTGAGCGGCAAAACAAAGAAAAATCTAAAGATTTTTCTTGAATTTAATTATTAATTAATATAATAATATAAATAATTATTTAATTAGTATTATTTTATTGTTATTATTAACTAATATATATATATATATATAAAAGAAAAGAAAAAAGAAAGAAAAAACAAAAGAAACAAAAGAAGAAAGAACAGAGGCTCACGAAATAGGGGAAGAAGAACAGGGAAGGAAAAAGAAAAAGGGAAAACTAGGATTTTGAAGTTTTAATCTTTAAGTGGTAAGTCAATTAAGCCCTTTTCTCTTAAATTAGATGTTTTAGAAGCTTTAGAACAAAGTTTTGATGGAATTAAGTTGAGTTCTTGGAAGTTTCAAGGTTTTTGAACATAATTCATGTTGAACAAAATAGTGAATTAGGGATTTAATTGAATGAATTTCAAGTTAGAATTGATAAAGGGATTAAATTGTAAAAGAAGCTATAAGTTTTGTGATAGAGGGATTGAATTGAAAGAAATTTTAAATTAGGGTTTTATTATGAACATTAGATAGTTAAGAAGAATATGGAAGGAAATTGAATAAAAATAAAGTATGAATTAAGTTAGAAACATAAATAAGTTAATTAGGATTAAATTGGAATTAATGTATAAATTGGATAGAAATTCAATTATCATTATAAATTAATGTTGTAATTAATAGTGTAAATTATTATTATTATTTTTGTAGCTAGCAAAGAACCCGAAGCATCGGCACAAAAAGGAAAGGAGAAAGTTATCGAGGAATAATCGCGAAATCCGGGTTTGTATTACTATAATTTAAATTATTCATTATTTAATGTTTATTTAGATATTTATATTTAATAAGTGAAATTGAAATTGAAAGTCCCTATTAACTAGTCGGGCTGAGTCGGATATAGTTGGCATGCCATAGGATTGGAAGAGTTCAGGGATACTTCGACCTTGAGTCGATGAGACACTGGATGTCATTATTTTACTTCGGATAGATTCGATGAGGTACTGGGTACCACTTTACTTCGGCTAGGCCGATGAGACACTGGGTGTTACTTTATTGTTTCGCACTATCCGATGAGGCACTGGGTGCTATTCTGGTGTGTTTGGTTGGATCCGTGTATCCGCTAAGGTCCAAGTTTTGTTAATAGGGGTAAACAATGTGAAAAAGAAAAATTGAATAGAAATGAAAAATTGAGATATATAAAGTGATATGTGATGAAATTGAGAAATGAGAATGAAATGGTTAAATTGATTGATATTGATATGGAATGAAAGTGGTGTATAAATTAAGATAATATGTGATCATGTATTATATGATCGATTATGTGAAAATTATTTGATTATTTATAATTTGAGTTATAGTAATACCACTGAGTATGAAATACTCAGCGTAGGGTTGTTTCCGTGCGCAGGATTGTAGAAATTAAGGTCCTGGTTCAGCATCCAGATCGATCCCGACCTCAGTATAAACTCGGTGATGTAATTCTCCTCTTTTTTTGTAAAAGTGGCATGTACTAGGTGTTGTATAGGTTATATGCATATGCTTGTAATGTTGGTTACAAAGATATATATATATATATATATATATATATATATATATATATATATACTATATTTTGATATTAGTTTAATAAAATGGTATAAAGTATATTATAAAATTTGGCATTATGTTTGAATGAAAAATGAATAAAATGATTAGTAAATTTCGAATAATATTAAGAATGTTTAATTGTTGAATTAATATGTTAATGAAATAATTATAATTTAGGTGAATTTGAGTATAAACTGCTTTGGTTACCGGTTGAAATTGCAGGGAAGGTTAGACGTTTATAAAAGAGGTTATATCGCGTTCGAAATAAAAATTTACTAAAAATCTGTGGAACACTAGAACAAGTCTTAATTTCCTTCTAATACGTATTTTGAGTCTCGAGGGTCCAATTAAGGAGTTTTATGATTATTTTATAGTATGTTCATTAATTAATTATTTATTATTTGTAAGTTGTTCGATATGTCTGGTAATACCTTGTAACCCTGTTTCGACGACGGTTCAGGGTTAGGGGGTGTTACATATTCAATCTTAAATACTAGTTTTTTAAATGACTATTTGAATGTATCTGCTGAGCATTTATATCACCATTCTTTTGAAAGTCATGAACGATGGAAATTTTGGGAGAAATATATTTTAATTTCTTCATGAGTTTCAACAATAATCATAGCAAAGTTTAATCATGATTATTCTATAAAAACATAAATATATATCTTGGATCATTTTATAATCCTCCTTCAACTATTATTCACAAAGTCGAATTTACCACATATGTTCAATTATTTCAACTCATATAAATGAACAATTTCTTGATAATTTCAATATCCTTTTGGCATTCCAAATCCTTCGATAATTTTAATATAAACTTTACCATATAGTGATTTATAAAAGATTGTAACAACAACCATGAGGCGCAAGTATGAATTGTCAGTTTAATAATATATCTAAAAGTTATTGCACCCACCACAAAAGAATATTATATATTCTCATAATCAATGTTAGGACTTAGCGAAAAAATTCACATTTTTATTTCGCCTTTGGAAAACTACTTCATTTGTACCCGGATTGGCTTTATACTTTTAGATATTTTGACTACTAGTCTAAAAACTCTACGAAGTTAATTGTATTTGAGTTGCGTCTTTCTATTTTGACCAATTTATTTCATATCAATATTTCCTAAAAAATTTATTCAATATCCTCATTTTATTTCATTATTTTAAAAATAATATTGCATGCAAAACCATTGTCGACCACTTTTATTATTGGTTCGACTTTTTTTCAAATTGACATAATTTATCGATATCTCTTATTTTCACTATTTTAATCTTCAGTTTCAGGTACCTAAATCTCTTCTGAAGTTTTACCTATTAGTTATGTCTTAGGTCTTTTCTGGAGCATCCACCTTCACTATATGACCATCTAGATTTTTTCCTTTCATGAAAATTTTCATATTTGGAACTTTAATGAGTTATTCTTGTCGAACTTTTGGTTCAAAATATTCTCCCCCTTAACTCATTACAAGTTATTAGTTCTCTCCCCCTAATATCGGAAAAACTATCAAATCAAAATAGTAATCATAATCATGTCATAATTGAATCTCCAATATATTTAATATATCATAATAAAAGGAGGTCCATAATTAATATATATTTCCAACTTTCTTTGAGGATTCACTCATCTTTGTGCGTTGTGGTGGAGCAATTGGAACATATACGCATATACAAAAATTCAAAGATGAGAAATATTTAGTTTTTGACCAAAAATCAATTGTAATGGAGAATATCTAAAACTTATTGGCTTAATGCGTACTGTCAAAACGTTTTTTTTAAGTCCCGAACTTTTTATTTTTAAAATTGAAAACGGAGTCGTCACCAATCTTTTTATTCGGTTTGATTGGAGCACCTTAAAATATTTTAATTTGTAAAAACAAATAGGTCTTCGAAATCCAGAAAATGGGTTCGAGAGTCGATTACGTGTGAGAAAATGTTAGCACCCTCACACGCCCAAAATTGATACCAAGTCGATTTTTAAAAGGTCTTGATTGTTGAAAACTTGAAAACTTTTAAAATTATTTGACAAAAAAAAACGCTAGTTTAAAAGCTAAAAAGAACGAAAATTTAAATGAAAGACTAAAATAATTTTTTTTAAGTTAGAAGACTTGAGGATAAATTAAAATACGATCCTTAAATGCATTAGAAACAGATTTAATATTATTTTTTGGAGGTCAAACTTCTTGAAGAAGGTTCGTTATTTTGAAAATACCGAGAAAAGAACGTGTCCAGTAAGTTAGAGCACAACACCTAAAATTTTCAAAATAATAAGCATTCCTATTTTTTTTTAAGAGTAATCTCACGTTTTATTATATATTTTTTTTAAAAAGGGGAAGGATATTCGATCATTTTGATTAGAAGAAAAAATCGTACCTATTAAGTTAAGACATAATTTCTCAAATGACGAAATAACGAATATTGTCTTAATTTTGAAAATTCTTTTTTTTATCAAAACATAAATATCTATTATTTATTTTTTTGAAGGAAAATGAATAAATGAGCACAATATGCAAATATAATAATAAATATGACATAGTATAAATATGTAATGACAAGCAAGTAAATAATGAAATATAACAAAAAAATATACACATTTAGTACATAAAATAAATGAGTTAACATATTAATAAATAGATAAATATAAAAAATTGACTAAGAAATAAAAAGAATCAAAACAGTGACGAAAATTTAAAAAATAAATTTTTAAGATTAAAATATTTAAAAGGTCCAGATTAAAACAAATCTAAAACAAACAAGTGTTAAATGAGAAATTTCTCATATTTTTGAAATAGTGGTCTGAGGATCGAATTTTAAAAAAATTGAAATCAGGCGGTTAATTTAAAAAAATGATTTAAAAGGGTAAAAAAATAAATTCGAAAGAAATAAAAATGTGGAGGGACTATTTTAAAATTCCCCTTTAATTTGTCTTTGAAACAACGACGTTTCAAAGCCATTGATTTGGCTCGAAACGACGTTGCATAAGGGTAGCATTTGAAAACACAAAGACCAAATTGGAACGTCACGAAACAATGAGGGACTGCGGAAGCAATTTTCCCACTTCACGGAAACGCGCGGATCCTGTAGTAGATCCGGGACGGATCGCGGGTCGAATGCCAAGGCTACGTCGTTTTGACCATCAAGCCTTGATGCCAAAACGACACCATTTAAGCATGAGTATTTAAGTTAAATTTTTGCTGAAATTTTTATTTCTTCCATTCTTTTCAAAAAAATTTCTTTTTTTTCTTTTTTTTTTCTCTCAACTTCACCCCTTCCCCGATCCAGGGGTCGACCCTTGGTCCATCGCAACTCCGTCGTGCCCTACCAACCTCCAGCATCGACGAACCGTCGTGTACGGTGACCAAGTTCAAAAAAATTTCCTTTTTAATTTTTTTCTCATAAAAACTAGATTTAGGCTCAAATCTAACAAGATTGAGCCCAGATCTTTGAAGAAAAACTGAAAAGGTTTTGATTTTAATATATATTTTAAAAAATTTGTTTTGTTTTTCATTGTTTTTTTTTTATTTCGCCGAGATCCTTTCTCTAACAATTGTGAGTTTGGAAGGGACTTCTCCCTAGCCACGATCTCCACCCACCATCTACGCAGATCGCGACCACGAACAGCGGCGACAGACGACCCAGGTAAACCCTAATCCCTTCTTTCGTTTTGTTTTATTTATTTAAAAAGTTTCGAAGAAAAAAATATAATAATAAAATAAATAAATAACAGAAGATAAAAAATAAAATATATATGTATATGTATATATATTAACGAAATACCTTGAACAACTATTTAGATTTTCTATTTCAAAAGTCTATTCTGATATAGATTGTTCGTAAAAAAATTACAACTGAATTAGTATGGCTTTTATAGCCGAAATACAAGATCTTCTTTTCTCCTTTTTTTGATATGTTTTGCAGGTGATGATAGTGGTGACAGAGGTGCTTTCGACCGCCCAATGTGGTGGTGGTGTTAGGCGCGTGGTGATGGTCTCGAGAATATGCAGCTGACGTGGCAAAGGGTGGCAACGACACTGAAAACCCTAACACAATTAGGGTTTCAAATTTTTCTTAGTGTATTGGGCTTGTTGGGCTTGTATGGTTATTAGGCTTGGTGTGTTTTTGGGTCATGGGTAGTTTAGGATTTGGGTAGTTTAAATGGTATTGGACTTTAATGTAAATGGACATTTTAAACTAAAATAAATTTTAATTTAAAATGTTTATTATTTTTGTTTTATTTTGATTTCGGGTTTGGGGCTCGAACAAATTGGGCTTCAACACGTACAACACGTAAATCAACATAATTCCATGTTGAAAGAGGAAGTTTAGTTCTCATAAGTAATTATTTAGTCATTAATCAAAGGCATTCAATCAATAATTTCTCAAAACCATTATACGCATGAATAACAAACTTTTACCAAAGTTTTTTAAACTCAATCAATAAAAGACTGAGATATAAACTCATCAATATTAACAAGATGAATTGTCTTAATTGCATGATCTGAAATTAATTATTCAAACAATCTTGCAAATGACAGGTTGCAAGTTGATAACACATATGTGATTATTTTGTAGATGCATCTACCAAAATCATATAATATCAAAATCATTCACATGGTAGATTAATGGGCCCATATTTATTTCAGAAATGCAAAATATTAAATCTCAACTTTATTTAGTGAGTTTTTAACAACCAATTTTCATTGAGAACAACCAACAAATGAGAATTCTTTAAATTAAAAAATTTTCTGGTTCTTCAATGAATGTTCATATGAATTCT